>BPLT01000105.1:0-1200000 GCA_019656295.1 Rhododendron mucronatum var. ripense | reverse complement strand
GCTCGAGCTCTATCGCTCGGCCTACTACAATAGTCCCTCAATCACTGCTGACGCTTTTGCACGGCAGGGATTGACTTCCAATAAGGCTGAGCCAGAAGGAGCCGACGAAGATTCATCACAAAAGAAGGAACGGTCGGATAGGAGCCCAAATGACAAGGGGATGTGGGCACACGCCCCGGAAAATCGCCCGATTTTGGTTTGGAACGGATATTGTTTGGGGGGCGGCCCTTTTGGAAAATAGCGCGGCGAAACGCTTCGATTCAGAGTCGCCACTCGGGTTTTAGCGGAAGAACACCCAAGGAACCGAACTCGAGAACGTTTGCTACGTTTTGTTTTTGATTTGAAAAATGTTTGATTTGATTTGGAAAGGCGTAGACTGGTCCGTCGTCACCTTCGATATCTGAGGTTCGGGAGCCAGGTTACGAGAGGGGAAGGGTTTTATGGCACCCCTCTCGCCCAATCCGGAGATCGGTCTCTACTCGGGCATTTTATTAAAACTTTTGCATTTTTCTCTCATTTGATCATTTTTGGCCAGTTAGGGCGGGGGAACAGTTAATAGGGATTAAAACTGTAACACGTTGCAGTTTGTATGACAAAAATGTTGCAGTTTATATGACAAAATGTTTATGGATGATGATTTGCTTGCTTGAATTGAATTAAATGTAAGAATATAGATTGAGAACAAGCGCTGCCAGAAGCTCAACAGGATAATGTACGCTGCCCGTCGGGTGCGTGAGCAGGCGACATGCTGGCACGCCATGGCAAAGCCACTGCACGCCATCACACCCTGCGCACGCCATCTTCAGGCTGGCGTACACTACCACCTCAATTTCTTACAGCTCCTACTCTCAATCCTCTGGGCTCTGGAAGGGACCAGTGCACACCCAGGGCAAACCACACAGTTTATAAAGTACTATGTACAGATTACAGGCAGATAAAATGGCTGTAAGCCATAAAAAGGAACAAAAATCCCCAAAAACAGAGTGGGGAAATATGAAAAGGCCAGGACTGAGCTGGGATGTAAGGGCCAGGCACTGAACCATGGCCTACATGCCGTACGCCACCACTATGGGGCCGTACGCCATGCTCGCCCTCCTATCCAATGCTTGGCTTTACATGATCTGGGTTCTGGAACATGACCAGAGGCACCCCAGAGGCCTTAAAAAGCAAGATAAGTGCAGGTATTGAAAATTACAGTTAAACCGTTCTAATGTACAGAAAGCAGTAAACTGGTTATTAGCATGCTCAAGGTGATGACAGAAAGGAAGTAAGCAATAAATGGACACTTCATGATCCCCACGCCAGCAGTGCACATACTACCAAAGGTGGCGTACGGCTTGATGAAGCTGGCGTGCGCCATGGTGTGTCCTCTACGGCTGATTTATTTTACCAGAGAGGGGTGTGTACTAGTATCAGTTACTAGCCAGAACCCTTCTGGTTCCCCTCAGGAACTGAAAACAGAAAGCAACACAAAGGTGGTATACCTTTGGTTGCAAGAGATGGAAGGATGGATTGAGCTTTGGGGGTTGAAGATGGAGGCTGTGCAGTGACTGGACAGTGGTGTGGGGGTGTGAGGTACTCCTCTTACTCTCTTTCCTTCAATGGGAGAGCAAAGAACAAGAGAGAAGAGAGAGATTGGCTTGGGTTCTTAATGAGGTTAACCCTTGCAAATGAATGCAAGGGCTTGCATTTATAGAGGAGAGAGGCTGAGTCCAGGGGTGATCAGCTGGGGTTAGGGGTTTGGTTAGGTTAAGAAGGGAGCTCCCATGCATTAAATGCATGGGACTAGGTGATGGGTTGTGTAGGAGAGAGAGGGGGACGTCCCCTGCAGAATGCAATGATCAGGGGACTCTGCGCCGTACTGAGACGGTTGCAAAGTTTCGAGCACGTGACAGAAAAGCAGTGATTTGACCGGTCTTGACCCTCCGTACGCCACCTATGACCTGCCGTGCGCCAGGTCAAACTCAGTCAACGGTCGATGACCGACACGTGGCAAATACCTGGCGCACGCCAACGAGAAGGTGGCGTAAGCAAGGTATGGCTTTGCTGAGGTTCATTGGGCTCGAGCCTTGAAGGGTTTGAAGTGGGCTTTGAAAGCGGGCTTTGAAGGTGGAGGATCCAACATCTAAAGCTCAAATCCATCCATCGACTCTGGACTGTTCTCGACCGTTTATCATCATCGGGTCAACAAAGGAAGTAATAGGACTAATCTGGACAGTCCAGAATGGGGTGTCTACAGAAGCCCCCCTTTGACGGCACTTGGAGCACCATATGTTTGAGTGGAGACAAGTAACGTCAAAGGTTGTCTAGACACCCTACTCTTGACTATCCTGAGCAAGATAAAGAAGACATGAACCTTAAAGAACCTGATCGATGAGTTCATCTCGACATATTATTTTGAGAAAGACTGCTGCTCGCGGAGGGCAGAAATTGGACGGGTGGACCGTCGTTGAATTGAAACCGGACGGGTGGACCGTCGTTTGAATTGAAATCGGACGGGTGGACCGTCGTTGATTTGAAATTGGACGGGTGGACCGTCGTTGAATTGAAATCGGACGGGTGGACCGTCGTTGAATTGAAATTGGACGGGTGGACCGTCGTTGAATTGAAATCGGACGGGTGGACCGTCGTTGAATTGAAATTGGACGGGTGGACCGTCGCTGAATTGAAATCGGACGGGTGGACCGTCGTTGAATTGCAATTGGACGGGTGGACCGTCGTTGATTTAGAATTGGACGGGTGGACCGTCGTTGATTTGGAATTGGACGGGTGGACCGTCGTTGATTTGAAATTGGGCGGACGGATCGCCGTTGATTTGAGACTGGACGGATCGATCGTCGTTGATTTGGAATTGGACGGGTGGACCGTCGTTGATTTGAAATTGGGCGGACGGATCGCCGTTGATTTGAGACTGGACGGATCGATCGTCGTTGATTTGGAATTGGACGGGTGGACCGTCGTTGATTTGAAATTGGACGGGTGGACCGTCGTTGATTTGGAATTCGACGGGTGGACCGTCGTTGCTGGGGACCAAACTGTCCTTGATACAAAGAACTCCAACATCCACGGGTAAGTCGTGTCAGGTAGGTTAAATTCCATCTGTTGGGAATCAGAGCCAATCTCCTTATCAAAGACCATCCGAGACAGTGCAATAAGGCTGCTGGAAGATGCATTTGAAGCAAGACTGAAGGGAAGGTATCTGTTCAGGGCAGGCCGAGGCAGACTCTCCTGGGGAACACTTAGTTGCAGACGGACGGACCTATCGAATGGTATTCTGATCGTCGTTGACGAATTGAGCAAGACAATGTTCTGGTCGCCGTTGATGAATTGAACCGGACGATGTTCTGATCGCCGTTGATGAATTGAACGGGACGATGTTCTGATCGCCGTTGACTTGTGACGGTGGGTCATCGTTGAGGGACGACTCGTTAAACCATCGTTGACTTGTGACGGTGGGTCATTTTTAAGGGATGACTCGTTAAACCATCGTTGACTTGTGACGGTGGGTCATTTTTAAAGGATGACTCGTTAAACCATCGTTGACTTGTGACGGTGGGTCATTTTTAAGGGATGACTCGTTAAACCATCGTTGACTTGTGACGGTGGGTCATTTTTAAGGGATGACTCGTTAAACCATCGTTGACTTGTGACGGTGGGTCATTTTTAAGGGATGACTCGTTAAACCATCGTTGACTTGTGACGGTGGGTCATTTTTAAGGGATGACTCGTTAAACCATCGTTGACTTGTGACGGTGGGTCATTTTTAAGGGATGACTCGTTAAACCATCGTTGAGTTGAGACGGTGGGTCATCGTTGAGGGACGACTCGTTAAACCATCGTTGATTTGAGACGGTGGGTCATCGTTGAGGGACGACTCGTTAAACCATCGTTGATTTGAGATGGTGGGTCATCGTTGAGGGACGACTCGTTAAACCATCGTTGATTTGAGACGGTGGGTCATCGTTGAGGGACGACTCGTTAAACCATCGTTGATTTGAGACGGTGGGTCATCGCTGAGGACGACTCGTTAAACCATCGTTGATTTGATTGAAAGAGGGTTTGAACTTTGTTGGGAAACGGGGATGGGCAGACCATCATTGAATGCCGAGGCGGACTCTCCTGGGGATTAATCAGTTGCGGACAAATCATTACCCTGGGGGATCGAACCTTTTTCGGCCTACAGAAACTTCAACAGCCACGGGTAGGTCGTGTCAGGTAGGTTAAATTCCATCTGTTGGGAACCAGAGCCAATCTCCTTATCAAAGACCATCCGAGACAGAGCAATAAGACTGTTGGAAGTTGCACTTGCTATACATAAATATGGATCAGGATAGGAGGACGGTTGTTATAGATTGATTAGACGGGCAGACCGCCGTTATGGTGATTGATTGGATGGGCGGCCGCTGAGTTGAACGGCGGGCGATATTCTGAATGCCGTGAAGGGTTGGAAGCGGGCGATATGGCTGATTGGCGTTGATGGATTGAAGTGGACGACATTCTGATCGTCGTTGCATTGAATTGACTTTGAGGACGACATGGCTGGCCGTCGTTGAATTGAGAAGGACGATATGACTGACCGTCGTTGATTTGAGAAGGACGATATGGCTGACCGTCGTTGATTGAATTGATTTGAATGACGATATGGCTGACCGTCGTTGATTGGATTGATTTGAAGGACGATATGGCTGACCGTCGTTGATTGAATTGATTTGAAGGGACGATATGGCTGACCGTCGTTGATTTGAGAAGGACGATATGGCTGACCGTCGTTGATTTGAATTGATTAGAAGGGACGATATGGCTGACCGTCGTTGATTTGAGAAGGACGATATGGCTGACCGTCGTTGATTTGAATTGATTAGAAGGACGATATGGCTGACCGTCGTTGATTTGAGAAGGACGATATGGCTGACCGTCGTTGATTTGAATTGATTAGAAGGACGATATGGCTGACCGTCGTTGATTTGAATTGATTAGAAAGACGATATGGCTGACCGTCGTTGATTGATTTGATTTGGAGGACGATATGGCTGACCGTCGTTGAAGTTGTGTGCTTGATATTTGTCATGGAGAAATGGATAGGGAGAACGACATGTGGCATCACCCTTTGCAATTGCACTATCCCAAAGCAGCAGCTCCGGTTTTAGTTCCAATAGTGACTAGATCCCAGGTGTGAACCCCCAAAATCCTGATTACTTGCTGCTTTCGATACTGGACAGGCATGCTTTAGCACTTGATAGACTTTTCCTGTTTTCAACAGTTGATATACAATATGCAATGATATATATTCAATTGTATGCACAAATTGAAAATGCAGATGCAAGCTAACGGCGGCTCCTAAGAGGACGATGACGCCTGAGGACTACCACTGAGTCTCCTTACTTCACTGCCATCTACTTTTGAGTTTCGGGTTTGCGTGCCAAAATAGAGGGGCATTGAGCGGGCTGGTGGGCTGGTGTGCCTTAGTTGACATAGTAACGGTATTGGGCCAGTGTGCCCCTTCCTTGATGCTTAGGCAGATGTGCCCCATAGATATGTTTTGCTTTGCCATGGGCTGACATACTCTTGTTGTTCACACGATTCCACTGCTTGGATAGAAGATAGAAGCTAGGGTAGCAATGTAAAAGTTACATTTTTCAGTTTATTGACTCTCCTTTGAGACAGAGTGCATAAACGCATTACTAATATCTAATTTGCATTGACAAGTGAGCTGAGTCGACATACAGACACACGTATATGTATAGACTTGCCTAGCTCGAATGAAAAGAGAGAAGAAGCCCCAGGATAAGAGGCGGACTCTTAGATTTGCGGAAAAATGAAATCTTGGGCTTTGATGAGCCAAAAATTCAAATGTCCAATGGACAGGTGAAACTGACGCTTATGTAAGGTCAAATAGATGTACAATGACCTGTACAAACAAATAAAATTGAGAAGAAAGCCCCAGAATGGGAAACAGATTAAAGCACTCGAAAATTGTCGCAAAGATGGACAAAAAGACGCAAAGAGATGACTCATATAGGCCCGGACTGAAACCGACACCCCCATGCAGTCACATTAGGTCCGCATGACTTGCACGACATAGAAAAACTTGGCAAAAGCCCCTTGAATGACATTCGAGGTACTTTTAATCTTGATGAATCGGAGGCAGTAGCTGACTGCTTTTTAATGCTGCCCGAATTGAAGAAGCGCACGGGTTTGAGACCAATGTGCATAACTTTGAACAAAAAGCGCGTAAACTTTGGATTAGCGCGCATGACTACAAATCCGCTGCGGTTACCAGACTTCGCTAAACTTAGAATAAACTGTGAGCCGTTAGGCCTCGCAAGCATTTTGTTCTGTTTTTGATGCTTCAGATATTTTAAGGCTTCTGCTCAGCTTTGAAATTGAAGAAGTAATTTGAAATAGAATCGAAAGACGAAAGCTTTTCCCCCTTTTGCACAAATGAAGCTTGTTTTCTTCTTGACTACGGCGATGTACCAAAACCTTGGATCCAATTGATAGATTGCGACCGAGCTTCAAGGAAGGATTTGTCAAAACATAGTCCATGCGGCCAATGTGGTACACCAAAGCCAAAACTTGAGATCCAGTTGATAGAATATGACCGAGTCTCGAAGAGAGAGACTGCCTACGTATCCCCTTCTGGGGAATCAGGTCAAAACGTAGTTCGGGCAAAGGTTCACTCGTGTATTTTGCCTCTCCTTTTTACGCTCTAACTTTTGCCTAGTACCGCCCACTTAGGTCTTCGGTCTAGCGAGCTTTCGACTTTTTGCCTATTTATTTTTGCTTAGACCGCCTCCTTAGGTTTTCAGTCTAACAGGCTGCTCTAACTTTTGCTTGGAATCGCTCACCCTTGTGGTTTTCGACCCAACGAGCTTCTCTCAAGGAAAAGTAGCACTTGAATTGATCCATGTTGACCACAGTATTGAACTTTGTCGAGGCCGATGATCTTTGATTGTAGCCCCAGATAGAATGGCTTTGATAGTGAAAGGGTTCTGACTGCTTCGGTTTGAAATGCCTCGCTCTAGGCCACATTTTTGCACCTTTTTAATGTGCGCTTGATAGGAATGATGCTGTTACTGTTTTGGACATGGTACATGGCCTGGAGCCTTTTGAGCTTCTGCTTTCTGGATTGGCATCCGGTACCAGGGGATTCGATGCTTCTTTATCTTCTGATCATCGCCAGGTGTATCTTTGTAAGATCCATGCCAAGATATTGTTGAATTCTTTGAACATGTCTGAATTGGTACAATGCCCTTCTGGGGACAACACTGAACCACTTTGAAGCTTTCGGGGGTCTACCTCATCTTTCAAGTTTATTTGAAATTACTTCTTCCTTTTAATAGGCTGAGCATGCCTTTCGTCTTCCCTTTCGGCGAGGGAACACATTTCCTTGGGGAGGTTCCCATCGAAATCTATCCCTTCGTCGTCAGGGTCGACACAGTTTATTCAAAAGCCAGCAAAATACTTAGAAGCAGGATAATGCATATCATAAAACCCAGAGGGGTTGCCAAGTACAACAAAAAGACTCGAGTTGAGGATAGAAGCTACGACAAGGAGGGCCAAGAGGCACAAACTCCGACTCAGAGCTAGACTTAGAAGACTAGACAGACACTGTGTTAGACCCAGACTAAAAAGTGTCAATGCAAATTAGACGTGACTTGAAAATGCAACTTTTATAGTTACCCTTGACTTCCTTGCAGAGAGGTGGGAGTTAGAGGACAACAGGCCCAAGCAACAGCACTTCATCCTCTTCGGCCAGACCCATTTGAGGGAACAGTCCCAAATTCTCATGATTGAAAGATCTCAGCCAGTCCGCTTTCTCCTTTGATCGATTAACCTTCCTCTTGAATTCCTCCTTTGTAGGCTCCTCATCACTGTCAACCCAGGTGTTGGCAGTGTGGACCTTGACTGCACCTATGGCCATTAGGTTAACCTCGGGTTCGGATGGGGGAGATACGATTGGTTTGGATTGATTGAATATGGTGGAGATAGGGTTGATTTGAGTGGAGCTGGTAGATATCTGACTAACATGTTGAGGCACGGGTTTGGAAATGACATCGGTCTTTGATGGGAGTGGAGCTGGAATGATGCCATTGTCGATGAGATCTTGAATGGCATGTCGAAGGCGGTAGCAGGCATCAGTGAGATGGCCAGGCATTTGATGGAAAGCACAATAGGCACTTGAATCGTAAGATGCCGGGAACGTTCGAGGTGAAGGAGTTGGAAGGAGGGGCTTGAGGAAGCCAGCTTCGAGGAGCTTCTCATAAACTGAGGACAACGGTGTGGAGAAGCGAGAGAAGGTCCTTGGTGGGTTCCGATGACCGGATTGAGGAACATGATGCACCCTTTTGCCTTTAGGATTGATCTCTTTATTGCACATATCCTCCCTTTCAGCATGGGCTTTGAAAAAGGATCCAACATTCTCCTTCGGGTAAGTCCTGCCTTCATGAAACTCAGCCAGGTCTTTGAACATGTCCTTTGAGCACTTTCCGATGGCAGGAGTATGGCAGGCTTGAGAGGATTCCTTGATTAGCCCCTGATCCAGCTTTGACATGACGGAAGTAAAAAGGTCAAACAGCCCCTGGACCATATCCATTTGCTTGTCCATTTTCTGGTTCAGTTCCTGTATAGCCCTCTGCAGTTCAGCCATATCTGTTTGTGCTGTCATTTTGGATTGATGATCGATGAAGGTGATGGCCTAGAGCTTTGGACAGCAAAGTAAATGAGAACTCAGTGGCGTTCCTGCAGCAAGCTTTTGAAAGAATTTGAAAGAATGCAATGCACATGTCATCGTCGTCAGTGTCCTCCTAGACTCTAGAAACGAGTTTGTCTCATGACGTTCGGACGCTGCCAGAATCCTCAGATTTCTTTTCGATGGTGTATCCTTGTTTGAATCGACTAACACTAAGAGATGTCAAAATAGTCTAAGCCTTTGACTACTCCGTTCTCGAAGTTTCAACTTTGGAGGTCGGAACAACTCGGTGTAGATGACGTGATACCGGAACCGAAGTGGCGTAAGCAGCCTTGATGGTGTAAGTGATTAGCACTTTAACTTGGATGGTGTAAGTATCACGGCATTCTCTCCGTTGTTCCTAGTTTTCTGTTTGAAACTTCGACTAGGTTTAGACAAGATTTAAACAGTCCTGATTTCCCAAAGTCTCGCTGACCCAAGGATTTTGGAAATTGATAACGTGCAACATTGGGATGCACGACTCGTCATCGGTCCATGGCAGGGTCCTAACAGTCAAGAGACGAACTCGAGACAGACCTAAAAAGCCGCCCTAGCATGCTCCTACGCAAAGCGGGATGTATGTATGTACAGGCATGCGATAGAAAGCAGTAACACATAGACAGTTTATGGGGGTTAGATGCAAGTAATCCTACCCTGTAGGTTCCTGTCTTAGGTTGAAAGGTTCTAGTGCTTTGTACGCATGACGAGGCCGGTTTTGGCTAAAAGGGGTTCCTCTGACTAGAGCCGCGGTATACCTCCCACTGCAATGCGTGCAGCAAAGCAATGGTCGAACGGTATTACGACTCATCATCGTTCAAGGTTGTTGGGCATTCGAGGACCCCGGGCTCCAGTAAACTGTGCCGGTTACCCAAAACACCTCAACGGGGCTTATCCAACATCGATGCAAATGAAGAACGCCAAAATTTGACTAAATGAGAGAGAAATGCAAAATTTTGGAAATGCCTTTTGAAGCTTGGCTCACTTTTATTAATCAATATTTGGACAAAACTACACAAGTGAACAATAATAAAGCCCCAGTTCGGATTGGTCGGATGCTGAGATCCTGTTACGTTACCATTCCGTTCTTCAGCAGCGCGGAGCGTACTGTTTTGCCAGACTTTTGAAGATTGTTCATTCATGTATTAATGCCAAAATATCAATCAATGCAATGATCCCCAGCAGAGTCGCCACTGTGGGCACACGCCCCGGAAAATCGCCCGATTTTGGTTTGGAACGGATATTGTTTGGGGGGCGGCCCTTTTGGAAAATAGCGCGGCGAAACGCTTCGATTCAGAGTCGCCACTCGGGTTTTAGCGGAAGAACACCCAAGGAACCGAACTCGAGAACGTTTGCTACGTTTTGTTTTTGATTTGAAAAATGTTTGATTTGATTTGGAAAGGCGTAGACTGGTCCGTCGTCACCTTCGATATCTGAGGTTCGGGAGCCAGGTTACGAGAGGGGAAGGGTTTTATGGCACCCCTCTCGCCCAATCCGGAGATCGGTCTCTACTCGGGCATTTTATTAAAACTTTTGCATTTTTCTCTCATTTGATCATTTTTGGCCAGTTAGGGCGGGGGAACAGTTAATAGGGATTAAAACTGTAACACGTTGCAGTTTGTATGACAAAAATGTTGCAGTTTATATGACAAAATGTTTATGGATGATGATTTGCTTGCTTGAATTGAATTAAATGTAAGAATATAGATTGAGAACAAGCGCTGCCAGAAGCTCAACAGGATAATGTACGCTGCCCGTCGGGTGCGTGAGCAGGCGACATGCTGGCACGCCATGGCAAAGCCACTGCACGCCATCACACCCTGCGCACGCCATCTTCAGGCTGGCGTACACTACCACCTCAATTTCTTACAGCTCCTACTCTCAATCCTCTGGGCTCTGGAAGGGACCAGTGCACACCCAGGGCAAACCACACAGTTTATAAAGTACTATGTACAGATTACAGGCAGATAAAATGGCTGTAAGCCATAAAAAGGAACAAAAATCCCCAAAAACAGAGTGGGGAAATATGAAAAGGCCAGGACTGAGCTGGGATGTAAGGGCCAGGCACTGAACCATGGCCTACATGCCGTACGCCACCACTATGGGGCCGTACGCCATGCTCGCCCTCCTATCCAATGCTTGGCTTTACATGATCTGGGTTCTGGAACATGACCAGAGGCACCCCAGAGGCCTTAAAAAGCAAGATAAGTGCAGGTATTGAAAATTACAGTTAAACCGTTCTAATGTACAGAAAGCAGTAAACTGGTTATTAGCATGCTCAAGGTGATGACAGAAAGGAAGTAAGCAATAAATGGACACTTCATGATCCCCACGCCAGCAGTGCACATACTACCAAAGGTGGCGTACGGCTTGATGAAGCTGGCGTGCGCCATGGTGTGTCCTCTACGGCTGATTTATTTTACCAGAGAGGGGTGTGTACTAGTATCAGTTACTAGCCAGAGCCCTTCTGGTTCCCCTCAGGAACTGAAAACAGAAAGCAACACAAAGGTGGTATACCTTTGGTTGCAAGAGATGGAAGGATGGATTGAGCTTTGGGGGTTGAAGATGGAGGCTGTGCAGTGACTGGACAGTGGTGTGGGGGTGTGAGGTACTCCTCTTACTCTCTTTCCTTCAATGGGAGAGCAAAGAACAAGAGAGAAGAGAGAGATTGGCTTGGGTTCTTAATGAGGTTAACCCTTGCAAATGAATGCAAGGGCTTGCATTTATAGAGGAGAGAGGCTGAGTCCAGGGGTGATCAGCTGGGGTTAGGGGTTTGGTTAGGTTAAGAAGGGAGCTCCCATGCATTAAATGCATGGGACTAGGTGATGGGTTGTGTAGGAGAGAGAGGGGGACGTCCCCTGCAGAATGCAATGATCAGGGGACTCTGCGCCGTACTGAGACGGTTGCAAAGTTTCGAGCACGTGACAGAAAAGCAGTGATTTGACCGGTCTTGACCCTCCGTACGCCACCTATGACCTGCCGTGCGCCAGGTCAAACTCAGTCAACGGTCGATGACCGACACGTGGCAAATACCTGGCGCACGCCAACGAGAAGGTGGCGTAAGCAAGGTATGGCTTTGCTGAGGTTCATTGGGCTCGAGCCTTGAAGGGTTTGAAGTGGGCTTTGAAAGCGGGCTTTGAAGGTGGAGGATCCAACATCTAAAGCTCAAATCCATCCATCGACTCTGGACTGTTCTCGACCGTTTATCATCATCGGGTCAACAAAGGAAGTAATAGGACTAATCTGGACAGTCCAGAATGGGGTGTCTACAGGGGACAGTTGTCAAATTCTGAGCTGGAGTGTTAGTTGAAAGGACGCCTTGGCAGGTGAAGAGACTTCAGACGGGTGAAACCCAAAACAGCCTCACTCTGCCATTGGACGTTGGTTCGGCGATGAAATGATGAGGCAGGAAATTCGAAACGCCAGCGTCTGTCTATAAATATCAACGGGTGAGGAGAGAGAATTTTTTATGTTTCTCTCTCCTCCGCTCCAGAGCTTCTCTCTCTAAAACTCTTCCGTTCCAGCCTTCAATCCCTGCTCAAATCTTCAAATCCAGCGTTGATTCAGGCAGCAGATCTTCAAGTAGGTAACTGTTTTCACTTGTTCTTCACTCTCAATGCATTTTCGTGTGATTTTCGAGAAGTCATTGTCCATAATAAGTATCAAAAATCTGGGGATGAACAGTGACATTCATCCCAAACCCAAGTAGTTCTTCCGAGCCCCATTAAGGGGCTGAGGATCTACCGAACGGCAATCTCTGCCGAAGGAAAATTTACGAACGTGATCTGTCCCAATTTGCCATACCGAACGTAGGTTGATGGCCAAGATTGCCAAAAGCCCCATAGGACCAAAATGACCCGTGAGCTGATAGAAATAACCGAACCTCCTTTTTGCTATCTTTTGCCGACGCAGATACCCACTGCTAATTCTTTTTCTTTTGCTTTCTTTCTAGGTCTGGCTCACGAGGTCATCGAGATATCCTTGGATTCCGGTAGTTCGGATACCGAATCCGATCGACAACTGATCAACGAATTACTTGAGAGACACAAACGCCGACGCCTAGACCATTCCCCAATCTCCACCAGGATGTCCGCTACATCGCCCCCATCCGACGACTCGAACGCCGAAAGGGTCTACGAAAATGCCGAGGATGACTTCCTGACCGACCCTGAGATAGCCTTTACCCCTGACACAGAATCCGAGGCCGAACCTAGATTAAGTAGCGAGGCCGAATCTCGCTTCGCGTCGGGAGCTGAGGCTTCTACCTCGACTCCCAGCGACGCAGACCTTTTTGATAAGGGATCGCTATGTCCCTACGCCCATTATTTCAGTGGCGTACCAGGAAAATACGAGGCATTCTGCCAAAAGTACCATGTCCCGAACGATGTGCTACTAAATAGGGTTAGGAGCTCCAAAATCAAAGACACGAGGAAGCACCGTCCCGAGCACATTACCGTGCCATTAATGGCTATCTGCGAGGCTGGGCTTCGGTTCCCACTCCACCCTTTCCTCAGGGAGATACTAGGGAGATTTAGCCTAGCCCCTCACCAGCTCGCGATCAACAGTTACCGAATAATCATGTCGGTAATTGCCTTGATCGAGAGCCAAAACCTCGACTTCACTCCGACAGACTTGTTCTTCACTTACACGATGTCCCGACACGCAAAGACCGGCCGTCAGTATCTGACGACGCGCCCCAAGAAGAGGCCGTTGATTGAGGGCCTATCCGATATGGACAAATGGGCCGACTTCTACCTCGAGGTTCATGGAAACTTTGAGTTCGGCTCAGGTCCTTGTCGGTATTCCATACCGAAAGTAAGCGATACGAGAGGTAATTATGCCGAACACGCTTTACTTCATTGTACGTTAGTCGATTTTCCATATCTTTATCTGTTGAGACTTTTTCTCACTGTCGCTTTTCTTATTGCAGAGCTCGCCCCAATCTGTAGGGGACTCAACACAAACTCCCGTGAGAAGGCCAACGAGACGCTCCTTGTGCAGGTTTGCCGACACGCTCTGACACTTCTCGAGTACAAACCATCGTACAAGGGGGTGCTAAGAGGAAGGAAGAAGAACACAGAAGGAGAGCCGAGCAAAGCTGCCAAAATGGACAATCCGAGCGATACAAGCGGTCGGAAAAAGAAGAAGGCACCACCGAACACCGAGGAAGTTCTGGAAAAACGACAGCGAGGCGTGAAGCTGCCGAAGATCGGTTATACTGCTGAGGAGTGGCTCACACCACTTTACGCCGACGAAATCCCCGTTCCCCTCAAAGTCGTTGAGCCATCAGCTGAAGAGATGTCTCGTAGAAATGTCCCGAGACCAGTGATCCCAACAAAGACTGCCAACCCTGCTCGGACTAGAGGGCTGTCGGAAAACCTGGAGTAGCAGAGAGAGAAAAGGCAGAAGACTGCCGCCGATGCTTTCCAGTTGGGGGCAGTTCAGCAACCATCTGCTGAGGGCGTCCGAGCGTCTCCTCCGAAGGAGAAGGAAAGGGACGTACCTCCTGGACCCCATATTGACCTGATAGACCCCGAAACCGAAGCTGCTGTCCTTCGTCAATTCAGCCCTTCCTACACGATGCTCGACGGCAGAGTGCTGCTACTGAAGGACTCGGTGAAGGAAGAGCCGAACCTCGCGGTCACACTTCTTAGGGGATTGGCTCTTTCGAGGGACTACAATCAAGTTCCAACCGACCTGATGCCAGGCCTTGGTGAGATGTGCTCTCACCTTGTGCAGGTATATCTTCTGATTTTTAAGCTTAGTACTTCGATTATTCCCCGTTACTGACTTGTTTTTCTTAATTAGGCTGGGCAGGCTGCATTGAAGGCATACGACAAAGCCTCGGAGGTGTCCGCCGATCGTGAATGGTACAGGTCCGACAGAGACTCCTACCGAATGAAATGGAGGATCTCGGAGAGCCAAATCAAGGAATCAGCTGAAAAGGTGGAGAGGTTGGAGAAGGAGTTGGCCGACGCCAAATCAGTCACTGCTTCTGTCGAAGAGAAGTTAAGGAAGGCCAAGGAGGACGTAAGGGAGAAGCTGAAGGAGGCCAACGCGAAGGGGTACGAAGCTGGAATTCAGAGAGCTGCTTTGGAGTACACCCAGGTCGCACATAAGATGGTGAACGACGAGCTGGAGGTTCGGCTGCCAGATTTCTTCAAGTTCGGATTTGAAGCATGAGCTAAGGCGATGGCCGGGGTGATGGCAATTGAGCCCCAATCTGGCTTTCTGAAGCAGCTTCTCGAGCCTGTCATTCCTAACCTCGATCTTCCATACACCGTGGAGGAATGTCAGCCCCTGCCTCCCGAGGAAGATGATGAAGAGGTGATTGGAGGACCTGCTGCCGAACCTCATGCCGTCATTGATAAAGCTCAGGAGAAGGCGGCTGGAGGCAAGCAGATTCAAGTTGAATGAAGATTGAAGAACAAACGCAGGAGCCGAAGCTGGTCGATCGGTTTCCGTAGAAGAAGACCTTTCACCCTTTAACCTGTTTTAAGCCTTTTTTCTTTTGAAAACTTTGTACTTGAATTTGCTTTCGGACTGGACGGCTCCGAACATCAGGAGTTTGCCGTGCCAGATGTAACACCTGAACTTGGGGTTCTGTTGAACAACTTTACTTTTTGCTGTTCGAGCAACTTGTATGGAATCAGTCAACTTCTATTGAGTTTGCTTTAGATAATTTTTCCAACATGTTGCTGTGTTTTGAATAAGTTAGATATTTCTTAACACCTTGGAAATATTTTGACCGTTTGGTCGAAGGTCCGAAAACCTTAGCGTGTTTCCATGTTGTTATTTACTTTTTATAGCCCCTGCTTTGGTATAAGGCTCAGCTCAAACGCCAGCCTTGTGCCAAGGCAAAATGCTAAGTAAATGCTGTAAGTGACCAATTTGTTCAAGTCAAAAATATGAACGTGGCCGAACCAATAACAAACTTATTAGTTTGTTGATTTGCTATGGCCGAACATCTAGTCGTTCGGAACCACGATGTGTTTGTGGACAATGAGTCTGATTGAATGCATGATGGCCCAGAGGCCGAGCTGTGAATGATGTAAAACAACATATGAAGGTTGGGAAAGAGGAAGAACTTCTCATTAAGTAACAAGTTGACGGAAACAAGTACAAAAGTTTGATAAATGATAATGGCCGAATCAGCGTAAAAACCAGGCAGCCGACATCAAAGGTAGGCTTTCCTAAGGTTTAGAGCATTCCAGGGGTTCTCAATCTGCCGACCGTCTTTGTCTTCCAGCTTATAGGACCCATTACCGACTTCTTTGACAACCCTGTAGGGACCTTCCTAGTTTGGCCTGAACTTAGTTTTCTGATTGGCTCGGACAACCTTCCTCCAAACCCAATCGTCGACCCTGAACCTTTTGAGCCGAACGTTGCGGTTATATCCCCTAGCGACCTCCTGTAGGTAACTTGCGAGTTTGAGCTGGGCGTCGTCCCTTTTTTCTTCGGCCAACACGAGCTCGGTTGCAACTGCTTCATCATTGGTTTGGGGATCAAAGTTTTCAGTTCTCAGTGTTGGGAAGCTTGATTCCAATGGAATGACAGCCTCCATACCAAAGGCCATTGCGAAGGGGGTTTGGCCAGTGGAGCCTTGTGGTGTGGAACGATAAGCCCAGAGAACTCGAGGCAACTCTTCTGCCCATCGTCCTCGTTTGGAGTCGAGTCGGCGTTTGATACCAGCACATACGGTTTCGTTTGAGGCTTCGGCCTGGCCGTTCCCCTGAGGATAGGACGGAGTGGAATTAAAGAAACGGATACCAAATTCAGCACAAAGACAAGTGAGCTCTTTGCCGACGAACTGAGAACCGTTGTCTGACACGATTGAATAGGGTACGCCGAATCGGGTAACAATGTTCCTCCAAACAAATCGCCAAACATCTGCATCTGTTGTTGTCACGAGAGGCTCGGCTTCCACCCATTTCGAAAAATAGTCCGTAGCGGTGATTAAGAACTTGAAACCCCCAGGAGCTGTTGGAAGTTTACCGATGATATCCAAGCCCCATTGTGCAAAAGGCCAAGGACTGGTGATAGGCTTGAGGTGCTGAGCAGGCTGTTTCGGTATTGAAGAGAAAAGTTGGCAAGGCTTGCATTTACGAACGACTTCTTCACAATCTTTCTTCATCCCTCTCCAAAAGTAGCCTTGGCTTAAGGCTCGTTGGCATAGTGAGCGGCCACCAGAGTGGCAGCCGCAGCTTCCAGAATGAAGCTCGGTCAAGATTGCTGGGACTTCAATAGGGTGGACGACTCAAAGGTATGGTCCTGTAAAGCTTTTTCGGTATAGTTGGCCACTGTCGGAGATCCAGTAGTATGCTGCCTTGCTTCGGACACGATGGGCTTCCTTTTTGTCCGTAGGGAGTGTGTCGTTTTTTAGAAAAGCGACGATCGCGTCCATCCAACTGGGGCCGAGGGTTACGCTGAGGACCTCTTCAGGTGTATCAAAGCTCAGCTTAGAAATCTCACCTAAGCTGATATTACGATATTCCGAAGCTTTGCTCGCTGAAGCAAGACTAGCCAGAGCGCCGGCATGAGCGTTTTTCTCCCTGTTGATCTGTTCTATATGGAATCCTTTGAATTTTCTAATCAGTTCAAGAGCAATAGCTTGATACTTAAGCATTCTGGGATCTCGAGCCTCGTAGTCCCCCGTCACCTGGTTGACGATGAGTTGAGAATCGTAGAAAACATGCAAGTCCTCTACATGTAACCGGGCAGCTGCGCGGAGTCCTGCTAGTAAAGCTTCATATTCTGCCTCATTGTTTGTGGCTGGGAAATTAAGTGTAATGGCACTTTCGTGGAGGACGCCGCAGGGAGTGACGAGGACAACACCAGCCCCAGAGCCATGGCTATTTGAAGCGCCGTCAACGTGCAGTTTCCAAACGTCGCCACTAAATAGGTTCCATGTTTTCCGAGGTTCGTGTTGTTCTAACATTCCGTACTCTGGCCAACGATAGCCTCCTCATCGCGTTCCCAGGAGTGAATTCAGCGATGAAGTCGGCCAAAACCTGGGCCTTGATGGCCGTCCGAGGCTCGAAATAGATGTCAAAATTGGCGAGTTCGACAGCCCATTGTGAGACTCAGCTGGAAAGATCTGCCTTTCGAAGAAGGTTCTTGAAAGGGAATTCAGTAAGAACAGTGATGGGATGCTCCTGGAAATAGGGGAGGAGTTTTCGAGTAGCCGTGACTAACGCGAAGAGGAGCTTTTCCAAAGGAAGATATCACGTTTGTGCAGGGAGCAATGTTCGGCTAGTAAAGTAGATGGGCTGGTCATTGGCTCCTTCGCGTCGCACTTGGGCAGAACTGACAGCATGTGGTGAGACGGCAAGATAAAGATATAGCATTTCAAAGGAGTGTGGCTTAACAAGAAGTGGAGATGAGCCCAGGTAGTTCTTTAGCTCGGCAAGGGCCGTGTCGCAGTGCGAAGTCCACTTGAAGCTTCGTCGGCTTTGTTTCTTAAGAGTTTGAAAGAACACATGGCATTTGTCCGACGAACGACTGATAAACCGATTGAGGGCTCTGGCCATACCTGTCAGCTTTTGGATCTCTCGGGGGGTGGATGGGGCTTTGAGCAGCTGAATAGCTGCTATCTGGTTGGGATCTACCTCGATGCCTCTTCTTGTCACCAAGTAGCCGAGGAACTTTCCGGAGCTGACGCCGAATGCACATTTTTCGGCGTTAAGGCGTAACTTGTACTTTTTCAGGATCGCAAATACTTCAGTAAGGTGGGAAAGGTGGTTTTCTGCCTTGAGACTTTTGACAACCATATCATCAATATAAGCCTCCATGATTTCTCCAATGAGAAGGCCGAAGAGGATGTAAATCATCCTTTGAAATGTAGCTCCAGTGTTCTTGAGACCGAATGGCATGACGAGGTAACAGAAAAGACCCCTAGCTGTAATAAAGGATGTCTTCTCCATATCGTCGGGGTTCATTGCTATCTGGTGGTAACCTCGATAAGCATCCAAGAAGCTGAGCCGAGCGTGACCCGCCGTTGCATCAATTAATTGATCAATCTTCGGTAGGGGAAGGCAATCTTTTGGGCAAGCATCATTGAGATTGGTATAGTCAACGCAGACACGCAATTTCCCATTCTTTTTCTTTACCACCACAGGGTTCGCAAGCCACGTAGGGTATTGGACTTCTTTGATGGCACTGGCTTCGAGAAGCCGTTCAACCTCTTCGTTTACCACGTTGGCATGAAAGGCTGCCGATCTTCTGGGCCGTTGAATCACCGGCCTTTCTGATTTGGAGACGTTGAGAGAGTGCTGTATGATTTGTGGGTCGATGCCTGGCATGTCGTACGGCGACCAGGCAAAGACTTCAATGTGCCTCTGAGAAAATTCGAAGGTTTCATTGCGCTCGTCCGCTGGCAGTCCGGATCCGAGCAAGAAATATCGGGACGCGTCGTCGTTAATCTGTATCTTCTCGAGGTCTTCAATGGATTTTTCCTCAGCAGGATTGCCGACGTCCTTAAGGACGGGTTTGTCTAGGACCTCGACCCAATGAACACGGGAGGGGCTCGGGGCTTTGCCGACAGTTGATACAAAACATTGTTTGGCCTGCAACTGATCTCCCAGTAGGTCTTCTTGTCGGCCATCAGCGTCGATGTAGCGTACCACCTGATGGTAGGTTGAAGCAACGACTTTGATGGAATGGAGCCGGTTGCGCCCAAGGATGGCGTTATACGGGCTCGGAGCATCGACAACGACAAATTCCATGGACGTACAAACCGAGCCTGTGATAACGGGTAGAGTAATTTTGCCGACGGGCCACACTGGTGTTCCATTGAAGCCAATTAAGGGGACCTCGGCTGGAATGAGAGAAGATTCTGGGATATTGAGCTCTTTAAAGAGAGATAAGTACATCACTTCCGCTGAGCTTCCTTGATCAATAAGTACCCGTTTAACCGAATGGGTCGAGATTTGGATTGTGACCACCAGGGCATCGTTGTGAGGTTGTTGGACGCGTTGGAGGTCTCGTTCCGTGAAAGTGATTGACCAAGGATGTTCAAGGGTCTTTAGTCGCTTGGGGCATTACTGATAGAAAAAATTTGGGAAGAACATTTGGCGGTGTCTAGCTCTTGCCGAAGCTTTTTGATGGCTTCCTTCGTCGCCGGTCCATGAATGACATTGATGACTCCAACTGGCCGAGGATTTTGGTTTTGACCACCAGCGTTCTATTGTCGCCTCGGCGTTTTTGTCCAATCGATAAGATCATCGAGGAGCCCCTGGGCTGCCAAGCTCTCCAGTAGCGCTTTGTAAGGGGCGCATGCCGTCGTATAGTGGCCGAGCTCATTATGGTACGAACATCGCTTCCTGTTGTTGTCATTCCCGTCCTTGGTGTTAAGCTTGGGAGGGTTCGGCCAGACAAAAAATGGTTCTCGCTCCAATGTTCGAAGGAGGAAATAGATTGGCTCTTTAAACACTGTCGTCTCGGCTACGTAGTCATGTGCCTTTGGAGCCTTCTTGTTTGCTACTTTGATGGTATTGACTTGCTTCTTCGGCACCAAGGTTACTACTTGCTTTGGAGTCGCTAGCTGTGGTGTTGCGACATGAAGACTCGGCAAAACGGTGGACGTTTGTCTTTGTAGTTCTCGTTTGGCTAGGAACTCTTCGTAAGAACATAATTGTTCAACCGTCCGCATGAGCTCGTTCATTCCATGGGGAGCCCATATCGCCAACTCATCTAGGATCTTACTCCCAGTCTCCAGTTCGTTCTTGAAGTTCCTAGCAGCCCAGTACTGATCGACGTCAGGTACCTCATTGAACAGCTGCTAATAACGCTCGGCGTACTTCCGAAGCGTTTCACCGGGTCACTTCTTCATTTGTGCCAGTGCATCCTCCTCTTTGGCTTGCTTGTTGCTCGTGATGAACCGATAGTTAAAGGCCCGCTCAAGCTCTTTGAAACTATGGATTGACCCTGCTTCCAGTTGGTTGAACCATAGCAAGCCGAGGCATCCTAAGCTTGAAGGGAAAGCTTTACACATGATGGCGTTGTCATCGGTCACGCAGGAGATGGTACTGCGATAACTGATGAGGTGAGTATAAGCCTCGGTTGTACTGGGATCGAACTTCTGGAACTTTGGGAGGTGCATACCAGCCTTCGGAAGAGTTGCTTGAATTTTGGCCGAGAATGGAAATTCGGTCAACTTTTTCAACTGATACTCATGTGTCGGCCTAGGAGGACGTCCATCTCTTTGGCTGCGGGGTCGCTTGGAAGCCCGATACTCCCTTTCCTTATCTGTAATTTCTTCCTGACGACGCCGACCCGATTCTCGTCTTGGTGCTTCAGGAGATTTTTGCCGAACATATTCGGGAGGTGCTCCATTCGATAGACCCTGCGGCGATATGGATCGTCATTTGGCCGAACGACGACGCTCACACTTTTTTCCCGAGGGAGTTTCAAGTTGCTTCGAGAGTCAGTGGATCTCCTATCGTTATCATTCCTGTGGGGAGTATCCTTAGGTCCCGTGGTGTAACCTTGAGGCTCCTTCCCATTCCTGCGAGACGTTCGGCTCTTACGCCGTCCTGACTCATAAGGAACCAGTGCCTGCTGGTTATCGAGGAGCTCGACTGTGTCGTAACTTTGAGAGCCGTGAGAGTACTCGTCTCTCGCCGTGGAGCTCGAGTAAACGGTATGAAGGCTCCCTTCTCGTCTGCCATCGGCCTCGCCCATACTGATTCCACCACCAAGGCGTTTATGTATCGAAGAGCGTTGCTGCCCGAAGCGAGCGACGCCTTCAACCCGATTAGCCATGAGGGGTGGATCCAGACGATCATGGATAGAGATACGACATAGGTTGTCATTTCCACGGGGGGGGGGGGGGGGGGGGGGGGAGGTGAAGGTAAGTTTCTTCGTCGGCGTCTACTATGAGAGTCAGAATGGGAGGCGGCCGGACGGTTACTCGCTTTGATACGAGCCATTTCCATTTTGAGGATAGCAACGTCAGCGTTGGTTTGTTCTTGTTGCTGCTTCAACATTTGTATGTAAGCCAGAGTGTCTTCATTCAGACCCGCTAGAGGAAGGATGGAAGTGCTCGCAACAGGAGGAGTGAAGCCAGGAGGGTGGGAGGGAGAGAGGGTGTTTATTCTCGTTTCTGAGTGGATTTGTAGGGAAGGATTAAGTGGCTGAAAAGGAGGTGGTGGACCGCCCATTTTCGAGGAGAAGATGCGGTTGTGGGGGTTTTTAGAAAGACGAAGAGAGGGAGGCAACACGGAGGAGCCGCCACAGGTTCGAAAGGAAGAGAAGGTTTCACGTCGGGTTCACCAAATTGTGGGGGCTCTGATCCGGTTAATTAGTGACTAGCTCCCTATCCTCTTCTTCGTCCTGCAAAACGAGGCACGACTACAGACCACACCGGAGGTCCTCCGGAATGGCCATCCGGTGCAAGAATCAGTACAGCTTTCAAGGGAAGAGGAAAACCAAGAACTAGGGTTTCAGAGATAGATAATCCGTACCTTTTCCAGGAGGCATAACGGTCTATTTATAGGAATCCCGTAGCTTGGCTTCCAAGATTGCACAACGCTTAACACGTGTCGGCTGACCTTGCTCATATGTCACCATAGGGTTTCGTAACCGCATGGGTAGTGAGCTGGCACCTTCACGTGCCCTCATGCTAGTCTTGGTAACCGCTCGGATGACGTCACGACCAACGTCACGGTTGAGGCCGTTATTACCACGTGGATGAGCTGGAGGCATGGCCCACGCTCGTTCAACACCGACCGTGAAGCCGATGATTAATGGTTTAGACGAGACCATCCCAACCAATAGGAGGGAGAAAGGGTGTCGGTGAACGACCGTCGGCCTGGCCGAGCCTTGTATTAGAATTGCAGGAGCGGATCAGGTTCTGAGAATAATAAAATGGCGCGACTCATTACGCACGGCTCGAGCCCTATTGCTCGGCCTACTACAATTATCATCCAATAAACTAATTATATCCCAATCAAAAAGCTTTCTAAACCTGTTCGAGTCAAGTTTTTACGATGATGTAATCAATAAGCACAACGAAATCAACGGCCCCGATTGTTAAAATTATTTTGTTTTATTGAAATCAGTTAAATAATCGTATCAAAGAGAATTAAAAAATGTATAACATATAGAAATATTATTAGATATTGGTTGATCAATTTATCTTTTCATAAGGTCTATTTCAATGCTTTTTCATGGGCTCCTTGAAAATGGGGAGTTTATTCTTTTGCTAGATGCTGGTAAATGGGGGATCTATTCAAGCGCTTTTGCTTGGGGCGTTGGAAAATGGTCGGCCTATTCCAGCACTTGTGCTTTGGGCGCTTGGAAATCCACATTCTAGCAGCGGCTAAAAAAAGGCACTAGTATAGATCTCCTATTATAGCGCTTTTTGCAAGCGCCGGTAGAAAAAGCGCTAGTGTTAATCAAATTTCTTGGAGAGAGAGAGAGGGAGAGAAATTTTTTTAGCGCTGCTTTCCTCTTTCTTGCCCCCTAGGATTTTGACACCCTATGCGGTGGCGGGAGGAGAGGAACTCCTTTTCTCCAACCGGGTTTCCATTTTCTGGGATCTTTTTTTCTTTCATCCACTTTACCAAACCCAAACCACCTGCCACTAGCGCTCTCACCATCGCGGTTCTTGTACTTCTACCTAGATTTGCGCCTTTCTAAGATTTACCTATCACTACGGTTTATGGTAGTTCGAGGAAGGGTCTCCGGTGGATCGTGGAGACTGTGGTGAGAAGCTGAGGTTGGTTCAATGGCGGTTTGTGGCAGTCTGTGATCTTCGTTGGTTGTAGGTGGTTGCGAAAGCCGATTTTGGTTTGAGGGGAGGACAGTGAGGCCGGTGAAATTACCGCTGCCGTCTTCATCTCCATTTGTAGCTAGTTGTGAAGCTCAGTGAAAGGCGAGTTTCATGGCAGTAGGAGGTTTTTTGGATCGGGTTTATCCTATTTTTCTTTTTTATTGGTTGTTGTTACTCTCTGGTCAAGGAGATTTTCTTTCGTTCCATATGTAGAACTTTGTCTATCCTTGATCGGTTTTGCGTCCCGTACTTATTGAGATCCTACCAAATCTGCATGGATAACTCAAAAGTTGAGGATTATTATTATTTTTCAACGAAAGACGGGATTTTGGATGTTTGTAGCCCTTTGGACAGTGTTAATGATAATAAATATAAATTAAAAGGTTTATTTTTTCAAGGGTGCACCATATTTGGTGTGCATTTGGAGCATTTCCACCCCTTACCAATTTTGAACTCAAACTCAAATTTGAGTAAAAACTCCTCAAATCACAGCTTCACCCCTTACCCAAACCCATACCAAATTTCGGTTTTACACAAACTTTCCACCAAATTTGGTCCATCACCAAATCCTTCACGGTTGCTTTGTGGTGGTGTTTGTCGCCAGAAATACCCTGTCATTGTCGTCGTCGTCAACTCAAGCAATGATATGTCGCCGAAAGTGGGTTGTGCTCGTCATCATCAACCAATACTCGATTTAAACTTGACTTGTTGCAGCTCCGGCGGCGTTGAGGGGCAAAAGTCGGTGGTTAGGGCTTCAAATCTGAGTCGAGGGCTGGATACTCTTATACCAAACCAATTAACCAAGTTTTTACCCAAATTCACACTCAAATTTGAGTAAAAATTCAAATAAGGAGTGGAGATGCTCTTAGAGCTCCCGGTAGTATCTGAAAAGTTGATAAATTTATTTTCGTTTATAGACTACTATAACTAGACTCAAGTGCGGAACCAAGAATTAATTCTACCATGGGTTGACCGAAATCACTCACAGACACACACACATATATATGTATGTGTGTGTGACAAATTTTAATTATGAGTGCAAAAATTGAATTATGAGAGTTCTAGAGAAAAAATTTAATTATGACCCTTTAGTAATATGATTAAAATAACAATATGTTCGTACATATTTAAACGAATTGAAAATTGGAGCACTTCATTTTTTAAACTGTGTTGTATATCAAATTTTAATCTGTTTGAATCGGTGCGAAAATGTTATTTTGTTGATCATATCATTTTAAAGGATCATAATTAAATTTTGTTTTTAGGACTCTCATAATTAAGTTTTTGCTTTATCTATAGGGTCCTAAATAAAGAACAAAAACTTAATTATGAGAGCGACAAAATTTAATTATGATCATTTAGAATAATATGATCAAAATAATAAAATTTTCGCACCAGCTCAAACAAATTGAAAATCGGATAACTTAATTCTTTAATTATATTTACGAAACTCACCCATCTATTACTATTATCAAACGTGGCCTAGATAATTATAGAATCCGCTAGAAAATCATTCACCAATTTATTACGAAGATCAGTTTTCACATGTTTCATTGCTAAAAACACTCTTTCTATAACAAAAAATGGGTTGGCCTAAATTTTTTGGACCGAAATTTTACGTATAATTTTTTTTTTCTGGGTTTTTGAAGGTCCACCTGGGCTACAGCCAAAGGTAACTCTTCACTGTTTTAAAAATAAAAAAAAAAGCCTACGAAAACTAGCTAGGGATCCGAAAAGTAGAAGCGATAGGCAATAGAAATAGAGGAACTTTTTGGTGGTATACCACAAATTTGGTATCCCTTCTTTACAAAAAATTGTGACACTTGGCAACTGTAATTTTTAAGGACTTCTAGTGTAATTATTCCTCTCAAATTCATTTTTGAGGATATCTGGGTTTTTTTTTTTCCGCATAAATGTCTATTTGCACAAAAAAGCTAAACACCCCTCCTCCAAATTATTCCTCTGCTATCCCTGCTAAGGTGTTCGGACAAATAAGCCAAAGTGGCTTATTTTTTGTCCTTATTCAAATTTTTTTCGTATTACTTGGCTTATTGTCAATTTTTTTGGGGATTATTGCATCCTCATGACAAGAGGAATCTAAAAAATAAATTTTTTTTGACCGAAATCCAATTTTTTTTGAATAAAGACGAAACAATTGGCTTATTAGCTTATTTTCGTTTTTTTTTTGTGGCTTTATTTGGCTCATTTTTTGCAGGAAAACCAATGGCTTTTTTGGAAGAACACCCCTGCTTTCTTCTTGTCCAATTTTTTTACATTTCCAGATCCACATCAAAAAAGGATCCATATTTCATTAACAGTTGTAAATTTCCATTGAAAGCACAAAGATTAAACAAAAACTACAATAGCCAAAGATCAAACAAAAACTGCAACCACTATATCATTCCTTGCAAAAAAAAAAATACATTCCAAATGCCATTATCAATCGTAAATCGAATTCTGGCCTTACAATCCGTTCTTGTCTCCAAATGATTAAATTCTTTCACTTCACTAACACTTCCAATTTTGCGATACCCAGCTTTTGAGCACAAGTATTCGCGTTGTCGTAAGATTCCATTCATATCTGGATGCTTGTTTCCTCTACGAATACTAAAACCCTTTCTTAAGGCATACTCATTGTAGAGGTTGTAAGCTTCATCTTCCGAAAAAATATTCATTCCCACTTTGAGTTCTCCACTGCAATCATTGAAAGTTTCCATTAAAGTAGCTTCTTCACTCTCATTTTCATAATTTGGTGCATCCATTAAACCTAAGTAGCCAGCAAAATGCAGTGTGATTAATTAATGTAAACCCAAAAAAAATCACAAGGATCATTCAATAGAATAATGAGTATTGTATCGAGAAACAAAAAAAAAAAAAAAAAAAACGTTGATATGTGTTGTTACCTGTGAGTAAAATAAGGATCCCCTTTTGGAGTGAATCTGAAAATACAAAACGATTGGATGAGAACAAAGAAAAGGAGAAACTGCAGTGGGATGGCAGAGGAGTAATTTGGGGGAGGGGGTTTTAGCTTTTGGCATTTGTAAGGGAAAATGGCAAATGTTTTGCGCCAATATGAATTGGGGGAGGAGGAATAATTACAGTGGAAATCCTTGTAAATTACAGTTTTCCACGTGTCAAATTTTTTGTGAAGGGGGGATACCAAGTTTTTTGTATACCGGGTGTACAAAAAAGTTCCTCATAGAAATATGGGGAGAGGCAATAGAAATATGGGGAGAGAGAGAGGTCGGAGAAAACGGGAGGACTGGGCAAGCAGGTAGACCGTAGACAGACCTACGGTGGTTGATTTCACCGGCAGATTTGGTACGTTATACTTTTACTTAATAGGGAATTTATTATTAGAGGGTTTCCGTTTATCCCCTTCTTTTTTAATACTTATTTCTTGTTCTTAGCTAGGGTTTTGATACAACTGGTAGTTGAAACAGTGAAATTACAGAAAAAGATGGACGAATGGGGAAGAAGAAGAGGATAGAAAGAAGGATTTTATTGATGACTTTGAACTTGCTACAATGAGAGTTGGTGAGAATCAAGAACCTTTAGAGCATCCAAGGTTCTAAAAGACGCAAGGCGCTCCCAGGTCGGCCGGGTATCGCCTAACACCTAGGCGAGGGACTAGTTGACCACTTAATCGTCTAGGCGTTGGACCCCGCCTAATCAGTCCTAGGCGGGGACTTTTAGAACACTGAGAGCATCTTCACTCCTTATTTTAAATCTTGAACCAAACTCAAATTTGAGTAAAACCACCCAAAACCCTTCTCTATTCCTTACGCAAACCTACTCAAACTTGGTTAGACTCAAATTTGAAGGCAAGTTTTCCACTTTTAAATTTACAATCATTAATAAAGTTTTTACTTAAATTTGTGCATATTTGTACTTAGGTTTGAGTTTACCCATTGAAACACACAACATTAAATAAAAGCTTTTAGGGGGTGTTCCGTTTTTTCAAAAAAGGAAATTTTAGAAAAGGAATTAATGTAATTTCAAACTCAAAAATTATGTGTTTACGCAAATAATTTTTTTACCAATATGGATCTTGTTTGATAGATCTCATTGAGATTTTTTAAACGGTGCAAACAAATTTAAAAATTTATTTCTCATTTTCATTATATTTGAGTTTGAAATTACCTTTTTTTTAAAAAGAAGGTTTAGAAAGAAAGCGGAACGACACTTTATTCATATTTTTACTCAAATTTGTGTAAGAGGTGGAGATGCTCTTAGGGTCTGTTTGATTAGTAGGATGATGATAGAAAATGCAAGAAAGAGAATTTTTTTTTTTTTTTTTGTGTTCACTTAGCAAGAATATCCTAAAAAATGGTAGAAAAAACTTTACCCGTATAACCCTCTAAAGCATGAGAGCTTGTTTTACTTTTTCTAATAAAATGTGCAGGGAAATTTTATTTTATTGAGAAAATAAACAACAATTGCTCTTCCTTCCTTCTTCATCCTCTTCCCTCCACCTTTTCTCTGCTAATTTCGGCAATTTTATTCCATCCAAACAAAGATGAGCTTTTTTTCTTTTTATCCCCTAAACTATGCACATTTTCTCTACTTAGTCCCTGAACTATTAATTTGACGATTTCATCCCTTCAACTAGCATTCCGTTACCTACTTAGTCCAATAGATAACGGAAATTAAGAATTTGGACGGAAAATGCCACGTAATGCCTTATTTGAGATCCTGTAGAACAGATATTTGATTATAACAATCCTAGATATAAAAATTAATTATGACCTTTTAGGATAAAATAATAAGAAAAATAAGTCATTCGCACTGGTTCAAACAGATTGAAAATTAGAGCATTTAATTTTTTTTACAAGGTTCATATATCAAGATCTTACGTGGCACTTTATATATTTTTTTCCAAAAAGACTAACCTCCTTATATAGAATTTAGACTATTTATATATTAAAAATATGGTTGAAAAGTAAGCGCTCTAATTTTCAATCCATGTGAATTGGTGCGAAGATCTTTTTTTTTTTTCATTTTATCCTAAAAGGTCATAGTTAATTTTGTCTGTAGAGCTCTCATAATCAAGTATCTGCTCTAAAGGATCCCAAATAAAAAATAATAATTAACTATGAAAACCTTAGAGAAAAAAATTAATTATAACCCTTTAGAATAATATGATAAAAAAAATAAGATTTTCACGTTGGTCCAAACGGATTGAAAATTGGAGCACTTAAACCTTCTAAAAAACTTAAGTGCTCCAATTTCAATTCGTTTGAACCGGTGCGAAAGTCTTATTTTTTTGTTCATTTTATTCTAAAGGGTCATAATTATTTTTATCTCCAGGGCTTCATAATCAAATATCTGCTCTATAGGGTCTCAAACAGGGCCTTATGTAACATTTTCCGTCCAAATTCTTAATTTCCGTTATTTATTGGACTAAGTAGATAACGGAATGATAGTTGAGGGGATAAAATTGCCCAATTGATAGTTCAGGGACTAAGTAGAGAAAGTGTGCATAGTTTAGGAGATAAAAAGAAAAAAAACTCAACAAAGATATCTTATTTTCTCTATTATTTTCTTGCAAAATTTGCATTCCAATCAAACGGATTTGAGAAAAAAATAATTTTTCTTTTTCTTTTCTTTCACTTCACTTTCTATCATATTCAATTTCCATTTTATTTTTCTTGGTACTCAAATGGACCTTTATGGAGCTATTTTTCTTTCTGACCAAAAGTTGTGAGATTTGGTGAGAAAAGAAAGGAGAAGATCTATCGAAATGAGATGCTAAGATAACATACTCTTTTCTTTTCTTTTCTCATCATTAAGAGAAACCACACCTTTTCTTTTTCATTTCTCACCCAAGTAGCCAAAGGGGAGCTAATTGCTTGCTTCACTCTCTACCATTCCTCCCCCTTTATACACGCAAAACGAAAACGGAAATGCAACAGACAGAATTTGGAAAGCAAAACCGGAGAAATTTTTCGGTGCCGGGTGGGTATATCCCACGTGGTGCCTATTGCTGCACATCCGAGCCATCCAATGCACTTTTGGATAGCCCAGATTGAAATCTCTCTCTTCTTTCACTCCACCACTCTCTCTCCTTTTTCTCTCTCCAAATCTGAGCGGGCACCACATGGTACCCACCTGACACTGAAAAATTTCTCGCAAAACAGACTAACAAACTATAACAACTCACAAACGATTCAGCTCAACTTCTCCTTCCCTTGATCAGCTGCATCCTGGCCTACTGTCCAGCTGGAGCACCTGTCTCGTCTGTCATACCTTGGCCAATTGAAATGCCACGCGTAGTTGGGATATGTATCAGGTTTGTGCTAGTTTCCAGAGGAAGATGGGCATGTTGATTGGGATGTCTCTGGGCAAGATGGGAACTTAAGGTTCACTACTGATACTCCCTTTCCTCTCCACTTTCCATCGAATCGAGATCTCCAATTCCAAATCTCTCATGTGACTCTTATGAGATGAAAAATGAGACAAACAATGGTTGTGTTTGACTATCCATACCATTTATTGTATAAGCCTCGATGTGTTTTATCATTCATGTCAAAAAACAGTTCAAATTGAAGTGTGGCCTTTCATTTCTCTTGTGACAACTTTCCAAAAACAAAGTATATATATTTTGTCCAAATGGATACCGATGTCAAACCAATGTTAATTTCTGCATAGATAACGAACATATCGAGGCCTATAAAATTAACACTCAGATCATCAAAATGATATCGTGACGAGTCCTTTATGCTTACTTGAGGGACCATGTGAGCATTACATGGGAGAATCTTGATTCCTTTCCAGCACAATTGAACAAGTAAGAACAGTATAACAGAGCCCTGGATTTTTTTGTAAATTCACATGGCTCAGTTCTACAGTACGTACAGTATGGCATTGATGTAGATATGAATGGAAATACTCCCTTGTACGTGCACGAATGCATGTTTAAATGTCTGCATGTTCAGTTTAATGATGCAACCACTTACTCCATTCTTTAGAAGTAGGAATGCACCAATACCAAGAAATATTTATACCGGTTATGGAACTTGGGATAGTATCCGGGATATGAAGCTGGCGATCCCATGAATTGGAAACCACCTCGGAATGTGCCAACGTGTGTAGTCTCTCATCTCAACGCAATTGAAGTTTTTTATTTTGAAGGGACAAAATGGAGCTGAAAATGTTGGCATATTTTTCTGAAGAATGCTAAAGTTTTGGAGAAGTTGATAATACATTTTGAAAATATTGCCCATCGGGTTGAGGAGAAGGAACTGGTGGCGATTGTGGAGGAACTTTGCGAGTTACCAATTGGCTCAAAGATTTGCGAGTTTAAAATGTCTGGATTGTAGTAGTTAAAACGTACCATAGACTACCGTCGTATGAAGTTGGTGCATTGTTAATTTGCTAGTGGTGTATGTAGACAATCGTATGTACTATTTTTTGATACCTACCAGTTGCCTTTAACTTGTGCTTAAATCTCTTAATTATAAGCCGTCGTTTACTTCTTCTTTTTCTGGGTGATTTAATTCCATGACAATTTTTTTTTTTAGTGCCACGAAGGTATAGGAGAAATTTTTCGGTGCCGGTTGGGTATATCCCATGTTGTATCCACTCGGCACATCTAAGCCGTCCAGTACACTTTTGGAAGACTCGGATTGAAACTCTCTCTCTCCTCTCATTCCAACATTTTCTCTCCTCTTTTTCTCTCTCCAAATCTGAGCTGTCTAAAAGCGTAATGGACGCCTCAGATGCGCCGAGCGGACACCACGTGGTACCGATCTGGTACTGAAATATTTTCCAAGGTTAACCGCAACACTATGTATGGGGAGAAATCATCCGACTCCTCGGCAATTTAGGCCTCTGATTACTTTTTTCTTCCAACGCTCAACACCCCTTGGTCACTACTTGCCGTTCTCTCTTCAGACCGTATCCATCGTCATGATTCATCTTAATCATAACTTCGAGATCTAGTTTGAAGACGAATTCAACAACCCGAAGAGCCAAATTACGCATCTAAACAAGTTTGCCTTCAAAATTGACTGCTAGCAACGGTGGAGGGGCCGGCCGTACTTGCGACGAGCAATGAACCTCTACATCCTCCCAAACTTTGTCCCCCCTGCCTGCGTAGTTGCAGAACCCATTTCTGTTTCTTGATTTCGGTTAGACACACGTATTGAAAGCTTAATAGTACTAACAAATTAATTAAACCACGGGAAATCAACTTTTTCACAATGCTGAAACAAGCATTCCCGAACCTCGTGTCAGTCGTGTGGATTGCCTTCTTGATTTTTACCCTTGACCACACAACCCCCTCAAGTTGACGTGTAGAAGGGAGTTTTTTAAGGATGGAGCATAATAATTTTTATTTTGCTCTTCAGCTGCTAGGTCCTGTTGTGGTTTCCATTCTTCAAGAGGTAATGAATGGTTGCCCAACTTCAGTCACTGAAAGCACTTCAGGATTACTTCTCAACGATGCTGCTTACGGTGCTGCTGCATATGTTTATTATGAGCTGTCAAAGAATGGTTTGTTCTTTTTTATGCTTCCATATGCAGTATTTACGCATTTGGTTTGTCTCATGTCCCTCCTCTGCAATTACATTTTGCTTTTGGGTATTTAAATGGCTGACATGCGGGAACTTGTAAACTTTTTTTTGTTCTTTGGGTTTTTGTGCTACATTTTTTTCCACAACTCTCAAGCATCTTGAAGTAAGAGATACTACCTTGCTCGCTCTTTTCATGGTTTGCGCGTAGATTTACACCATCGGTTGCATCATTTCGGAAGGCAATATTCGTGTTTGTTGTCCCTCGAACTTGTATGGTCATTAAGATACGATTAGGTTCGTATGGAGCCAGGGTTTTCTTAAGAGCAAAGTTCACTTTGACCCCATGTGGTTATCGCCATATGCGGATACCCCCCTCATGGTTCAAACTAAGCACATAATCTATCTGTGATTTTGAAAATGTGCGGATAGACCCCTTACCGTTATGTTTTTCATCCATATTAACGGACACATCATTAAAAGACCGATATACCCTCATCATGTCCCTTGATTCTTTTTTTTTAGTCTAATCACACCATCTCTTATACCAAAAATTAAATCCAAACCGTTAATATTGTAAATTTTGACCAGTACTACATCTCTGCCAAAATTCAAGCCAATCAAAAAATGAAAAGCTCATGGTCGAATCGATTTTGTTATGAAATTAAAATTTCAAATTTGACTTTACTAAAAATTATATCACTGGGTTATTGATGCCTTATTGATTCCTGATCGAGATGATTTTTTTAAGAGATATTCTATTCTTTATTTAATACATTATGAACGACTCAGATTACATTTTAGAAGCGCGCGAGATACACCTCCGTTAATATGGATGGAAAACATGACGGCAGGGGGTGTATCTGCACATTTTCAAAACCACAGGTAGGTTATGTACTCAATTTTGAACCATGAGGGAGGTATCCGCATATAGCGATAACCACAGGGGGTGAAAGTAGACTTTCCTCTTTTCTTAACTTGCATGAAACAAACATCAAGTGGGTAATAAAATACCCATCTACTTTGGAATCACATAGCTCTTTTTTCTCTTCAATGAACTGAACATTGAACATTTTTGGTAAATGCCCGGCGATAAGAAGGGCTGTCTACTGATAGAATTCTGATCTGTATCAGAGTATCATCGATCTGGTGGCAATACTGATTCTACTGGTGGCCATTTATCAATTAACGTGATAATGTTAGTAATGTTTTGATCATTAACTGATGGGGTGACCCCATATGTGTTGAACGAATTTTCATATGCTTGGCATACAAGCTTGTTTTAGCCTTTTATTTGTCGAGAACATGAGATCCCGTCTAATCTTCCTTGGATTGTATCTGATGATTAGGTTCAATGGTTGAGTGCCAACAAATCTGCATTCGAATAACCTTGGCCCTTATGTTTATTTCCTGGAGTGAACCGCACGGTCCACTGAAATAACTTTGTTCATGGAAAAATCAAAAAGTCTGAAATCACAACCGAACAAGTAAGAACAACAATATGGCATCGCCCAAAAAAACTTAGTACATTCACATGACTTATTAGATTAACAGAGCGAACAGTATGGCATTGATGTAGATATGAATGGAAATACTCCAAGGTATGAGCATTTTTGGTCCGGTTTATTTTAGATTGGAAGGTGACAAACTGAACCAAATCAACTTTTTCAGTCTGGCTAAAACCCAAATTGAACCAAACCGATACCTCCAGAAACCAAATCAAACCACCGGTTTGGTCTGGTTTCGGTTTTCAGTCCAGTTTGCCGGTTTTCTCATACATTTATGATGGATGTATATTTAAGGGCAAATTTTACTCAGACCCTCTGAGGTATCTGACAATGACAAAAGGTACCCCTCAGTTTTTAAAACTGACAAAAACCTCCCCTATTTCATAGTGTGGGTACACACCTCGGAAAATTTTTGTTTATGAAAAATTTGGGTGCGGCCCTCTTTGAAAAGCGCGGCGAAACGCTTCAATTCAGAGTCGCCACTCGGATTTTAGCGGTGAACTACCCAAGGAACCGAACTCGAAAACGCTTGCTACATTTGTTTGATTTTGAAAAAGGCATAGACCGGTCCGTCGTCACCTTCAATATCTGAGGTTCGGGAGCCAGGTTACGAAAGGGGAAGGGTTTTATGGCACCCCTCTCGCCCAATCCGAAGATCGGTCTCTACTCAGGTATTTTTCTAAAACATTTGCTTTTTTCTCTCATTGATCATTTTTTAGCCAGTAAAGGCGAGGAACAGTTAATGGGGATTAAAACTGTAACAAGTTGCATTTTATGTGACAAAATGTTTTATGGAGATATACTGATATAACCTACGCACACCACTCTATCACTGGCGTACTCCACTATTGTGCACTCAGAGTCTTTGTTTGCAACCCTCTGAGCTCTGGAATGGACCAGCGCACACCCAGGACAAACCACGCAGTTTAATAGTAACATATTATACAATTATAGACGGATAAAATGGCTTCAAGCCATGAAAAGGAACAAAAAACCCCCATAAACAGTGTGGGGAAATAAACAAAAGGCCAAGATCGGGTTACGATGCAAGGGCTAGTCATTGGATCTTGGCATGACGCCCGTATGCCAGTCCTAAGAGACCGTACGCCATTGTTATCCTTTATCCGGTGCTTGGCTTTGTATCATCTGGGCTCTGGATCATGACCAGAAGGATCCCAGGGGCCTTCTAAAGCAACTAAAAGGAATATTAAGATGCTACAATCTACACAGTTCTAAAATACAGAAAACAATATACTGGTTCTTAGCATGCAGTAAGGTGATGAAAGCAAAATATAAACAGGAAATAAGTGATCGATGATCCCAACGCCAGTAGTGCACGTACTACCCTTACTGGCGTACGGCTTGATACGACTGGCGTGCGCCATCTTTCACTATATACGACCTTTATATTTTTCCAGTTTTAAGGCCAGGACTGGTATTGGTTACCAGCCTGGACCTTTCTAGCTCCCCTCAGGAATCAAAAACAGAAAGCCACACAAAGGTGGTATACCTTTGGTTTGCGGTTGATGATGAGCTTGAGCTTTGATGTTGAAGATGGAGGTTGGATGGTGGTTGAATGACAGTGCAGGGTATGTGGGAGTGGCCCTTTGCTTTCTCTTTCAATAGTGGAGAAGAGAAAGAGCAAAGTGTAAAGAAAAGGGAAAGACTTGGACTTAATGTTGCTAACCCCTTGCAAATGAATGCAAGGGGTGCATTTATAGGCAAGGGATGACTGAAGGATGACAGTAATCAGCTGGTTTAGAGGTGTGGTTAGGTTAGAGGGGAGCCTCCCATGCATTAAATGCATGAGACTAGTTGATAGGGTGTGTAGGAGAGAGAGGGGGACATCCCTGCAGAAAACAATCATCAGGGGGTTGTTCACTGTACAGGGGCGGTTACAAAGTCTCGAGCACTGACAGAAAAGTGGTGATTTGACTGGCTTTGACCGGCGTACGCCAGGGTTTAACTTGCGTGTGTCATTGATCATTGGGTCAATGGTTGATGACCGACATGTGGCAGTTCACCAGCGCACGCCAAGACAACACTGGCGTAAGCTAGTAGAGTTTGCTGGGGCCATCTGGCTTGAAGGGTTTGAAATGGAATTCGAAAGGGGTTGAATGAGGAAATATCCAAAGCTCAATGCTCAAGACTTGCCATCGACTTTGGAAAGTTCTCGACCTTTAATCATCATTGGGGCAACGAAAGACCGTAAATATGCTAATCCGGATAGTTCAGAATAAGTTGTCTACACATAGTTTGGGTTTCATTCCGTTAGTGAAATGGACGGAAAATGTACGGAAATGTACGAAAAATAAAATCTTTAATTTTATTTAGTTCTATAGCTATCTTACGGCTCTTATTGAAAGTCATAGAGCAAAAAATTAATTATGACCCTTTAGGATAAAATGATCAGAAAAATAAGATCTTCACACCGATTCAAACAGATTAAAATTTAGAGCACTTAAGTATCTTCTCTTCATTTGGTTCTATGGCTCTCTCAGGGCTCTCATTGAAAGCCTTGGGGCCAAAAATTAACTATGACCATTTAGGATAAAATGATAAAAAAATAAAAATCTTTGCACCGATTCAAACGAATTAAAAATTGGAGCATTTAAGTATCTGCTCTTCATTTGGTTCTATGGTTTTCTTTGGACTCTTATTGAAAGCACTAGAGTGAAAAATTAATTATGACTCTTGAGAATAAAATAATCAGAAAAATATGATTTTTTCACCGATTCAAATGGATTGAAAATTTGAGCACTTAAGTATCTCCTCTTCGGTTAGTTTTACAGCTATCTTAGGGCTCTTATTGAAAAACTTAGAACCAAAAATTAATTATTGCACTAAGGATAAAATAATCAGAAAAATAAGATTTTCGCACCGATTCAATTGGATTGAAAATTGGAGCACTTAAATATTTGCTCTTCATTGAAAGCCCTAAAACCAAATGAAGAGCAAAACTTTAAATGCTCCAAATTTTAATCCGTTTGAATCGGTGCAAAGATTTTATTTTTTAATCATTTTATCCTAAATGATCATAATTAATTTTTGGCTCTAGGACTTTTAATGAGAGCCCTAAGATAGCTGTAGAACTAAGTAAAATTGAAGATTACATTTTTCGTACATTTCACTAACAGAATGAAACCCAAACTGTGAAATAGGGGAGGTTTCTGTCATTTTTGAAAACTGAGGGATACCTTCTGTCATTGTTAGATACTTCAGGGGGTCTGAGTCAAATTTGCCCTATATTTAAATGTCTACATATTCAGCTTAATAACACAACCATTCAATTACTCCTTTCTTTAGGAGTAGGAATGCACCAATACCAGGAAATGTTAATACCGGTTATGGACCTTGGGATAGTGCTCAAGGTGGGAGTTTATTTTTGAATCAAGCTTTTATGATTTATGGAAAGTGAGTCACAATCTATGAAGCACGGATACGGATACGGGATACGGATACGACACGATACGGATACGGCGATACGACAAAACCTAAAAAACTAGGATACGGATACGTCGGGGATACGGCTGTGCAAATTATATATTTTCATAATTAATAGTCTCATACTAGGCACAACAAGTCAAAAAGTAGTTAAATTGCCAATACCAAGCATTAAGCACATGTCCAAGACAAGACAAAAGTCATTCCAAACAAAGAGAACCTAACAAAAACTAATATGAAGCATCCAACATCCAATACATGCCAAAAGTTCAAAACAAGAGATTAAAGTTTCTATCAATCTCCACTAAATATCGATGTTAGATTGTTAGCCTTCAATTATCAACTTCAATTGCATCTCCTTCGCGTTCATCGGTGAATATCACAGCTTCCATGTCCGGCTCATCAAGAGAAAGATTTGCAATTTCAAGTATACCAGCACCCTCAAGGGAATCAAATGCATCTCCACCAACATCCCACAATTTGTTATCTCCCTCTGTGTATACTCGAGTTCTCCTTGATAGGAGACGAAGATTGTTGTGCACGTAAACCAAATCTTCCGCTCGTTGTGGTGTCATTTTGTTCCTTTTGATGGAAAGAATAAAAGAGCACGTACTCTAGTTTCTTTCACAACATGATGAGGAAGATGGTTGACTAAGCAACTTCAATGCTAAAGATTGGAGTGTAGGTGCGGGAGACCCATGTGCAAACCACCAAATAAGTGGTTCTAGTGCCCCTCTGTCACTTCTTGAGTCGTAATCTCCAAAATTTTCTAAGCAACCTGAAAACTTGGCATACTCCACATTGACAACCCTTCTCTCATCTAGATTTGGAAGTATCTTTGGAAACACTTGTTTCTCATAATTGAAATCTCTTCATCCCTATGAGGAGGAACACGCTCTGGATTTTCATCCAACCATGTTGTGCTATGGTACCTAGATAAAGAGTTTGGAAACTACAAAAAATCAGATTGTGAAAATAATACTTAGATAGATATATAAATGCATTGTTAGTTTGTTACCTTGGATTCAATGAATGTGCAAGGCAATGAAGAGGTGTGTTACTTTTGGCCCACCTGTCAAGTAGTATATTGTGCACCACAGAATAAAAGACTAACTCATTAGTTTGATCCTTATTCTCATGCTTGTAAATGGCTGCCCTCACCTTTTCAATCATTGCATCCTACATCTCATAAACCAAGTGAAGACATGGTTTATCGGTGTCACAAGCTCTAAGCATCTCATAAATTGGCAATGTGAACGAAAGTATGTAATCAATATCACCCCACCACTCTTCTTTCAACAATAAGGCCCTCACTGCATCAGCTTTCTCAAAATTATCCTCTTTGTAAGCAACCCATTTTTCATTTATAACCATCGTTTGGAGGCCACGTTTTATAAGTTTAAACCTTTTTAGCATCACAACAGCAGATGCAAACCGCGTATTTGCTACAGCAAGTAACTTCAAGGGCACGAACTCATTGAAAATTGCTAACGTCATTGAATGATTCATTATGAAGTTCTTAATATCAGCCACATCATCAACAATACTGGTAATCCATTTGCAGTCATTATAAGCAAAAGTAGTACCTCCAGTCTGCTTTGGGCACAAATATTTTTAAGAGCAAGATTCAAGGTGTGCACTACACAAGGAGTCCAAAAAATTTTGGGATACTTGCCTTCAATAAGTGCACCAGCAGCAGAACAAACAGGAGCATTGTCCGTAATCACATGAACCACATTTTGAGGCCCAACATCTTCAATAGCTTGAGTCATCAACTTGGAAATGAAAAACTTATCTTTGTGCTCTCCCTCACAATTAACAGCGTTCAAGAACATTGCTCCAGCTTCTGATGCTGCCATAAAATTAATAAGGGGCCTTCTTTGAGAATCAGTCCATCCATCGGTAACAACACTCAATCCTTTTTCATTCCATGACTTTCTAGTAGGCTCCAACAACCTCTCCACATTTGCCCTTTCCTTTTGTAACAGAGTCGTTCTCAACAAGTTATAACCCGGCGGGACATAACCACTAATCAAGTTGTTTGCAGCATATTGAAAAGGACTCACATAATACGGGTTTCTAGATAGATGGAATGGCAACCCACCTGAGTAGAACATGCGAGCAATCTCAGAATGCAACTATTCTCGAGCACCAGGATTGAATGCCTTTTCAATAGCAGTAGTTCCACTTGCCTTTCTTTTTCTTGTTTCATACCCTTCCAACCTAAATCCTCCACTTTCAAAACTCATTCCACCAATAGAATTAGATTGGCAAGTCGAAGGTGGCAAAGGAACTTTTTTAGGCATGTTCATCTTCTCCTTATTCTCGGCATCATCAATTTTTTTCCTCATTTCAGCAAGGTGTTGAGGAGTCAACTTGGGACATACTCTAATCCCATTACTAGTAATTTTCAAGAGATGTGCCTTGAACCTAAAGTATGACCCCCTATATTCATTTAGACAAAAGTGGCATTTAAAAATGGTGTTTCCACCTCCCAATTTTTCTACCTTAGTAACATAAGCCCAAAAAGGAGCTTCTTCTTCATTCGTGTTCGTGGGATTGCTACTACCGCCTGTAGAACCTACACTTCCGGTTCCAGAATTGCTCATCTTAAAATGACAATTTTGTACAAAAAATAAACAAATTCTGCAAGTTATCTACTGTCTACGCATTCAGAGACTAAGAAAGAGGGATTCCAGACTAATCGAGAGAGGGGGGGAGGAAGATACGATTAGGAGAGAGAGAGACGGACAGAGAGACAGACAGACAGACAGAGAGAGAGAGAGAGAGAGAGAGAGAGAGAGAGAGAGAGAGAGAGCCTGCCTTCAATCGATCTTGGGCATGGAGAAGGATTCGAGAGCCGAGAGATCAGAGATCGAGTTCTAGGGCTTGGATTTGGATGTCGATTGTATTTGTCGAATATGTCATCTGGTAACAGACGTAAGTATTTATACTCCTTATAGTTCTATTACACTTTCCCCCTCTAATTTATAATTTTATTACACTTTTATCCTTATAGTTCTATTTTTTCTACTTAAATTTTAAAAAAATTTCATTTTTGACCCCGCCGTATCTTGAAACGTATCTGGCCGTATCCCTTGTGTATCGCTCGCGTATCCCAAATGTATCCAAAAATAAAAGCATTTAATTTAATTACAGGATACTTATTTGCCGTATCCGATACGTATCGGGGCGTATCGGGTGCATATCCGTATCCGGAAAGTATCTGATACATGTACGTGACTAGTTTCAGAGTATCCGTGCTTCATAGGTCACAATGGCTTTCCACTTTTCTTACCCAAACTCTAATGTATTTCTGTGGATCAACCGGACAAAACCTACCATTTTCTTGAAGTTGGAAACTTGGAATACTTCTTAGTTCTCTTGCCTCAAACCCTATTTGTTATCTTTGCTAAGTTCATTTTCAGTCTGAATTTTGTTGCTTAATTCCCCGAGCAGAATAATGGGATCAATCTCAAAATGCCTGAAGCTCTATGGGGGAAAAACTGATAAGGAATGCGAAGATATATAGAGGATAAGCAACTTACCGGGCAGCCTTATCGGTCACATCCTCTATTTTTAGCCCACAAATATGCGGTGGCAATCAGTGTCCTGTCAACCAGATGGCTGGTAATTGAAAATTTTAATTGTGATGGATACAAAGAGGAGCTGAAATGTTGGAGTATTTTCTGAAGAATGCTGAAGTTTTGGAGAAGTTGAGGAGAAGGTACAAGTGTTTTACCTAGTTAAGGTTACCTAGGGCTAGGGGCTCAAAGATTTGTCAGATTGAAATCTTTTATAACATAGACTTCTGCCGTTTGAATTAGGTGCAATGTTAGTAATTTGATACCACCGGATGTAGCGTGCGCATTGTTGTTTGTTATGTACTGTTCTATCTTTTGATGCCACCCGCTTCCAGTTGCCTTTTAATTAACTTGTGCTTAATTATAAGTAGTCATATAGTACATTTTTTGCTGTTATGAAAGAAAAATTATTGGCGGTGTCCCAGGCCCCAATATCGGGGTATTTTTAGTAATTTGCATATGGGACAGTATTTTGGTCAAGGTATGATGTTGCGATAGTTTAGTTATTTTTTATATGTAAGGGTAATCGAGCATTTGTATAGTCACGGGTATCGTTTCCCAACAAGGTTATTCTGCAACAAAATTGTAATCCCATTTTAACACTTAGCAAAAATTGTTTGTTTGAATGGGTTACGGACAGGTTTGGATGGTTGCAAGTGCGTGGGTACAGACGAATATGGGGTTTGGATTGAGATTATCAGCTCTCTAATTTTTCTTTTTTTTGAGGAAGCACAAACATATTGCATTCAATCATAATATAAAAAAAAAACAAGTACGAAGAGGACACTATCAGCTCTAATTTAACCTTAGAGTTATTGTGCGAGGGAAAAAACCAACTTCAATGGACGGAAGTATAAAATTAATAGCATACTGCATGAGAAGATGAGCAACTTTTTGTGGACCGGCTGTGCTTTTTCTTAGTTATTTATAGCCAACCATTTCAACAAAGCCACATTGTACAACATTGGAATCAGATTCCTGTCTGGAAACATTAACCGGTAAGCCACCTGATTCTACTCTTCCCCAAAAGCTCCCAAATGCGAATTCGCCCTCACGAAACAACTCCTCCATAACCTTCTCAACTTCCTCCATACAACGACCATATCCACGGCATGCATCCCTCACCAATCCTTCTTCATCAAATTCGAAAAAGTACTCGCCTTTGTATGTATCCATGTGCCTCTCTATCACCGCCTTTCCTCCCTTCCTTCGTCCAAGCTTCTTCTTAGCGTATCTTTTAGTCTTCTGGACCATGTTGTAAGGAAGTTTGAGCAGGATGAATATTAAGATTTCTACGATTAAGCATTGGCAACAACATGATATAACTATGCAGTCTGAGGCAAGGGAGTTCCAATCTTCCATAGCTTTTTGGAGAGATGGAGAAATCAAGGAGGAGGGGGTGAGGATGAAGAAGATGATCATGCTTCGAAGAAGTCATTTCTTGTGAAGGAGTAGGTTCTAGGTTTCCTTCTCATCTGGAATGGGTATTATGAAGGGTGAAGCAATAAGAATAACAAGTAGTAAAGCTTCATTGTGATAATGAGGATCCTTGACTTCAAGACATTGTTTGTTTCAAAAGATAAGATTGATACAAAGGCTAGTCCAACGCACGAGGCTACGATGTCCAAATCTTTTGTTTGTTCTTGAAGCGATGCTCCACTCTAATGGTCACCAATTGACACCTTCTGTGTACGTTATCGGCCAAAACATGCATGCACCGTCATAAAGTGATAGACCTTACTGCATGAACCATTCACATTCAATTAAGTTGAGGCACTACTGTAATGCTCCGTAATTACCTAATACTCCGTAACTTTTTATTATATACTCCCTCCGTTCCTTTTGTAGAGTCCAGTATTCTATTTTGGGTTGTCTCTTAATAAGTGTCCATTTTGTAAAATTAGTGCGTCAAAGTTGGTGAATTTTTCATTTTGTCCCTAAAAGTAGATTTCATTTGGAAAGTTAATGAGTAAAAGTGTAATGATAATATCTTTATAGAAGGTAAGGAGGAAAGTAGAGATAAAAGTTGATGTGAAAGGTATAATGATGATGTCTTTTTAATAAGTTGGAGTTACGAAATTGGACATTTAAAAAGGAACGGAGGGGGTATGAAATTGTTATTAGGTAATGACCTTGTACACCCCCCGCAATCCATGTGTAGTGCGGCCGATCCGGCCGGCCATCTCGGCAATGGACGACTCGGATTTACAGGAGTTCGGATTAAATCCGAGCCGTTTGTACCAAGATGGACGACTGGTTCGGCCGCAATACATTTTATGTATTGCGGCTAGTGCACTACAACGTTTCTGATTCCGTACAGGTATACATGTATATGCCCAATTCCATGACACAATCTCTAACACAATTTTGCCACAAAAGTACTCAGAGCCCCATGTTAACAATCAGAGCCATATATGTGTGTGTATATCTACATATATATATATATATATGTATGTATCTAGAACGTTCAACTTGTTTAAAACATGTTTTTAAGAGTTAGCGTAAAAAATCAACTCATTCAGGTATTGGTATGGGCATGATCCAATCATTCAGTTTTTATTCTGTTAAGTTTAGAGACAAATACCAAACAAGCCTTTACCAATATCCAAAAGTAAGGTTGAGCAATCGTTATGAGCTCCTCTTTTTTCTTGCTTCTACTATCCTTGATTTTTTTTTTAAAACTCTTAAAAACATGTTTTAAACAAATCGAACAGGTTCGATCATTTGAGTGAGACTTAAAATGGGTCCCACCACAATGTTTTTTATTTTTTGTGTCAAAATTTGTGATTAGTTATATATACACATGGCTACATGCATATATTTTTGGGGTTAACACTAAAGAGTTATACTGTTGAGGACATTGAGTTCCAAGAAATAACTACTAGTTGCTCTTTCCAAGTCATTTTTGAAGTAAGTTTTCTTTGTCTCTAGAATTTTCTATAACTTGAGACTTGTGCTTTCCAGCCATGGAGCTTGCCTAGTAAAAATAGATATTCAGCATATTTCATAAGGAAATGATTTTCACACCCCTCCTTTTAAAATCCACTCTCTTTTTTGTTTTATTCACATGAATTTACAATATTGCCCTTAAATATTGTGAAAAGTGTACTGAAAATAGGGCAAGATAATAAATTAATGTGAATAAAAAGACCAACAAAAAGGAGTGTTGGATTGCAAGAAAGTAAATTCATGTTGCCAGTAGACTCCTGCGTTCTCCATGGTCCATTAGCAGTAAAGTTTATTTGAGTCTCACTGATTGTTTGTTTGGGTCTCTTTTTATTGAGTTGTATTGTTGCTCCTTGGGTGGTTGCCCTCCGTTTCCAGCTTCCTTTCCTGTATTGCTTTGTTTTGGGGTATGTCTCTCTGTACGTGTAAGAGGTTTTGCTTCAATATAGTTAGCCCACCAAAAAAAAAGGAGCATGAAAATCACTTTCATATTTCAACCCGATTTTACATTTCATTTTTTTTTTTTTAATCTTCAGTCAATACATGAAATAGATTATATTTATCTGTGTATGAGAGAACATTAACGGAACTACAAGTCTATCTACAATACCTTAATTTCTTCAAGAATCTCTGGTGGCAGTCATTTTCAAACTTGACAGAATTAGTCCAAACTTGTTTTTGAGAAGATCGATGTAGTGCCCCTTCTGAATTACTCCGTATTTTTAACCATTGTGTCTAGCTGGCAGTTTGAGGAGAAAAATACAACCGTCACTTAAGTTTCCTCATCACATCCTAATTCCTAACTTAATTCTTCATTGAAAAGAGAACAAAGAATCGAACGAAAATGTACATTACCCTAATATTCTTCTTGTGAAAATCACTAGATACACCAGTACATTTTACAACCAGATCAAACACATGAATACAAACCCCCCACAAAGGTCTAAATAAAAACCAAATCAAAACAAACACTAAAATTTTGGTATAGCAACGTATCCTTTTCTTTTATTGCCCAAACTGAAAAAAAAATCGCAATTTGCACACCAAATGGGAGGATAAATGAAACTTTCTGAGGGTTTCATACACATTTCATTCCCATTTGCTCCTAATCACATGAGTGTGCTTGAAGTCAAAGGTTAACACAACACTTCCATCCATTCTTTTCAACAACATATCTTTCAACCAACACATAACAACCAAACTTACTCCACACCCCACCAATCCCTCCAAACTCCTCTGTTCTATTCACCTTCACTTGTCTCTTTTCCTCCCTCACCCACCCTCCTCTCTCACTCCTCCCACTTCATTCTATCAACAATCAATGAACTCAACCCAATATTTACTTGTTCCACAGCACTAGAACCCCTAAACCAAACCACCCCATCACCCACCCTATTCTCATCCCACACTGCCTCCGTCCCATCCACAAAAACCACTTCCCTCTGGACTTCAGCTTCACAGAAACAGAATTCCCTTTACTACTGACATTGTTTTCACATGCAAAAATCTTTTCCCACCTTTGCTCAAGTGTCATCTCATAAAACAACGATCGCTTCATTTGATCCTTCAAATTTCCATCCTTTACAAACATGAAAGGACAATACCATTTCCCCACGACAACGGAAGAATCAAAATTGGGAGCTGGGGCACGGAGGGTAGCGTTGATGCCTAGGGCTTCACCAAGTTCATAGGTTTTGGGCGTTTTGGTGTAAATTTGCCATCCTCTTCTTCTGAGGAAGCGGGGAGGGAACCCATCTGGTGCAACTGATTTTGCAGAAAACGTACCATCACTTCCGCAGCCTCTTTTACTGGGGAATATCTCAAATTGCTGGTATATGTCATTGGATTAAGGGGTCTTGGGTAGACATCCTTAATGCAGTTACAGAAACAACAAGTGGTCTTGTCTTCCTCCCTTGAACAAGCCATATGCTTCCCTATGACAAAAAAAATATAGAAGTCCGCAAACATAATACTACTAGTACATTCCATCGGTGCACAAAAATTCGCAACATGATACATGGACCATAGTTGTAGCATTTAATAATAGTGTCTGCAAAATGAATGCAATGACAAAACCTATCTAAGGATTTTGGGGTATAGTAGCCAATAAGGGGAACAGAAGCAGGAAACCCAATGTCGCAATGGAAGCTTGAAATGTGGTCCGAATGGATTGCAGGAAATGTGGAACACTAGGTGAAATGATATTAAGGAGGATAGTTAATTTACAACTTAATTTAGTACGCATCTAAGCATCTTCCAATGCTAGATGCTTTGAGATGAACATAGCCACAAATTGATGTGTAGAAAAAAAAAAAAATGCATGTTTGCAAATAGACAGTGATGCAGGACAAGATTTTAAAGAGTTTTCATGTATGGAAGCTTTATGTTAGTTATAAATTGGAATTAGAAAATTTTAACTTTTTTGCACTGACCCAGGCAAATCATTGCTCTGGTACGGCTCGATGTATCATTGCAGCAAAAGAACTGCCAGATATCATCCTAATAGACGAATATGGTAGATATTGTTCTAGTAGAAGTGGTTTTGTTGATTCTTGTCCTAAACGAGAGAGAGAGAGCGTTGTCTAAAACAAGTTCATGGTAGAGGCTCCCTCAGAGAAGTTGGAGGCCTCCAAGTATAACTGGTGATATGACAATTACATAAATTAAGGGACGCAATGAGAACTTTATACAAGATTTGATGCAAATTTTGCTATCCCCACCAGCGTAAACAATACAGGATCAAGATTTGGATCAACTGAATTTATGAGAAATGTCTCTTAACAATTTTGAATATTTACTTGTTAGACATTTTCTACTTATTTGACTGGGAAAAATTTTAAGCTTCAATTTTCTTGTTTTTGCTTTATAGGGTTGTTAAATTATAGACTCACAAAAGAACTCTGAATCATAATATTGAATCAATGGAACCTTTTAAGGGCCAATATTTGGCAAATGATTTATAACTTAAGTTATCCTCCGAACAATTTTAAATCTTTTTGAGACATTTAAGTCAATAAATAATAAAACATTTTACTGGATCTCTAATTTTGAATGAAAATTAGTACCAAGTCTGTGATTTGAATAGATGAGTACTTCTAGGTACATATATGGATCCTGGGCAGAGCTTTTTCTTGGCAACAACATCCTGATATATACACTTATCATGCACCCAACTCGGCAATTCTATAAACTAGCATCCATCAATGGACAATGATCAAACAACTGCTGTGCAAAGAAACTGAAAACGTACAGAAAAGATGCCTCAAAATCGTAAACATACCCTTTACGCGATCCGTGGGGCTTAATTGCATAATACCGGTTCGAAGAAAGGGGCTGATTGAGAACTGGAATCAAGGTTGGCGTCATCAAGAGAAACATGCTGGTTCTCGCCCCGCCCCCGACGAGTACCGAACAGTTAAGTTCTTGTTCTGAGGGAAGGGGAGATCTATCAGATACCGGTTTTTGCACAATCCGAAACAAGTAGTCGTCTCTGATTCCTCGTCCTGTATCACTAAATAACCGGAGTTCGGCTCCTCTGGCGGCAGTGAAAGTGATTCAGGGGACCTCCGGTAGTGGGATAGAGGCCTCGTCACATACATTTTCTTATCCTCTCTATATGACTATGAGAACTTCCCTTTGGTTTTGCTTGTTTTTTTGTCCCGAGTGAGATTTTTCGTTTTTGAATTCACAAATCCCTCCCACGTATCCATTTATACATTACATTCTACTTGTGATTCGTTTGACATGTCAATGGCTAAAAGTACACGTGTATAGATATAGAACAAATGCCGTGTTGAATATTTCAAAGAGTTTAGCACCTTGAACAAGTAACCAACTTTGTTTATTTTTATGGGAACCGTTAGGTGCACACATGGTGTACGATATACACCATATCCATTTACCATTGAGAGGCGGGCGTAACATTTTATCAAAGAGACGCAAGTGATGTTGTATGCACTTTTAATCATTGGGAGACAATAACATTCACTACCACTTAGAGGGTGTAACGGTTTCGTCACGCTTTATTACCGTTTTATTTAATAATATTCACTGCAGAAACACCATGTGCTATTGAGGTCCAAGGATGGGATAAGGTGGATTACAGAGCAAATTGCTGCTCTACTTGTTCGACAAAAAAAATAAATCAAAACTCCATTCAATTGTAAAATCTCAGAAAAATTCGAAGACTCCCCCGTGTTGAAAAATAAAAATAAAGAAATATTTAAATTGTTTAAAGAATGACCTTCAGCGAAAAAGCAGTTTGCAAGAGGTGGAAGAAACCTCATTGTGGTACCCTTCTTATAAGTACTATCTTATTTTAATAAAATGCGGATCTCCCTTTTTCGATCGAATTTCGATGATCCGAGCCGCTCAATGTGTTCAGAACGTGATTTTAAGGATACTTTTGGAAATCAGGAAAAAAAAAAAGACAGGGAAGGACTTCATCCGAGCAGTTTTTTGTTTATTTTTTATCTAACGGTTCAAATAAAAACTGCTCAAATCAAGCCCTTCCCAGTCTTTTTTTTTCCCGATTTCACGCGAGTACCTTAAAATCACGTTCTGAACACATTGAGCGGATCGGATCATTGCAATCCGATTGGAAAAGGCGAGAAATGGAAGGGTCCGGCATATAAGGTCCTCATTTTAAAGGTACTTACTTGAAAATTTATATATATCTATATAATATGACAGGGTGGTTTTTGAATCCCTAAATATCCTCCTATATTTTTGTCACGCCCTCGATTTTCAACATAAATAAATATTTTGTTTAATAAAAGGTCCGCACATAAACGTTAATAATATCCCAAAAGAGTCCCCACCTGTTTAACTTACAAACGTGTCCCAAGTTTAAGAAAAATACAACATTGGCACTCTGCCCAAATAAGCTTAAAACAAGTATGTACCGATTGCTAAGTTACAAACAATTTAGTCAAAGGGAATCTTGATTGAATAGTTACAAACCCATATTTATAAAAAGGAGTCCATTACAAAGATATTAAGTAACTCAACACAAATAGCTTCCAAAAAGTCTTTCACTGTCAAGCATTCAACGCATGCGACTTATTGCCCGACATTTGAACCTGAAAGAAAGATTAGGTTAAGCTACACTAGCCCAGTAGGAAAATCTTTACAATACTATGTGCAAATATGATAATAAGGCCAAGAGAAGGAAAACAAGGGGATATAGCTCAACAATGAAATGCAATCAACTCAAGGATGGCCAAACATTCAAGACGATCATTCTAAGACTTACCATAATCACTTTATGCCAAAAGGTTCACACTACTCAAGCAAGTTACAACTTGGACACGACTCACTATCCCATACCTCCACCATCTGTATTTCTTCCTCTTGCATTATAGTTTAACACCACAAAGATTACCGCGTTAAAGGAATTTCATTCCGGGTTTAAAGAACCCCGTACGTCTCCTAGAGATCTCCAACACGAGTCCGGGTAGCTCATTCTCCATTGATTCATCGAATAGGTAACATGGGAAACTTTCTGGGTCTTAGGGCCCCATATACCCACGATACATTCCGGGTACTCATGACCCCGTACATCCATTCTACATTCCGGGTTTAGGACCCCATACACCCACAATACATTCCGGATACTCGTGATCCCGTATATCCGTTTCTCATTACCTTCGTCCCACGTATTCCTAAAACCCTAATTTTAAGAATGTAGATAGGAGAAGGATATTGATATAAGGTGGGTTGTTCGCATATTAACTCATGTTTCCATTTTGTTTCCAATCTCTTTATCTCGACTCACCCCTCGTACCACATAGCATCAATTGTAAAGCAATCGCATTATATATTAATAAATACCTTAAGCTCTCATTATTTCCTCAAAATCTATCATGACACTCTACGTCACATACCGAACCCACAACGACTCCTCGACACACAACCCGCTAGGTTCTAAATGAGAATCTGAAGAACGAGTTCCAAAGGAACTTAAGAAGTTCAACAAGATGAGGCACGAGGATACCAATGACAACACTACCCATCGGATCACTAGACAAGCTCAGGTCATCTCATAACACTCATCACTTTATCTCTTATAGCCCACGATACTCCTATCGACTTTACAGTACATTTCCCTAACCAACGTCGTTGTTATAATGCTCTAATAAGTGCTAAGAGACAAGATCAAATACCGAGTCATTATAACATAAGCAATAATACTCATGAGTGACTTAAACATGTTCCAATTATATAGGGAATCATAACACGGAACAAGAATAACCCTAGGAATAGCCAAAGACATCGGTAGACTGACACACCTCTACTTAAATGGTCATAACTCTCTGTGTACTAATCGGTTTAAGATGATTTTGGTGGCAAATGAAAGCTGACTTCAAGACCTTCGATTCGATATAAAGTTTGCATAAAACAGATATCGGACGAAGAAGTTATGGCCGTTTGAAGTTGGGCTGAAATCCAGAAAGCAGACAGAGTGTCCAGAGAGGGGAGGGATCGATCCCTCCTCTTTTGGGGATCGATCCCCACAAGGAAAATTCCAGTTTTGAAGTGAGGGATCGATCCCTCATGCTTGGGGATCGATCCCTAGGCAATTTCGGGCGATTTCTGCAGTTTTCGACAGATTTCGAAGAGAACAAAGGAAGACAAACCAAGCTCGATTCTTGCATCAAATCAACATACAAACACATAAGAGAGGTAAAGAAGTCCCTACCTCGCGACGAACACCAAGATCTACAAGATTTGAGCAAGCCCTAGCCTCTTTGAACTTCAAATCTTCAATTCAAACTTCACCCGGCGAAACCCAAGCTCAAAAGCGCGAATGGAAGGTTGAATGGAGGTTGGTTCTTGAGGATTTTGTGAGATGGAGTGAAGTTTTGTGTGAGGAAGCAAGAGAGAGAAAGAGAGGTCGGCTAGAGAGAGAGAGGAGACGTGAGGGAGAGAGAAAGAAGGAGATGAAATAATCTCTTACACACCATACACTCCTATTTATACTCCCATATCTTTATATCACACTCACACTCCCTCTAGTTTCTATTCTTTCACTTTAATCCTCAATTCACACAAACACCTATTAAACTATATTTTCCCAATTAGGCATTTAATAACCATTTTAAAAAAATTTAAAATTTTACGGGTCTCTACCATTTTGGACCCTAGGATCGGAACACATTTTTCAACGGCTGAGATTAGAGTGTACAAAACCGAGGGATAAATTTGGAAAAAAAAATACTACTAAATTGCCACAATTTCAGCTGAGATTGGTTCCCTGTGATTTTGGGAATTAATGTTACCACAGTTACCGAATATTTGGAGTGGTCTATTGATTGTGTGTATTTGGAATGGTATATTTGGAAAGTATACCCGAAATCAGCTATCCAAAATCACAGGAGGATTGAATGGTATATTTAGAAATCAGTTCAATCAGCTAGCCGAAAATAAGGGTAGTTTTCAAACTTTTTTTGTTTAAATCAGTAAAAAGATCAAATGTTTGTTTATTATTAGATTTTATTCTTCATACTATCTTATACCTTCTTAAGTTATATTTTGGACCCCAGGATTGATACACATTTTTCCTACGGCTGAGATCACATGATAGAAAACCGAGGAATAAATTGAACTTTTACCAAATCCTGATATCCAGATTCGTTGTGAGCGTAAAAAAAAAAAAAAAAAAAAACTCGGATTGTAATGACTTCCAAAATTGCCGATTGCCAAATGTAATGATTTTCAAAATTGCCAGTTGTGAAAAAGGAAAGACTCATTAGGAAATGCCAACACATTCAATTCAAAAAAAGAAGGAAAGATTCATTAGGAAAACTTTTCAAATTGCAAAATAAATGAAAGATTCAATTACAATATTAAATTTGATTTTGTAAATACTTAACATTTTTTGAGCATTCTCAATCACACATTCCCGTGCCTAATTTGGAAATTTGATTTCCAAACCCCCCTCTCTCTCTCTGTCTCTCTCTCTCTCCCCCCGTATAAACTTAAAAGGAAACATAAATCCTCGCATGGCATGGGCAGCAATCTGTGGTTAAGGATTCGGTGATTTTTTTGCGATTAGGATTCTGTGCTTTCCCTCAACATGGCATTAGGAGTCCGTGATTACCTTATTACCTTACAAAAAAAATGGAAGAGCTTATTAAGAAAACTCTTTACTAACAAATCTCCATAAATCAAAAGGTCCCACTTATGCATTAAGTTGTTTACACTTTCTATGGTTTTTCCTTTGTTCACAGAGCCACTAATAATTTATTTTTTATTTGCTGTTTGTAGATTCATAGGAGAGACGGTATATAATACGAAAATTTTTATTTGCTGTTTGCAGATGCAGATTCGTAGGAGTGACAACATTGTAAGTATTACCAATATTTTGATTCTTATACAATTTTTATAAAAATGCTATATATGCACGGACAGTGTGAAAGTATGAAGAACAATAAAAAAAAATAGAATACGAATTAGCTTCTTTTTTTCAGTGTATGAGAAATAACAATGATATGAAAACTACATATTTATTCTTTTTATTACCGATCTTATTCCCTTAGTTTTTCTTTTTCTTTTATCATGATTTATGCTTCATTCCAAGTTTCCTGACATGAGTTTGTAAGGAAGATGGGTGGGTTTTGTATACTGCATTGTAGTGTCAATGCCTCTTGTGGTTTAGTGAGTTTCGTGTATTTTGATGGTTTTTGATCTAGCTGATTTTTTTTTTTTTTCTTTTAAGAACGGCTAAGTTTTTCTTAGCCATCCTTTTCTACTATTTTTGCTTTATCGATTGCTAAACTTTAATCATGTTATGTAGAAGGAATGATGCTACCTTATCCCCTTTTGTTGGATTACAATGGACAACGTTTGTGGGTTTCTTCATTTGTGGGTCTTGGATTGAGTACATAAAAAAAAATCATATTATTAACCCATCTGATAATCTATGGTATTATTTCAAAAGATAAATCTCTACTACTCCTTATACCTCCTTACGAGGGCCTTAACATGTACTGTATGTAATAACCAATATTCTAGATAAAATTATTCTTTTGAGGACCAAGCCCAGCCAAATTCGCACAACAAATTTATAAGACATCAATTCAATTATATTTTGCTAACACAATAATTTAATTATATTTGGCTCTCCTACTCTTAACCAATGTCTCTAGCATATGATTCTGGCATTAAGCGGGTAATTCATTAGCACACTTTTGTCGGGATAAATTCATTAATTTGTCATTGGTATCTTGCTTAAGTAGGTCAGAGAATTTTCACATGACTCTATGTTTTACAGCAACAATGGGTAATTGGTAACAATAGGTAAGGCATCCAAGTATTTGTCAGAAAATGAAATATTTCTTTTTGTCACCATTTTACATGATTAAAGTGGTAACAACATTTTTTTGGCATAATTAACATATGGAGTAATTGTAAACTTTTCTTTTTCATTTTTTTAAACTTTGTCTCATTAGAATATATGTAGTTATTGACACTCTTTTACATGTTACCATATATGCTTCGATGAAAATATTATGATATTAACCAAACACATCGCAAACTGGAGTTTTGTGTTATTTTTTTGTTGTTGTCACTCATTTAATATTATGGGTTTCTATATATATCTTTAAAATATTTTCTATTGTTTTCTCTTTCAAATTTCAAAAACTTCTTAAGATTTTAACTAACCATGGACAATCTAAGCGTCTATGGCCATGTGAGTTTAAACCATTTTCATTGTATACCTTGGTCGTAAAATCAAATTAATTGTTTTCCTATGAATTCAGTGAATCTTCATTTTCTTATGCAGCTCGATGGTGACTTGCAGAAAATGTAAGAACTGTTTATTCAATTACATTGCTTAATCTAAATTTATATATTTGATTCATATTTGCTTTATTTTATTTTTTCAGTACAAAGGTTACGTGTCTTCGAGAAAAAATGTAATTGTGGTGATTCATGATGAACAAGATGTCAATCGTATTTTTATGCATGGGGTATGCCTACCAATACCATTATTACTTTACTCCCGTTGTACGGTAAGGGGTCAACAAATTGACAAAAGGGATGTGGTGCCATACAATACATACATTTCGAGAAAATATAATTTTCATATCAATGTGGAAGTTTGCCCTGGAATAAGATCTGTTGAGTATATTCACAAGTACATCTACAAAAGTCATGATCGTACCATGATGGTGTTGAGAGACGAATGAACCAGATCTAAAATTAAGGTAACATTATCAGTCACCATTTTACTTTTGGGTGGCGCTAATGCACACGATAGTTTATGCTTATCCCACGACAATTCTTCTAGTCTGGCAATTCTATCCTTGATCGCCCCCGTGATCGTTCACCAGCTCTTCCACTTCCCTCGCCTTCTTCATTCTATCTCGGTTACTTCTCTTTCACACCTCTCTCACTTGTTTCTCTTTATTTTTTTAGATCTGTTGACGTAGGTGGAGAGAGCAAAGATTTTGGGTTTGTCGATCTAAATATCTGCTCTGCAACTATTCCTACTAATTACCAAAGAAAGCCTTACCTCTTCTTCTGCACACAACAAGAAGGACGCTGACTTCTTTTGATAATGATGCCAGGAATTATTTATTTTTCATCCGATGCCAATAATTTTCGACAGTAGTCGAATTCAGCAACTCATCACCACTCAATTTCCATATGTATGTTACATATGGAAGTAAAAATAATGTCAAACCAAACCAACAATATAAAGCAGTAAGCAAACAGAATTTCAACCCCACCACCCACCCCACGGCATGGAGAGAGGAGAGAGAGAGCGGAGAGGAAGACAGAGAGAGAGATATTGATGTCTCCCTTCGTCTTTTCATCTTGTTTGAAGATGGGGCTTTCACTTTATTTCTTCAATACACAAAATGCCTCCACGATGTATAATCTGATGTTTAAATTGCAGGTCAACTCTCAGGAGAAATGGGATTGACAGACACTCGAGAAAGGTCTGGTTCATTCATGAATAAGGATTAACTGAGTCGCGGTCGGTGGAGGGGAGAGGTGGGTAAATATCAGGGCCGGCCCTGGGATTTTAGAGGCCCTAAAGCCAATTTTTAATAAATGATGCCTAGTTCATTTAACAACAAAAAAAATCAATATAGGTGGCTAATATCAGGTAAAAGGTTTTTTTATTTTTGTTTGCTACTAAAAGTTACATGATTAAACATGGTATTTTAGCTTCCTAATTTAAAGTAAGACAAACTTTTTAAAAAATACTCCTTCGTCTCTTTTTTAGAGTCCAGTATTCCATTTTGGGGCTGTCCCTTAATAAGTGTCCCTTTGTAAAGTTAATGGGTAAAAATTGGTGAATTTTTTCATTTTCGCCCCTAAAAGTAGATTTACATTTTGAAAAATTAGTGAGTAAAATGTAATGATGATATTTTCATAGAGGGTAAACAGAGAAGAAAGTGAGGTAAAAGCTGATGTGAAAAGTATAATGATGATATCTGTTTAATATGTTGAAATTACGAAGCAAGACACTTAAAAAGTGGACGGAGGGAGGTATATCATAGCAAATAGAAATCAAAACATAACAAAGTACAAGTCATGCAATTTGTATTTGAAAATTTTTTTTACCAGTGTTTATTGAGTGAAAATAAATTATTTTGGTTTTATTTTAGTCAATCGTATTTCATAAGTACAATTAAAAACAAAAAAAAATGGCTATAGATAAGTGATTTTCACACTTCCCTTTTTCGTAACCACACATTTCTATACTTTTTTTTTCACACTTGGAAGAAACAAAATTGTAAATTCACATTACAATAAGACAAAAAAAACAGATTGTTGTTAATAAACTGAGGAAGTGTGAAAATAAAATTACAAACAAACTTATCAAAATATTTGTGGTGTGCAAATAAATATTAACATTGATTTTGACTAACATCTACAATTACTAAAGATTAAGTAGTTTAAAATATAAGAGGAATAGAGTAGTGTACATTATTCATACCATACCAAGATAAAACATGAAAATAAGAGGAAAAAAGCATGTAGTGTCAAAACATTACCTCCCGCGTTTCGATCAAGGGACCTCCTGTGTCGATTTGTTGCACCTTGCACACATCACTCAGCTGTAAGTGCTCTTTAGTTGAAAATGGACAATTAAATATATATCGGTACATATGAACATTGAGGCCCTACTTTCCGCATAAAATCGGGAGGCCTAAGCGGCCGCACCTCGGGCTTCACCTCAGGGCCTGCCCTGAGGTAAAATGGGAAACCCAGAGGAGGACGATGAGTTGCTCTGTTTCGGGAAAAGATGAGAGAGATGCTTTTCAAGGCTATATGAGTCAGTCTAGGAAAAAACTATCGTGGCACTAACAGTTGAACTCGTAGGCTATTAGCGCTGTCCTTACTTTACAAGAAAGGATTCTTGCTCATTAATATTCTTTATGCAAAAATGTCTAGGACTGACAAAGAATCAATGAGATCATCGTGAAAACATCGTTGTTAAAGTATTGTGGAATGGTCCAATAACATTTAGTCAATTTAACTTTATTGGATTTTTATTACTGCGTTGTTGCGTGATTTATGAATTTTCAACAATGTTCATAAAGCATCGTTGGTTGATTTGTTCAATATTTATTTGCGTGTGCTGAATGGTAGAGTCGTGCCTCAGGCACGGACATTTGCTAGTCTATATAATATGGTGAGGGTGGTTTACATTTTGGACCGTTGGATGGTACATATTTTCCACCATTGGATTGGTTGGATTTACATTCCACATTTTAATCCCCATGACTTGCAGGATTTCAGAATTGAAAAGGAAAGCATTCCGTGATTTTGGGGGTGATAATGATTTCGTGATTTTCCTCAACATGGCAAACTGAAAACTTGAAAAGAAACCCTTTGTTTCCCTGATTTTTGGTAATTAGGAAGAACTTATTACTGTGATTACCTTATTACTGAAAAGGAATCCTTTGTTTCCGGTGAATACCTTATTACCTTAAAAAAATTGGAAGAGCTTATGAAGAAATTCTTTACTAACAAATCTCCAAAAATCAAACGATCTCTTTTATGCATTAAGTTGTTTACATTTTCTATGGTTTTTCCTTTGTTTATAGAAATTTTCTTTTTATTTTCTGTTTGCAGATTCATAGGAGTGACGACATATAATACGAAATTTTCAAGTGAATTTTTCTACAAATACTCCGATTCGTAAGAGTGACGGTGTTGTACGTATTACCAATATTCCGATTCTTATACAATTTTTTATATTTTTTTTTGAAGTTTAATTTGTAAGTATTAATTTTTTTCCCTTTTGTACGAGTATCTCTTCCTCTCCATATACTTATCCTCCTCCTATCCCTTTTGTTCCAAACATTTCTCCCCCATCATTTCAATCGATGAATGGTTGTGGCAATAGATGATCCATACCCTACTTGTAGTCAACTAAGTTTTACGGTATGGATTATTTCAATTCCTAACATTTATTTTTTTTCCTTAATGCAGGTCATTAACTTATGGGTTACCGCTAAAATCAAGGTACAGGATATTCCATTTAGAATGTAACTTATGGGTTTACCATGTTTCAAGGTCATCGTCTTCCCTTTCTCCATGTTTCCTATAACTTTTTTTTTCCTTATGAGAGGAGTTTCATCAAGTGCAGAATGTAAGCAAGCTATGTTTCATTGGGCCAATTTTTTCACTTTTTAAGATATCTGCGTTTTGTGTTTTTGGTTGTCTTTAATTAATGAGGTTTTGACACGCCTCGCAACTGAGTCCCTCTGAAAAAACCGGTAGGGCATTCAAGGTAAGAAGCGAAAGGTCATATACATCAATTTTAATGGTTCAAGAGTTCTTGAATCCTAGCTGGTTGCGTGGGAGTGACTATAGGTATTTAGATAGTGGCGGAGCTATGTTGGGGTCCGAGTGACAAAAGTTCAATCATAATATGTAATTGATTTGAAGAAAACAAATGTTTACACCCTCAGTGTAAATAATTTAATCTCTACTTGAAAATAACCTCACATGTCTCAAGCTTAGTTAAATTTATTTTGTCTGTCCATTTGTAGGATGAATCATCACTACAAACAAATATGAGTTTTCATAGCATAATTTAACAGCGTTTTAGAAAAAATACTATAATAGAGTTGCATCTTGAAGGCGCCAGTTTTTATCATAGCGTTTCCACGGTACTGTAGTGGGGCGGAAGGATTTTCACAGCGTTCCACTACACCCAAGTATAGCGTTCACCCATGAAAGGCGCCAGCTGTCTCTATTTGGGGGAAAATATTTGACGCCAAAATCGGTATACTTGTGTGAAATGCCTCTCTCTTCCTTATTTCAATGGGAAAATTTCGTGTAGGCACCTGACCTTTCACACAAATCACACATAAACACCTGACCTTTCTTAAATTTCATATAAACACCTGAACTTTCTAAAAATTCATCAATTCAACACCTGACCTTTATTAAATTTCATATAAACACCTGAACTTTCAAAAAACTCATCAATTTAACACCTGACATTTATTAAATTTCATATAAACACCTGAGCTTTCTAAAAACTCATCAATTCAACATCTACCATCACCATTTCGTCTAAAACCAAACAGGAAAAAAGTTAAGTGCTTCAATTTTTTATTTGTTTGAACCAGTGCGAAGATCTTATTTTTCTGATCATTTTATTTAAAGAATCATAATTAATTTTTTACTCTAAAGCTCTTGTTAGTCTGCCTTAAGAAAGTCATGAAATCAAATATCTCTTAGGGCTAACTAACGAAAGCCTTAGAGTCAAAAATTAATTATGATTTTTTTAGGATAAAATGACCAGAGAAATAAGATTTTTGCACCGGTTTCAACGGATTGAAAATTAGAGCAATTAATTTTTTAACCATATTTTTTTAATATATAAACGATCTATACATGGTTGAAAAATTAATTACTCTAATTTTCAATTCGTTTGAACCGATATGAAGATCTTATTTCTTTGATCATTTTATTTGGCTCTCGTTAGTTGACCCTAAGAAATATTGATCTACGACTTTCTTAGGGCTGACTAACGAGAGTTTTAGAGTAAAAAATTAATTATAATGTTTTAAGATAAAATAATCAGAAAAATAAGATTTTCACACCGGTTTTAACACAGATTGAAATTGGAGCACTTAATTTTTTTTAACCATATATTTTTAATATATAAATGATCCTATACATGGTTGAAAAATTAATTACTCCAATTTTCAATTCGTTTAAACCAAGTGCGAAGATCTTATTTTTCTGATCATTTTATTCTAAAGAATCATAATTAATTTTTGATTCTAAGGCTTTCGTTAGTTAGCCCTAAGAGATATTTGATTATACGTCTTTCTTAATGCTAACTAATGAGAGCTTTAGAGTCAAACAATTAATTATGATTCTTTAGGATAAAATAATCAGAAAAATAAGATCTTAGCACGTTTCAAACAAATAAAAAATCGAAGCACCTAATTTTTTTTCCGTTTGGTTTTAGACGAAATGGTGATGGCATATGTTTGAATTGATGAGTTTTTAGAAAGCTCAGGGTGTTTTATATGAAATTTAATAAAGGCCAGGTGTTAAATTGATGAGTTTTTAGAAAGTTCAGGTGTTTATATAAAATTTAAGAAAAGGTCAGATGTTTATGTGTGATTTGCGTGAAAGGTCGGGTGCCTGCGTGAAATTTTTTCCTATTTCAATTTCAAACCCTAACACTCTCGATATTCCGTTTGACCCAAAAAAAAAAAAAAAAACCCTAACACTCTCTCTCTCTCTCTCTCTCTCTCTCTCTCGGTGGAGATGGAGAATCGAACGATCTATCTGTAAATTCCAATCGATGTGGGAACAAATGGCGCCCTAAGCTTATCAATCTCATCCTCGAACAACCTCAAGAAATCGGTCCCTTCCGGCATCTGAACCACTCTCGTCTCCTCCCTCTCCACCTTCCACGGCTGCCGTTGCCGGAAATCTGCACCGTTTCTGGAGACTGAGGGGTCTCGCCGTTTTCGTTGGGGTTGAAGAGGCGATAACCCACTTCGTTTGTGTCCACCCAAAGGTTTGGTCCTTCTCCTCTATTTTTCAAAAAATCTAACCTAAATGGTTTGTTCCTCTCTCTCTCTCTCTCCTCTCTCTCTCTCTCTCTCTCTCATCTGCCATAAAATAGCAGATTGAACCATCGCACAAAATTGTAAAACCCAGCCACAAACCCAGAACTGGAGTGAGAAGCTTTCGAACATGCACAAACCCAGCCCTCTTAGAGAACGATTATCTTAAGTACTTGACTGACATATGTATAGTTAAAACAATTTTGGGGTTAGATTTTGGGGGGCTGTGATTCTGCAATGTTTATTAGAAATTGGGGTTTGTATATATAGTTTACAGAGCATAGAGGAGAATTGATGTATAATAATAATGTCGTCTCCTATCCTAGGTTTTATTGAAACAACTATAAAAAAAAAGAAGGAAGAAGAAGGTTTGAAGTGGTCCACACTCCACCGAATGTCTAGGTTGAGAGCATTACAATGACTGTAGTGATTTCCAGCCAATGCAAAAAAAGGAAAATTGAAAGTTTGTCAGTATACAGGTAATTATAAACAAGATTCTGGTAAGTGTATTTTCAGTATGTAGTTGCTCGAGTTGAGGGAATATAAACTTGTAAAGGTAGGTTCTTGGGCTGATTGAGAAATTCTTTAATGTTGGGTTATTTTATTTGAGGTACGTCTTGCAGACATGCGCAAATATGCGCCCGCAGTTGGATTTTCAATTTTTAGTGTTTGCGGTTATAGATAATTTCTGACTCATTACTACAGATTGTTGAACAAGTACGTACTTTGTCGAATCCTTCGCACTTCATGAATATGGTAACTTCTTAGTGTATGTGACTTGGGACTCCCTTTTGATTATTTCGGAAACCTCAGCAATTATATCCTAGACTCTTAGTGGTTTTTGGTAATCACTTTAATTATTATATCCAAGTGTTCCCTATTTGCTGAGAAAAAGATGTCTTACAAGCCTTGAGATGGAAGGTTGTTCTAACCTTGGGGTTTTCAATCTTTGTTCATCAAGTATTTTCTACACTTTGGCTTTTGGACCTTTACTGTCTTTCTTAGATGGTTAGTTCTATTATACCCGTCATGGTGTGTTTATGGTTTTAGTTTAGATATGCCTGCATTCTATCATGTAGGTGCACTAGATTAACTTTTTCCATCCATTGTCCCTGAATTGTAGGTTTTCAACTGTCCCAAATTGAAGGGGATTTCACTGAGATTTTTTCGCATCAAGAAAGCGATAGCACTGATCTTACTGCCATGGTGGATGGTCTGGGTACGCAGGAGGAGCTGCCATTGCAAAAAATATACTACATTGCATCAGTTCAACTTTCTCATGATTGCTGTGCTCGCTCCTTACTGCTTCAACTTTGAGGTTTGTTACATGCTTTGGTTATGCAATTGATGCTTGCTTTTCGTTCTTTGGTAGGCGCTGCCTATAAGTGCAAAGAAGCACGGTAAGTGTTTTCTACTGGTTGAGAGTTGTGCTATTTCTTCAACGTTCAAAGGGTTGTTTTGAATGCTTCTCTTGTGCTTTGGATACTAGAGAATCTGTTGCTGCAATTGCTGCAACCTGTGTAGATCTAAGTGAGTGTGTTTCTCATTTTCGTTCCAATTATATTGAGTCTAGAGAAAAAAAAATGGAAATCAAAAACCTGGTATTATTAAGTCTGGCGAGGGTTCCGTTATTTTATAGCTATCTTGCCATCTTCAAGACTTGAGCCCTTCATGAAATAGTGACACCTCCTAAATGGAAGTTGGGGAATGTATACATCCTATGCAGGACTTGTTTAAAGTTCCTGGAAGTTGAATGGAGTACTAGCTTTTTACAATCTAACTACAAGCTTATTAGTGTCAAGCACAAGGAAGTGTATAGACATGGTAATCTCTCTCTCACTCTACTTAGTCTGTGCCATTATCAGAATACCTTAATGCCTATTGTAAGTGCCAAAATTGACTACTTCTTCAAATTCTTTGGCCTTGTGATTTTTCTATTTTAGGTTTCTTCAGATTGATTAATCACCTTTCAGTAATGCTCTCTCTAGAAATTGTCTCTTTGCTATCAGCAGAGTTGTATTTAGCTTGTCTTTTTTGGTGCTTCATAAATGATTGCATAATGCTTCATGGGTGGGGTTCTAGGGCTTCCTAAGGAGCAAATGAATCTGCTCAAGTTGGGGCCCATAATTGTTGTAACGTAATGCAGGAGGAGATTCCCCTTAATTGCTCTGTCCCTCTTTGTAGAGTAAAAGAGTTTGTTTCACCCATGGTTTTTATTGTTTTTTTGCTTATCAGTTATTAGGAGAAAGAGAACAAAAAAAATTGACAGACTAATTTATAGTAGCGCATTAGATATAGGCATGTATAAAAACCAACTGCAAGAATTGGCCTTCTCGATCTCATACTCCTTGTCATCCTTGAACTGTTACTTCATTTTACTTGGTACTGTTTTAGAAAATAGGGCTATACACATAATAGGCTTTTTTGATGCAATACTATGACTATTGCGTATATTATTAGAAAGATGATGACTTCATTTAAAATATCTTTAAAAAAAAAAAAGCATTGTGGTAAATACAAAATCCATTTAGCTCAGTTAGCACCTTAAGTATTTGCTTGATTGACGTAGATGCTGACATTGTAATGGAATCCTCCTAATCTTGCTTTTTATTCTGACAATTGCAACTTGAATCAATGACTGCTAATCTTGCTAAATTTAACAACAAATTACTGCTGAGTTCTTAATTACCTTCATTCTTGTCTGGAGTTTGTGTACCGCAGAGAAGAATCCACTGTTAGTGATTCTCAAGTGCGGAATATTAAGTATGTAATTGATCACAATTCAAGATTGTGCACCAACGATGCTATCTAGGGATGAGTAACTAGATTGATGGAGGTTGATGTTGAGCAACTAGATTGATGGAGGTTTGGTCACTTTTATAGATGTATGCTGTACAGCGCTGAGTCCAAAATTTATGAATACCAGACTATTTTTGAGCCGCTTATAGATCAATAGCTAATTGCTGCTGCTATTCATAGCCTAGATGCAATTGGTTGTTCATGTAAAATTATTGTCTCATATCAGAATGTTCTCAAACTTTAGGTCTATGCTCTGAGGAAATACCTTGCAAATTTATGTGCCTAAGTTGACAGGAACCTTTTTTTTTTTTTTTTGCAAATGCCCATCATCTGTGGTCGTGGATAAATTTTTTCTAGCCATGCATTAGTCTTCCACCTGGATAGTTTAGATTGGTGGTAGTCTTTGTGGAACAAGTCTTTGGGCTTGTTAGGAGACAATATCTTGGTCCTCTTGAGGATGTCCTGGTGTTTTCGTTTTAGTTTTGTAGTTTTCAGATGCTACTCCTGATACTAGTACCATGTGCTGATTCTCCATTTTCCTTCTTTCTTTTTTATTCTTTTCTCAATGTATTTCCGCTCCCTGCATGAGATCCTTATAATTATTGTGACAAAAACGAATATTGTGGCTGCAAGTTGGTGTTGTTTCAGATTATGACTTGTTAGCACTTGATTCAATCTCAGGTACTACTTGAGATTTACAATTCTCCTCGCTAAATTTAGTTATATGGTTATATTTCTTTTGTAATATGTTTGGTCTGAAGAATCTTGGTTTTTAAGTAGGGGCATCATTATCTGTATTGTGAGGTGTCTTTCTTATCCATCATATGGCCGGCTTTCTGTATCTAGTTTGGTCACAAGAATCCTGGTTATTTAAGTGGGGGCATTATTGTCAGTATTGTGATAGTTAGAGTGGTGCAATTTGTTTTGACTCTTAAAATTTGATAAACTCACTGAGATTCTTTTTCGGGTGAGCACTATTATTCAATTCTTCCCTGTGAATTTTTATTTTTACTTAATGAATCTTGTTTCTGGCTCATAGGTGGTGGTTATTCAGATGCAAACCTGTTTCCCTGATGTTGTGGTCTGAATATAGTGTATGCTATTGATGGATGGATAATAACATGCCATGCTTTGTGTTTAATGTTGTTGGAGCTTGTCCTTCATGGATAAGATGGTTCCCCTAAACTATAATATGAATCCTTGTGGCTTTCACTCATTGCCATTTGTTTTTGACTTTTGAGTGGGATTCTTTAGCATAGTATTAAAGCTTACTCTGGCTTGGCCATTTTGTTTCAATTAGCAGTGATTTGCTAGGATTCCCCTTGTTTGTGGCATAGGTGCACCTTGTTATCCTTCTGGTGTGTCATATCTTTTTTCCGGTCAATCATGCGTATAGGGGTCCAACACGTATGGGGAGTGTTGGAGCTTGTCCCAACATCAATATAATAGTGGCCTCTGAAACTAATGGTAAGGCCCTTTTGGGCCTCTTAAATACCTGCCATTTGGCCATGCAAGCTAATTAAAAACAGGACTTCCCATAGACATTGTCCTTTTATTTCATTCTTCTTTTTCTATTTTTGTCATTTTTGGTGTCACTCTCCCTGAGGCAAGCTGTCTGAACTGATGTTCATGGATCAGGAGGGTTCAATTTCACCCTCCCTGCATGTTAGGATTTCTGGCTTCAGAAGTTGGTAAATGTAGGATAATGCCCTTGCTAGCGTAACCGGATTTTCTTTATTGTTCAGTAGAACATTAGGTCCCTTGCCAATTATTTGGCTGGTGCATGATCTGATGTTCATATTGATCCATAAGACGTTGTAAGCCATTAATTGCAAATTAATGTGCAAATGAAAAGTTTGGGATTTTACTTCTTATTAGCCTAATAGATGTTTCTGAAGTGAGGCTCAAGGTGTCTTTGGAAACATCACCAGCTCAAAGACCGCATGGGGTTTCTAGGTGTTTGGAGCCCAATATTGTACAGCTGTTTGGAAATGCATTTAAAATTCAGGTCAGTCTACTTACTCGCCTGGAAAGTCGGAACTGTTCTATTTTTTAGATGGAAGGTTCTTGTGTCGTTTGTAACATGTCTTTTGTCTCCAGACTCTGTTCGGAATGTGGAATAGTAAGTGTCAACTGCTGTCAGTTATGGAGGAATTGCCCGGACGATTACGCAAACCCCATATCCATATGGCCCACACGTGCTCCAGACGGTTTTTGTTTCTCCGGGATGCTAGCTGTGCCAATTTTGAAGAGCCAGATTCTGATTTAGTGTACTGCGTGGCTGAATCAATTGCCGAGGAGACAGTATTTGAAGACCAAAAGATTTGGTCAGGCACCAGATTCATATCACATGGGCATGTCCCATTTATCAGGTGAAAAGTGATCCTCTGCACCTTGTTGCATTGAAATTGCCTCTAGAGAAAAATCCGGTTGGAGGCTGATGAGTGTTCTTGATGATCCTGAGCCCGCAATACAACAGTCAGAAGATTCATGATATCGGTAATTTGATAGCCTTTCAGTTTTTGAACTGGGGGTGGTTGTGGTTGGTTTGTACGTGCAAGTACTGTTTCCGGAAAAGGGTTTTACTTATTAAGGTTCACGGCACTACCCGAATCTAAAACAACATAGACGGCTCGTTTGCGAAAGCTTTTAGATTTGTAAAAGCTTGTCGGGGAAAACAGAATTACATTAGTTATTTTTCAATGAGTCCAATTAGTGGACTCTTTTATGTAGTTGTTGGGAATTGTTTCCCAAGCTAATGTAATGAATCTTTATTCAATTGTTGAATTGTTTATTGTATATTGACATTGGGGTATAGTTGGTGTTGAATGGAATAAATCATTTTTGTTTCTTAAATTATATTATCATGATTTTATTTGAAAATGCTAATATATTGGTATTTATAGAATTTTTTAAAAAATGCAAAAATTCGCTAATATAGCGTTTTTAAAACGCGTAGAACATTTTACATTCTATAGCGTTTTTTAAAATGCTGTAGGAACTTTACATTCTATAGCGTTGTAAAACGCTGTAGAACATTTACATTTTATAGCCGTCATAAAACGCTATCTAAAGTCTACTTTTTATAGGCGTTTTAAAAACGCTGTCTTAAGTTCAAGACTTTTAACACCATCGGCTAATACACGCGTTTTGCGTTGAAAAACGCTGTATATATCATTTAATAGCGTTTTCAAACGCTGTGTAGCAAATGCGAATTTGTCTTGTAGTGCATGAAATGTGATCCTACAAATGGCACAACAATAACGACGGCTGGCCCTTCTTATAGAACAGCAGAAAATGGAACGTCAAAAAAACAACACATCAATGTTAGACTCAACATCATATCGCTGAGGCTAAATTTGATGAAATAAATTTCATTAGCACTATCATGTATGTAGACAGTAGATACGTACGGAAGATTTCTAACGAAGAGGATCATGGGCACCCTTAAGAGTTCATTGTAAATTTTATACCATTGTCCTGTGCATGACATTGATTTTAATTATGATTTTCTTTATGGAGAATAGCCCAAGAGTTCATCAACTGCTTTTGGAATTTTTTCTTTTACAATTAGGATTCGATTGATGTGTGGTAAAATAATTAGAAATCCTTTTTGTGGTATGATTTTTTCTTTTACGGATGGGTTTTGTTCTTTTTTCTTTTTCTTTTTCTTTTTTGTATTCTAGGTATTTATCTTCTACTTCAGAGTTAAATCCAGTTGGAAATTTCAAGATCCTAAGCTAAAAGATGTTTAGTAATCAAATTGGCAACCTATCCTTGACCAATGTTCATTCTCAGGTGCAGGGAACGTGAGCCGTAGTTGTCTTGGGTCTTGGGGCAAACTGTAGCCCGCAGCTCGGTTATGTGATGGTGAAGAATTTGATGAAGGTCTCCGCTCTTTTTTTTTTTCCAAGCTAATTTTTCCAAGTATTGTTTGGGTTTAAAGATTGGGTGAATGATGATGAAATGGCAACAAATGCCATTTGAAATTATTTGCATAGAAAGTCTTTGTTGGGAGTGCCAAACTTTGTAGCCTCACTTTACACACATAACCTTTGAAAATACATATGGGTTCGCTTCACAATGTGTTATGCTGTGTCTTAGATATGGACATTTGAACATTGTCATTGATGAGTAAAGAATGATGCTATGTTGAGTTTTTTCCATCTTTGTATTATAGAGGTTATTAGAGGGATAAAATTGAATAATTTTTTAACCATAGATTTGGAGCCGTGCCTTCAGGCACGGGCATGCGCTAGTATATATATATATAGAGGAATTTTCAAGTGAGGGATCCCTCATTTTAAAAAAATGAGGAATTTTCATTTCCCGATCAAATTTTGAAAATCCAAGCCGCTCAATGTGTGCAGAACTTGATTTTAAGGGTACCCGAGAGAAATCAGCAAAAAAAATGACCGGGAAGGGCTTCATCCGAGAAGTTTTTTTTGAACCGTTCAATGAAAACTGCTCGGATGAAGCCCTTTCTCGGTCATTTTTTTTGCTAATTTCTCACGGGGACCCTTAAAAATCACGCTCTGATCACTTTGAGCGGCTCGGATCATCGAATTCAATCGGAATGGAAGTCCCTCATTTTAAAAAAAAATAAGGGATCCCTCACCGGAACCTAACTCTCTCTCTCTCTCTCTCTCTCTCTATATATATATATATATATATATATATATATATATCAGGGCGGTTCCGGAGACACCTAAAAAAACACCTCATGGTTCCAGATCAAATTTTGACGATCCGAGCCGCTCAATGTGATTAGAACATGATTTTAAGGGTACCCACGAGAAATCAGCAAAAAAAAATTACCGGGAACGGCTTGATCCGAACAGTTTCGAACAGTTTTTTATTGAATGGTTCAAATAAAAACTGCTCAAATCAAGCCTTTTCCGATTATTTTTTTTTGCTAATTTCTTGCGGGCACACTTAAAATCACATTCTGCACAAATTGAACGGTTCGGATCATAAAAATTTGATCGGGAACTATGAGATTGAGATTTAGGGTGTTTTTTAGGTCTTTTTATAAGGTGTCCATTGAACCGTCCTGTATATACGGGTGTGTGTGTGTGTATATATATATATATATATATATATATATATATGTGTGTGTGTGTGGTGTAATAGTCAAGGTCCAACTTATTATTAGTGACGGCGACACGCACCATTGTGCAATTATCCTGATAATTTAAGTGCCCGCAATATATTTGTAGGTTCGTTAAGAATACAAGTTTAATAACGGACTGGGATTAGTTCAGTCGGTCAGGACTCTTGTATCTCACTAGAAAATTAGGAGTTTGAGTCTCCTCACCTACGTGTGGGTGTTCTTCCCTTAGAGGGATTTTCCTTTTCTTTCTTTGTTTCTACTCTATAATGAGCTTATTTATTGAATTGTTAAATTATTGGGTTTGGTTGTCTCGTAGAATTTCACAATTGATGTAGTGTATTTGTACTATGTACTTCATATATGAAGTAAAAATGATTTTTTCTATCGATTGACAAAAATAAATAAAATACCAGTTTAATATAACTTGCCAATCTTTTTTTTAGAATACAAGACTTCTTGTCCAATAATTGTTGATTCATACTTGGTACGCGGTTTATGATTTGTTCAAACGCATATATGTATATATATGTATCTACAACGTTCAACTTATTTAAAACATGTTTTTAAGAGTTATTGTAAAAAAAGCAACTCATTCAAGTATTGGTATGGGCTTGATCCAATCATTCAGTTTTATTCTGTCAAGTTTAGGGACATTCCGATCAAGCCTTCACCGATATCTAAAAGTAAGGTTGAGCAATCATTATGAGCTCCTCTTTTTTCTAGCTTCTACTAACCTTAATTTTTTTAGAACTCTTAAAAACATGTTTTGAACAAATGGAACAACTTCGATAATTTGCGTGAAACCTAAAATGGGTCCCACAAAATGTTTTTTTATTTTTTGTATCAAAATTTGTGATTAGGTATATATACACATGGCTACATGCATATATTTTTGGGTTAACACTAAAGAGTTATAGTGTCGGAGGACATTGGGTTCCAAGAAATAATCACTAGTTGCTCTTTCCGGGGCACTTTTGGAGTAAGTTTTGTTGTCCCTAGCATTTTCATAACTTGAGGACGTGCGCTTTCCTGCATGGAGCTCGCCTAGTAAAAATAGATATTCAGCATATTTCAAAGGAAATGATTTCACACTTTCCTTTTAAAATCCACACTTTTTTTTTTCATTCACATGAATTTACAATGTTGCCCTTAAATGTTCTGAGAAAGTGTACTGAAAACAGGGCAAAATAATAAATTAAACATGAATAAAAGACCAACAAAAGGAGTGTTAGATTGCAAAGATAGTACATTCATGTTGCCAATAGACTCCTGTGTTCTCCATGGTCCATTAGCAGTGAAGGTTTTTTGAGTCTCACTGATTGTTCGTTAATTGGGTCTCTTTTTAAACATCGTGTCTAGCTGGCTGTTTAAGGTGAAAAATACCACCGTCACTTAAGTTTCCTCATCACATCCTAATTCCTAACTTAATTCTTCATTGAAAAGAGAACAAAGAATCGAACGAAAATGAACATTACCCTAATATTCTTCTTGTGAAAATCACTAGATACACCAGTACATTTTACAACCAGATCAAACACATGAATACAAAACCCCCCACAAAGGTCTAAATCGAAACCAAATCAAAACAAACACTAAAATTTTGATATAGCACGTATCCTTTTCTTTTATTGCCCAAACTGAAAAAAATCGCAATTTACACAACAAATGGGAGGATAAATGAAACTTCCTGAGGGTTTCATACACATTTCATTCCCATTTGCTCCTAATCACATGAGTGTGCTTGAAGTCATAGGTTAACACAACACTTCCATCCATTCTTTTCAACACAAATCTTTCAACCAACACATAACAACCAAACTTACTCCACACCCCACCAATCCCTCCAAACTCCTCTGTTCTATTCACCTTCACTTGTCTCTTTTCCTCCCTCACCCACCCTCCTCTCTCCTCCTCCCACTTCATTCTATCAACAATCAACGAACTCAACCCAATATTTACTTGTTCCACACCACCAGAACCCTAAACCAAACCACCCCATCACCCACCCTATTCTCATCCCAAACTGCTTCCCTCCCATCCACAAAAACCACTTCCCTCTGGACTTCAGCTTCCACAGAAACAGAATTCCCTTTACTACTGAAATTGTTTTCACATGCGAAAATCTTTTCCCACCTTCGCTCAAGTATCATCTCATAAAACAACGATCGCTTCATTTGATCCTTCAAATTTCCATCCTTTACAAACATGAAAGGACAATACCATTTCCCCACGACAACGGGAAAATCAAAATTCGGGAGGCTGGCACGAAGGGTAGCGTTGATGCCTGGGGCTTCACCAAGTTCATAGGTTTTGGGGGTTTTGGTGTAAACTTCCCATCCACTTCTTCTGAGGAAGTGGGGAGGGAACCCATCTGGTGCAACTGATTTTGCAGAAAACGCACCATCACTTCCCCAGCCTCTTTTTTGGGGAATATCACAAATTGCTGGTATATGTCATTGGGGTTAAGGGGTCTTGGGTAGACATCGTTAATGCAGTTGCAGAAACAACAAGGGGCCATGTCTTCCTCCCTTGAACATGCATATGCTTCCCTATGACAAAAAATACAGAAGTCAGCAAACTTAATACTAATAGTACATTCCATCGGTGCAAATGATTCACAACATGATACATGGACCATTGTTGCAGCATTTAATAAACAGTGTCTGCAAAATGAAAGCAATGGCAAAACCCATCTAAGGATTTTGGGGTATAGTAGCCAATAAGGGGAACGGAAGCAGGAAACTCCATCTCGAAATGGAAGCTTGAAATGTGGTCCAAATAGATTGCAGGAAATGTGCAACACTAGGTGAAATGAGATTAAGGAGGATAGTTAATTTACAACTTAATTTAGTACGCTTTTAAGCATCTTCCATGCTAGATGCTTTGAGATGAACATAGCCACAAATGGATGTGTAAAAAAAAAATGCATGTTTGCAAATAGAGAGTGATGCAAGACAAGATTTTAAGAGTTTTCATGTATATATGGAAGCTTTATGTTAGTAATAAATTGGATTAGAAAATTTTAACTTTTTTGCACTGAGCCAGGGAAATCATTGCTCTGGTACGGCTCGATGTATCATTGCAGCAAAAGAACTGCCAGATATCGTCCTAATAGACGAATATGGTAGATATTGTTCTAGTAGAAGTGGTTTTGTTTGATTTTGTCCTAAACGAGAGAGAGAGAGAGAGAGAGAGAGAGAGAGAGAGAGAGAGAGAGAGCATTGTCTAAAACAAGTTCTTGGTAGAAGCTCCCTCAGAGAAGTTGGAGGCCTCCAAGTATAACTGTGGGCACACGCCCCTAAAAAAAATGGGTGTGCCCTCTTTGGAAAGCGCCGCGAAACGCTTCAATTCAGAGTCGCCACTCGGGTTTTAGCGGTAAACACCCAAGGAACGGAACTTGAAACGCTTGCTACGTTGTGTGATTTTGAAAGGCGTAGATTGGTCCGTCGTCACCTTGTATCTGAGGTTCGGGAGCCAGGTTACGAGAGGGGAAGGATTTTAAGGCACCCCTTTCGCCCAATCCGGAGATTGGTATTTACTCGAGCATTTGTAAAACATTTGATTCTCTCTCATTAATTGATTTTTAGCCAGTTAGGGCGGAGAAGCAGTTTAAGGTGGATTAAAACTGTAACATGTTGGCAGGATGTGATAAAATGACATGCTTATTTATCGAAACAATTAGTATAGGTTGAAAACAGATTTCTGTGAGAGTTTTAAACAGACTGGAAGGCACTGTTTTAGAGTGTCGTGCACAGGAAAAAACCAACATGCACTGATCAAGTCACTGCATGTTGACCCGATCGGCGCACGCCACTCAAAGACCTGCGCGCTCCCATAGGTTTAAACCCGCATGTCTTATTCTCAACCCTTTGGGCTCTGGAAGAACCAGTGCACACCCAGGACAAACCGCATAGTTCATAGCCAGTCTATATACAGTTCCAAGCAGTTTGAACGGGCTCAGAGGCCACCAAAATAATAAAACATGCCATAAACAATGTGGGGACAAAGCAGAGGCCAATGCCTAGTTACCCATGCAAGGCCAACCACTGGTCAAAGATGGACCCGTGTGCGCGGGTAAACCACAGGAGCACGCAGGTTATAGCCACCTAACCAGTGCTTGGTTTACATGTTTTTGGGTTTTGGGACACATCCAGAATGACCCCAGGGATATTCCATTGCAGCAACTCAAAATATTGAATACTAATGCTAGCAGTTTAAACTAAGGAAAATAGTAAACTGATTTTATCATGCCCAAAGGTTATGAAAATGGAAAGAAATACAGAAAATAGCTAGACACTGATCCCTACGCCAGTACTGCACATACAGCCATAACTAGCGTATGCGTATTTTGGACCGGCGCGCGCCAGTTCTAACCACACACGGTTTTAAAACATTGCTAACTTTAGGGCCAGAATTGGTATTGATTATTTTGCCTTGACCTTGTTAGCCTCCTCAGAGATCAGAACAGAGAGTTATTACCAAGGTAATATACCTTTGGTTTTGAGCTTGTATGAGTGTTTTAAGCTTTGAACTTGTGGTTTGATGGATGGATGGAGAATGTTTATGGATGGATGAGAGTGTATAACGTGTTGCTTGCTTGCAAGAGAAAGACAAACAATGGCTCGAGAGAGTGGATGGTGACTTTGATGACTTTGATAACCTTGTAACCTTTTTAAAATTTGGAGCCCAACCCTTTGCAAGGGGAGTGAAGGGGGGTATATACAAAAGGAGAGGGTGAGAGAGGGGTTCAACCATCCACAAATGGCTGGCCTTTATTCCCTCCAAAGGCTTCCCTCTCATTGGATGAGAGGGAAATGTGATGGGAGATGTGTGAAAGAGGGGGGACATCCCCCTGTCCAAGAATGCTTCTCAGACGAATAAATAGGGTGTAGGGGTGCCCCAAAAGTCCTGTGATCATGGCTAAATAAAGATGATGGGACTAGATTTGATCGGTATACGCTGGTGTTTGACCTGCGTGCGCGGATCCGAGCCTGGTCAATGTTCAAAGCTGACCGATGTCTAACATGCGCCAAGAGGACCAACGCACGCTGGTGTGGGACCAACGTATGCAGGTAGGGCTTAGCTGAGGCTTTTTGAAATTGGCTAGGCTTTAAGGTTTAAATGGCTCAAAGGGGTTTAAACACTCAAAGCTCAAACACTTACATTCCTGGGGTGTTCTTGATCCATTTCATCATCAGGGAATCAAATACTGTAAGTAAACTAATCTGGCAAGTCCAGATTTGAGTGTCTACAATAACTGGTGATATGACAATTATATAAATTCAGGGACGCGATGAGAACTTTAGACAAGATTTGATGCAAATTTGGTTATCCCGACCACCGTAAACAATATAAAATCAAGCTTTGGATCAACTGAATTTATGAGAAATGTCTCTTAACAATTTTGAATATTTACCTGTTAGACATTTTCTACTTATTTGACTGGGAAAAATTTGATGCTTCAATTTTCTTGTTTTTGCTTTATACGGTTGTTAAGTTATAGACTCACAAAAGAACTCTGAATCATAATATTGAATCAATGGAACCTTTTAAGGGCCAATATTTGGCAAATGATATTTTATAACTTGAGTTATCCTCCGAACAATTTTAATCTTTTTGAGTCATTTAAGTCAATAAGAATAATAAACATTTTACTGGATCTCTAATTTTGAATGAAAATTAGTACCAAGTCTGTGATTTGAATAGATGAGTACTTCTAGGTACATATATGGATCCTGGGCAGAGCTTTTCTTGGCAACTACATCCTGATTGATATATACACTTATCACCCAACTCGGCAATTCTATAAACTAGCATCCATCAATGGACAATGATCAAACAACTGCTGTGCAAGAAACTGAAAACTGAAAACTGAAAAGATACTCAACCATTGACCTCTACGAAGAATACTAGTTATTATGTCTAAATGAAGCTGTGAAAAATCGTAAACACATACCCTTTACGCGATCCGTGGGGCTTAATTGCATAATACCGGTTCGAAGAAAGGGGCTGATTGAGAACTGGAATGAAGGTTGCGTCATCATGAGAAACATCATCGTTCGAGCCCCCGCGAACAGTTAAGTTCTTGTTCTGAGGGAAGGGGAGGTCTTTCAGATACCGGTTTTTGCACAATCCAAAAAAAGTAGTCCTCTCTGATTCCTCGTCCAGTATCACTAAATAACCGGAGTTCGGGCCCTCTGGTGGCAGTGAAAGTGATTCAGGGGACCTCAGGTAGTGGGATAGAGGCCTCGTCACATACATTTTCTTCTTCTCTCTATGACTATGAGAACTTCCCTTTGTTTTGCTTGTTTTTTTGTCCGAGTGAGATTTTTCGTTTTGAATTGACAAATCCCTCCCACGTATCCATTTATACATTACATTCTACTTGTGATTCGTTTGACATGTCAATGGCTAAAAGTACACGTGCATGTATACAGAACAACTGCCGTGTTGAATATTTCAAAGAGCTTAGCACAATGAACAAGTAACCAACTTTGTTTTTTTCATGGGAACGGCTAGGGTACACACAGGAAGTATGCACTCTTGAGAGGCGGGCGGAACATTTTACCAAATAGGCATAGTGGTGTTGTATGCACTCTTAATCATTGGAAGTATGCACTCTTGAGAGGCGGGCGGAACATTATGCCCTAATGGGTGACGGGAGGGGAGGGATTTCTCCCTCTCGTGGGATTTTTTAATCTCTCGATTATAGATCTCAAAGGTTTTCTCTCTTTTCCTCTTCACCCCCATCCTCCTCCTCTCCAAACCACCATCCGCCGGCCTTCCTCCGTCTCTTTCGTCGTGCAGTCCAACGACTTTTGGATGTAGGGGCTTGCAAATCATGGTTGCCGGAGGCATCCTCCTCCCGCCGGAGTAGGAGATCTAGGTGGGTGGATGAAGTTTACTCTGGTACGGCGGACTCTGTCCGGATCCGTTATCAGTTTTTTTTTTTCTTTTTCTGGTTCTTTTCTTTGGTGTCCCCTGTGTGGGATTTCTCCCTGTTTGTGGGGCTTCTATCACCCCTATGTGGGTGTTTTTGGTTGTTTTCTGCAGTACTCCGTCTGTTTGGAGCAATTGGTTTAGTTGGAGTTGGGTATAGTCTTTGAACTGAGTCCCCTCCTATTTGGTTTCTTGATCCCTTGTTTAGGGATAGAGTTTTCCTCTTGATGTACTGTTTCTTGGATCTATAATATCACCTGTTATCGTTGTGGCAAAAAAAAAAAAAAAAAAAGGCATAACGGTTCCGGCACGCTTTATTACCGTTTTATTTAATAATATTCACGGCACAAACGCCATGTGCTATTGAGGTCCAAGGATGGGATAAGGTGGATTACAGAATAAATTGCTGCTCTACTTGTTCTAAAAAAAATAATTCAAAACTCCATTTAATTGTAAAATGTCAGAAAAATTCGAAGACTCCCCGTGTGCAAAATAAAGCAATATTTAAATTGTTCAAAGAATGACCTTCCGCGAAAAAACAGTTTGCAAGACGTGGAAGAAACCTCATTGGGGTAATAGCTAGCCAGAATATATGTGTGTGTATATATGTGTGTGTGGTGTAATAGTCAAGGTCCAACTTATTATTAGTGACGGCGACACGTACCATTGTGCAATTATCCTGATAATTTAAAGGCCCGCAATATATTTGTCGGTTCGTTAAGAATACAAGTTTAATAACGGACTGGGATTAATTCAGTTGGTCAGGACTCTTGTGTCTCACTAAAAAGTTAGGAGTTTGAGTCTCCCCACTTGCGTGTGAATGTTCTTTCCTTAGAGGGATTTTCTTTTCTTTATTTGTTTCTATATATTGAATTGGTTAAGTTATTGGGTTTGGTTGTCTTGTAAATTCTCACATTTGATGTAGTGTATTTGTACTTATACTTCATATATGATGTAAAAATGATTTTTTCTATCGATTGACAAAAATAAATAAAATATCAGTTTAATATAACTTGCCAATCTTTTTTTTAGAATACGAGACTTCTTGTCCAATAATTGTTGATTCATGCTTGGAAAAAGGTTTATGATTTGTTCAAACACATATATGTATATATATGTATCTACAACGTTCAACTTGTTTAAAATATGTTTTTAAGAGTTATTGTAAAAAAAGCAACTCATTCAGGTATTGGTATGAGATTGATCCAATCATTTAGTTTTTATTCTGTCAAGTTTAAGGACAAATACCGATCAAGCCTTTACCAATATCTAAAAGTAAGGTTGAGCAATCATTATGAGCTCCTCTTTTTTCTTGCTTCTACTAACCTTAATTTTTTTAGAACTCTTAAAAACATGTTTTAAACAAATTGAACAGCTTCGATAATTTGCGTGGAACTTAAAATGGGTCCCACACAATGGTTTTTTATTTTTTGTATCAAAATTTGTGATTCGGTATATATACACATGGCTACATGCATATATTTTTGGGTTAACACTATAGAGTTACAGTGTCGAGGACATTGGGTTCTAAGAAATAACCACTAGTTGCTCTTTCCGGAACACTTTTGGAGTAAATTTTGTTTGTCCCTAGCATTTTCATAACTTGAGACTTGTGCTTTCCAGCCGTGGAGCTTGCCTGGTAAAAATAGATATTCAACATATTTCAATGGAAATGATTTTCACACTAATTTCCTTTCAAAATCCACACTTTAATTTCTTTTTTGTTTTTATTCACATGAATTTACAATGTTGCCCTTAAATGTTGTGAGAAAGTGTACTGAAAACAGGGCAAGATAATAAATTAACGTGAATAAAAGACCAACAAAAAGGAGTGTTAGATTGCAAGATAGTAAATTCATGTTGCGAATGGACTCCTGTGTTCTGCATGGTCCATTGGCAGTAAAGTTTTTTTGAGTCTCACTGATTGTTTGTTTGCATTGGGTCTCTTTTTATTGACTTGTATTGTTGCTCCTTGGGTGGTTTTGCCCTCCGTTTTCAGCTTGCTTTCTTTGTATTGCTTTCGTTTTGGGGTATGTCCCTCTGTACGTGTAAGAGGTTTTGCTTCAATATAACTCTAAGTTACCCGACCAACAAAAAAAAAAAAAAGAGCATGAAAATCACTTTCCTATTTCAAATCTGATTCAACCTTTGTTGTTTTTTTTATCTTCAGTCAATACATGAAATAGATTATATTTATCTGCGTGTGAGAGAACATTAATGGAACTACAAGTCTTCAATACCTTAATTTCGTCAAGAATCTCTGGTGGCAGTCATTTTCAAACTTGATAGAATTTAGTCCAAACTTCTTGTTGAGCAGATCGATGTAGTGCACCTTTTGAATTATTTAACCATTGTGTCTAGCTGGCAGTTTTGAGGAGAAAATCACCGAATTGTTTTTTTTTTTTTTTGAATACCAAAGGGTTTGGAGGGGGCGACCGGCGTAGCAACCTCCCTTGGGCGTGACCATAGGGGCTCCAAACCCGCCAGTGGAATGTCCGGTTCGAGCCATAGCTACCGTCCGAGAGAACGGGCCGTCACCACGGCACCACGTCAGTGCACAGTTGGCAAAGAAGCCCCCTCCCTGGTCCACAGAGCGGGTTCGAAATTAAGCCATTTTTGGCACCACCGGAAATTTGCACAAAGTGCCTCCGGGGCCTCGAACCTGGGCCTGCGTTGGGGAGAGGTAGTGCCCTTTGCCACCTGGGCTACCACCTCGGTGGTAATCACCGAATTGTTCATTCAGGTAAGCGAAGGGATTAGCTGAAAGCCTCATAGAAACAAACATATATATATACAAGGGTGATTGACAAATGGCTTTAAATTGAGAATCCATTTTGAACGTTTGACAAGAATAGATTGTTTAAATCAATTGTTCAGAATCCTTTCTCAAACTCATTTTCTAAGAAAGAATCCTAAAACACAGATAATCATCTTGATCCAATAGAATGTGAAAGACAACCTCATCCGAATTGTATAACGATATTACTCTCCACCATCAATGACCGCCAACACCCACCACTCCCAAAACCGTGGCCACCGCCCACCACCGTCACTTAAATTTCCTCATCACATCCTAATTCCTAAATTCTTCATTGAAAAGAGAACAAAGAATCGAACAAAAATATACATTACCCTAATAGTCTTCTTGTGAAAATCACTAGATACACCAGTACATTTTACAATCAGATCAAAACTTCGTGGATTATCAATTCGTCTCGACGAGAGGAATCGATAGTGTAAAAAAAATTATGACCGAAATTTATAATTTTTCAAATAAAAACAAACATAAGTCAAAAAAGTATTTTACAACATAGTATAGGTCTTGGGTAGATCACAAACCACGAGTATAACCTAGGTAATTAATTACTATCATCTACTCCATAATAAGGGAGAAGAGTTTTTAAATTTTATCTGTTTATAAATTCTAGCTATTGGTTTGCTTCATAAATCTTACGGCTCTCCCTCTCTATCTCTCTCAAACAATAGTAATTAATTAGATCCCATGTTCAAAATTCATATGTCACTCACACTCTATCTCTCTCTCTCTCTCTCTCTCTCTCTCTCGCGCGCGCGCGCGCACACACACACACACACACCCCTTCTTCTAGCTCTCTGCTCCTAAAGGCGACGTTCCGTCTTGTAATTTTCTTTGAGAACGAACATCCCTCTAGATTAGTTTTGGTCACGAATCCAATCAATGACTCCTCCTCCTATCTCTCTATCATTTCAGTAGTTTTATAATTCATTTTAGTTGTGTTCAAACTGCGTTGCATTTTGCCTTCAGGTACGGGCAAACCCTAGTTATCTATAACTTGTAACTATAACCATTCTATAGTAGATGATGACCGATGCTATATACCCCGCTTTGGTATCGCCCTTGAGTTAGGGGTCACTCGGCCTAATAAGCCAAATAGCTTATTTTTCCGTCTTTATTAAAAAAAATATCGCATTTGTTTGTTTTTTATCAAGTTTTTGTGGATTATTGTTTCGTTTTGACGAGAGAAATCTAAAAAGTAAAAACTTATGATCGAAATTGAATATTTTTGAATAAAGATTAAAAAAATTGACTTTTTGGCTTATTTTTTGCTTTATTCAAAAAATTTAGGTTTCGATAATAATTTTTTACTTTTCAAATTTTTCTCGTCATAACGAAGCAATAATTCACAAAAAATTGATGAGAAACTAATAAATGCAAAAAAAATTTAAATAAGAACGAAATAACCCATTTAGCTTATTAGGCCACGGTGACATTACAAGAGAGCTTTATTTGGAGTCCGCACCAAATAGTTGGGAGGATGGGACTCGTGCTGATCGTGAGCTTATACCTCGATGGACCCCTAATTGTCTATCAGATGGATGGAGTCAATTCCTTGCGAAATTGAGCCACCACGTAGCAAGTATGAAAGTATATTTGACAGTTCAGATTGAAATTATCTCTCTCCTCTTATCCCATCACTCTCTCTCTTATTTCTCTCTTCTTTTTCCTTCTTCAAAGCAAAATACTAGAGGCACATCACCTAAAATAAATTCCTAATTTCATGCTTTTCTAATTCCAATAACATTTAAAATTATAACATCACAATATAATATTTCTGAACATGCATTTGACTAAAACAATTATAACTATAATAACAACTTCCAACTAATCCAATTATATATCATCATGCGAATATCATTTAAATCCTAATTCTGTTAATTTATTTCTGACTCCAATATTTAAATTTCAACCACATTACTTTAGTTAAATTGGTAACATCACAGGAACAATGTTTCATATTTTTAAATTTTCGTTCCAAACAAATATATTTACTATTTTTTTAACATGCGATATTATAACTAAATAAGGAGTTGTAAACAAAGTGTTATACCCGTAGCATTAATTTTGATAGAATTTATAACCAAACACATAAATTCACCTGAAGAATGTGTCCATACTCGCTACACATACAATGTATGGCCCCACTCCTCAAATGATAAGAGGAGTTTGTGTATAAGAGCATGTGCACAAGAGTAGGTATATAAGATATGTTAGGTAAAATACAGAGGAAAACCCCAAAAAACCTCTGCACTAGCCTAGCAAAACAAAAAGGTATTTTACATTTCCGAAAAAAACTCGCTGGTTTTACCGATGGACTGTTCACAATGTATCTATTAAAATACTATTTTTCTTCCTTTCTGTCTCCTCCCTAGCACTCCCTCGTTCTCTCTCCTTCATCCACTCTGTCAACGAGATCGACGGCGAAGTCCAGGACAAAGAGGATATCCCACCGGACAAGGATGATGGAGGTCCGACGACCTTAACGACGTAGTTCTTCTCTCTGCAACGAGACCGCGGCGGTCTTCTCTCTCTCCCCTGGTCCTTTCTCGCCCTTTCTAGAAGCCCTAGAGGTAACTCGTTGACTCGCGGCGGTGACTCGGTCAAATTCGCACCTATTCCGAACGTTTCTCACCTATTCTGATAGTTTTCTGCAAGCTTTAGAGATGAAGGTGGCATCGACAGCAAAACCCAAGAAATTAAGCTAGGAAGGAATACAGAGCCTGCTGTAGTGAAGGCTTGAAAATTGCCCAGCTAATGAACTGTTCATAGCAATTTTGGCATTTCCCCTCTCTCTCTCAATATATGCATGCATGTAGATACATAGGCTACAACCTGGGTCTTTGTAGGTGTGTAAGAGAACACAACTCTTCTAGGCTTAAAAGACTACAACTGTACAAATCTATAGGACTGGGTAGGTGTCTAAAGGAATCCCACCCAAATCTCTCTCTCTCTCTCTCTCTCTCTCTCTCTCTTCCTTCTCCACACACACTCTCTCTCCACTCCCTTTTCTCCCACGGCAATCCCTCCCTCTCTCTATATCTCACGTAATCTCCACTTTGCATTTGACAAGACCATTCAATGGAGAGCAATTATGGGATATGGAAAAGAGAAATGTTAAATGTAAAAAAAATACAAAAATAGCAGAGACAATTTACAGAGAACCACGCAGAGACAAATGCGTTTGGCCCCATTTCGGATCCCGAAAAAATCTAAAAAAATATCCATAAATTTTTAAATATTATTTTATGAAGCCCTGTAAAAAATCAACTCCAGTGGATATTGATAAGTATTATTTTTGGATTCGTAGAGACGAAACTGCTCAGTTCGCCCCTACGAATCCAAAAGTAATACTTATCGATATCCGCTGAAGCTGATTTTTTACAGGGCCCCATAAAATAATATTCAAAAATTTATGGATATTTTTTTAGATTTTTTCGGGATCCAAAATGGGGCCAAACGCATTTGTCTCTGCGTGGTTCTCTGCAAATTGTCTCTGCGCGTAGCAGAGCTCAAAAAAATAAGCAAAGGAAACACCTAGCTAGAGGTGTTTAATGAAGATGCTAATGTTGATGATGCTAATGTTGATGGTGGACTAAAGAGAGCGACAGGTGTGTCTAGCTATGATACGTTTGGTGGTTGTGTTAATTCGTGCACACTTTGAACTTGAACATCTAGCTAGTATAGATTTATCTATTTGGTGGTTGTGTTAATTCTTGCACGGAGTTTATGGTGGAAGCTATAGCTGTGTTGATGGCTTTGGAGTGAGCGTGGGACAGGGGATGGAGAAGTTTTGAAGTCTTCGCGGATTGCCTTCAGCTTGTTCTTCTTGTTTTCTGTTAGTAATGTGGATATGTATGCTATGCCTGTTTTGTTGGTTATTTTATCCTTAGCACGTCATTTTTCTTCGGTTTCTGTAATTAAAGTGTTGAGACAAGCGGTTGGAGCAACTCATGCTCTGGCCAAATCTGGACTCCATTAATTAGTACTCTCTCTGTCCCAAAATTTTTGGTCTATTTTGATATTTGTGTCGTTTTTTAAACTCTTATATCTCTCAATTTATGATATTTTTTATAATTTTGAAAATTTTATATTATAGATTTAATCGAGAACTATCAAATAAGATCCATATTGCACATTTTTGAAAATTTATGTTGGAAGATACTTCATCCGTTTCAAAATATTTGTCCGATACGCAAAACAGAATCTTAAAAATAATACAAATTTTGCAAGAAAATTTTAAAAGTTTTGTAACAAACTTACTAGATATCAATGAGTTCTTTTAAGGGTAAATTTCATACACACGCCCTATACTTTGGTCGTTTTTCAACTACACCCCCTCTACTTCATTTTTAATCACTCGCACCCCTTGTACTTAAGACTGGTTTGGAACTGTTAGTATTTCCGTCCAAAGTAACGAAAAAGTAGGTAATGCCTTGTTGGCGGGAATTTTCCCTCCTAAAACATGTTTTCTAAGACCAAATTGCCCCCAAAACCCATTTACATCCTATATATTCCATTTTCCCACAGGTTAGAATGAAAAACAGAGTATCACCCACCCACCCATGGCCTCTTCTTCTTTTTCCCGTTCTCCTTCTCTCTCATCTGGAAAACTAAACAACCAGGTCCCCTTTTGCTTTTGTGGCGAACCAGCTCCTCTGCGTACGTCTAACGTACCATCATCCATGGGAAGACGGTTTTATGGGTGTGGAAGGTTTCCGATAAGTTTAAGGTAGTTTTACACATAAAAATTAATTATTCATAATGAGTTGTAACGTATTATTTTGTTTATACAGAAGGCAAAATGCAACTTCTTTGTGTGGGTTGACCTTCCACCTTGTGACTGCGGAAGGGATGAGCTGTTGCAAAACATTGATCAGTTAGAGAGAGAGTTGGAGAAAAGCAAGGCTGAGGAGAGAAGGCAGAGGGGGATGTTTGTGGCAACTTGGGTTGCCATTTTTTGCTTTATGGTGTTGTATTTAACTAAGTAGAATGTGCATGTATGTAATGCACTTTTTTGTCAGGGGTTATGTAATTCAGAAAAGAAAATGTCTATCCCTTGTAATGAACTGAAAAAATATATGCAGTGTTTTGTTTATGCTATCATGAAATGCAGTCCCTTCTAATCTGATTCAATGCAAACCATATTGAGACCTTCATAGTAGAACAACTACTAAATGGTACATTCAATACTTGAGGGATACATAGCAGAGAAACAACATTAGCTACCACCACCAATCTTAACAACAGCATAACAGTAGCAGCCTTAGCATTAAACAGAAACAGCAAGTGTCTAGTAGGGTATTCCACCCAAAGTAGTATTCATAGGCAGTAACATCACTAACATAAGCAGAAAGCAATATACATGAGCATATCATTCCTGGTCCAAAAAAAACTGCAGACAAAAGTATCAACCACAAACTTGTTCATACAAAGACTACTACATTACTTGGCCAACAAAAGAAACTGTAGGACTAACTGGCCAACAAAAAAAAACTGCAGAATTTAGGTGTGTTTGAGCAGGACCTGGTCAACAAAAGGTTGCATATGTAAACTACCACCACCAATCTCCTTCTCTTCCACCTGCTTCTCCACCTTCTGAATGTGCAGAACCAGTTTGAACAGCACCTGACCTTTCACTAGCTCTTGGACCACCAGCCCTTCCACCATCTCTGGTTGCACCTGTCCTTCTACCACCCCTGGTTGCACCTACCCTTCCACCACCTCTTGTAGCACCAGACCTTCCACCACCTCTTGGACCAGTTGACCTTCCTCCACCTCTACTAGCACCAGTCTTTCCACCACCTCTTTGACCACCACTTGTTTGTCCTCCACCACTGTTAGCAACCCCCACACTGAATTTAGGACCACTTCCTCCAAACTTTCCACCAATACATTGCAATTTAGATGGCTACACCCATAAAACCTTAGTTAAACAGTGCTATAAACCAGGAAATTCAGATGATACCATAATTAAACTACAGGTTATAGCAGTTATACCTGTGAGGAAAACCCAGGATTGGCACAGTTAGCACTGCCTTGGTTAGGTTGAGTGTAGAAACCAGGGTTAATTGGTGCAAATGACTGTGGTGGTTTAGTGTAGAAACCAGCATCCACAGAGGGCTGAGTTGAAGTTTTTGGTTCAGTTGTTCTTGATTTCTTCTGCTTTGGTTGACCTTTTTGTTCCTGCAAAAAAAGGTATATGTCATGTTCAATGTTTTTACTAGACAGACCTGCTTTGGTACCCAACAAAAAACCATGTATTCTAGACAGACCTGTTGACTTCTTGATGGTAAATCCTTCTTCTTTAACATATTAGAATTTGGGTGTATTGGGTTCTTGCATGACCTGACATTATGACCCCTTTGCAAACATTTTGCACATGACATATACCTTCCTGCCCTAGACAATGTCTCTGTCCCTGTGTCCTCAACCTCCTCTGCAGCCTTTCTTCTTGCTTTTCTGGGCCTGCCACTTGGCCTTCTCATGAAGGGAGGACGGATTTCCTCTTGATTGGACTTCTCCCAATCATGTTTGCCAGGAATTGGGTGAATCATGTGGTGGTACACCCCCAAATATGTGTCTCTACTATAGCAAGGATGCACATATTCCTCTACCTTCTGCTTGTTGAGGCCAATAGCAGCACATGCATGTTTACAAGGTATTCCTGTTAAATCCCATTGTCTGCATCCACATGTCTTGTCCTTCAAATCCACAGTGTAGGTTGTGTCATGGCAGTCCACTTCAAACTTGTACTCACCACAAAAGTGTGCAAAACTGTCCTTGGAATTGTTCTTGATTACATCTAATTTGTTCATGATCCTTGGACATATGCCCTTATTATATTTCTCCATTCCCATCCTCTTAATTTGAAATCTATTCATAACTTTTCTCCTTATCCATTCCAGCATGAAAATTATAGGTTTATCCCTTGCTTCTAGAATGTAGTTATTGAATGACTCACTCAGATTGTTCACCAAATAGTCACACTTGCTTCTGGGGCTGAAATGGGACCTACTCCATTGCTCAGCTGGAATTTCCTTTAACCACTTGTGTGCCTCCTTATCCAAACCCTCAAGTGTCTTCATGTGATGGTTATATTCCCAAACTGTGGTTGAAGAGGCTGCCCTCCACCTCAAATCTTTCAATTCCTTACCCCTGAACTTCTTTCTGTAATTTGAGTACAAATGCCTAAGGCAGAATCTATGTTCTGCATTTGGCATTAGCTCTTTGGATGTCTCTATCAAGCCCTTCTGCCTGTCTGAGATAAATGTCCATCCCTTCTCCTCCACAGTGCCAATATCCTCTAATAATATTTTCAAGAACCAAGTCCAAGAATCCTTAGTCTCTGCCTCAACCACAGCTATGGCTATAGGAAACATGTTGTTGTTACCATCCACCCCAATTGCACTAAGTATTTGTCCCCCATATAAACCCTTCAAAAAAGCTCCATCCAACCCAATCACAGGCCTACAACCACTCAGTAAGCCCTTCAAATGTGCATCATATCTGACATACATTCTGCAGAAAGTTGGGGGTAGTTCTGGACTAGGCTTATCAAACTGTATCTTGATCCAACTTGAAGGATTGAATTTCAAAATAGTTTCCACATAGTCATTTAACCTACCATATTGCACAGAGTGGTCTCCCTCAATCATTTCCTTGGCTGTCCTCTTGGCTCTATACAATTTGCCCTTACTGATCACATCAACTGTCAATTCCCTTCTTACCTGTTTCTGAAATGCATCAACCTTCTTACATGGATCATCCCTCAACTTGTCCAAGTACTTGCTTGCAATGTACTGTGAAGTGACATGATGGTTCTTATAGGTTCTTAAACAATCATGTTGAGGAGTCATTGTTTTGATTTGATAAGTTCTTTCCCCTTGCATTGCTGAAGCATGAACTCTGAAACCACATCCTTCCTCCTTACAGACCACAGTGACCCTGCTACTTTCATTCTTCACAAATTTGTAGTCGTACCCTTGTTGAATTTGCCATTCCTTTAGTGCCTTCCTAAAGACTACCACATTAGTGAATTTCATTCCCACTTCCAAAGCTGGTTTAATCATGTCCACATCCTCATTAAACTCACGACACTTCTTACTTCTGGATTTCATTCTCTCTTCTTCATCTTCATCTGATCCATACATAGTATGTAACTCATTAGAATTCCCCCCATCTGAGTACCAATCTTCTATTTCTGGTTGCTTTTTATCATCCTTTGCTTGATTTTGTTGTTCCTTTGAAGCAAAAATGTCGTCATCACCAGGCCCTTCCATATTCTCACACATCCAGCTAGGGTTAGAACTAACATCTGAGCCATCGTCATCATCTTCATCTTCATCCCCTTCATCCTCTTCATCCTCTTCATCTCCTACATAATCAGGGTCATCTTCCTCATCTTCATCATCACCAATTCCTTTATCCACTGGTATATCCACCACCACTTCATGATTGCCCTCATTGGTCTTAGGACTTTCATCATCTAAGTGCACAACATTTGTTTCCACGTGGGGAACATCCACTTCATCAGGGTAAATAATTTGTAGAGGTTCAGGACCTTTTTCACAATACAAACAAATGACTGGAAGACCTTTGTAAACATCCAACATTTCTCTAACCTCTATGTCAGAATTTAGAACCCTAAGTCCCTTTGTTAAACCAACACCAGGAATCAGGTAATAAATACTACTTGTGGTGGGATAACCATATGACATAATTACTCTCTTCAAGTCAAAGTAACAAATCAAATCAGGGTCAATTTCGTCTACCATTTCCACTGTCCCACCCAGATACATAGTGGCCAATGGAGTATGCTTGAAATACCCCCCATGATGCAATTGAAGGGTAACATATGTAGTCATCCTGCATTTACAATTAAAAAATCCAACTTTACAAACATAAGGGACCACATGCAAGCATTAAAAACAATGTAATTGACAAAAAAAAACCATTAAACAACAACATACATGTATTCAAATATGGGACCACAACCATTAAAGAACAAAAAGCTAGTGGAAAGTGACGACAAAAACCCTAAATTCGATAACTGTAGCACAAAAAGGCCAAGAAGCGGTTGGGTATTCAGGTATGGGACCACAACTATTAAAGAACAAAAAACCAATGGAAAGTTAGGACAAAAACCCTAAAATCAATAACTGTAGCAGAAAAGGGTACAACTTTTAAAAAATCCCCAAATCATGAAAAGTTTCTGGTTTTCAGAGCAATATATGACTCAAAAAGCGTAACAGAAAACCCTATGCGATTTGGGCCTGTCAACATACCACAAACGAACAAAAACGAACAAAAACCGTTGATGATTTTGGGGCTATCAACGTACCTTACGAACAAAACCCTAGATGATTCTGTTCTTTGAAGTAGTAGATTCTGTTCTCGAAGTAGTTGATTCACGATCTGTCGATTTTTCTCTCCACCATTGCACAACCAGAGCTCAGAGCTTTGTAGAGAGAGAGAGAATAATACGCAAATGAAAAAAGGAGAATAAGAAAGTGGAATACGAACGGGTATTTTAGTCTTTTCGTTACTTTGGACGGAAATACTAACTGTTCCAAACCAGTCTTAAGTACAAGGGGTGCGAGTGATTAAAAATGAAGTAGAGGGGGTGTAGTTGAAAAACAACCAAAGTATAGGGGGTGTGTATGAAATTTACCCTTCTTTTAATTTGTGAAAAAAATTTGAATTTTTTGTTTAAAAAATTATATTATTTTCAAGTTATTGTTTTACAGACCGGACAAACAAATTGGGATGAAGGGAGTATAAGAGTTTAAAGAATGACACAAATATTGAAAAAGTCCAAACATTTTGAGACGGAGGGAGTAATGAATTGTTTTGTGTTTTCTGGTTCAAAAAATAAATAAAAAATAAAGGTTGCCTACCTTGGAACAAAACGGTAGGCTTCGCAGTCCAAAAGGACAGGCAATTTTACTTAGGCCCATCCCCATGTGGACGGTTGATTTCACAAGAAGGAGAAGGAAGAGTAACAGGTGCTGGACCATGTACTAAAGTGTCCCAGTTGGCAATGACAATCAGGCGGCATACTTCCTCCACATCCTCCATCGATCGTGTCAGCCATACCCTCCACCTCAGATTGGAGAGCTTGAATATCGCCCCTAAGGGCAACAGCTTGAGAAGCCACTCTTGTGACAATGGCTTGGCAGTGAGGGTGGTTTGGTTGTTGTTGTTGGCCACCGCTCTGCCTCTGACATCAGAGCGGAGTTCCTGAATCTGACTCCTATTTTTACCCCTGATCGAGGCTAGGAGCGAAGCAATCCATTCAATTCTGGATCTGTTGTAATACATATTCTTTTGTCATGTTGCTGCTGTGGTTTCTGAGGGTATATGCAGAAATGAAGATTGAAGTGTAGTGACCAAACCTGAAGTAACCGTAATAATGACTCTTCTTGCAATTTGATTTGTTCTGCAGTTAAAGTTACAAGAAGTGAAATACTTGTGTTATGGCAGAGGAGTTATTAAGTTAGAACCGTTCTACCCACACAGCAGATCTGTGCACAGATTGTGGACAGATTTTGTTGTGGGGCCCACCACGGGTCCCACACAAATCATCCGACCCGTTCATTAAATGTAAAACATTTTTTCAAGGGCCCCGGTAAAAAATAAGCTCAATCCAATACCAATAGGTGCTTCATCCAACCATCTAACTTTTCATTCAGATTTCCGGATGATGAAAAGTTATATGGTTGGATCGAATACGTATAGATATCGGATTGAACTTATTTTTTACGGGAACCCTTGAAAAAATGTTTTACATTTAATGAACGGGTCGGATGATTTGTGTGGGACCCGTGGTGGGTCCCACAACAAAATTTGTGCACAATCTGTGCACAGATCTGCTGTGTGGGTAGACTTTCTGATTAAGTTAAGCTGTGGAATGGCTTTTTAGTTTAGGTTTTCATCTTGTCCTTTGTTTTCCAGTCCTTTTTGTACTGTCAATCGGTGTTCAGCGATACATAATAAGACCTCCTCGTGTTTACCTCTTGAAATGGAATTACAGGTTGAAAATGTCTTTGTTCTTCCTACCTTATAGAACTAGTTCTAAAAATCGTGCAGAAACGTGTTTATGCTGTACCATTAACGGCAAAGTTTGTAGTTTAGCGTAAGCATATAACCACTACTCCCTCCTTCCCTTATTTAGAGTCCAGTATTTCATTTTGGGATGTCCCTTAATAAGTGTCCATTTTGTAAAGTTAGTAGATAAAAGTTGGTGTATTATTTATTTTGTTCCTAAAAATATATTCCATTTTGAAAAGTTAGTGAGTAAAAGTGTAATGATGATGGATAAGTAGGGAAAATGGAGGAAAAAGTTGATGTGGAAGGTATAATGATGATGTCTTTTTAATAAGTTGAAATTACGAAGCAGGACATTTAAAAAAGAACCGAAGGAGTAATATTTTGCACTTTTGAGGCTTCAACCGTAGGATGTTTATATGATGATTGGTGTAGATGTATAGTTCTGATATTGTGGTTGCGATGTGTGCCTTAGAAGATTACCCGGAATACTATCTTGATTATAAGATACTAGAAACATATCGTTTCTTACTTTCCGCTAGCAAATACTTGTCGTTGATCGGCATAGAGAACAGGTTGGTTGCTGTTGGACATTGTTGCTTTGAGAGAGGTGAGAAACTAGAGTTCGGAAAACATCCACAAAAAGCTTCAAGGTTCAAAAATCAGTTGATAAATATGTAGGAAAAATAAATTCCGAACAAAATTATGTATGAAAAATTTATACTCCGTTTCAGAATAAAGAGAGAAGGGAAAGGAACCAAGCATAATCGCCCTAATTTTCATCGCATGCATGTGATCGCCGCATTGGTTGGCGATTATGGATATAGCAAATTAGGGCCAAGTTTACAAAAAAAGTTCGTCCAAAATCCGCATAATCATTTGGGTGGGAAGGAACAAGCTTGTGCCTTTCAAGTGCGATAAATTAAGTAGAGATTAGTCAATTTTGTTGTCATATGGTAGTTTATTTCTCTTCCTGTGAGGTGAATGAGAATTTTGCGTTTTAAATTATTCGTGAATCTCAATTTTCTGCAGGTGGCAATGACACATCCAATGGCTGTAACAAATTGCAATATAGATGTGGAGAGCTTGATTTTGGATCAAAATAGAAGCATAGCTACTCTAGCCATCACCACTCTGCTGTCAACTGGCAATGAGTCAAGTGCAGACTGCTTGATGAAACAAATTACCAACTTTACGTCTGACATTGCTGATGAATTCAGGATTGTTGTAGTGGAAACCATTAGATCTTTGTGTCTAAAATTCCCATTCAAGTTTAGATCTTAGTGTCGAAAACAAAGTGAAGACTATTAGCTTAGATCCTCCACCCCGAGGAGTGTAGCATCATGGCGGAGATGTAGAGGGGGCCCCTTGAATTGAAATCCTGACTCCACCGCTAGTAATATATCATTGGTTCTGTAAAATAGTGGAACATTACGCTTTGCTCTACTCAGATTCAACAGGAGTAAATTTGCAGGTCCTTTGTGTTAAATTAACTCAATGTCCTTGGTTCTGTTAGTAGTATCTCACCAATAAGAAACAAATCCAGTCGGTACCTATCACCGTCGTGGTACCGACATTTACCATGTTTGCCCTCTTATCCACTTCAAAAAATGCCGGGCTGACAAACCACATCTATAACGAGGGCTTATGGAACAAAAAGCGAATAACAGAAGATCAAATATTTTTAGGAGAAAACCAAGTCGTGAAATTGTGTAAACAACAATACAAAACCAACCAAGCACACTAGACATTATTCGTTGATAATTAAAAAAGAAGAAGAAGAAGAAGAAGAAGAAGAAGAAGAAAAGAATTGGTGAATCGTAGCCTTCTTGACATTAAAAAAAAATCTAGTAAAAATCAATTGTCAAGCCTACTTGTAGCGGGAGAGCTGCTTCCCCCCCCCCCCCCCCCCCCCCCCCCCCCCCCCCCCCCCCCCCCCCCCCCGACACAGCCCCCTCTCTGGACCCACCCCTCCTTTCCCGTTTTACCCCCACCCCCCTTCCCCCTTTTTTCCAGTTTCTGTTCTTCTTTTTCTTTTTTCTTTTTTTCCCTCTATTCCCCCTCCCTTTCTTTACAATTTTAATCTTTCTTCTTTTTTTTTCCTTTTTTTTATAATTTTCAATTCTTTTCTTTATTTGTTTCCTTTCCCATTTTCCCCTTTTATCTTTTTTTTTTTAGTTAACTCAAATTTTATTTTCAATTAACCACGACAATACCATATTTAAGACCAATGCTCCGAGCCCAAGCTAACATACTTTAGAGGCAAAAATTTATTACAGCCATTTAGGATGAAATAATTAGAAAAAATTACATCTTTGAACCGAATCAAACGGATTGAAAATTGAAACACTTATTTTTTTACACCGTTTATATATTAAAAAAAATAGTTTAAAAATAGGTTCAAGTCTAATTCAAGATTAAAAAATATTATTACGAAAATAAGTATTTCAATTTTCAATCCGTTTGAACCAGTGCAAAGATGTTATTTTTTTGATCATTTTATCCTAAATAGTCGTAATAAATTTTTGACTTCAAGGCCTTTCAATGAACACCCTAAGATAGTCTTGAAACTAAATAATGAGTTTTAGGGTATTTATTGAAAGACCTTAAACCAAAAAATTCATTATGATCATTTAAAATAAAATAATAATAAAAAACAATCTTTGCTAAATAATGGTTAACAAATTTATTAAATTGTACTATAGTTTAAAAAAAAGTAATCCTAAATATAACATTTGTATACTGGATTAGTATGTCGTTTGCAAAATACATTTCGTAATTAGTTCCCAAACACTAATTGTAATCTTAATGAATTTTTTGTTTTACAGCCTTTCAACGAGCACTCTAAGACTCATTATTTAGTTTCAGGACTCTCTCAGGGTGTTCATTGAAAGGCCCTGGAGCCAAAAATTTATTATGACCATTTATGATGAAATGATCAAAAAAATAACATCTTTGCACTGGTTTAAACGAATTGAAAATTGAAACACTTATTTTCGTAACTATATTTTTTAATCTATAAAGGACAAAAAAGAAAAATAAAACAGTCGGATAAACATGATCAATTAAAACAGTTTTTTTTCTTTCATTTACTTTACAAAGCCTAGAATTAGACTTGAACCTAATGTTAAAGAGAGAGAAAATTCAAACTGAAAAGAAAGAAAATGAAAAAAAATGAAAAAAAAAAAAAACCAAACCGGAAGAAAAGGAAAAAAAAAAGAAGAAAAGAACAGAAACCGTACAGAAAGAAAGAGAGAAAAGGGAGAGAGAGAGAGAGAGAGAGAGAGAGAGAGGCGGGGGCAATCTCGGAAAAAGGGGGTGGGGCCGGGGGGGTGTGTGTCAGGGGGGGATTAGCAATTTACTTGTAGCGGTTTTGGCTTAACTTATTTATTTTTATTTAAAAAACACTGGTAACTTTTTTAGATCAGTTTGAAGATAGGAATTCACCATCTTCATAATATCAGCAGATAATAGAAGACATATAGGACTTAGATGGAGACTAGCCAACAAACTAATACCTAGTATCTCAGTATAAAGGTTTTTCTGAAAGGCAAAAAATTTCATTAATCTCTGCGGCCTCGTTTGATAATAGTGATAGATGGATGAGATTCGTAAGGAGATGAGATTATGATTGAGATTGGTAATGAGAAGAGATTGATAATGAGTATGTTTGTTTGGAATGAGATTCGATGATGGGATTATTAATATTATGTTTGTTTGAGATGAGATTGGATTGATAAAAGAAATTGGTAATAAGAAAGGATTGATAATGAGGAGAGGATGGCTTGGGATTACCAATACCATCTCCAAGAGGGTATTCCTAATACCCCCTAATGCCCGGCTTGGACATCCCAATGCACTAATAGTCTGGACCTTTTTTTTGTTATCAAACAAAGTATTAATACTCCCACGGGATTAGTAGTCCCATCGCAACCTTCAAACCCATTATCAAACGGAGCCTGAAATTATTACAAAGATTAATAGAAACAAAGAGTGATGGCATCATATTCTTAACTCGAGACCCATCAGAGCAACAACACTAAGAATAATCATATGCCCATTCGAAACCGGCCCAAACCCAAGTTTAGCAAGAAGCCAAACAAGGGTGCACCCATTGGGACAAAGCTCACTCCGATGGCCTTAAACCCTAGATAAAAGGGACAAAGCCCATACAAATAAGTACAAACACTTATAAGGCCCAAAGCCCAGAAAACGTGGGACAAGCCCAGCCCAATAAAGCCCAACACCCAAGCACCAAACCCTAGCTGCAACATTACTGCCGCCCGCCAAACTCTACCAAATCCCCACGTCTGCAAGCCCACCGCCGTGATGCCACCGACGACCGCCGTGATGCCATTAGGCCAAAGACCGATCAAACCCAGGAGTAGGACTGGCGGAGACGCACGACCTTCTCCCCCACATATCAGTATAAGATTTTTTATCACAGGTTTGTTTATCGTCCCGTCACACTAATTCCCAAGCCAATTAAATTTGAAGCAATTGCTCCGCATTGACTAACCCCAAAGGAATTGATAGAACCTATATGAGAGGTTTGAAATTTGAGACCTTACGAGTACTGAGGCAAATTGCTAAGTCCCATAACAACCAAGCCAACCCCAAGGAAGATGGGCATCAGTAATCTAGATCCATCAATAAACTTTTTTTCTTTTTTCTAGAAATTCTTAATTGAAGTAAAAACAAACAACAGAAAAGGACGAGAACAAACGTAAATAAACATTACTTGAAAATTCTTCCTATAAAGATCACTAGATACACAAATACGGGGAATGCGAACACAGCAATCCAAACGTAAATAAAAACCCAAACAAGTTGCGAAATATAAACAAAATGAAAGCAAACTAATTTACGTTTTGTTATCATATGATAAATACTTATTGCCCACCCACCACAAAATCAAAGCAAACTAATCACGAAACTTTCTGAGTGTTGAATCCAATACACACACTTCATTCCCATTTGCACCTAATCACATGAGTGTGCTTCAAGTCATAGGTTAACACAACACTCCCATCCATTCTTTTCAACACAAATCTCTCAACCAACACATAGCAACCAAACTTGCTCCATCCCCCACCACTCCCCCCAAACTCCTCTGTTCTTTTCACCTTCACTTGTCTATTTCCCTCCCTCACCCACCCTCCTCTCTCCTCCTCCCACTTCATTCTATCAACTATCAATGAACTCAACCCAACATTAATTACTTGTTCCACACCACCAAAACCCCTAAACCAAACCACCCCATCGCCCACCCTGTTCTCATCCCACACTGCTTCCCTCCCGCCCACAAAAGCCACTTCCCTCTGGACTTCAGATTCCACAGAAACAGAATTCCCTTGACTACTGAAATTGTTTTCGCATGCAAAAATCTTTTCCCACCTTTGCTCAAGTGTCATCTCGTAAAACAGAGACCGCTTCATTTGATCCTTCAAATTTCCATCCTTTACAAACATGAAAGGACAATACCATTTCCCCACAACAACGGGAGAATCAAAACTTGGGAGGCGGGCACGGAGGGTAGCGTTGATGCCTAGGGCTTCACCAAGTTCATAGGTTTTGGGGGTTTTGGTGAAAATTTGCCACCCTCTTCTTCTGAGGAAGTAGGGAGGGAACCCATCTGGTGCAACTGATTTTGCAGAAAATTTACCACTAGTTTTGCAGCCTTTATTGCAGGGGAATATCTCTTTAGAAACTTTATATCCATCTCAAAACCAATTGGCAATGAGTGGAGAGGTCTCAGATGTTATTAAAGTGATCACCCATTCCACTCTCAAGCAATGTGGGATTCATTTCCTTAACATCCCCCCTCACGTGCAGCCGCGTTTGAGGTCTGTCACGTGTGGCCACTTTTGGGTCCTATCATCGTGCAGCCTTTTTGCTGGTCTGTCATCGTGGGGTGTGGGGTGGAACGGGCCCCGCTCTGATACCATGTAGAAACTTTATATCCATCTCAAAACCAATTGGCAATGAGTGGAGAGGTCCCAGATGTTATTAAGTGATCACCCATTCCACTCCCAAGCAATGTGGGATTGATTTCCTTAACATCCCCCTCACGTGCAGCCGCTTTTGAGGTCTGTCACGTGTGGCCACTTTTGGGTCCTATCATCGTGCAGCCTTTTTGCTGGTCTGTCATCGTGGGGTGTGGGGTGGAACGGGCCCCGCTCTGATACCATGTAGAAACTTTATATCCATCTCAAAACCAATTGGCAATGAGTGGAGAGGTCCCAGATGTTATTAAAGTGATCACCCATTCCACTCTCAAGCAATGTGGGATTCATTTCCTTAACATCCCCCCTCACGTGCAGCCGCGTTTGAGGTCTGTCACGTGTGGCCACTTTTGGGTCCTTAAAAGGCTGCACGATGATAGGACCCAAAAGTGGCCACACGTGACAGACCTCAAAAGCGGCTGCACGTGAGGGGGGATGTTAAGGAAATCAATCCCACATTGCTTGGGAGTGGAATGGGTGATCACTTAATAACATCTGGGACCTCTCCACTCATTGCCAATTGGTTTTGAGATGGATATAAAGTTTCTACATGGTATCAGAGCGGGGCCCGTTCCACCCCACATTTTAAAAATTTACAATCCACACCCCACGATGACAGACCAGCAAAAAGGCTGCACGATGATAGGACCCAAAAGTAGCCACACGTGACAGACCTCAAACGCGGCTGCACTTGAGGGGGGATGTTAAGGAAATAGTCCCAAATTGCTTGTGTCACACCCCAAAAATGAGGAGTGACCGGCCGTGAACCACGAGGCTAATCCGTGGAACACGCAGCCTGAATAAATCAAAATAACCGAAAATCAAATGATTGCTTTTTCATTATTAATCAAATCAAAAGCCAACTATGTCTCATCATAAACATGGGGCACAACCATTCCATGAACCAAATAATATCCAATAATCCAACAATAATTAAAAGAATTTGTTATCTATCAAATTGTTTCAAATGCGGAAGCGATTTTTAAAACAAAACTAGAATGAGACACCCTAATGAGGTCAACAAAAAAAAAATCCCCGAGATGCCACCAGAGTCCTTGCCCCTGACTTGCCTGAAAGAGAAGTTGGAATAAATCCGTCAGCTGACAAGCTCAGTGAATAGCAAGTATGAATATTAAATAAAGTTGAAAGCAGGGACTAAAATAATTTACTATTAAATCATAATTTGGCATACGAGGTGTCCAATAGAATAACAAATTAATCAATGAAGCATCTAATCAAATAAATATTCTTGGCGGTGATCACAACAATAACTCCATCAACAATAGGGAACCACAATCAAACAGTACCATGGCCAAAATAAATCTCAACAAAATTGGATCCAATATCGAACTTAGAGTCACCAGGGTTGGCAGCCCGTGGTACTTTTCCCTAAGACGATCCGACGAAAGAAAGCCGTTGAGCATTAGGGTCACCGGCCTAACACGGTCTTTTTCCCTAATGGCCAGGGTCACCAACACGAGAAGGAATAAGTTCCCTGGACTTCCGAAATAAATGTTCCCATTAATATCCACCAAGTTCTCACCAAAAAGAATATTATCAATTGATCTTAGAAAATTCATCGCATGCCAATTTGTAGAACATCTTATAAACAGTTTTGAGTCTCCGAATAACATTCATATAAATTTCTGAAGGAAATACTTTTAAGGGACACAGGGATCTTTCGCAAATACGTAACATACTTAACTACTCACCTGAATTCAAGGATAATGCAATCGATCGCACAAAAGAGACTAGCCTGTACCAAAACACAACATGCAAAATAACTAACTAGTTCAGATATAAACTAAGTAAACTAGGAAATAACATTTACTATTAAAATACCCAATGCTAGCCTAATTTACCAACTCATCAGTAGCCCACAAAATCTCCTCCGAGAACCATGTTCCCAATTGAGTAAAACCATACCCAAACCATCCGAAAGCACAACCCTCCAAACTTCCAATACTAATCATTAAATACAATTGACAAAGGATACGCAACCCTTGCTCACACCTCAAGGAGAATCACAGTTATACACCTCGTGACACCAACTCATACACGCACACCACCGTGCACAAATCTTGACACTTGGTCCCACACCCACATCACACAAATCACCTCCACTCCTCCATACATCAATGGCATTAAAAGAAAACAATCGGTGCCAAAAGAATGGGAACTCATTTAATCTCCCAATAACTCCACTTTTATATACCACCAAATAAAAGTCTAACTTTACTCCAACCCATGTAACGAATGGAAAAAGAAACAGTAATAAAGGGAATAAGAATCGCTTACGCGATTGATCACCAATGAACCGAATCCTTGACTGCGTCTCCTCTCTCTCTCTCTCTCTACCGTTCCTCCAAGACCCAGAACCCTAGCTTATATTTCTACGTGCGGGTATGTATGGAAAACCAACCAAAACCCACGTTCTCTCCTAAATTATAGCTAATTAGTTAATTAGAATTACATGGAACGTAACACAATTTATAAAATTACCATCCGGTACCACTATTTCACCCAAAATTAATCTCACACCCCAATTATTACAATCGTGACAACAATATCCATAGCGCGCACAAAATAATTAATTGGGACCCAACCACAACTCCAATTAATAAACGGCCAATATAATTAATTAAACAAATAAAAATGCTAGGCTGTAACAGCTTGGGAGTGGAATGGGTGATCACTTTAATAACATCTGGGACCTCTCCACTCATTGCCAATTGGTTTTGAGATGGATATAAAGTTTTCACATGGTATCAAAGCGGGCCCGTTCCACCCCACATTTTATAAAATTCACAATCCACACCCCGCGATGACAGACCAGCGAAAAAGGCTGCACGATGATAGGACCCAAAAGTGGCCACACGTGACAGACCTCAAAAGCGGCTGCACGTGAGGGGGGATGTTAAGGAAATCAATCCCACATTGCTTGGGAGTGGAATGGGTGATCACTTAATAACATCTGGGACCTCTCCACTCATTGTCAATTGGTTTTGAGATGGATATAAAGTTTCTACAATCTCAAATTGCTGGTATATGTCATTGGCGTTAAGGGGTCTTGGGTAGACATCCTCAATGTAGTTGCCGAAACAAGAAGGCTTCATGTCTTCCTCCCTTGAACACGCATATGCTTCCCTGTGACAAAAAATACAAGTAGTCAGCAAACTTAGTAATTCATTCCATAGGTGCAAAGATGCAAATGATTCGCGTGCAGACATGGACAATGTTGTAGTATTTTAGAATAAACAATGTCTGCAAAATGAGAGCAATGGCAAAACCCATCTAAGGATTTTTGGGGTTTAGTAGCCAATAAGGGGAACGGAAGCAGGAAACTCAATCCTGAAATGGAAGCCTGAAATGTTGTCCAAAAGGATTGCAGGAAACGTGAAACACTAGGTGAAATGAGATTAAGAAAGGATAGTTAGTTTACAACTTAATTTAGTACGCATACAAGCATCTTCCATGCTAGATTTTGATCCCGGCTCCGAAAAATGTATTTAGGAAATCTTCCACGTGATATCCTCAAGTTTGTCTTCTGCTTTCACTGTCTTCTCGAAAGCTAAAGGTAGTTCACCTAGGGGAAGAATTCAACCACTTTGCGATATTGTGCCAATTCCAGTTTTAAAGAAAGATGCTTAGATGCTACAAGATGAATGTAGAAAAAAAATTCATGTTTGCAAATAGACCGTGATGCAGGACAAGATTTGAAGAGTTTTCACATATGGAAGCTCTATTCTAGTGATAAATTGGATTAGAAAATTGTAACTTTTAGGCACCGAGGCAGGCAAATCGTTACTCTGGTACCACGTACTCGATCGACGTATCGTTGCAGCGAAAGATCTACCATATATTGTCCTAGTAGATGAATATGATAGATATTGTTCTAATAGAGGTTGTTTTGTGAGAGAGAGAGAGAGAGAGAGAGATGTAAGGTCCAAATTCCGCAGTCTAGCTCTTTTATTTGGCAATTTCACGACAAAACAAACCTTTGAGTGTATCCCCATTTATTGAGTTCTAAGATAATTTTTATTTATTTATTTCTAGAGATCTGTTAAGGAAGTGGAAAGAAATCAAAGCTTTTATATTTGAGAGGTTGAGTTTTTAGGTAACGAGAGTGGAAATGAATCAAGGAAATCAAGGGGACATATAGCGACTCAGACAGAGGCTACAACTTATAAATATGTAGTTTATTAGGGTTTCGCGTTAACCACATATGATATAGCTGCCCCAAAACTCCTCCTAACCTCAGAAAATATAGAAGGAAGGTCTTTGGCTTGAATCTCTTGGAGTAAAAGAAGATAGATGGATCATTGAGCAACAAGCATAACTCCAAGAAGTTCTTATAAACTTTGATTCAACTACTTGAGTTGGTCTTCAGTGGATTTCTAAATGATAGTGGAAGGCTTGTGAATTCAAAGCAGCGGCAGTCAAAGCACTGGGTGTGGTGAATGTGGATTCGGCAACTACATCTTAGGCTTGATTGTGACGATTCAAATCATAGAGTAATTAAGACTGCTTGTAACTACACATTGAGTATAGTGTGTTGATTCCTTCCCATGGTTTTTCCTCGTATAGGGTTTTCCACGTATATCCTCGCTTTCATTGTTTGATTGTTTTTCATTTCTGTGATTGGTTTATTTATCGTTTGGTGAGTTAATTTATTAAAGGATTCGTACATAACAAATATTTATAAACCTAGACAATCTAGGATTTTTCAATTGGTATCAAAGCAGGTCGCTTGTAATATTAGGGTTTATTCCTAGAGTGGATCCTTATTTTTTTTAATTTGCTAGTATGGATTCACCAAGAGAAGACAAATTTATTATCAAACCTCCGATATTCGACAGCTTCAAATATGTAGCATGTGCTACATTTATGTTAGGTAATAGTGCTATATCTAACAGTAAGAGTACAAGTGATATTTTATGTAAGATCCACTGAGACTAATCAAGCTAATGATTCTGACAGTGATGATACATATGATATGTAAACTGTAGTTTGTCTACGAAAAATTTTAAACGTTTTTTTAAGAGAAAGATTAAGAAAAATAAAATCAATGATAGAGGTGGGAAGAATTTCTTAGCTGTCACGGACAAACTCAACCATATATATGATTTTATACCTTAGACTGAACTTGATGTCTTGATGTGCTTAAACGCAAATATATATATATATATATATATATATATATATATATATATGATTTTTGAAAATGATATGCGTAGTCTTATTGAGACTGACAAGATTTTCGAATCGAAAGTAGCAAAACTGCAAGTTAAACTTGACAATGCCAAAGCAACTTTTAAGAAATTGAACACAAGTAAACAAGCCTTGAATGAAGTGTTAAGTGTTCAAAAGGCAGCTTCAAAGAGAGAAGAGCTTGGATATGCGGGAGCGACTTCAAGTGGAAGGGAAAATGATTTTTGTCAAGCCGAAAAGCATCGCTCCAATTCCTCCCATTGCAAATAAAGCTAAGGTGGCCATCAAAGAAAACGTCAAATTAAATATGCTCTCATAAAACCCAATTCCCCTAAGACGAAGAAGCCAAGTACACCGGTTAAATATACCACTACCAAGCGTGGTGAGATAAACTCTTTTAAATTTTTGCCAATTTGTCTTATTCTTGTGGTATTAAAGGCCACATAAGACCACATTGCAAGAAATTTTATGCTCTTTGTATTTCAAATGCACCTAAAAAAATAAGTTTGCAAAACATGCCCAATTTGCACCCACTTGTTATTTTTGTGGGGTAAAGGGTCACATTCAACCAAATTACTTTAAACATCATAGGTACCCTAATGCTCCTCCCAATTATCATGATGTTAATAACCATGAGGGTATGTAGAATTTTTTGGCTATGGTTGTAGTAGAACCCAAAAACCTAGGCATAGGGTGATTCCCCATGAAAAAAGTACGAATGTGCAGTGTCGGCTCATAAGTTTTGTGGATCGGAAGCAAACCCTTTGAATGAGGCTTCCCTATAATGTTCATACAAAAGTTGGTCTACAAAGAGTTTCATAAAACAAACCATTACAAAAGATTTACCATTACAAAATATAAGCATATAGTTGTCCCAAAAACTACAACCATTACATTAATATCTCAAAATGCATCATTTGAAAATTAGTCTTCTCGCACTTTTTGCTGCAAACGTACTAATTAAATCTTTATAGTCAAGGTTCTTCACCAACTCCTTCTCAATGGATAATATAGCTAATTTATTTAATCTCTTTCTTGAGACATGGTTGACCGAAGATAATTTTTAATCAATTTAACTTTGAAAAGTTTCTTTTGCCCGAGTTATCTGTCATCAACCTTGAAAAGAATGTAGTAATGGAATGTAATCCTAATTCCACCCTTAGTTGCACGAAGCAGGATCAGATATTGCGGGAGCGAAAGCGGGGGCGGGAGCGAGGGAATATAGAAGCTTCGAAGGTTGGAAGCGTGTACATATACTACGAAAATAATGTAGCATTGAGTATTCACTTTAAAGTACAATCATTTTAGGAAGTAAAAATATGGACCAAGGCCTTCATAAGTGTAAGAAATGGGCTGTGTTACAATATAACATTTTTTTTCAAGATATTATGACTTGGGCTAGAAATATGAGTTCATCAAAGATCAATTAATAAAACCAAGTAATAAATCCCTGTTTTTCTATACAAAAATCATACAAAAGCTCCCATCTCAATGGGAGCGGGCTCCCGTCAAGCTCCTTAATGGGGAGCGCAAAAGCGGGCTCCCAAGGTGGGAGCAGCACCACTTTAGGAGCTTCCTACAACTAAGATTCCACTGTTTCTATCTAATTGGGCCTATATATTTTGTGATCCCTAAATTCTAGGGGTCCTAAAATTTTGGGAGCCCTCATTTTAGCTTTTTTTGGGGGTCCACAGCCCATGCTTCTTTCGTTTCCCTTATAAGCCGGCCTTGCAAATGTGATGACTAAACATGCTCCTAGTATTGTTATAAAATTTGAGAATGTCAAGACTAGACCTGTTAGGGTAAGGAAGTTGGACTTGAGAACTCGTGTAGATTTGCCTTCCAATCCTCTAGATGACAATGGATCAACCAAAGGATCTAATTTTTCTTTTTAATATTTTTAAGGGTACCCGCAAGAAATCAGCTCTCTTGGGTGCTTTGCTAGTTTCACTAGGATTTGTTGACTCAAGACTTCGGGCTAGCTCCTCTCTTTATACATATTGTTGGATGTTGCACTTTATGCCTATTGTTGGTACGTCAAATGCTCCTTGGCTATGATCTGGCTAGTATTGAACATATTGGTTGTTATTTCCTCTTACTTATTGTCTTTTTTTTTTTTTTGTCCTTCAGTTACAAAAAGGGGGAATAATTTGTTGATTATAACAGACTATATATTTCAGTGCTTTTGCAGCTCTACAAGTCATGCTCACATTCTGTTAGGGGATAGATTTTGATATGTTAGTATGTTGTCTTATAACTTTGATTTAACTACCTGATCAGTTAGTCTTCGGTGGATTTTTGAATGGTAGTGGAAGGCTTGTGGATTCAAGACATCGGCAGTCAAAGCACTGAGTGTGGTGAACGTGGATTCGGCAAGTACATTTTAGGCTTGATTATGAGAATTCAAATCGTAGAGTAAGATTGTTTGTAACTACACATTTTTGATCCCTTCCTGTAACTTTTCTCTGTTTATGGTTTTTCACGTATATCCTCATCACATTCATTGTTTGATTGTTTTTCATTTCTGTGATTAGTTCATTTATCGTTTGGCGAGCTAATTTATTAAAGAATTCATACATAGCAAGTATTTATAAATCTAGGCGATCCATGATGTTTGCAGATGAAAAACGAACCCCGTTGTCTAAAACAAGTTCATGGTAGAGGCTTCCAAGCTCCCTCATAGAAGTTGGAGGCCTCCAAGTATAATTGGTGACGTGACAATTACTACATAAATTGAGGGATAAGATGATAATTTTAATCTTTTTGAGTCATTTAAGTCAATAAATAAGGATTCTTGTTCACTCGTATAATTGATGCCAAACATGCCCAATAAACACAAACTGGATCTCTAATTTTGTATGAAAGTTGGTACCAAGTCTGTGATTTGAACAGATGAGTACTTCTAGGTGCATATATAGATCCTGGGCAGAGCTTTTCTTGGCAACAACATCCTGATTGATATAGCAACAACATCCTGATTGATATATACACTTATCACCCAACTCGGCAATTCTCTAAACTAGCATCCATCAATGATCAAACAAAGAATACTAGTGATGTCAAAATGAAGCTGGAAAAAATCGTAAAACATGCCCTTTACGCGATCCGTGGGGCTTAATTGCATAATACCGGTTCGAAGAAAGGGGTTGATTGAGAACTGGAATGAAGGTTGCATCATGAAGAGAAAATTTCCGGTGCCTGCTCCCGTACGTGTACATACCAGTTAAGTTCTTGTTCAGAGGGAAAGGGAGATCTACCGGATACCGGTCTTCGCACAATCCGAAACAAGGAGTAGTCTCTGATTCCTCATCTGGTATCACTAAATAACCGGAGTTTGGACCCTCCGGTGGTAGTGAAAGTGATTTGGGGGACCTCAGGTAGTCGGATAGAGGCCTTGTCACATACATTTTCTTGTTTGTAGTGCTTGTTTTGTCCTAGTGATCGAGATTTTTTTGTTTTGAATTGACAAATCCCAGCTGGTATTCTACTTGTGATTCGGTTGACATGTCCAGAGCTACAACAACAAATGCCGTAAGATCCATTGTGTCATCCTATCTTCAAATTGATGGAGAGTAGCCAACAACCTAATACCGAGTACATAAGATTTTGGAAATTGATTGCTACACTCCATTTTTTGATATCTACACTCCTCTTTTTTTTTTTTTTTTTGTCTTTTACCAGAAAAAAAACAGATACAATTTCCACACTAAAATTCAAAAAAAGGAGTGACATTATCAAAAAAAAAAAAAAAAAGAGTGCAGAAATCAATTCGATCCTAAGATTTTTCACATGGTGGTTTATCGTCACACTTTGTTAGGGTTCTATTAAATATTTACTGCACAAAAACTACACGCTATCAGGTCAAGGGATGCAGGTGGATTACAGAACAAAATGAAGGAATATTAACTGCTTCAGAGAATTGTTGGAGAAAATTGATTCTTAGCCGAAAAAAAAGAAAACGAGAAACAAAAAAATAGCTTCCTTCACACGAAGCCATGCGTGTTTTTGTGGTTCTTATTGTTACTGGTTTATCAGGAAATATACGTACCTATATTTTTCCACCACGATATGTGTTTCTGTGGTTCTTATTGTAACTGGTTTATCAGGAAATATACATACTTATATTTTTACACCACGACGTGCATTTCGTGTCATTGCTCACCACCCTGCTCGTTGTGTTCGTCTTCGTAAGGAGATTTACATCGAACGCTTGGTTGGTTAAAATCAATTAATGGTGAATGAAAATTTGACCATAAAAGTGCCTACATGAACAAAATACACCTACTAATGCAAAATGATTGATTTTCTTGTTCTCCCTGTACAAACAACGAAGTGGAAGTAATATAAGATTTTCCACATGTTGGTTCACGATCCCACCATGTCTTTTTTTTTTTTTTTAATATTTCCTGGAATAGAAATCTGTGCTATTGAGGCCAAATAATGCAGGTGGATATTTAGAACAAATTGCTACAATTTTGTTTCGGGAAAATTAAAAAAAAAAACAAAACAAAATTCCACACAATCGTAGAATCTTAGAAAAAAATTTAAGACTCCCTGTATGTACAAAATAAAGAAATATTAACTGCTTCCAAGAATGACTTTTCACGAAAAAATGGTTTACAAAACGTAGAAGAAACCTCATTGTGGTGATAGTCGAGGCTACACTTATTATATTGTTCAATTGAATGAACTAGCCCCAACATTGTACAGTATGATTTTTCTTATAGTTTAAGTGTCCAAGAATGACCTTTCACAAAAAAATGGTTTACAAGACGTGGAAGAAACCTCATTGTGGTAATAGTCGAGGCTACACTTATTATATTGTTCAATTGAACGATCCGGATTGTATGATTCTCCTTATAGTTTAGGTATCCACATCATTGTACTTGGGTCAAGAATAATAGTATGGTTTTAATAATAGTCGAGGATACACTTATTCTATTGTTCAATTGAAGTGATTGTGTGATTTTCCTTATGGTTTAGGTGTCCACATCATTGTACTTGGGTCAAGAATAATAGTATGGTTTTATTATACTTGCCAACCTTTTTAGAATATTGAGTCGTGTGCGTATGTGTTGCGATCCTAACAATTTAGATAAGGGACGAAATTGATCACTCACTAATATTTTGGAGACCAAAAAAGTAAATAAGCCTTTTTGCTTCATTTTCTTTTCCATTCAATACGAAAACTCTGTGTGTGTGTGTGAATATTAAGCAACTCTCCATTACCTTTCTTTGAGAATCTCTTGTGACACTCAATTTCAAACTTCGTATATACATTCTTTGTAGCTACTTTTTGAGCATCTATATGCAGTATTTAGGTATTGTGTCCTTTTTGATAGTAAGATATTTAGCAATTGTGTCTAACTTGATATATTTTTCAAATGATGGATACCAGAAAAAATGGTTATTTGACTTGGCTTGATCAGGGTAGATTCAACTAGACAAACTGAATAGCGGAAAGCATGCGCAATATGGATCTGTAAAAATTAGCTTTAAATATTAAGAATCAATTCTCCTTAACTTAACTTAATTTGCTCAACCTAAACTAGATCCATCATTAATCTTTTTGGTTTTCTAAGGAGAATTTGAATTGGAAGCAAAATCAAACAAAACAGAAAGGAATGAGAACAAAATACACAAGTACGGAGAATGCGAACAACCCAATCAAAACATGAATAAAAACCCAAAAAGCTTCAAAATATAGACAAAATCAAGGCAAACTAATTTATGTTTTGTTATCATATGTATACTTTCTTTTATTGCCCACATGTCACTAGAAAATCAAAGCAAAATAATCAAATAAACTTCATTCCCATTTGCTCCTAATCACATGAGTGTGCTTGAAGTCATAGGTTAACACAACACTCCCATCCATTCTTTTCAACACAAATCTCTCAACCAACACATAGCAGCCAAACTTACTCCATCCCCCACCATTAATCCCCCCAAACTCCTCTGTTCTTTTCACCATCACTTGTCTATTTCCCTCCCTCACCCACCCTCCTCTCTCCTCCTCCCACTTCATTCGATCAACAATCAATGAACTCAACCCAACTTTAATTACTTGTTCCACACCACCAAAATCCCTAAACCAAACCACCCCATCACCCACCCTACTCTTAAACCTCTCTGCTTCCCTCCCGCCCACAAAAGCCACTTCCCTCTGGACTTCAGCTTCCACAGAAATAGAATTCCCTTTACTACTGAAATTGTTTTCACATGCGAAAATCTTTTCCCACCTTTGCTCAAGTGTCATCTCGTAAAACAACGATCTCTTTATTTGATCCTTCAAATTTCCATCCTTTACAAACATGAAAGGACAATACCATTTCCCCACAACAACGGGAGAATCAAAATTCGGGAGGCAGGCACGGAGAGTAGTATTGATGCCTAGGGCTTCACCAAGTTCATAAGTTTTGGGGGTTTTGGCGAAAATTTGCCACCCACTACTTCTGAGGAAGTGGGGAGGCAACCCATCTGGTGCAACTGATTTTGCAGAAAACGTACCACCACTTCCGAAGAATATTTTATAGGGGAATATCTCAAATTGCTGGTATATGTCATTGGGGTTAAGGGGTCTTGGGTTGACATCCATAATGCAGTCGCAGAAACAAGAAGGGGTCATGTCTTCCTCCCTTGAACATGCATATGCTTCCCTGTGACAAACAAAAAAAATTATACAAGTAGTCAGCGAACTTAGTCGTACATTCCAACCGTGCAAAGATGCAAACGATTCGCGTGCCTACGTGGATATTGTTGTACTCCCTCCATCCCTTATTTATAGTCCAATATTCCATTTTGAGTTGTCCCTTAATAAGCGTCCATTTCGAAAAGTTAGTGGATAAAAGTTAGTCATTGTTTATTTTGTCTCTAAAAGTAAATTTCATTTTGAAAAGTTAGTGAGTAAAAGTATAATGATGATGGATAAATACGGAAAGTAGAAGAAAAAGTTGATGTGAAAGATATAATAATGATGTCTTTTTAATAAGTTGGAGTTACAAAGCAAGACATTTAAAAAGGGGCGGAGGAAGTAGCATTTCAGAATAAACTGTTGTAGGATCAAGCAAGCGCTTGCCATCTTACCAAAACCCGCAGGTAGTGGTAAATGCGTAACTCTATTTCCTTATACCAAAGCGTAGCATGCCCCAATCGCCACGGTTCGACCCGTGTGGGCAGGATGCTGGCCCGCGACTAACAACAGTGTTTGAAAAATAAAAGCAATGGCAAAACCGGACCATCTACGGATTTTGGGGTATAGTAGCCAATAAGGGGAACGGAAGCGGGAAACTCAATCTCGAAATGGAAAGGATTGCAGGGAACGTGAAACACTAGGTGAAATGAGATTAAGGATAGTTAGGCCTAGTTTCCCAAAATCATAGGGCTTTTTTCCTTTTACCATTTTTCAAAAAAAAAAATTGCATTTGTTAGTTTTTTGTGGATTATTTGTTCGTCTCGACGAGAAGAATTGGAAAAGTAAAAAAATTATGACTTTTTCCCAACTTTGATTTGAAAATATCCAAGTTTTAGCACTTTTCATTTTTTTTTTTTTTTTTTTGGCTAAATATGTTAAAAGATGGATATTTCCAAAATAAAATTGGGTAAGAGAATTTTTCTTATTTTCTCTATACCTCTCATCGAGACGAATCTACAATTCACAAAATTTTGACGCAAAACTCACAAATGCAAAAAAGAATTTAATAAGGACAAAACGAAAAAAGCCTGGGACTTTTTTGGAAAAATAGGCCTTAATTTACAAAAAAAATTAATATGTATATTCTATGCTTAGTGTATGCACAATGCTATAATAAAAAATGGGTAGTCAAAAGTTGCCACATTAGCATTTGATTATCCATTTAAGAGATTGTTAAGCTTAATTAACAAGTTAAGGTCTCAATGGTCACTTGTAATCCATAACCAAAATAACAGATCCACTACCATTTCATTCTCCCTCTTTCTCCCTCTTTGTTCCCGCCATTCATTTCCTCCAATTATGATTTTTTTTTCAGGTAAAAATATATTGATTCCCTCCCTTAATTTTGGGGAAAAAATCTCTAATTTCCTTCCCTCCTATTATGAATTTTTTTGGGGGTAAAAATCTATCGATTCCCTCCCTATATTTTGGATGATAATGATGATGATTATGAATCAAACTAGTTGTCAGAAGACATCGGAAACTATAGGGGCCACTATTCGAAGCCCAGTATTTTCTCCCTTAGTCTGTTAAAAATTTTCAATTGTACTCGACAGTTAGTTACCGAAATCGAGATATATTTTCAGTATAAAATTACCGAAATATAATATATTTTTTTCAACAGTTATTTACCGTAAATGTATGTTCGGCAATTGTTTACCGAAAGTTGAACATATTTTTGACATGTGCATATAATTAGCAAAATATAATCTTATTTTCAACAGCTATTTACCGAAATGTAGTGGGCTAAGAGAGAAAATATGGGGCTGCGAATAGTCGCCCCCGAAACTATGATTTATCTTGCATCACAATAGTTTATGCAAATTAATTAAGTATTCTAGTCAATCACAAAAAAAAAAAAAAAAAAAAAAAAACATTACAACTCCAACAAGATATTAGAATGAATGTGAAAAAATTTGCAACTCCAAAAGATGGAATCAACTTGAAACTCTCACTACGAAGCCATGCATGAAATTCAAAGCTTTTCACTTCATATATTTCACTAGTATTTCTTTTTCTTTTTCTTTTTAAGGAAAACCAATTGTTTTATAAATTATAGTCACGGGACAAAGACTTCTCACGGTATCTAAATCCTCCTAAAGTACTCATTCCTTTTGGAGGGATTTAATCTCAAGAAAAAGAAAATATAAGAATTACAAAATAAAAAAGAATCTGATGATAACTGGGTCCAAGTTGCATCTAGCATCAGATGGTACCTGTGGTGGCCACGGTTAACGTGTTGGTAACAGGGCCGGATCCACCGAACCAATGTCTCCTTGGGTCTGGCTGGTGAACCAAATGGTGTTGTCGATCCTGGTTGTATGCTCGGTATAACGCCCGGGTGCACGTTTTGGTCTCAGTGCTACTCAAGGCGTTCGAGTGAGGTAGTTACGATAGACGGGTCCCACGTCAAATCCACTACAGCAGCAATCATTTGGATCAGGTCATGTGCTCCATAACAGCTTTGGTCCCTACGTCAAGAATGACGTCACCCGAGGTGGTTACCCGAGCGTGACCTCCACGCGTTGGCTTGAAAGCCAAGCAAACCTAGATCTATAAATACAAAGGGATGCTCATTGTGAAAGGTATGTCATTCTTCCCTAACCCTAGACCTAAACTTCACCCCCTAAGATCTAACTTGATCGTCGGAGGGTCACTAGGCAACCCAAGCCCTAGTGACTTGTTGCAGGGCCAGCGGCAGGAGCGAAGAAGGAAGGAACGACACCACATCCAGTCTAGGTCCTGATAATTCGAACCTCCACAATTGGCGACTCCGCTGGGGACCTAGCCACTCATTCAATGTCCATTTCCCCTTTCAGCTCCGTTCCCCGTTCCTGACTTAAAAGATGGTTGTAGTCGACGACGCGCATCACGGTGGTACCGCCCACAGGCTCGGTTCCCTCATAGACCACAGCCTGGCTTCCGGCGGAGCCATCGCCCTAGGGAAGACCCATGTGTCCATCGGAATTGGGGTTGGTGCCTCAACTCCGGACGTAGGCCCATCCTCTGAGCTCCACACCTACATCCGCCATCTTAAGCAAAAATCGATGATCTCACGACGGTCGGGGAGAGCAACAGACACTTTCGAGACGAGTTGGCGGAGATCAAGCATCTCCTCCAGATCTCCCAATCTCACTCCTCCGGAGTCATGGCGGAAGGAAGAGCTGTCATACCCCTCTTCACAGCCGCGAAGCCAGTCACCTGCTGGAGCACAGAGCCCGTCCCTCAGGCAAGGATCGTCTCGAGCCACCAAGAGCGGAGGACACCCAAGCCGCGAAAGACATCGTGCGCAGGGACTGTTCCCCCTCCCCTATGCAGCTTCAAAGGAAACCATCGGCCTTCGGGGCTGGAAGCGTCTCCGCTTCCTCCACCCACTCGGTTCGAGCAGGCAAAACTCGCCAAGAATCAACCCCTAGCCTCACAAGGGCAGCCAGGGGAGATGATGGCATCGCAGAGTTCCAGACCAAGGGGTACCGTGACCGCCTGAAGAGCGCCAGAGCCAGGAGCCCCATCATCTTACTCCCCGGCGGCGCCAACAGCTGAAGCCCGGTCACTGAGCGCCTTGAGCCTTCCGCTCGAGATAACTACCGAAAGCATCGCCACGAGCGTTCCCCTCAAAAGTCACTCAGTGTCGCCCCGAAGAGAAAGGAATATGGCAGGTTGGACAAGCTCGTTCCAACAGAGCGTACAGCAACTGAGTGTCCAGACGGTCTCGACCGTTCGATCCAACCTCATCGCGACGCGCGACTTACATTGCTCACAACCTCCCCCTTCACAAGGGAGATCGACTCGGTCACCCCACCGAAGGGATTCACCCAACCCAAATTTGCTAAGTACGATAGCAAGACCGAGGCATACACTCATCTGGTCCAGTACAAGCTCGTTATGTCATTGTTTCTTCGGAACGAGCCCTCGGACGATGTCTTCTTATGTAAGGTGTTTCATGCAAGCCTCGGCAACCTGGGCCTCACCTGGTTCAATCAACTTCCGACTCGGTCAATTTCCTCGTTCGATTCCCTCTGTGATGCTTTCATGGCCCGGTTTGTGACAAGCAATAAGCACGAGATGAAGATTGACTCGCTCCTGGCCCTCCGCAAGAGATGAAATCCTGGAGCGGCAAACCCCATGTGTCTGGAGCCGTCCAGCCAAAAACAAGTAAATCAAAATTTACAGAAACGTTCAAAAGGAGGAGAAGCTGAAAACTATCCTAAAAATCCACAGTTGGAACAGCGGCATCAGACCCAGCTCGATTCCCTTGGGCTCGTTGCTCCTCAGGATTTTGCACCACCTCGTCCTCCTCCTCGGGAAAACGAGTTCCTCGGGAGGCGGCTGAGGCAAGACTCGGAGCTCGGAGTTCTCAGGGAGGTTGAGCTTGCTCAACAACGCTTCGTGACCGTACCGAAGCCCATCCAGGAATCGGTCCTTGTGCAGTTCAGCTTCAATTTCCCAGACCTACTTCTTGTACTCCACTCCGGCCGCGTCCCAGCCATCATCGTAGCCATGGGACCTAGCCGACTCCACCTCCTGAGCTCGAGTAGCCCTCAAAGTTGCGGCATCCTCTTTCGGCTTTGGCTGCTCGGCTCTCGACGAGTATCCTCTCCCGTCACTCCTCTGGAAGTTAAACAACTAGATATCGCAGGTTTCCCTAGCAACCCTCAAATCGTCCTCCCTCTGGGCGAGGACCCACTTCAGCTCCTCCATTTCTAGCTCCCGGGCTTTGTTTCGGTTGTTTATGGCCAAAGCCCGAGCGCCAGCCTATCAACAGGAAAAGAAACAAGATAAGCATGAGCTCTTGCTTCGGGACAACAAACAGGGGGTAGAGGTAGCATACCATTAGAAGTGCTTGAGCTATCTCCCGGTAAGGTCCTCCGTGCGGCCGCTGATTGCCTTGGCGTCTCGAGGAAGGATGTAGGAGCGCAACAACCCGAACGCCGTTCCGATGTTACTGACTTCACTGTCAGCATGGTGGATTAAGCGCCCAGAGTAATGGCGAACCTCCGGGGCCCACGGCACCTCCCTTGCTGAAGCTCGGACTTCGGCATCGGTCGCCGCACCGTCAGTGTTCTCATCCTCATCTTCCTCCCCGATGACAATGGGATCTTTGTCCCTCGCCTGGGTCTCTTCAGCCTCCTCTAGCCGAGCCCTCTTCTCCGGGGGCTCCTCTGGCGAGGCAGGGGTGACCCTTGAGGTCCCAGCCCCTCGCGTGCCGGTCGGCCCGCCTGTGCCTCGTCCAGCTGGCCTTCAACGCCGAAGGTTCAAAACTTCCCTTCCGCGGCCGCTCATCACGTCGCTGAGTCCGGTTCTCTCCAGTGTGTCCTGGTCGATCTCCTGTCGAATTACGCCCCGGGGCCCGGAGTTGCTCCCCTCGGTATCTTGGGTCCCGGTTGCCCCTCTTCCCCTTCCCTCTCCTCTTCCTCTACCTCTTCCTCGTCCTCTATCCGCCCTTGGAACACCTTGCTGCCTCGGCTTCTTCTTCAGGAAGTTGGTGTACGTAGGAATGTACCCAAGCAGGTCAGAGGCATACCGGCTCTTGATAGAGATGGCGTAGGCGGCTGTTATACGAGCTCGGACGGCCCTCTCCCGAAGCCCAGCTACGATACCCTCAGCTGCAAGAAAAACATCAAGGACAACGGTCAATAAGGGAACAAACAAAAGCATAATGAAAAACCAAGGAAAAAGACTCAACCAACCAGGAGCTCCGGACTCAAATTGGACTGTAGTGGCGGTATCCACCCTCTCCCCCGGCCCAAACATGAAGTTATTGGTAACCGAGACGTAAACGCTCGCCCACTCCTCGGAGTCAGGAAGGTGATCGATCAAGAAAGTGTCATACCCCGTCCTGCAGGAGAGGTAGTACCGGTCGCTCTCTCGGTTCACTCCTACAAGGTACACACCAAAGAGCTCCTCAAGGCCGAAGGTCAGGTTGTACTGCCTCCTCAGCTCAATGATGCTGGTTATGATCCGGTAGGAGTTCACCGTAAGCTGGAAAGAGGTCAGGGTAAGGGTTCGGAGCACCCGTCGGACAAACTGATGAAGGGGAATCTCACCCCCCCCCCCCCCCCCCCCCCCCTCCGTGATCGCCATCAAGGGGAAGACCAACTCTCCTTGGCGGTGAGGGAGCTCCCTTGGGTTTCTGTTCGGTAGTAACCGAACCTCGACGTCGGGAGGAACGCTGTAAACCCTTTTAAATTCGGCGTAAGCTGCTGCTGATCCGTCGAAGTACTAGTTCAAATAAGGGCATGCTCGCATCGGTCTCCTTCGCCCCCAAACCTCCTCAGTAGCGTTCGCGTAGGGTCCCGGGCCTTGGTTCGAGGTGCTTGGGACTTCTGTCATCTCAGGGTTGAAGGAAGTCACCTGCTTTGGGGCTCTTGGAGGGTCGTGGGGCTCGATGTAATCCACTGGTGTCTGGTAGAAGGCTCCGGAGCGAGTCTCCGCAAATATTTCCTCAAGGTCAGCAGAAGAAACCGAGCTACTGGAACTGCCCGAGGAGAGCTCAACGACCATTCGCCCCTACCTAACAAAGAGGAAGATGTGCAAAAACCTGTTAGCTATGTGCCTTGGGAAAAGCAAGAAGACCTAGCGTTCGGGACAGAATGGTCGTTAGTCCTCGGGATCTATTGGTCTCGGTTACGCTCAGGGCATCCTTCTTCATGAGGGCTTCCCGTGGGAATGACATTAATCCTAAAGGTCTCGGGATGAAGATACGCCTCGGGAAGAATTTAGTCCTCGGGCGAAGTATGAGCAGCGCTGGAAATCCCCAGCGCCGCCGCAAACCAGAGGCGGCGGACGGTGGTTCGACTCTAAAGCGTGCTACAAGTGACAAAAAACTTGGAGAAAATCATCAAAGCGTGAAGATTGAAGTGAAGAGATCAACGTACCACAGATCCGTGCGACGAACTGCGTCCAAAACGTCCAAAACCTTGACTGGGTGGCGGCAGCAGACGGCGGCGGTTGGGCTTCAGAGCAGAAGGTGGAATGGCCGTCCTCTCTCTCTCTCTCCCCTATTTATATCGAGAAGGACGAAGCGTTGCACTGGAAGCGAAGCATTGCACGGGAAGCGAAGCGTCGCGCGCCGAGCCGTCGAATATTTGACATCTGTCCTCATCAGACGGCCAATATCGGGGGCACTGTACCGAGGTTAAGGTGCTGTATGGCCGAACCATTGGCTGTGCGACACGTGTCTCCGAGGCGACGCTTCGTACGAATCAACTGACATCGCACGTGCCGAGGCAGCCTTTTACCTTCTGGCATCTCTCTGGCGGTCGACACGTGGGTCTTCTTACCAAGGTAGTCGAAGGGAGTCTACCAAAGTCTTTCTGCTCCTCGGTAGTCCCTATTAAGAAGAGTCAAAACTCGGTGGCTCGTGAAAGAGTCAAGACCCAGAAGCGTTGGGCTCCAGGGACTTGAGGGGCTATTATGGTGGCCACGGTTAATGTGTCGGTAACCAGGCCGGATCCACCGAACCAATGTCTCCTTGGGTCTGGCTGGTGAACCAAAGGGTGTTGTCGATCCTGGTTGTGTGCTCGGTATAACGCCCAAGTGCACGTTTCGGTCTCAGTGCTACTAAAGGCGTTCGAGTGAGGTAGTTACGATAAACGGGTCCCACGTCAAATCCACTACAACAACAGTCATTTGGTCATGTGCTCCGTAACCACTTTGGTCCCTACATCATGAATGATGTCACCCGAGGCGGTTACCCGAGCGTGACCTCCACACGTTGGCTTGAAGGCCAAGCAAACCTAGGTCTATAAATACAAAGGGATGCTCATTGTGAAATGTATGTCATTCTTCCCTAACCCTAGACCTAAACTTCACCCCCTAAGATCTAACTTGATCGTCGGAGGGTCACTGGGCAACCCAAGCCCTAGTGACTTGTTGCAGGTCCAGCGGCAGGAGCGGAGAAGGAAGGAACCTAACCACATCCAGTCTAGGTCCTGATAATTCGAACCCCCACAGTACCAAAAAAAACATAGAGTATAAACTACGCTTGTATGCTAAACTCAAAGTCTGGAAGTGATTTAAAAAGGTTAGAAACCTAGTTTTTCTTATTGAAAAGGGTTGTTAATATGATTATCCAAACCCAAAATTTGATTATTTCTAAGGATTGAGGTTGCTAAATTTGATTATAGCATTGTGAGTTATATATTGCACCAACTTTTTTAACTTTAGAAACCTAGTACTTTTGATTATGCCATTGTGGATTAGATGCTAATTTGAGATGAACATGCAAATAGAAAAATAAATGCTTGCAATTACAGTGATGTAGGACAAGATTTTATGAGTTTTATTAATTTATCGAAACTTTATTGATTTTGGATTTGAAAATTTTAACTCCGTGCCACTAAGCCATGCAAATCCTTGTTTGATACCACTTGATGCACCGTTATAGTATAAGAAGAACTAGATATCGATCTAGTAGGCGAATATGTTACGTATCGTTCTAGCATAGAGAAAACAAGAGATGTTCACAGTCAAAAAATGTACGTATCATTCCAACAAACAGAAAACAAGAGATGTTCACAGTCGAAAAATGAACATGGTGGTCTAGGACAAGTTCATGGATTCTCTAATTAAGTATCCAAGTGGAGATATGAAAATCACCCATTTCGCAAGGGATAAGATGAGAACTTTGTGCAAGATTTGATGCAAAAATTTTGAACACAAATTAACCTCAAAATTTATGAGAAGGCAATATTAGTATCTCATAACATTGAACTTGATCTCTCAAGTTATTGTTGACGAGTTGTTTTCGGTAACTAACAACTCGTCAACAACCAAAAAAAAAAAAATTTGCTACAGTAAGTTTACTCACAAATCCATCTACAACTTATTTGTTACCGGAAACAACTTAACATTACTCAACAGCTTATTCACTATCAGAAACATACACTTAACAACTTGATTGCAACAAATTTATTCTCAAAACTACTTATTCACCACTGGAAACGCTTATCATCTCATTCAACAGTTTTATTAACTAGCTAGCATCCATCAAACAACTGTTATTCAAGAAAGGGAAAAGAAAGAAACTACTAAAACCATTGACCTCTACAAAAATAATAATAATAGTAGTAATAATAATAATTAATAATAATACTAGTTAAACAGAAAATGAAGCTGGAAAATTTTTTTAACACATACCCTTTGCGCGATCCTCTAGCCTTGATTGCATAATACCGATTAGAAGAAAGCGGGTGATTAAGAACTGGAATCAAGGTTAAGGGCACGTTGTCATCCGAGTACTGAACGATTAAGTTCTTGTTCTGAGGGAAAGGGAGGTGTTTCAGATGCCGCTTTTTGAACCCCCAAAAATTAGTAGTCTCTGATTCTTCGTCCTGTATCACTAGATAACCAGAGTTTGGACCCTCTGGTGGTAGTGAAAGTAATCCAGGGGACCTCTGGTAGTGGGATAAACGCCTTGTCACATACATTCTCTCTCTCTCTCTCTCTCTCTCTCTCTCTCTCTCAAAAGATAAAAAAGGAAATACAACTCGAAAAATGAGATATTTGTCAATTTACAACTTAATTTAATACGCATCTAAGCATCTTCCATGCTAGATGCCTTAAGATGAATGCAGAAAAAAAATGCATGTTTGCTATAGACCGTGATCCATGACAAGATTTGAAGGATATTCATATATGGAAACTCTATTTTAGTGATAAATTGGATTAGAAAATTACAACTTTAAGGCACTGAGGCAAATCATTACTTTGGTACCACGTCCTCGACGTATCGTTGCAGCGAAAGAAATCCCCATTTATTGAGTTGTAAGTTATTTTTTATTTATTTTTAGAGTGTCTGTTTAAGAAGTGGGGAAAGTAAATCAAATCTTTTGTATTTGAGAGGATGAATTTTTAGGTAAGCGTGGAAGACAATCGAGTAAATCAAGGAAATCAAAGGGTTCAACATATACCAAGTCAGACAAAGTCTACAACTTATAAATATATATGTAGTTTATTAGGTTTTGTGTTAACCCCATTTGTTGTCAACATGGTAAGGTCGAATCTACGCTTGCAACATAGCAGGGTTCAATTCCCCCTGGAGGCAAACCATGATTTAAGTGGGGGGTCATGGCGGTGGATTGCTGTGCTAGTTTCCCACGAGGTTTGGATTGCGCAGTTGGGTCCAATAGTGACTCGGCTGCAGGATTATTTCTCGGTTACCAAAAAAAAAGCTGAAAAAAAAATCGTAAACATACCCGTTACATGATCTGTGGGGGCCTTTTTGACCTTTTTGGTCCCCAAAGTATTAGCGAGGTGTCAATTTCGTCCCCAATGTATACATTTAACCAATTTCGTCCGCAATATTTAAAATGTGTGTCTAAATGGTCCTTGGCCCTAACTCCGTTTCTTGTTTCCATCAAAACGGGGGGCATTTTTGGTATTTCATATATTCTCATCTCCTTCAAACCCCAAACCCTAACCCTAAGTCACTTCCTCCAACCTCCTCCCCCATCCATTCCTGGCCATCACGGCCTCCTTGAACGGCCATGACCAAATACTCAGTTTCCAACCAGTACCGTTGAAAGCATAGAACTGAAAATTAGATTTGCTCATTAGAATGGAGATAGCACCTGGAAAATGTAGGGAAAGAAATGCAATCGACTAAGAATATAGCAGGATCTTGGTTGCAATTCAAAGTGCTGAATCGATTTCAAAACAAGATGAGAAACTGAGTGTTGAAGAATTGCAGGCTTTGCAGCCCCAAATTCTTGAACTGTTACAAGGGTAGGGAAATTTCAAAAGCAAGCTTTGTTTGTTGTTTTCATAATCAGTTTTTGTATAATATTTTAAAGAGATTTTGATTGGCTGATTGGTTTTCTATCTGTAAGGATGTTTAAACATTTCCAACCATTGCCGATCCAAAAAAACAAGGGACATTTCCAATCATTTTCTGGAAATCTTTTTTTTGGGAAAATGTTTAATAATGTTTCCAGATACTCAAGGAGAAAAACATATGAAACGATGATGCTTCTGTGTTCAAAACCAATTTCTTGAATGTTTTATTGAAACTGGCTTTAAAACCCCAAACAGAACAATAATTTTGCTTTCTTTAAAATCCGGTTTCCTTCATTAATTTACCCTTACCCTTTATGCAGTCTGATGGGAACATGGAAGGTTATGTTGGAATCACATGAGAAGAAGGATATTTAGGATGGTTTCAGCCTAATGGGATGAAATCGGGTGGAGAGAAAAGGTTGGCAAGAGGTGGGGATGGAGAGGCACCAGAGGAGAGAAGGGTGGTTGGTATCAGAGATGGTGGCGTAGCTGGAAGGAGAAGAGCCAGGGAGGGGAAAGGTCCATCGGCGATGGTGGATAAGGGGTTGGGGTTTGGGGATTTAGGAAGATGAAAATTTTTTAGGGTGGCGCTAATGCCACGATGCTTTTCTTTAGGGCCACGACAGTTTTTGTTTCCTGACAATTTTACCCCCGAGTCAAAGCAATTGAGAACTCATCTCTCTCTCTCTCTCTCTCTCTCTCTCTCTCTCTCTCTCAATTGTCCACTTTGCAACCCTTTGCCTCTCTCCCTTTTTCTCCCATCGGGTGGCTCACCGCTCCAACCATTAATAATTTAATATCGTCCCAAGACGACCAGCCGAATGGATTCCTGTCCTCTCCTTCCCTCTCCTCTTCAGCCCCCACAAGAAACCCACCTCTGCTTCTCCTCTGCCCACTCTCACTACAAACCAGACACAAGCGCCCATACCAAATCCCTATTCAATGCATCCCCCTTGTGGGAAACCCATTCAATTAAATCAGTACTTCCAACCTTAAATCTATACAGAATTGCAGATAACATATCTTTCTATGAAAAGAAATGGAGAACCTGTTCCTAAAAAATGATGAATAGAAGGAATATCATAGAAAATTGAAAATATCAGGAAACGCAATTGTTCCACTATCGATCTCTCTCTCCACACTCTGTTCGAAAGTGTAGATTGTCCCTTTTTCATTGATAGAAACTGAGGTGTGGGTAGAGATGTGAAGGTCAACGGCAATGATCGCCAAGCGAATCCAGAAAGGTGACCTCGAATCTTTCACCTCTGCAGTAGTCTCCTCCTCCAGCCATTTAGCTAGGCTTGCAATTTGGGGGGGTGGGGTGGTTTTTGGAAAATAAGATGTATGTACTGAGATACATTGTGTGTGCAAATAGAAACAGAAACTCTACGTGCACAGCAAGCTGTGCACAGATCCCTTTTTCTCCCATCTCGGGTCGCACAAAGATAATCGGAGACGCTCATTTTGTTCAAAATATATCGTTTATGGTTTTTGTAAAAAATAAATTTCGTTCGATATCGTTAGAGGCATTAACAAAACACCCAAAACAAAAACTCTACGTGCACAGCAAGCGATCCGCTAGCCTTGATTGCATAATACCGATTAGAACAAAGCGGGTGATTAAGAAATGGAATCAAGATTAAGGGCGTGTCAATGTGATCCGAGTACGGAACGATTAAGTTCTTGTTCTGAGGGAAAGGGAGGTCTTTCACATGCCGCTTTTTGAACCCCAAAAAATTAGTAGTCTCTGGCCTTGTTCGTTTAACATATTTAGTTTGTTTTAACTTTGTTTTTCAATCATTACCATATATTTTTCTTCAATTATTACCATATTTTTCCAATTATTAATTTCATTTCTCTCTCTATTTCTCTCCACTCATCACCTATCTCTCCAATCATTACCCTATTTCTCGCTCCACCCACTGCCAAAACTAAAATACCCAAATGTGTTAAACGAACATAGCCTCTGATTCTCTGTCCTATATCTCTAGATAACCAGAGTTTGGACCCTCTAGGGGTAGTGAAAGTAATCCAGGGGACCTCTGGTACGGGGATAGACGCATTGTCACATACATTCTCTCTCTCTCTCTCTCTCTCTCTCTCAAAAGGTAAAAAATAAAATACAACTCGATAAATGAGATACATGTGTGTTGTCAATGGAATATTTGTCAACACAAAGGACTCGGCTTTTTGGAGCTTACGTAAATGAATAAATAAAAGCCTTGTAATTTGAGCAACATCTTCTCTCTTAAGTGTTGACAGCTAAAATGTGCATTATGATTCGTTGAAAATTTCAACTTGAAATGCACCCCACTGTTGATTTTTATAATTAGTGTTTGCCCCGTACCTACAGCACTACACACTCTAGTGCCGAAGGCACGAGCATTTTTGTAATATATTTTTGTTTTTTTTTTTTTTGCCAACGCCAGAAGTCAAGCAGTGGAAAAAAGAACCGATGGCATTTTTATAATATATTTGTAAGAGTGTGGGTGTTTTCTTAAAAGAGTTGAAGAGCATACATCAGCTTTTGGATCAAATGAATCTCAACCTTTCTTTCAACTTATATTTGTGTGGTCTCTACACCCTTGTGTTTTATTAGACAGATAACAACGATTAATTTCAAAAAGCCTTTGGATTTGGAGTTTGACCGGTAATGTTCAATCAAATTCTTGTGTTGGATACTAGACTTTTGCCTTGGCTTTGATAGGGGCCAGGGACAATATTAGTAGAGTTAGATTACAACAGTAGACTAACGTCGTTCTATCAATTTAATCCTGAGACCTCACACACTGGCGGCAATTAAAGTGCCCACTCACAATAACTTGCTCTGGATCAAGTATCGACCTACATTTATTTTTTCCCCCTTTATCTAGGATTAGGAGCACCAAGGTTAGTAGGTGACGTTTGGTAAAGTTGTAATAACTTCTCTGATAATACCTAAGTATTTCTTTAGTAGTAATCGTATCACTTCGGGGCTGTTTGATAAAACTGAAAATTGAAAGTGAAAGTTAAAAAATTAAGTACTGGAAACTGAATGCTGAAATTTTTAAGCTGAAAAACTGTTTGATAAATATATTAAGTACTGAATTTAAAAAAAATGAATTAATTTTGTTTTAATTCTCTCTTAATTTACTAACGGTCACAAGATACTTCTAGTAATGGTGGAGGAGTGGTGGTGGTGGAGTGGTGGTGGTGGTAGTAGTGGTGGTGGAGTGGCGGTGGTGGTGAAGTGGCGGTGGTGGTGGAGGTGGTAGGAGTGGTGGTGGTGGTAGTAGTGGTGGTAGAGTGGCTGTGGTGGTGAAGTGGTGGTGGTAGTGATGGTAGTGGCGGTGGTGGTGGAGTGGTGGAACTGGTGGTGGTAATGTGGTGGTGGTAGGAGTGGTGGTGGTGGAGTGGCAGTGGTAGTGGTGGTGGAGTGGTGGTAATGGTTGTGATGATGGTGGTGGAGTGGTGGAGGTGGTGAAGTGGTGGTGTAGTGATGGTAGTGGTGGTGGTGGAGTGGTGGAGCTAGTGGTAATGGTGGTGGGTGGTGGTGGTGGCAGTGGAGGAAGTGGTGGCGGTGGTGGAGTGGTGGTGATGGAGTGGTGGAGCTAGTGGTGGTGGTGGAATGGTGGAGGTAGTAGGAGTGGTGATGGAGTGGTGGAGTGACGGTGGTGGTAATGGTTGTGATGATGGTGGTGGTGGAGTGGTGGATGTAGTGAAATGGTGGTAGGAGCAGTGGTGGTGGTGTAGTGATGGTAGTGGTGGTGGTGGTGGTGGTGGAGTGGTGAAGCTGGTGGTGGTGATGTGGTGGTGGTGGATTAGTGGAGCTGGTGGTAGTGGTGGTAGTGAAGGAAGTGGTGGTGGTGGTGGAATGGTGGAGGTGATGTGGTGGTGGTGGTGGCGGCGAAGGAAGTGGTGGTGGTGGAGCTAGTGGTGGTGATGTGGTGGAGGAGGAGTGGTGGTAGTGGAGGTGGTGGGGTCGTGGAGGTTGTGGTGGAGTGATTGAGGTGTTGGTGGGAGTGGTTGTGGTGGTGGTACAATGGTTGAATGTGAGTATATAAAAATTCAGCCAGAATTAAGTAGCTCAAAGCTACTTAATTTTTTTTCAACTTTTTGGCCTATATTTTAAGTGATATTTACTCCCTCCGTCCCATAATATTTGTCCGGTCCGCAAAACGGAGACTACAAAATAATGCATTTTTTTCAAAAAAAAATTCAAATTTTTTTCACAAGTTAAAAGAACTCGTCGAGATCTAGTAAGTTGTTGAATTTTTTTCCAACTTTTCTTACAAAAATAATATTATTTTTACGTCTCCGTTTTGCGGACCGGACAAATATTATGGGACGGAGGGAGTAATTTGTTAAGCAATGTAAATCGTGGTTATCAAACAAACTGAATCACTTATTACTTAATTGATTCAATTTTAAGTGCTGAATTTAGGTTATCAAAAGTATCGACACGCAATACCTATCTTCTTTCTGGGTATGATTTTGTTCACCTTTACCAAACGAGGGTAAAATTACTCTTCTCCTTATTGGTTTATTCCTATCAAGTTGGACTACAGTTAACATTAAAAAGCCACAAATTATGAAAGTGATAATTAACTTCGGATCTTTTGATTGGGAGAAATATCCCCAACATTGCAAGAGGAAAAGAGATGCTATTGGTACAAACGAAAGGGTGTACATCACCATGTGGAGCCCACTACGGGTCCACACGAATGATTCAGTCCGTTGATAAATTTTAAATTATTTTTTTGAGTGCCCTTGCAAAAAATCAGCTCAATTGAATATTTGTAAGTACTTGATCCGATCTTCTAACTTTTTATTGTCTAACTTCTGAATAAAAAGTTAGAAGATTGGAACAAGTACTTACACGTATTCAATTGAGCTGATTTTTTACAAAGGCACTCAAAAAAAATATTTTAAAATTTATCAACGAACTAGATCATTCGTGTGAGATCCATGGTGGGCCCCACATGGCAATGTACACCGTATGTACACCTCTTTCATCTGTACCCTTAGCATTTCTGAGGAAAATACATGTGGGCATTAGTTTAGTGGTTTTTTTTTTTTAAATGAAATCTTAAAAGGAATATGGAAATGAATTGCACTAAACAATAAACATATACAATTCCACCTCCCGATAAACCAACATGATATTGTCAAAATTGAAATTAAAAATTTGTTCAGGCAATCCAAGAATAAAATAAAGATACAGATTTCCTCCGTCATAAGGATTTCTCCTTTGTCCTCAATTGAATTATCATTTTCAAAGAAGCCCAGTCTCAATTGATTTTATTTATTTTCGTGAGAAGAAGCATTCAAGGAAAGATAGAGATTTCCTCCATCATAAGGATTTCTCCCTTGTCCTCAATTGAATTATCCTTTTCAAAGAAGCCCAGTCTCAATTGATTTAATTTATTTTCGTGAGAAGAAGCATTCAAGGAAAGATACAGATTTCCTCCGTCATAAGGATTTCTACTTTGTCGTCAATTGAATTATCCTTTTCAAAGAAGCCCAGTCTTAATTGATGTAATTTGTTTTTGTGAGAAGAAGCATTCAAGGGAAATCTATTCAGAAACAGATCCCATACGACTCCCACACGTATTTTCCTCTTGCCAGTTACAAGGCAGGGGATAATTTCCCAATAAAAAGATTCGAAGTCAGTTATCACCTACCATAGTAGCTAGGGGCGGTTCTAGGGGTGCAATGCAAGGGGGAATCCGGACCCCTGCAAATTATCCGCACTCACGGCACTATCAACGATGATTCAAATCATATAAATACAATATTGCATTGATATATATAGCATATATTGATAGCACATAAAGCCAATGTTGCAGTGCAGTGCTTTTCTTGCACACATTGGCTAGCCTATAAAGCCAAGCCCCAGCCACCCTGCTATCAAACAATCGCAAGGCATCAAGCATGAAACACTTTAAGCATGAAGCAACCAATTAACAATTGAAAACAAAAAGTTGCGCAAACTATGGGCCATCTGAAAATAAACAAAATATTGGGGAAGTTTTCTTCTATTTATTATCAGTACATTTTACAAATGAGAAAGAAGACATTTATACTAACTAAAGCTAAACTATTCTTGGTAAGCTATTTACAGAGAATCAATTACTATCACTAATTGAATCAATCACGATTCCTAATTTTATGATCCCATAATCAATCAGATCTTCACTCCTTACCATTAATACTCCCCCTCAAGTTGGAGCGTGTATGTCAAGAACGCAAAACTTGCTAAGGAGGGAACGAAAGGTCGGTTGACCAAGCGGCTTGGTGAACATATCGGCAAGTTGACAAGCTGAGGAAACATGAGCGGTCACAATATCACCTGATTGGATCCATTCTCGAATAACGTGGCAATCAATTTCTATGTGCTTCGTTCGCTCATGGTAAACCGCGTTTGCTACAATGTGAAGTGCTGCTTGGCTATCACAGAACAACTTAGCTGGTTGTGAGTGCTCAATCCGTAAGTCATGCAGCAAGTACTTGAGCCAAGTAAGCTCACAGGTAATGGAGGCCATGGCTCGATATTCATATTTAGCTGAGGACCTTGACACTGTCGTTTGTTTCTTTTGTTCTCCATGAGATAAGAGCTCCTCCGAGAAATACACAATAACCAGTCACAGATCATCGCGTGATGGAGCATCAAGCCCAATCTATGCCACAAAACCAGTCAATATTAAATTTCCCTTGGCTGGAAAATATAAACCTTGTCCAGGTGCTCATTTTAGATACCGCAGAAGGTGATGGACAACATCTAAATGAGGTTTTCTCGGTTCCTACATAAATTGACTTAGAATGTGAACTAAATACATGATTTCTGGCCGTGTGATTGTGAGGTAAATGAGTCGTCCAACCAGTCTTCTATAGGTGGATGGATTCTTCAATAAGTCTCCTTCTGTGGGCAAAAGTTTAATGTTTTCTTCCATAGGTGTTGGCGATGGTTTGGCCCTAAGCAATCCTGCTTCATTCAAGATATCAAGAGCATATTCTCGTTGAGATACCGAAATCCCATCGGTAGAACGAGCAACTTCAACACCCAAGAAGTATCGCAACAGGCCAAGGTCTTTGATGCGAAATTTGGTGTGTAGAGAATTTTTAAGGGCTGCAATGGCATTGTTGTCATTGCCGGTAATAATCATGTCTCTACATAAATGAGCACAACTGTGAAAGAATTGCCAGAAACCATAGTAAACAAGGAATAATCAGCTCTTGATTGATGAAAACCATCTTCTTGAATGGCAATTGAAAGCTTATGAAACCAACTGCGAGAGGCTTGTTTAAGTCCGTAGAGTGACTTGTTGAGTCGACATACCATAGATTTCTCCTCCTGTTGACGAAAACCAGAAGGTAGCTGCATATACACCTCCTCAAGTAAATCACCATGAAGAAACGCATTTTGAACATCCATTTAGTGAAGAGACCAATTGCGGACAGCGGCCACGGCAAGTAAGCAACGGACAGTAGTCAATTTTGCAACAGGAGCAAATGTCTCTGTATAATCAATCCCTTCGCATTGAGTGAAACCTTTTGCCACCAACCGGGCTTTGTACCGTTCAACTGTGCCATCTGAGTTGTATTTAATCTTGAAAATCTATTTGCATCCGATAGGACGATGCCCGGTGGGGAGAGACATAAGTGTCCAAGTCTGATTTTGTTCAAGTGCACTCAGTTCCGCAGCCATGGTCTTTTGCCAATTAGGATCCAAAATAGCCTGTTCATATGTTACGGGCTCACAAGAATAGTGATATTACATATGAAACTTCGATAATTTGGTGAAAGTTGTGCATAAGAAAGATACCGAGGTAATGGATGACGCGTACCTGACGGAGAAAATGACTGACTGGGAGCAACCATGGCCATGTTGTAGAGATGGAAGTCGCATAGCATAGTATTTGGTTGTTTGACACGTTCACCACGACGAAGATAGGGAATAGGAGAAAGTGGTTGAACAGTGGGATGATCGAGAATTGCAGGTTTAGTTGGGTCATTGGTAGGTTCAGTTCTCGGTTCAATTGTAGGCTCAATTGTGTTGTTGTGTGAGTTGGCTGTATCGTAGTGGATGGGCTCAACTGAGTTTGGGCCGATTGGAGTGGGGAGAGACTGTATGTCTAAGTCGTGCGGTAAAGGAAGAACAACCTCATCTTGATGGAGCTCTCGAGGATGAATATGAAAAGGAAAGATTTGCTCATAAAAGACCACATCACGGGTGGAAAACAATTTATGTGTACTAAGGTCGTAAACCCGATAACCCGATAGCAAGTTGTTTGGACACTTTCTCCCCAAAATGTCAATGGTAAGTTTGCTTGAAAGCGGAGAGCTCTGCCGACATTTAAAAGATGACGATGTTTCCTCTCAACTACCCCATTTTGTTGGGGGGTGGAGGTACATGAATGATGAAAAACAATTCCCTTAGTGTCGAGAAAAATTTTCATTGACAAAAATTCAAATCCATTATCAGATCGAAGAGTTTTGATATGGCAATTGAATTGTGTTTTCACCCAAGAAATAAAAGATTGCAATATCCCTTGTGTTTCTGATTTAAAACTCATGAGATGTATCCAAGTGTATCGAGTAAAATCATCAACAATTGTTAAGAAATAGCGAGCTCCAGAATGAGATTTTATTTGATGTGGTCCCCAAATATCAGAATGTATCAAATCAAAAGGTGCTTGCAACGAAATAGAACTAGATGAAAAAGCTAAACGAGTCTGTTTGGCTAGAGAATAGATCTCACAGACATGTTTGGAATCAAAATAAATCTCTGAATCTAATTTGGTAAGAACTTGGAGAGGACCGGAGGATGGATGTCCGAGACGTTGATGCCATAGGTTAAAGTGTTTGCGAATGTTGTAGGTCAAGACTGGGTTTTGGTCTTGCGCCAAGTAGTAGAGGCCATTATGTTGCTTGCCTAGGCCAATCATCTTCCTCGTAGCAGCGTCCTGCACAACACAAAAATCGGGAAAGAATATCACTATACACTTTAATGCTCATGTCAACTTGCTGACTGATAGTAAGTTAACTTGAAATTGTGGAACTTTGAGCACTTCATCAAGTTTAATATGTGGTGTAACATGGAATGAACCAATTGACTCGATAGGCGTCTGACCACCATCTGGCAATTGAATATTAGCTGACTTGGGCATACACTTCGGGTCTATTAATTTAATTGAAGAAGTCACATGATCTGTGGCTCCGCTATCAATAATCCAACATAAACTCGAGTGTGAGGGGTAAGGGGTGTTACTTCAGATGATGGTGTAATAATACCAGTGGCATTTGCAAAATGCGGCGAGTTACCGTCATTGTTTTTCCGAAGCAATGCCATGACTTAGTTTTATTCTTCTATTGTAAGTCTTGGTCCATCATTGGAAGATGGAGGTTTAGCTCCGGTTTCCGTTACTTTGACTGATTTTGCATGATTTGCATTTGAACGACGCTGATTTGGAGGCTTTACATTCTTTCCATGAAGCTTATGTCCCACCGGGAACCCATGTAGATAATAGCATCGTTCGACGCCATGGTAATCTTGATCACAATACAAACAGTGCAGCGTATTCTTTTGCTTCTGAACTTGATGAGCTTGAATCGTCTTATTGTTTTGGTCTGCAAAGGAATATGTCGGAGCCTGTGGCTTATGATCTGCAAGCATGGCATGGTGGTTCATGTTGTCGCGATTGAGAGACTTCAATCTGCTTTTCTTGTTGGAGAACGAGTGAATAGACTCAACGTGTATCCGGTAGAGGCTGCATTAACAGAATTTGACCACGAACGGGACCATAATTTTCATTCAATCCCATGAGAAATTGCATAACTTTCTCCTTTTCATCCCTTTTGTTGAGGTTCTCCAATCCACCACATGTGCAAATCACCATCTGATGATAGGATGAAAGTTCATCCCACAAAGCTTTCAGTTTAGTGTAATAGACAGAGATGGACTGCTGCCTTTGTCTGTGTTCACCAATTTCTTGCTTGATCTGATAAATTATCGAGTCGTTTCCTTGAGAGAAACGCTCTTGTAGGTCTGCCCAGACCTCTGCTGATGTTTCAGCGTAAATCATGCTAGTTGCTATGCCAGGGTGAATAGAGTTCAAGAGCTATGACAAGACCATGTCGTTACAGCGCTGCCATAAAGGAAAAGTGGCGTCTGTCGAGGAAGGTGGCTTGATTGAACCAGTGACAAAGCCGATCTTGTTCTTAGCACTCAGGGCGATTCGCATAGCACGGCTCCATGTGCTGTAGTTGTCTCCTTCAAGTAATTTGGAGACAAGTATCATACCCGGATGATCCGAGTGGTGTAGGGAGTAGAGATTTGAGACATCAAGCGTGGCCTCATGCCGTGAATTTTCAGACTCGCTCTTGTTCTTCTCTGACATGGCTTAAGTTTTGCGGAAGCGTTGTAGGGTTTGAGAATCACCAGGTTTGGTGCTCTGATACCATGAAAATAAACAAAATATTGGGGAAGTTTTCTTCTATTTATTATCAGTACATTGTACAAATGAGAAAGAAGACATTTAACTAAAGCTAAACTATTCTTGGTAAGCTATTTACAGAGAATCAATTACTATCACTAATTGAATCAATCACAATTCCTAATTTTATGATCCCATAATCAATCAGATCTTCATTCCTTTCCATTAATACCATCGACAGATGAAATCCAGTCCACCTTTTGGAACTTCTATTATATATAGTTGCCTTCAGACCCTGCCATCCGAATCCCCACCTATTTTCCTTTGCCAATTCCTCCGTAATACAACCTCCATTCATCTTCATTCCCGTCCTGATGAACAATTAAGACACGGCAATCCCACGTCGATTTTATCCCACCCGGCCATCTTCGCCATGCTTTAAAACCGCCTCAACTTGAACTCTCTGCCAGTTCTTCTTCAACCCATCCGTTGACAATGCCAACCCAATACTCCTTCCCCTCTTGAAAATTCTAATATAACTAACTGCCTTCAGACACTGCAATTCAAATTACCACCTATTTTCCTTTGCAGTTTCCTCTGTAAATACAAGCTCCGTTCATCTTCATCCCCGTCCATCTAAAGAAGACACAGCGATCCCATACCGATATCCCCACCCATCTTCTTTGCTATGCTTTAAAACCGCCTCACCTTGAACTCTCTGCCAGTTCTTCGACCTATCCGTTGACATTGCCAACCCAATACTCATTCCCCAATCAGTGACAACACCTTCATATATAAATGATCACATATTTCCCATCGCTCCAATTTCTCACGAAATAGGACAGAGCAGGGTTGATTGAAGTAAACGAATAGAATTGCTAAAAGCCTCAAATAGAATAGCTGAAAGCCTTGAGAAACATTTAAGGGTATGGCGAAAGCCTAGATTATAAGAATGAAAATGGATTCTCCAACACATATTCTTCAATTTATTTCTATGATTAAGAAAGTCCTACAAAGGAGGGCTTTTTTTGGGGGGGTAAGTTTTTGGAGGAGCTTTCAAATTATCAAATATAAACACACACACACACCAGGGGATCTTTTATGGAATTTCCCTCCACAATCAACCACAACAATCAGTAATCACCATCTCTACCACCACCACCATAAATTCCTCACCAAATCCTAGATCCATCTCTATACATAAGGTAATTTATAAATGAAAGAGAAAAAAAAAAAAAGAACATAAACAAATCAAATCATAATATATATCATTTCAAAATTCTTCCTGTAAAGGTCACAAGATACACAAGTAATATTGAACAAATTGGATCAAATCATGAACAACCCCCCAAAAAAGCTCAAAGTCAAAACCAAATAGAAAACAATCTCATTTAAATTTTGGTCTAGTATGTATCCTTTCTTTCATTCCCCAAACAATATAAAATCACCCTTACCCACATAAGGGGCAGAATAATTGATGGATCTTTTTCATAAAATCAAACACTTTTTCATTCCCATTTGCACTTAATCACATGAGTGTGCTTGAAGTCATAGGTTAACACCACACTCCCATCCATTCTTTTCAACACAAATCTCTCAACCAACACATAGCAACCAAACTTACTCCATGCCCGTGACCACCAACCCCACCTTCCCCCCTTCATTCTATAAACAATGTGTGAACTCAACCCAATATTCACTTCTTCCACTCCAGCTAAAAAATAAACCACCCCATGACCAACCCTATGCTCATCCCACACTGCTTCCCTCCCACCCACAAAAACCACTTCCCTCTGGACTTCAGTTTCCACAGAAACATAATTCCTTTGACTTCTAGAACTGTTTTCGCATGTGAAAATCTTCTCCCACCCTAGCTCAAGAGTCATCCTGTAAAACAACGATTGCTTCACCGGATCCCTCAAGCTTCCATCTCTGATTTACATGAAAGGACAATACCATTTGGTCCATTTCCCCACAAGAATGGGGCAATCAAAATCTGGGAGGCGGCCACGAAGGGCGGTGTTGACGCCTAGGGCTTTACCAAGTTCATAGGTTTTGAGGACTTTGGTGTAAATTTCCCATCCTCTTCTTCTGAGGAAGTGGGAGGGGAACCCATCTAGTGCAACTGATTTCGCAGAGAATGTACCACCACTTCCACATGCTATTATTTCGGGGACTATCTCAAATTGCTGGTAGATGTCATTGGGGTCTAGGGGTCTTGGGTGAATATCTTGAATGTTTTCGGAGAAACAACAGGTGGTCATGTCTTCCTCCCTTGAACATGCATATGCTTCCCTATGAAGAAAATACAAGTAGTAAGCAAATTTAGTGATACATTCCCTCCTTGGAAAGATACACTAACATCAGTATGATATCAAGGGAGGTTAATTGACTTATTATTTAATTTGGTGTAGCCAATATCGGAAATTGATCTCGGAAACTCAATCTGGAAAAGGAGGCATGAAAAGTAGTCCAAATTGGAAAAGTATTACTACTACTATAGAAGCATGAAATTCACTACAGTACATTCTGAGATTAATGGACGATAGTTGACTTATTATTCAATTAAGTGCTCTTCTTTGGGAGCTGATTTGAGATGAACATTCTCACATCTGGATAAATAAACTCACGAAAAATAGCATGAAAGATGATCAAGCCTAGCACCCATTTCAGATATATATTCTTGCAGCATAAATCTTTAAGATACAATGAAGAATGATATATTTATATATTTTTCCGTCCTCAAGATTCAAAGAATCGAAGCCATGACTTCCCAACTTCCTACGTGACAAGCCAAGGTTGTTTCTATAATCAAAAATCTGGAAGAAGAAAACAAATAATTATATCTTGGATATAATAGCTCATACTCCAGTGGGTTGTATCCAAGATATTAATGCATAAGATAGGGCGGTCTGGACTCTACACCCGTCAGGTTCTTGTACAGTCAGGGCAGCTTGGGAGACTATTAGAGGGGTTGTTACTGCTGTTTGATCCTTGGCAATCTTTGGTCTGGTATAAAAACAAGTGTTCCCAGATGATCCTTCATCTAATGTTGGCTGTACAGGAGACGTTATGCACTAGAAATAGGCTCTTGTCTTGGAGGGTTATTTCTATTGCAGTGTGTCTTATGCCTTCATGCTCAATAATCTCACCATCTGTTGCCTGACCTTTCTCTAAAGTTGTTTGGTATGCCATCCTTATGAAGAATGGTTGTGGTTATGCCCCTGCATCTCTGATGGATTTGATTCACCGGACAAATCTGCATGCTACTGGATAGAGGTGGCAAATGGGTGAGTTTGGGCAAGTTGAAACGGGTCACGGGTTGAATATGAGCGGGTCGAATACGGGTCAATAGTAGACGAGTTGAAATGGGTCGGGCCAAATATGGGTCAAGCCATACCCAACCCTGTTTCCCTTCATTTCTCTCCTTTTCATAAAAATAAGATTGCAGCAAAAAATAAAATAAAATAAAAACCACATGAATTCACGTTTTGTATATATACACTTTCTGTATAGAGTATTGTATATATACACTTTTTGTATATAAACCTTGTTAAAAATACTCGTCTTGCCGTTTAAAGCACCATGGGAGAGGTCAGCCAGATAAATAACCGAAGGAAAAAGAACAAATGGAGAAATGACGCCTCATTTGGCAAAATAAGCTAAATGACTCCTTTTTCTTTATCCTTATTCAAATTTTTTTTGCATTTGTTAAATTTTCGTTGATTTTTTAAGGATTATTGCTTCTTCATGACAAGAGGAATTTAAAATGTAAAAAATTACGATCAAAACCCAAATTTTTTTAATAAAGACAAAAAATTGGCTTATTTTTGTCTTTATTCACAAAAAAATTGAATTTTGTTCGTAATTTTTTTACTCTTTAGATTCCTCTCGTTCTGACGAAGCAATAATCCTCAAAAAATCAACGAAGAACTAACAAATGTGGAAAAATTGTGAATAAGAACAAAAAAGCCATTTGCCTTATAATAGCAAACTAGGATTAATGAACAAACTTGGAATTAAATTGGAATTAGGTCCATAAATAAAATACTCCAGTAATTAGGTATAATAGTACTTTTTTTGAACAGTCAAGCAATTCTTATTTTTTGTATATACTCCAGTAATCAGGTAATACTCGAGTAATCAGGCAATTCTTAGTTTTTTTGAAGCAATCAGGTATAATACGTGTTGAAATGCGAGACTTTGGTGACACGTGGGAGAGTGATTTGTGTAGCGAGGGTGAAATGCGAGACTTTTTTTTTTTCCATCGGATAAAAGGGAAGTCCGAGTCTTTTAATCCCAACCCATGTATATTGAACCCATTTTTAACCCATCCAAACCCATGTATATATGAATTTATATGGGTCCAACTCATATCAACCCATTATACAATATGGACGGGTTGGGTTATAAGTGGGTGGATTTGGGCGGGTTAAAAAATATGGGTTGAAATTGCCACCTATACTAGTGGATCCTCTCTTGATAGTTCTAGTTTCAAAATCTGTGTCTCAACTACAGTTACCATATATATATAGGAGCAGGGATGGAGCCAGGGAGGGGCCGGGAGGGGCGGTCGCCCCTGCAAGAAGGAAAAAAAACACTACTATTATATGTAAAAAAAAAAATTCATACGAAAGTATATAGGCTCGCCCCTGTGTATATAGGCTCGCCACTGTGTGGTGAGATTCCTAGCTCCGTCCCTGTATAGGAGGATCTTCCAACATTCTTCTATGGAGGTTCAAGGTCTCTGTGCTAGAGTTGTGGAGGATGTGAGAGCATGTATCACCTCCGGGAGAAGGTTCCCATCCACAGCTAGGAATAAGCAAACTGTGAATTATGGTATGTTTCAGACTTGGTTATAAGATGTTGCTTGTTGAGGTTCTGGTTTAGAAGTGTGGTTTTGGGTTCTCGCTGTTGGAGTTCGGTTTTTTTGTTTAGTGATTCTTTTAGAGTTTAGCTCTTGCCTGGTTTAGTTGTAGGGCTCTCGAGGATATTTGCCTTGGCCCATGTTGTTTTGGTTTGTTTTTTCTTAAGAAATATACCTGCCAAAAAAAACATCATCCTGGTTTTTTTTTTTTTTCGCCAAGTGGTATACAATTTCTAAGATAGTCCATAGGGGGGTCCAAAGGCTATCCATAATCCTGAACCACAAACGCCCCTGATGGGACCAAAACCCTAGCCTCCCACAAGGGAATGACCAGGAAATACCACTGGGCTATAAGCCCCTTTGGCAAACATCATCATAGTTGACACACTTAATTATCATCTAATTCAGCAATGTTAGAGCATCTCTACTTCTCTAGTCCTTACGAGCAATGCTAGGGACAAATCAAACTTTATATCTATTTTTAAATCTCTCCCACAAGTGATGGTTGTACCCACAACACTATTTCGAGAATCCCACGATCGCTTGTGAGAGAAGATGTTCAAATGGATGTACACTTAGACGTGTTCTTAGCATTATTGTAAATCAAAATCAACATTTGAATTAAAATCCCATGAAATCCATCTCGATTCTTGAATCAAATCTATACGAAAAGAAGTTTTACCCAACTTCTTACCAGAATAAAAAAAAGACTTGTCAAATTCTTTTCTCAAATATTGAAGTGAAATGAATCCTTTTTTTTTTTTTTTTGAACTGCAAGGGAAATGAAGCTTGCACTTAAAATTTCGCTTACATTAACTTTGAAATAGTTCATTCAGATAAAACTTTTACTAAAATTTGAGCAAAGATACAGGTAAGGCTGGAGATGCTGTTATAAACTAGCATCCATCAAACAACTGGTATCCAAGAAAATGAAAATATTAAAAATACTGAACCATTGACCTCTACATATTATTCTAAGAGGGAAAAATTCAAAAAAAACTCCTGAACTTTGAACTCAATGTCAAATAGGCACCTGAACTTAAATAAATTTCAATTGAACACCTGAACTTTCACTCCGTTATTCAATTTACCCCCTTCCGTCTCAATCCGTGACTTTCCTAACGGCAACTGCTAAGCTGGACACTAACAGACAAAACAAAACGTTAGAGGGAGAAATTGGAAGAAAACAACAGTGATCTGACACCTTTTTAAGGACCCGTTCGGCTAAATAACCCTACTGGCTTATTTTTTTTCCTTATTCAAATTTTTTTTGTGTTTTTTATTGTTCTCTTTACAATTCAAAAAGAATTTTTCAAAAAATTTCCCCTAGATTCTCTATACTTCCAATATTTCTCTCTGTCTCTCTCAACTTATTACCCCTACTATTTTTCAAAAAAAAAAATTCAAACACAAATCCAAACATATCAAGTTTTTCATCATTTTTTTTTGGATTATTGCATCGTCATAACTAGAGGAATCTAAAAAGTAACAAATTACGATCGAAACATAATTTTTTTGAATAAAGACAAAATAAGCCAATTTTTTCGTTTTTATTAAAAAAAATAGATTTCGTTCATAATTTTTTACTTTTTTAGATTCCTCTCGTTACGACGATGCAATAATCCCCAAAAATTGATGAAAAATCAACAAATATGAAAAAAAAATTTAAAGTTATATGTGCGCCAAAAATCACTTAAAGCTCGTCGAGTTTTACGTGTGCGCAAAAAATCAGCTCGATCAAATATTGTTAAGTGCCTCATCCGAACACATATAACTTGAAAAAAATGAAATCCAAATGGATACAAAACACTGGATCAAAACCACTGAATCCATTTTTTTAAAGTTATATGTGTTCGGATGAAGCACTTATCGATATTTGATCGAGCTGAATTTTGGCGCACACGTAAAACTCGACGAACTCTACGTGTTGAACGTCTCCGATCGCCGGACCGATACCGGCAACGCCCGCCGGCGGCTGCACAGCACGCTGTGCAGTACGAAGCTGCACAGCAGCTACCCCAAGTCCCAATGAATTCAGGAACACATACCCTATAAGCGATCCGTGGGATTTTATGGCGTAATACCGATTTGAAGAAAGCGGCTGATTGACAACTGGAATGAAGTTTGCTTCATCGTAGCAAACATTCTCCTTCCTGCTCGACGAGTACCGAACAGTTAAATTCTTGCTCTGAGGGAAGGGGAGATCTATCAGATACCGGTTTTCGCACAATCCGAAACAAGTAGTAGTCTCTGATTCCTCATCTTGTATCACTAAATGACCAGAGTTTTGACCCTGTGATGGCAGTGAAAGTGATTCAGGGGACCTCATGTACTGGGATAGAGGCCTTGTCACATACATTTTCTTGTTCTCCCTGTACAAACAACGAAGTAGAAGTAATATAAGATTTCCACAAGTTGGTTCACAATCCCACTGTCTTATTATTTTTTATTTTAATATTTCCTGGATTAAAAATCTGTGCTATTGAGGCCAAATAATGCAGGTGGATATTTAGAACAAATTGCTGCAATTTTGTTTCGGGAAGAAAAAAAATTTTATTCCAGGCAACCGTAGAATCTCCGAAAAATTCTAAGACTCCCCCGTATGTACAAAATAAAGAAATACTAACTACTTCCAAGAATAACTTTCCACGAAAAAATGGTTTACAAGACGTGGAAGAAATCTCATTGTGGTGATAGTCGAGGCTACACTTATTATATTGTTCAATTGAACGAACTGGCCCCAACATTGTACAATTTTCCTTATAGTTTAAGTGTCCAAGAATGACATTCCACAAAAAAATGGTTTACAAGACATGGAAGATCCTCATTGTGGTAAACTGAGGCTACACTAATTATCTGGTTCAATTGAACGATCCGGCCACAACATTGTATGAATATAGTAAGGTTTTACTATACTTGCCAGCGTTTTCAGAATACTTGACTTCTTGTGCAATAAGTTTTGATTCAGATATACCTCCAATAAATTACTCGGCCGGATACTCAAGTATTCTGGAGGAAATCAAATCAAGGTCAGTGTCAAAAAAAAAAAAAGACTTGTAGTAGAATGGATATATCTTCTCTCCTACGTATTGACCTTAGAATGCAGATTATGATTGGTTCAAAAGCCTGTCAATGGTTCACGATGCCTTAACAAATTACAAAAATTTAAATCAGAAGAAACTCACGGTTGGCGTAGTAATAGTCCTTTGGCAAGGGTTAATCTCGCAAAACCTTTGGCCTAGGGTTTGACTCCTAATCACGTGTGCACTCAAATTCGTGTGTTAGGTTAGTACATTGGGACTTTTGCGCCGTCTTTAACTAGGCCTCCTGCTAGCGAACGATGCAGTCAGTTCTCCTTATTAGTTGGACCTCTGTATTCACCTATATTTTCACAGTGTTCCAGACCACACGACTCATGTGGTAAATACCGTCAACATACCATTAGTATCTTTGTTGCTATGAGGTAATCCAGTTTCGGATAGATGGAAAGTTCCTTAATTGGCCAATTGACCACACTGAATAGGATAGCCCCACGACATGAAGTACCCAAAAGACAAGACAATCATCTCTCATTCACAAACTCGCATGAGAATCATTAACTTAAAAAAACTACCTGCATTGTATAAACACAAATACTCGGTAACAAGTACAATAAGAATATGAGAATGCTAGTAGCTAGATCTTACCAAGCATGCCTTTGGCAATTCTCTAACATCCATCTCCATCCTTTCTGTTGAAAGATCACCTTTTCGACGAATTACTCCCAAAAATGCATGTGAGCATGGATTTGATCCCTTCGCTAGACGGATCAATAAGCAAAACAGCACCGTTGGGTAGTATCAGTAGATGGAGTTTTTCGTCTCTTAAGCAAGAAGCCAGACTAGATATTATCAGAGAAAAACTCCTTCAAACAAAGCCTATTTTCAAATCAAGGACTAGAGTGAGCTTAGTTCATCCATTAAGGCAAGAAATAGTTTCCTTGGAATTGGCAATAACAAGCAATAATGCATATGTTTAACAGTTAAAACCATGACTATCTTCTGAAACTGGTGAAATCATTTGCTTCAGACATTTCCATCTCAATTCCCTTACCTAGTTATAAACAAAATGAAGATAAATTGTACAAGCTAATTTTTAGCAAAACAAAGATTACAAAGATCATACAAAAAGAAAGCTGCCTCACGAAATGCGTATGCAAGGATGTATGTATGGCAGACAAAAAAAGGTTTTCGAAGAGACTATTCACACGTTGCTTTCGTAAAAAAAATCCACATAAAAAGATGAGAAGAAAAGAGATGGTGATGATCATATCAGCTCCATGAAGATGATAAGGATAACATTTGAAAAATCACTGAATAAAATCATCAGAATGTAATCCACAACAAGCTATGCAGTGTTGAAGTTGTCATTGACAGTATTATTGAGTACGCAGAAGGATACAAAGGCAACAACCAAGTTCAGAAATATTGGTCTGTAAGTAGAATCCACATGGTTCTTTCACATCTACGTGAACGAAAAGAAAAACTAAACAAAACAAAACAACCATAAGGCATCAAGCATGAAACAATTTAGCATGACCGAACCAATTAACAAATGCCATTGAAAACAAGAAGACGTGCTATATTTGTCCTATAGATGAAATCCGGTCCACCTTCGGAAACTTCTAATCTCACTACCTTCAGACACCGCCATCCCAATTCCTGTCTCTCCCCGTTTGCCAATTCCTTTGTAATACAACCTCCATTCATCCGCATCCCCGTCCATCTGAACAAGACATGGCGATCCCACACCTATACTATCCCACCCATCTTCTTCGCTTGGCTTTAAAACCGCCTCACCTTGAACTCTCTGCCAATTCTTCAACCCATCTGTCGACATTGCCAGCCCAATACTCCTTCCTCCATCTGCAGCCACACCTTCATAAACCATCACATATTTCCCATCTGTTCGAGTTCTCACAACGTGAGCATTTACCACCCCAAGTTCATCAAAAGCACCATTCCCTCCTCCCCCAATAATTTTCCCCAACTTCATCCACTTAATCCCATCTCTTGACCTCGCAACCCCAACAGCAAACAACCCATTTTCCACATCGAACGAATGATAGAACATCCTAAGATCACTGCTACTGTGAAAAACAACTTGTGGAGAGGCAATGAACATAGAATCCCACTCGCCTTTCGATCCCACATCAAATAAAGCCCCAGTATGATGCTCCCCCTCAATTCTAGCCCAATGCCTCCCATCTTGACTCATAGCCAAACCAGGCAAAGACCTAAAAACCTTACTTGTTCTACCACTCTCATCATCTTGAATCCTAACCCTTTCGGGGTTTTCCAATCCAAATTCCACAGAATTGTCCCAAAACTCAACAATTTCAGAGCTAAACCCAGTATAGTAAAGCCAATAGACAGCATTTGCTCTTACCTTTGCACTAGACATGATCACCACCTCACAAGGCCTAATGCTCTGAGTATCAAACGCCCACCAATCTTTACTGCAATCCATCACCAAACCTGTGTCCTCGCTCGATGTTACCCGACCACCGCTCCTCTCCCAATGAATCCCATTGCTTGAAACAGCCAAACCGATCGAATCCGAACCTGGGTTTCCTTCAGACCTCCCATGATACCACATGTACCACCTCTCCTTCTCATCACTGAGGTACCTTTTCACAACAGGAGACCCAATTTCAAAACCGTCCCATGAGCTTTTTAACCCCAAATCAAACACCAAACCTCTCAAAAACGACGAATTCGAAGAAGAAAGGGGTTGATTTGAAGTGGGTTTTCTCGGTTCTTGGAGATTTGAATTGGGTTTCTCGAAAGGTGAATTTTTGTTGTCTGTGGCATTTTCTCTGTCAGTGTTTGGTTTTGTGGAGCAGTGAGTGAGAAACAGGGGATTTGCTCTGTTTCTAGGGTTAGGGTTTGAGGTTTTCTGGGGATTAAGGAAGGTATTAGAGGGGTAAAGATCGAGCATGTTGAGTCTGGGGATTGGCCATGATGGGCCAAAGGTAATTCTTTGTGGGGTGGAAGTTGTGAGGGCGTTAACAGTAGTGGCCATGCTGCTAATTGCTGCTGCGAAGGCAGTGTCCATTGATGAAGGAGGGTGAAGTGTGAAGAAAGAAGAAGGAATCACTACTCTGTTTGGGAGGTGAAAGAGGACACGTTTGAAAGGATATGGAGAGAGAGAGAGAGAGGGCTTTGGTGACAACCACGGTCAAAGTATAAAGAGGAAGTCGCAAACAAAGAAAGCTGATTTAACCCTTGATTTATTTAGATAAAGTTGATTAAAAAAATAAAAATAAAATGATTCTCACATAACAATTTAAGTACAACATTAAATATAATTTTCTACATATATGTAGGCTTCACACACACTATTATGTGTGAACCCTATGTATATGTAACAAATTATATAAGTTGTTGTATTTAAATTGTTGTGTAAATAGCATTATTGTTTAAAAAAATACTCCATGAGTTAGCTTCTCTCAAGTTGGCTATTGGACTTGGACTGTATAGGGTATATAGTCTGGCCATTTTCCACCTCATTATGGACTTACTTCAATGATCTAATTCGTTTATATCATAGAACTCGTTGATAAGAAGATCAAGTACAAAATTAAGTTTGATTGAATTTCTATTGATATCTGAACATAACAGATTTATTTTACGAAAAATGAATTGACCAAACAGGATCATAACTTGAAGAATCCATTTTTTAGAAGATAAATTTGCTTTGTTCAGATATAGATCAATATCTGATTAACTTGGTTCAACGTGATTCTCATCAACGAGTTCTATAATATAATCGAATCCTAACATTGAATAAAATCCAAATCGGCAGAAAATGGCCGGACTACACCCCGTGCTAACTTGAATTAACTACGAACATCTTTGGCTTTGATAATGACAAAAGTAAAAAGAGTACGCTTACTTCTCAAGAAAGATAGAAGATAATAAAAAACTAAGCTAGTGTTTGGTTAGGAGTTTAGTTTAGTTTAGTTTAGTTTTGGTAGTGGGTGGAGAGAGAAATAGAGCAATGATTGAAGATAGGGGTAATGATTGGAGAGAGATAGAGAGAGATGAGAAAATAATAATCGGAGAAATAGGGTAATGATTAAAGAAAGAAGTAGGGTAATAATTGGAAACAAAACTAAAATTAAATTGAAAACCGAACAAAGCCTACTACTTATTTTTATTAGTTTCCCTTAATGTCAAACTTTGCGATTTCTGTTTAGTGGCAAAAAATCAGAACTTACTGTATTGGTGGATTCACATTGCTCCAAGAGAGACTGAAATTCGTTATTTGTGTGAGAGAAAGGCAAACGGTAATTAGTTTATCATGGTAGTCGACGGAGGTGTTCTGAAAGTTTGTGGTTTACTCGAGTCAACTCCAGGAGGAAGACACCGACAGGTCCTAGAACACCCTCGGTAGGCAGTGAATCTTTCTTAATGAGACTGTGGTATCACACAGGACTTGACTCGTGTTTGTGTCTTGTTCATTATAACATTTTATTTGAAATTCTGTTATTACCGTCTTTTTCCCCAACATGTGATGCTGACTTAGGTGGCGAAGTTTTGGGTCTTTTTGATGGCTGGCTTGTGGATGCTATGGGGTAGTTCTCGTCCTAAGAGTTCTGAAGCTGGTGTGGCTGTTTGGTCCTATAAGGCTCCTTTCAACCCTGTTGAATGCAATCTTTTTCTTTCCTTCCTTTCGTTTGGCCTACTCTATGATCCAAGTTTGCCTTGGATCTAGAGTTTGGACCCTCGATGTACCCTTTGTCGAGTTTCAATAAAATCTTGTTGCCGATAAAAAAAAAAGAAGTATTGGATCGATTGATGACGGTTTTGGAGAAATGTGGGGAAGAGACAAGGGATTGGCGAGGGTATTGGGTCGATTGATGAGGGGTGGGGTTTCACACTGGTCTTGTGTGTGTGTGAGAGAGAGAGTCAAGTGGTTTCACGCTAGTGTGATGTGGTGGTATTGTATCTAGGTGTAGTGGTATTGTATTCAGGAAAAGATATGCTTATTTATAGATTGATTATGGAAAATATTGGATGGAAGTTAAAAATGAAACATAATTTTTTGAAAAATTGTTTTTTTAAAGTTCTCATTTGACAAATACAATAATTATTTTTGAAAGGGAGTAGCAGTTAAATTAAAGTTGAGAAAGTTGGGGGGAAATAAGGCAGAGGGAAAATTAGTTTGTAACATTTAGGACTCTTTGATTCTATTTTAGAACTCACGATTTGAAAGGGGAAAATCCTATTTACCGTCTAACTAACTTTTAACAATTTTTTGATGCTAAAATGGCCGAATGACCATTTGAGAGCTGCTACTGGTACAGCAGTACACGTACAGAGAGCACGTACAACGCAGTTTTTGGCCCGTTTCAGGTCCAAAAAAGATAATCGGAGCCGCTCTCTTTGTTCAATATATTTTGTTTAAGGTCCTCGTAAAAAATCAGCTCTATCCGATATCGATAAGAAAGTTTACGAAACATCCAATATCGCTTCAAAATTTAGCCTAACTTCTAAAGTAAATTTGGACGTTTCATAAACACCTTTATCGATGTCAAATGAAGTTGATTTTTTATGGTGACCTTAAACAAAATATATACAGTATATTGAACAAAATAAACAGCTCCAGTTTTTTTTTTTTTTTTTTACCCGAGATGGACCAAAAAACGCTCTGTACACGCTGTCTGTGCGAGTACTGTTGTACCAATAATCTTTCTGTAGTCATTTTCCATCACATTGGACTTGCTCTAAAGCAAAACTTTGGACTTTCAATAGTTCAGCTTCTGCCTTCTTGATAATCCATCCACCCAAGCTGTGTAGAGGAATATAATATCTCAATAAATTTCCATTATTTTTTGTTATCAAGAGAATTTGTATCGGTTGTGGTTATGTAAATAATGAACTATCGTCAATAGTTTGCTTGAGTTGTTGAAAAATTCTCTAGCTACCACTTTATCAAATCGTAGCTACACAAAATTTGTGCACAATCTATGTACGGAATGTTTGTGTGGACTGACTTATTGTAAAAATAAGTACCATTATACATAAGAATTAATGCAGTAACTGGCCTGACTGAAACTAGAAGTCAACTGCGACTTGAAAATAGTACCTCAACTGTTTGTGAAACAACCCTCATTTCTAAGAGCATCTCCAATCCAACACTCTCCAAATCTCTATTTGAGATGATCAAATTAATTTATTTTATTTGAAAAGTAGATTTAGAGGATTATACACTATTTATCTCAACTCCAACTCAATACTCTATTTCTCAACTCCAACACATATTTGGAGGAGATCTTCTATTTTTTCCTTCATCCTCTATATTTAGATAATCAAAGTTCATTCTCCCAAATGGATGAAAGTTTTAGAGGATAGGTTGGAGAATGTTTTTCCCCCCAAATCAAGAAATGGAGTATGAGTTGGAGATGCTCTAACAGGCAATGTTTACTTCCCATGTTCCCAAAAAAGGGGGGAAAAAAAATCTTTTTCACGTATTAGAGCATGATAATGAATTATTATAAATATTATGAACACATTTGGATTGCTAATGAAACTTGTTTGCGACGAGGCAAGTTGATACCTTGGCATCAGAGCCGGTTCTGAGTTTGCAAAGAAGCCCGAAGTAAAATTTTGAGCTAAGCCCCTCTATATAATCTACAAATAGAAAATTGGAAACGACCAGACTAATTTCAAAGGGAGTCGATATAAGAATTAACATGATAATTACAAAAAAAAAAATGATAATCATTTTATTAATTCAACTTGCACTACTTTAGGATCACTGTTCTCTCTTTTTTAGCGGCAAAAAATTGTAATCAAGCTCTCAGACTCCGATCAAAAATAAAAAATAAAAATGCTCTCAGATTAATCCATGTGTAGGCATAGTATAAGAGCATAAAAAATTTAGAGCTAAACAACGTTAGATAAAATCTAGGGGCCCGATGCGGCTACATTCTTCAAAGCCGGCTCGCCCTGGCCTGCATTTGAAAGGACGATCCACAACCCTTGTTGTAGTAGTATCACAAGCACGAACCTTCACCGTTGAGCTAGTTTCCGCCAGTTGAAGCCTTTAGTCATTGCTAATGGCGAAAGATTCGCAAAACCCTTCCGGTTTTCTGTAAAATGGTGTATCCTCATTTCCATGACGAACATGATGCATTCATCCTCAACCTCTTCTACTTTTCCTCAGTTTATTTCCAATGAAACATATCGAAACAAAACTTTTGTTGTTGCAGCTACAGTTCATGATCATCAAAACAGTTTAATCCCCCAGCTCATATCTCCACAATGCCTCACATACTCCTTTGCCCCGGTATCTATTCCTGTTTTCGCCCCACAACCATAAGAGGGAGGATAATGAAAACAAGGTTCCATTGAAGTAGCCCGACGACAAGGTGAGTCAGAATCCATTTCCCTTGGGGGATTGCTCAAAATCCACGGTCTCAAACCCCCTAGGCCTTGAGCTACATACCCAAAAGTGGACCAAGGGCTTGTGATCAACTCATCCATTAAGCTAAGAAGGTAAATCTCAGCCAATGCCTTCATATCGTGTTGGGCGTTGTTGCTCTGCTGGGATTCTTCATGGCTGGGTTGGAAAACAGTTATTGATTCGCCTGTAATGGCTGGATTATCCGGGTACATGTTTCTCAACTTCTCAAAGTACCAGGAACTCAACGATGTTACTAGAACGGATTTTGTCTTTGTGTTTCTTGTGGCGTTTAAAACAGAATTCTGGGCATTGGTTATCACTTTTGGCAACAGATTTTCCTGCGCGGAGCAGTCGAGTATTCGGTCCATCATGTAGGTAAATGGCAATTCCTTAGAACTCTGGAAAGGAAGACCTGTGCTGCTGAAATCCCGTATTTGGATTCCGATTCTCTCATCAGATTCAGCCAAATAAGTTTCATAGTGTCGAGTAATCAGTCCCCATACTTGATTCGAGGGGTGGACAAGGTACCGACCCAAGTGGTGGAAAACTGTTTCTTTCTCCGGAAACAATTTGCTTAATTCTTTCTCAAACAACGGCATCAAAAACAGAGATGGAATGAAGTACTGATTCGATCTAATTAACAACCACGGCACCTCCTTCATAATGTTCTGATCTCGATCACAGAAAAAGCGCTTGTCATGTTCGTTGTAATCGTGAACCAAATTCAGGAAAACGAACGGTGGAGGGGAGTCATCCATTGACAACTCCACGGTCTTATTTTTCATCATGTTTCCATAACAATGTGGGTGATTTGAATCTAACCTTTCGAATTGGTTTCTGAGCGGGAAGTCTAAAGGGAGGGCCCAAGTGATGTCAGGAAACGGTTCGCAGAGGAGGGCAGCCACGTCGTCGCCTTGAGCAATGAGCAACAACCTGTTTGTTAGAACCGCGTAGAGAAAGGACGAGACGAGGCTCAGCATTCTGTTTCCTACGCCGCTATGGCCAAAGAAAAGAAGCACAACGTATTTGCAGGTATCGTTGTCGGAAATGTCGTGGCGGGGGCGGTGGAGGTGGTTCAGGGTTTCGTTGTAGGATTCGGTGTTTGTTCCACACTGTTTGTGGAGGGATTCGTAGTTTCGTAATTTAGAGATGAGGTAGGGAGAGGGCTTGTGGGGGGAGAGTTTTCGGTATAGAATGGATCCGTACCGGCTTAAGCAAGAGGCTTCATTGAAGCCTGGAGATAGAAGTCCCCCCAGCAGCTTGTCTTTGGGCTTGTCACTGGTGTGGGCATGACTGTCTGCAAATCAGAGAAAGGGAATTAGGATACGTGATGGTATACGTTGTGCGATAAGCAGAAGAAGACACGATGTATCTATCAAACAAAATCAATCTAGAAGCAAGAACAGATAAGATGAAGAACGCAAGGAAAGCAAGAAACTAAGCGCACAAGAACTCAAGAGATTTACGTGATTCGATACACAGGTTGTGTATCTACTCCACGGGTGTAGGGACAAATCATTAATCCACTATACTCAATAAGGATTACAAGCTCCAATCTCCTCTCTACTGTATGGCTGAACACGCACATTTATAGAGCAACTCACGAGCCCAACTGAGCCAATGGGAAATTGAAGCCACACACAACATTATAAAAGTATGTTCTATCCACCACAACAAAGGTTAAAAAGAAAACACAAATGAAAAAGAACTTCTTTGTCCTCCTATGAAGCACAGGTATAGGCACCGGTACGATATAAGTACATAAAATTAAGAAACTTAGGGCACGGATACGGCTAGTAAACGTCCTTGAATAAATTCTTTTATATTTGGAAGAGAGGCATTATGCATATAACTACTAGAAAATTGAATAGAAAGATTAGTTGAATGGCTTGATTGAATAGGATACAAAGAACAGATTAAGGCCTAAGGGTAAGGAACAACAACAACAACGCCCATCTAGTCCTCAATCATTGGAGGTATGGGCGGAGGAGGATTGGAGACAGACCTAAGTCACCTAACCTTTAGCAATAGATGCATAAAGTGGCTGCTTTCATAATACCACTGAAACAGTGGTCCCCCTATACGTCTAAGAACCGAGAAGCTAAAGGGACATTTTGCTACAAAACCATGCCCCCAAATCAAAGCCAAAAGGCATCAGAGAGGGTAAGCCTAGAAACCCAAATCAATTTTTGTGCACATTCAATGCTTTCTTCATTCATAGTCCAAAGCATCAGAAAGCACTCAATAAGAAACAAATAAGAACTTAATTAATCTTGTTAGACCAGGAAAGTACCATTTTTTTTTGTATCATTAGGAAAGTACCTTGTACTGCTTAATTCTAAAGCATGGTAATAAGCCTCATCAAGCTAACTTGTATGGAGTAATAGAAATTAGAAAGTATCACTGCGAACTGTGAACTGCTCTGGTTTTGGTAGTTGGTACCTTTTGGTTAAGGCAAAACCTAAAAGGGAAACATATGGGTACTTATTTCATGTATCTAGTATGCTTGTAGAAGTACCATGTCAAGTACTAGTACGGGTATGTTTTATGAAGTATCTATGCTTCATGGTCCCCATCAAAGGAGACTTCTTGCGTCGGTAGGGATTGATTTAGTGGTTATTAGTTACGGGATTTTCAGACAAGGAGCAGGCCAGAAAAAAACGTCAAGAGGTAAAGCAATCTATATATCTAGGTCGAATGAATCTACTTCAGAATTATTTTTTTTTATCTATATACGATACTCATTTTTTTCATTTGATGGATGACGATGAAAGTGAAATACTAGGTATAAGATATACTCCCTCCGTCCCTTTTTAAGTGTCCTGTTTCTTAATTCCAACTTATTAAAAAGACATCATCATTATACCTTTCACATCAACTTTTTCCTCCACTTTCCCTACTTACCCATCATCATTACACTTTTATTCACTAACTTTTCAAAATTGAATCTACTTTTAGGGATAAAATAGACAATGTACCAACTTTTACCTACTAACTTTACAAAATAGACATTTATTAATGGACAACCCAAAATGGAATACCGGACTTTAAAAAAGGGATGGAGGGAGTAGTACAGATCAAGCCACAAAAACACTTGTATTTTCAAAAGAATACCTGCAAAAATACTTGAGACTTCTCCTTTCGGAACTGAACTTCAGTCCAGTTTGTAATTCCAAAATTCTGCAACCGTGTACACCTACACTTGCACAAATACTTTACAGACACACTCACACACATGTGTGGGCATATAAGTGTGCGTATGCAGCGTTTGTGTGGGGTGTGCGATTATAAAACAATTGGTTTGTAATCTTTCAATATGGTCCACTAGCTATTGGGCCACTATGGACGTCCCACTCAGAGCTCACAGAAAAGATCAAACCCATTCATTTCATAGCACCTGAGAAAAGGTTCTTCATAGCTCAAAATTAACGCAACTTGATTAGACACCAATAGGTACAAGGAAAACCATACTTGTGAAAGAATAAATATATAATTTAAGCTTTGTAAATCATATATGCCATTTATTTATGCTATGTTTACAAACGTAAGTTTTGTACTAGCTAGATGTAGCATCAACTTTGGGCATGACTCTTCGCAATGGCTACAAAATGAACAATTCTAATTTTACTAGCCATTCCATCATCAAGTTCGGACCTAGAATGTGGAACTTGGGCGGTCAAACAATGGCCCAAAGTCGAAACATATGGGAGAACTATACAGAGCTCAATCCCTCTTTTTGACCTGGATTGCAAAATCAACAGACCATATGCTACTTAACTGCCCATTGACATGCAAAAGCATCTCTAGCCATTACTCTACTTCTTCTTTTTTACTGGAACGCAAAATTTGAGTAAAAGCTTCTTAAAAACTCATCTATTCAAACATATACCAAATTGAGTTCTACTCAAATTCTTTGACACAAACCTTTCCCCAAGTTCTCAGTTCATATTACATAACTTTGCGTTTAATGAAATTTGTTTACTCAAACTTCTATCAGAAATAGATACATGATATCAGCTAATATGAATTTGAACACCCAAATGTACACATTAGGAACTCACCCAAATGAAATAAAAGATTCCATTTATTATTACCTGGTTCCAGTGGTGGGTCAACTTTACCAGCTATGACTTGAAAATCCCTGGATACAGCTAGCCCTCTGGGATCATTATTTGGTTGGCTTCGAGAAATCATAGACAGGGTAAATAAAACTGGCAAAGAAACAAAACAAGCTGCCAAAATCTTGGTCAACGTGAAGTCGTTACTGAACCCCATTTCCTTTACTATATAAGAATGTCATTCTTGGTGCAGTGGGGTTTGGCTGTAGACATTAACAATTGTCACCTGGAAGCATTCAGACCCATTCAGAAAATTTAAAGGGTTCTCTGCAAGCGTGGATCTTTTCCAGCTGGGACTCATCAGCTTGATTCCATACGCACAGAGAGAGAGAGAGAGAGAGAGAGAGGTTGACTTTTTTGTTTGAGTCATCACCCCTTGTGTTTGTAGTGCATCCAATAGGGAGGGAAGGAAAACATTCAATCGTAACGAGTCTAAGAAAATATTCAGTTGTGGTGCTGATCGGGCTAGGGCTGCTGTGTGGTTTGATTGGTGTGGGCCGGACCAATGCAAATGGGCTTGGCCCAATTAGGTTGCATTTGGGTTACTTGACTTGTTTAGGGGTGAGTGGGGTTTGGTTCAACATTAGAGGTAGCTTTTGGGTTTTGAATCTTGTTGGCCTCTTGCTAATAGGTTCTTTACGAAATTTGAGGGTGAAATAGTAGGATTAGAACAATAAGTCTAGGTACACTACATTCAACCACTACACCATCCACTACATTCTTTGTAGGGCCCACCCCGGGTCTCAAAAAAATACAGAAAAATATCCATAAATTTTAAAATAATATATTATGGGGCCCTGTAAAAAATTAGCTCCAACAAATATCAGTAAGTATTATTTCTAGATTCGTAGTGGCGAAACTGTGCAGTAAACAGTTTCGTCCATACAAATCAAGAAATAATGCTTACCGATATCTGTTGGAGCTGATTTTTTACAAGGCCCCATAATATATTATTTTAAAATTTATGGACATTTTTCTGTATTTTTTTGGGACCCGGATTGGGCCCCACAAAGAATGTAGTGGATGGTGTAGTGGTTGGATGGTAGTGTATGTAGCATCTCCCTGTATTTTGCTGATTTCATTTTGTATCTCTTTGGGATGGATGAAATAAATTTTGCCTATCAAAAAAAATAAAAAAAGGTCTGACCTTAGAAGTTTGGGTGCAAACAGCCACGGAACCAGAATTTCGTAAACGCGGGACTGAACTATGAATAACAAAATTTCAAAATTTCAAGGTTTGAAATCTATATAATTTGTTGGTTTGGATTTTGAGGGGGACTTTTTGGATAATGAGTAGAGAGATAAAAAGAGAAATGAGATTAATAATTAATTGGTTATACCTTCCAATGGATTGGTTACACCCCTCAATGATTTAGTTACGACTTTCATTGATTTGGTTATAAGGGTGCATATGGTACGGGGTTTATACCGTAGCATTACCCTGCCTTAAAATGCCTATAAGAGTTACAAATTAAAAAAATTGTAGTTGCAATAAAATCAAAGAAGTAAATGCAACACAAACAAATTAAAAAAATCACTGAATTTTAAATCACAAAATATCCAACAGTTTCCACGGGCCAGTTGAAGCTTTAGTCCTTGCTAACGGTGAAAGATTCACAAAACCCTTCCAGTTTTTCTGTAAAATGGTTTATCCTCATTTACATGACAAACATGATGCATTCATACTCAACCTCTTCTACTTTTCCTCAGTTTATTTGTTGGTGCAGCTACAGTTCATGGTCATCAAACAGTTTAATCCCCCGGCTCATATCTTCACAATGCCTCACATACTGAACCCTTGCACCGGTATCTATTTTTATTTTTGCCTCACAATCATAAGAGGGAGGATAATGAAAACAAGGTTCCATTGAAGTAGCCCGACGACAAGGCGGGTCAGAATCCAATTCCCCTAGGGGATTGCTCAAAATCCACGGTCTCAAACCCCCTAGGCCTTGAGCTACATACCCAAAAGTGGACCAAGGGCTTGTGATCAACTCATCCATTAAGCTAAGAAGGTAAATCTCAGCCAATGCCTTCATATTGTGTTGGGCGTTTTTACTCTGCTGGGATTCTTCATGGCTAGGTTGGAAAACAGTAACTGATTCGCCTGTAATTGTTGGATTATCCCGGTACATGTTTCTCAACTTCTCAAAGTACCAGGAAATCAACGATGTCACTAGAACGGATTTTGCTTTTGTGTTTCTTGTGGCATTTAAAGCAGAAGAATTCTGGGTATTGGTTATCACTTTTGGCAACAGATTTTCCTGCACAGAGCAGTCAAGTATTCGATCCATCAAAATTGTTTCAATTGATGCCAATCCCTTGGAACTCTGGAAAGGAAGACCTGTGCTGCTGAAATCCCGGATTTGGATTCCGATTCTCTCATCAGATTTAGCCAAATAAGTTTCATAGTATCTAGTAATCAGTCCCCATACTTCATTCGAGGGGTGGACAAGGTACCGACCCAAGTGGTGGAAAACTGTTTCTTTCTCCGGAAACAATTTCGTTAATTCTTTCTCAAAAGACGGCATCAAAAACAGAGATGGAATATTGTACTGAGTCGATCTACTTAACAACCACGGCACCTTCTTCATAATATTCTGATCCCGATCACAGAAAAAACGCTGGTCATGTTCGTTGAAATCGTGAACCAAATTCAGGTAAACAAACGGTGGAGGGGAGTCATCCATTGACAACTCTACAGTCTTATTTCTCATCATGTTGCCATAACAATTTGAGTGATTTGGATCGAACCTATCGAATTGGTCTCTGAGCGGGAAGTCGAAAGGGAGGGCCCAAGTGGTGTCAGGAAATGGTTCGCAGAGGAGGGTAGTGTGGTCGCCTTGATCAACGAGCAACAACCTGTTTGTTAGAACAGCGAAGAGAAAGTTTGAGACAAGGCTCAGCATTCTGTTTCCAAAGCCGCTGTGGCCATAGAAAAGATGCACAACGTATTTGCAGGTACTGTTGTTGGAAATGTCGTGGCGGGGGTGGTGGTTGCGGAGGTGGTTCACGGTTGCGTTGTAGGATTCGGTATGGGGACCACACTGTTTGTGGAGGGATTCGTAGTTTCGTAATTTGGAGATGAGGTAGGGAGAGGGCTTGTGGGGGGAAAGTTTTCGGTATAGAATGGATTGGTACCGGCTTAAGCAAGAGGCTTCATTGAAGCCTGGTGATAAAAGTCCCCCAAGCAGTTTGTCTTTGGGCTCGTCACTGGTGTGGGCGTAACTGTCTGCAAATCAAAGAAAGGGAGGATAAGTAATGGTATACGTTGTGCGATAAGCGAAAGACACGACGTATCTATCAAGCGGAATCAATCTACAAGCAAGAACAGTAAGATGAAGCACGCAAGAAAAAACAAGAAACCAAGAACACAAGAACTCAAAGAGATTTATGTGGTTCGATATACAGGCTGTGTATTTACCCTTTGGGAGGAATGGACGAATCAATCCGCTATACTGAATAAGGTTTGCAAGCTCCAATCTCCTCTCAACTGTAACTCTCTCTCTCTCTCTAGGTTTCTAGCTCTCACCAAGAGACGGTTGAACACGCACATTTATAGAGCAACTCAGGGGTTGTTCGGATAAATAAGCCAAAGTGGCTTATTTTTTGTCCTTATTCAAAGTTTTTTCGTATCACTTGGCTTATTGTCAATTTTTTGGGGATTATTGCATCCTCATGACAAGAGGAATCTAAAAAGTAAAATTTTTTGACCGAAATCCAATTTTTTTTGAATAAAGACGAAACAAGTGGCTTATTGGCTTATTTTCGTTTTTTTGTGGGTTTATTTGGCTCATTTTTGGAGGGAAAGCCAGTGGCTTATTAAGAAGAACAACCCCTAGCCCAACTGACCCAATGGCCCCTTCATTAAATTGAAGAAACACACAACAGTATAAAAGTATGTACCATCCACCACAACAAATTAAGGTAAAAACAGAACAGAAATGAAAAAAAAACTTCTTTGGCAGCCTTTTCTCCATCCTATGAAGCACAGATATGGGCACCGGTGCGTCGTTGAATAAATTTTTTTATACTTAAAGAGAGGCATTATATAAAAATTACAAGAAAACTGAATAGGAAGAATCGTTGAATGGCTTGATTAATTGAATAGTATACGAAGAACAGATTAAGGGTAAGGGCAAGGAACAAACTGATTAGACCAAGAAACTACCTTGTACTGCTTAAATCTAAAGCATGATAAGCATCGTAATAAGCCTCATCAAGCTAATTAGCTTTGCTGAATAGAAAATGATAAGCATGATCAAGCTAACTTGTATAGTACAGTAGAATGTATTTACTGCAACTGTGTACTGCTCTGGTTTAGTACTTGGTACCTAGGAGGGAAACATATGGGTACAGGGCCTACAGGCCTTGTTTGGATAAAATCATTTGGATTATTTTATTTTGTACTTATTTACATTTTTTCTATTGGGTTTTTGTAAAAAAAAAATTTGTGGATTATTACCTCGTCATGACACCTAAAAAGTAAAAAAAAAATTACAATCAAAATCCAATTGATGCAGGAGCGTAATGAGAGGCTGCTAGAGTTGAGGGGTCGATTCTCAATTCTTCTAATCATGTATTTAATTTTTGGTCTAAGTGTCCATTTAATTTCCGGTCATAATTTTGAAGTCATTTTGTTAGTCAAAGAGTCATCGAGTCAATCGAAGAGTCATTTAGTTTTTCTATATGCACAAGGAGTCTAATGGTTGCTTCTAGTTTCTAGGTTATTTATTTTGTCTTGGGAAGTTTAAGAGTCGAGTCGAGTCTAGTATAAATATGTTGGCAAGTCTCATGCAAAAGGAGAGTTTGAGTTTATGAAAACATGTGCAAGTGTTTTCTTGCTTGAAGTGAGTGATTCCTTCGATAATCAAGTGTGCGGCTTGGTCGCGTGAGTGTCTTCCGCGATTAGCAACGTTGAGTGACTTCTGTTGCCCCCAGTGAGTGGCATCCCGGGATTATCGATCCTAACCTCGCGGGTCTCGGCTTGCGTCATGAATTTTTTTGAATAAAGACAAAATAAGCCAATAAGCCACTTTTTTCGTTTTTATTCAAAAAATTTAGGTTTGAACAATAATTTTTACTTTTCCGATTCCTCTCATCGAGTCGAACTAATAATTTACAAAAATTTAATGCAAAACTAACAAATGCGAATTTTTTTTTTAAATAAGGACAAAAAAATAAGCCAATTGACTTTATTTGGCGAAAAGACCCCTTTTCCTGTACCTAATACGCTTGCATAAGTACCATGTCAAGTAGTGGTACCTGTACGACATGCTTTATGAAGGACCTATGATTCATGGTCGCCGTCGCGTCGGGAGGGATTGGTTTAGTGGTTGAAGTTATTAAGTACGGAATTCTCATACAAGGGGCAGGTCAGAAACAACGTCAAGAGGTCAAGTAGTCTGTATACCTAGAATCTACTTCAGAAATTTTCTTCGTGATCTATACGATACTCATTTTTTTCATATGATGGATGATGCTGAAAGTGAAATACTAGATATAAGATATAGTACAGATCGGAGCTCACAAAAAAGATCGAAACCATTGATTTCATAGCACTCAAGAAAAGGTCGTTCAAACTCAAAATTAACTTAACTTGATTAGACACCAATAGCTAAAAAAAAACATATTTGTGAAAACATAAATATATTATGTAAGCTATAAAAATCATACGTATATGCCATTAATTTATGTTATGTTTCACAAACATAATTCGTGTAAGTAGGATCAACTTTGGGCATGACCCTCCGCAAAGGCTACAAAATGAACCATTCCAATTTTCATTGAGGAACTTGGGTGAGCAAACAATGGCCCAAAGTCGAAGCATACCGGAGAACTATATATACTGTGCTCAATCCCTTTTTTTGACCTGGCCAATTGCAAAATCAACAGAGCATATGCTTAACTGCCCATTGACATGCAAAAGCATCTCTAGCCATTAGTACTCTTCCTCTTCTTCTTTTGGTTTACTCGAACTCAAAATTTGAGTAAAAACTTCTTAAAAACTCAAACATATACTCCAAATTGAGTTTTACTCAAACTCTTCGACTCAAACCTTTCCCCAAAGTTCTCAGTTCATATTATAACTTTGCCTTTAATGAAAGCTTTTTACTCAGACTTCTATCAGAAATAGATACATATCAGCAAATACGAATTTGAACGTACACCCAAAGTTAGACATATCTACTAGTATTAGGAACGACTCACCCAAATGAAATAAGGTTCCATTTATTATTACCTGGTAATTCCAGTAGTGGGTCAACTTTACCGGCTATGGCTTGAAAATCCCTGGATTCAGTTAGCCCTTTGGTGTGATTATTTGGTTGGCTTCGGTAAATAATAGACACGGTAAATAAAACTGGCAAACAAACAAAACAAGCTCCCAAAATCTTGATCAACGTGAAGTTACTGAACCCCATTTGCTTTAGTGGGAGTACTTCTAGCTTGGTGCAGACCGTGCAGTGGGTTTAACAATTGTCACTTGGAAGCACTCAGATCCATTCAGAAACTTGATCACATACGCAGAGAGAGAGAGAGAGAGAGAGAGAGAGAGAGGGGTTTGACTTTTTTTGAAGGGAGGAAAGAAACATACTCAATCGTCGATTGACGAGTCAAGGTCAGAGCTAAGAGCAATTCCAAATGCAAGTAGAGCGGGATTCGCGCGGCTCGATAAATAAACCAACCGAATTCAAGCTCGAGTTCTCTAATCTTTATTTGTATGGTAATATGTCCATATCACCTATATAGCCAATAAATAAATAAATCCTTTGAAATCATTCATTTCGTAGCACCCGGAGCTCAAAAAAAAGATCGAAACCATTCATTTCGTAGGACCCGGAGCTCAAAAAATAGATCGAAACCATTCATTTCGTAGCACCCGAGAAAAGGTCGTTCAAGCTCAAAATTAACTTAACTTGATTAGACACCAATAGCTATAAAAAAATTAAAAAAAAAGCATATTTGTGAAAACATAAATCAATACACTTGTAATAAAAGAACCTAGGTTGGTAAGCCATGGCATTGTGTGAAATTACCTTATTGCCCTTCATTTTTTTGGTTTAGCCAAGGCCGGTTGTGAAAAGACATTATCACCCTCTCAACTGCTGCTTTACTTTTTGCCCTTGCAGGTGGTGTTGTCTGGTTAGTTTGGGTATTCTCGCGTTTTAGTTGTAACTCTTAGAGAGCGATAGATGCGAGATAGACGATGGTCAGTCTTCCAGCTTTTACTCTCCAAATCTGTACTTCGTTTGCTGAATTCATGTTACTTTCTCCGGCTTTTACTCGCTAGATTGGTACTTCTTCCCTACTTCCACGGAAATTTGGTACTTGTTAAGCCGTTTAACTGTTTTAGCTCATCATCACAGCACTGTTCTTACGGCTGTGGGCGTCTTTAAAAGAGATGGCAGATTTGTTATTGGTTCACCTCATTCGTGTCTTGATTACGGCTACAACGAAAGCGAACGTGTCATAAGAGGTAAGTTATTGGTTTATTTGCAGTTTCGATCGATTTCGATTCGATTTTGCGGTTGTAAGTCACTTGAATTGATTTAGCTCCACAATCATTTTGCTGATCTCAATAAAGTCCAAGACATAGTTTCGATTCTCCTTGTTGCATCGTATATGAGAATTTGATCTCAATAAGGTCCAAGACATAGTTTCTGTTCTCCTTGTTGCATCGTATATGATGAGAATTAGATCGCTGCAATTGACTAGATGTGACGATTCAGTTTTGAATGTTGGCAACATTTTCAACTGATTTGCTTGGGTTCTATTTTGATTTCAATTGTGAGAAAGTTCCTCCATGTCATGAAGGAAAGCGTTGGGAGTCGAATGGTACATCTCAGCGTGATTCTCAAGGTAAATATGCACACCCTTCTCTCTCTAGCCCTCAATTATTCGCGAGAACAGGAGAGGTGATTTTGTTTTCATGTCAGATACCGATACCTCTTTCCTTGATTGTTTTGTAAAACTCTAGGACAACAGCAGCTTGATTGGGTTATGTATCTGAATATCTAATAGAAAGTTTCTTATTATAATTTATTATTTTCTATGGTGTCGCTTAAATGAATTACCACCTTAGTATTAGTACCTAATCAAAGTTTTAACATATCTAGCACGAGACTACGCAAGTAAATTGCTGGTGGCTAGCCATGGTTGTCCTATTTGACTGAAGTTGATTCAAGGTTGACCTTTCTAAAACAAAGATGGCATTGTGGATAAAAAGGAAATACAATAATATCAAAATCTACTCCATAGACGACGGCACCAAAAATTTTGCATTGGCCCTCCACCATGTTCAACAGTTTACCACATCAAAAGGATGGGATTGAATTTAAGATAGGTTATCCTGCTTCCAATTATGTGAACTTAAGAAGTATTGGGATGCCTTGAGAATAGCATTATCTGACATCTGACTTATGGTGGAAGCATATCCAATTAGCGAGGGAGATTTTTAGTAAATCTGTGATCACAAATCCCCTCACTCAGTTAAGGTCACTAACACCAGCACCTAGGCATGAATTGTGTAATTTCCTTGTATACGAAACTAAACATCTCATTGATGAGTCCACGTTATTGATGCGTGAAATTCATGGAAAATCGCAGACCTAAGGCACTTTCCAGAAATTTTGCTGCATTTCAGGTACATGGAATGTTGAAACGGATTGCTTTCAAAAATTAAAGACCTTTCACTTTGGAGTTTCATATTCATACGGCATATAACGTTAGAGTGAACTATAACACGTAAGTCAAACTGTTTGAGGCGAGTGTCAATCAATTCCTGAAACACCTACATGGCAAGTACATTTGGATTTATGGTAGTAGGATCAATGCCAACCGAAAGCAAAGCTCTATCCCTCTGAAACGAATGAAAGATTTAGGCTACCCTAGATTTTGGGCAGAAACACAAGCAACAGCAAGGAAATGGCATATGCACATACACCAAAACTGAACGTGTGTAGTGAACTAGCAAAACCAGCAATGAAATGGCATCTGCAAAACGTGTACGTGTGGCTACTGGAATATTTTGCTATTCGAGACTTCATCATTCACAACTCGAACATCTTCCACCTAGGCAGTAAATTTAAGCAGAAGAAATGTGCAGAATTCAAAAACTGAACGAACTCTCTTCGAAATCATGTTCAACATTTATCCAACCTCGTATGAACACTTTCCCCCGAGCAATTAATCCAACGAGCATGCGGAAACGTACGAAGCACGCACATTACACTAGTATATTCTAAAGAAGGAAGGTCATCTTTCACAATAAAAAGCTTCCTATATTCCAGACTTCCCAAGTGACCGAAATTTCAACCATGTCGATTAGGAGACTAAGACTTTTGGTATAAAATTCTTGGAAAATTCTAAAAGCTCCTCAGTTTCTGGAATAACACCCTTCACTGCATCATCTGCGCAGAACCTCTCGGCCCACCCCACTAGCTCCGGCGTCTTTTCAGCATCGAGCAGCTTCACGCCCAATAGCTTCTCCATCGCCTTCAGCCACCCCAAGGAACACCCAAGTGCTATGTCAACGTACCCGATTTTGTCGCCACCAAAGAAACCTTTTCTTCCCCCTTCACTGCACTTGACAAGAACTTCTTCTAACAAGATCAACATTTCGAAAAGCCGATTTGACGCTTCAGATTTCTCTTCTTCTCCTTTCGCCACTCGAAGAGCCCTCAAGTTTGGTGTACACTGCAACAATTTGAAAAGGAACGATGTGTTCGAAAGTCGACTACTTACTTATTGGAGGCTATTGAAATGAATCACTGCATTAGCTTGGTGACAAGTAGAAACAGGACTCAATATTTTTAGGCAGATTTTGGGGCCCAAATAACAGTTTCGTGACTAAGCTGTTTTGAGACTACTGTTTTGACGATGTGGCGCAATGTAATTGATTTGGAGAAAATAAATGTTTACACCGCCGGTGTATATGATTTATTCTCATAATGAGATTGTAGTCCAACTCTCCAATCGATAATGCTTCATCATACAAAAATCTTTATCTTTTGAATCCTTTACATATGAGAATAGTTTCTTTCTCTACCCTTTTAAGCACATTTAGTCAAATTGAAAAAAACCGTACCTTCTCGTCAATATAGGCCGCCCAGAATTGTGCAGTAGCACGATCATAGGAATCAGAAGGCAAAAGAGAAGGTCCTGACGTCCATGTCTCGTCGATGTACTGAACGATGATGAGGGACTCGCAAATAGGTCTGTCTTCGTGAATAAGAACCGGTATTTTCTTGTGAATCGGGTTCGATTTGAGGAGAAGCTCACTTTTGGAACCAAATTTCTCTTCCAGGAACTCATAGTCGATCGATTTTAAGTTGAGGGCAATTTGAACCCGGTTCACAAACGGGCTTGCACGCCCTCCTATAAGCCTTACACTGGCCATGGCCAAAAAGTAGAACTATGAATGTAGGATTCTTTTGATTTGGATTGAGAGAAACTTAAGATTGTGATTGTTTATATATAGGTGTATAAGACTTGGGGGGACAGCTTCTAGGAGAATATATATATACATGCATGCGTAACCCATGATGTCACACCATAATAATAATAATATAAAGAAAGGCACCCATAAAGAAATGCCCAATTCTTGTTTGACTTAGATTTTATTAACCTTTCAAAAAAAAAAAAGATTTTATTAAGAAGTAAATAGTCTAGTTAAGTAGATGTTTGTCTATCATTGACTCACAAATTTTACCAACTTATTATAAAATGAGTAGAGGGCAAGAATTTCTGCCTAAATTGGGTGTGCCCAAAACCAAATAGCCGATCGAGGCCGGCTGTTTTGTTTGGCCGGCTCTCTTATTATAAAAATGAGAATAGGCGGGCTGCTTTTGTTTGGCTTGGCATATTATTCCCTCGTCAATTGTACTACTTTCTTGTGCCTAGCTAGCTAGTTTGACTAGTCTTTGTATGTTTGTTTAAGTTGTAGTATTTGTTTAGGCAGGTTCTGTTTTGGTGTTGGGATGTAGGGACTCTCCCTTGTATGCTGTTTGGTTTTTCAATGGAAAAGAAATTTACCCAAAAAAATAGAGAAAATTTAAAGCTTGACGACTTAATAAACAGTCTTGAACGAACTTTTATTGGAGAAATCGGTAAGAAATTCATTAATAACTGAATATAAAGAGTACAAGCTACCGTGTTCAATTAATACAGTTGTTACATAGACCTATTACACACAGGGAGACAGGTAACACATCCAAATCAAATGAAGGATTCGAGTCCAACGAATCCGCCAAAATTAGTAATCTATTAAAACCAACATACTTTTTTGGTACTTCTGAAATTAAACATTCAAAACAGCGAAAAAGGATATATAATTCAGTATAACCATTAGGCTATGTTTGGTAACACTGCCACTTTTCTATTTTCTGTTTTCTATTTACTAAAATCAATTTCTACTTTTCCTATAAAAAAAAATGAAAACAGAAAATATGTTTGTGTCAACCTGTTTTCAAAAAAAAAAAAAAGAATTTCTAAAACCAGTTTTTGCTTTTTCTAAAAATGTCTCTCTTGTAATTTATACACTAACTCCCAAACAATACACGAGAGAGAAGGATACGGGGTTGAACAATTCTTATCATCCTCCACCACCGCCAAAATCCCCTCCTTCCTCCCCCGCCAAAAATACTTCTCCCTCTCAACAACTCCACGCCCATTTCTAACTCTGGGTTTCACGAACCAAGACGCGATTCCCAGGAATAGCTCCCCCGTGACCACCACGAACGACTTCTTATCCGGGTCGATGATTGGATTGGGGTTTCGAGAGTGATTTTGGATTTGGGTGTTTGTTGGGAAGTGGAGTTGGAAGACGGGGATGAGGATGGAGGAGGGGCGGAGAGAGCGAGAGGGATTGGAGGGGTGGAGAGAGCAAGAGGGGTTGGAGAGGAAGAGAGAGGAGGATGGGGATGGCATCGGAGAAGGAGAGGAGGAGGAGGAGTCGAGGGGGTTTTCTCCTGGTTTGGGTGGTCGTCTGAAGAGCATCGCAACGGTTTTGGTGCTTGATCGAATTTGTGATCGCATGCCCTCTCTCTTCTTCGGGGTAGAACAATCCAGGATTTGGCGGCCGGTTTTTTTCTTTTTACAAGAAGTGAAAGTAGACTTTTGATACTTTCTCAATTTTCATAAATTTAAAAAACTCATTTTAATTTTTAAAAATGAAAATACACATGCAAACATACTTCCATGTCCAGTTTATGAAAATTTTGAAAAAGAAAATAGAAAACAGAAAGTGCCATATTTGCTAAAACACACAATAAAAGTGGACCAGTCTAATCCCTGAACCAGCCAATTCCTAGGCCATCGATCTTCTAAGACAAAATGCCATATTTGCTTCACTCCCGTGCTTGCTTAAGTGGTCTGCACTTTGGTTAGCTTTGTCTGTAAATATGGCTTGCTTAATACATCCCGTGCAAGCTATGAGAATTAATTTGTGCATCAGCTACAAGCGCTTGTTGAGGGTGTTCGTTGGGATTTCCTTGGTTTATCGGTTGAACCACTACTAGTGAATCTTTATTGCTCAATCATTTCTCCAAGATAATTGTCCTGGATAGATAGATATCCTCGACAGAATAATATATTATAAGCAACATTTTTTTCTTTTAATTTTTGTTTTTGAACAGGATAAACATAGAGAAATTCTGAGAATGATTATTTCGACAATAAAATGCCTATGCTTTTGGCAGATACTTCTTGGCGAATTCCAAAAGCTCCTCAGTCTCTGGAATAACACCCTTCACTGCATTATTTGCAATAAATCTCTCAGCCCACCCTATCAGCTCCGGCGTCCGTTTTTCGTCTAGCAACTTCACGCCGACGAACTTCTCCGCCGCCATCAGCCACCCCAAGAAGCCCCCAAGTGCTATATCAAGGTACCCAATTTTATCCCCGCCAAAGAAACCTTTTCCCCCTTCAGTACTGCAATTGTCGACAAAGACTTCTTCTAACAAGACCAACATTTCAAAAAGGCGATTTGCTGCTGCTAATTTCTCGTTTTCTCCTTTCGCCAGCCGAAGTTCGCTTAGTGATGAAAAACACTGCAACCATTTGAATATAGAAGGCAGTAATATTTAATTTCTATCTGGTAAACAAAAATCATACTCTCCCTCCGACCCAGTTTAAGTGTACCCCACAAAAACATGTGCAATTTACGAATTATAAAATAAAGCATCTGTGTGCACAATTGAGTTATGCACGAAAGTACTGTATTTTTTATCCAAAAATTACGCATCTTTTCGTAAAAAATCCTATATTCATCGTAATTCGGAATTTCATTGTCTTGCCGATAGCTCGGATTGAAAACGAACAATTTGTTGATTAATTAGAGGGTAATTAAATTAATAAATTAGAATCTCTTCAATTCAAGAATGTCAGCCAAATCGAAAAACTCGCACCTTCTCATCGATATACGCTGCCCAGAATCGTGCAGTGGCACGTTCATACGGATCCGAAGGAAGTATAGAGTGACCAGACGTCCATACCTCATCGATGTATTGAACAATGATGAGGGACTCACAAATAGCCTTGTCATCGTGAATGAGAACCGGTATTTTTTTGTGAATGGGGTTCGATTTCAGGAGAAGCTTGCTAAAGGAACCGTATATCTCTTCAGAAAACTCATAGTCGATCGATTTTAGGTTGAGGGCAATTTCAACCCGGATCACGAACGGGCTTGGACGGGCTCCTATAAGCTTTACTCCGGCCATGGCTAAAACTATAGCAATATGGGAATGGGATTGAATATTGGTTAAATGAAGAGTTAAGAATTGTTAAATCTTTTGATGTAGATTGTAAGACGAGGTTAGGAGTTTGGATATATGTATATATAGATGTATTATATAGTGACATTTCTTGGGGGAGGGAAAACACAAAAATACATGCATTGACTGGAAAGGAAACAATTCAAAGGTGATGGCTTAAGAGCAAGGTGCGTCACCCAAGATGTCACAACATAATGGAAAAGTCATTTCCAAGTACTATGAGAACAAGATTAGAAAAATAATTTTCAAAAAGGGTACCATATATGAGAATGAGACTGCAAGGTTTACTTCTTCAATGATTTTAACACCACATCCAAATACACATTCATGCTTATAATAAGAGTGGATCCCACATACATTGGGTGTATAATGTGTGCAGGCTCCACCCCTATTGTGAATGTGGGTGTGTGATTAGGTGCGGTGATAGAATAATTGAATTGCAGATAATACTTTGGGCATCTCCATTAATTTTTTTTATGAGCTACATAATGTTAGGATAAATTATATTATAGGCTGAGACAGATAACATAGTTCTACCAGGTTAAGTTCAAGACTGCTGTTTGATAAAACTGAAAGTTAAAAGGTGAAGAATTATGTCCTAAAAGTTGAATGCTAAATTTTTTAAGGTGAAAAACTGTTTGATAAACATATGAAGCACTCAATTAAAATAAATGACGAAATAATTTAAGTTCCATTATCTATAGTGTTTCACTTTTAATTTTACTAGTGGTCACCATATATTTATGGTAGTGGTTATTGTGATGGTGATGGTGATGGTGGGGTGGTGGAGTGGTGGTAATTGTGGTGGCAGTGGTGGAGTAGTAATTGTGGTGGTGGTTGTGGTGGAGGTGGTGGTGGTGGTGGAGTGGTGGTGGTGGTGGTGATTGGGTGGTAGTGGTGGTGATGGTGGTTGGGGTTGGAGTGGTGGTGGGCGTGGCGGGGGTGGTGAAGTGTTGGCAGGGGTGGAGTTAGAGTGGTGGTAGTAGTAGTTGCGGCGTAGTAGTGTCTGTGGTAGTGGTGAAGTGGCGATGGTAATGGCAACGGTAGTGGGAGTGATGGTAATAGTGATCGTGGTGCTAGCAGTGGTGGTGATGCTAGTGGTAGTGGCGGTGATGCTGGTGGTAGTGGCGGCCAGAGTGGTGGAGATGGTGGTGGTGGTGACGACAATAATTGTGGTGGCATTTTGGAGGTTAGCGGTAGAGAAGGAAAGAATTGATGAATGCAAGTACTCATAAATTCAGTCAGAATTAAGTAGCTCAATGCTAAATAATTTTTATCAAATTTTTAGCCTACATTAATTTTAAGAAGCACTCCGTTTGATAACAGTGACAGATGGATGGGAATCGTAAAGAGATGGGATTAGAATTTGGATTGGTGATGAGAAGGGATTGATAATAAATAAGTTTGTTTGGGATTGGATTAGATGATGGGATTATTAATATCATGTTGGTTTGAGATGAGATTAGATGATGGGATTGGATTGGATTGATATAAGAAATTGGTAATGAGAATGGATTGGTAATGAGAAGAAGTTGGGATTAAACTATGAATACCAAGTTCCACGGGGAATTGCTAATACCCCTAAAGTCCGGCTTCCTCATCCCATGGGATTCACAATCCTGAGCCATTTGTGTTACCAAACAAGGAATTAATAGTCCGATGGGACTATTAGTCTAATCCCATGGCCGAATCAAATTATCAAACGGGGCCTAATTTTTTAAGTAATATAAAATGTGATTATGAAAAATACTTAATGGAGTAACTTATTACTTAATTCAATGAGTTTAAGTAATGAATTTGAATTATCAAACAAAACCTTATCTATGACTATGGTAATAGGCAGGAAGATCTTGGCATTAGGCTCGGTGTGGAGAGCTTTAGGTCTCCTATTATGATATGAATCTCCTCGACTTCCTGCTTGGAAGACAATATTCAATGACTAGCACTTTTTTTTTCCCCTTTAAACGGTATAAAAGAAATTTAGTAATCTTTAAAAGTTAGTATATACAAAAATTAAAAGGATCGGGAGCACAACGGCATCAAAATGAGGAGAAAGCGTTACAACAATGTTGACAATCTTGCTCGACAATCATATGCCAACCTGAACCCAAAAAGGAACACAAAATGAAACACATATGGTTTATCCCTTGTTATCTCGACTTTTTGGCCTTTAGGTGTTTCGGTTGCGTCTCATATGTTTTATGGACCTGTCTATTTGGGTGTTTCCTTGGTTGGCGTCTTGCCAATCAAGGATATAGGTCTCAAACTAAGCACTTTGTTGTCGTTCTCATTGTCCTCTTAATCTTTGTAACAATTTCAGATATTAATACAATTTCATTTTGCTATTAAAAAAAAACATACGGTTAGCAACGAGCCAACCAAAAGAAATTTAGTTTCAAAAAACCAAAAGAAATTTAATTACATGAGAATAAAAACTACTCCCGTACAACTTGTCGGATCGTGCATCCAACGTCTCGGATATCATCTCGGCAACCAACTATCGAGAGCCATTCATTGCCGAGATGAGATCCGAGCTACCGGATGCACGATCTGATAGCTCAGAGGTGTGCAACACTATGTAGTGCATACCACTGCACAGCACTTGTAACGCCCCGATTTTCGGACACATTAATTAAATCATTTCTAATTGATTTAATAATCCATAAAACTGATTTAAGAAATAAAATTTTATTAAACAGAGTTTAGCAGTGGAAACCTCGAGTTACCAAATTCAAAAAAAATACTTACTGTCTTACAACCCAATGAAATAAAAATAAAGTTGACAAATGTGATAACACTTTTGGAAATTCAAATAGCAATACTTTAAATTAACAGAGCCTCTAAGGGTAAGGCATCCAAGGCTCGACAAACTCTCCTTCCTCAGCTGGGAGGTCCTCACTCTGATACTGATTGTCTTGAAGAGGATTCTGCTCTTCGGTCTCTTGATTACCTGGCATAAAACGCCAGCCCAACGGCACCATAATAAGTTTTGAAACTCAGTAGATAATCTCAACCCTACTAACCCCTTACTCTACAGTTAGCAGATCAACGATATAACAAATGATAGGAGGTACAACATAAAAGCACATTATCTTTTTCTTTACTATCCATTATCTTATATGAAATCTAAGGATCCTCTCCACGAGATCCTTTCCTCCCACATCCACTAACTACAACCGTCTCATGGGTCCACCCTTCCTCTTGTTTGTCCTACACCAGGGTCTTAGGTGAGCGCACCTAAATTATGTATCTAGCTTGTTCTCACTTAAGACCATAACAGGAGGATCGAGTCATCTCATGACGCATCGTACATTAGGGTCGGACATCCTTACCCCACGCTAACTATAACCATCTCATGGGACCCATTCTCTTTCCCAAGAGAAACTTCCCATGACGTATCATACATTAACGTCACAACATTTCTCCACACTGGGCCCCATTGGTTACCCATTTTAACACAGGGCCCCTTTGGTTACCCTTGCCATTGCCATGGCTCAAATCACCTTCCACAACATCACAACTCAACACTTTATCAGTTTTCACCTACTTAACATCGTCTACGTGAATCACTACTCGAAACCATCCCGTGAACCTAAGTCCGATCTAACCAGTAAAACATAGTAATTCCAATAACACACAATCAATAACATGATACATTTCATTGTGAGTACAAGCATAACAATTTATAAGTGCGAATTAATAAGTAAACACGTAAAAATTAGGATTTGGGCCAATGCCTTTCGAGATTTTTAAATTTTACGACCCGCTTCCAGTTACGTTTCATGAACTCCACTGACCTTAGTTAGGTAACTTAGTAGTTTACATTTTCTTAGAGTTCAACGTATTATTAAGATTGGGAATAAAATTGTAAGTATCAGAATGTAGTTTCTTATGCAATCTGTAACGTTTAGATTATTCCAGACCTTTACCAGTACTTAACGAGGTTTTAACTATACAATTTCACCTATATTGGTATTTTACCATTTGCTCCAATAATTTAGTTAGTTCATTAGTTCAGCAAAGGAAAACTTTTTAGCTTAAGTTCTTAAGAGTTATTTTATTCAAAAAAATAATAATAATAGGGTAATATTTTCACAACTTATATTGTGCACTGTCTTACTATAAACTAAGTACACTCCATTTATCAATACTGTATCATAATCTTTTTATTATTGTTATTATTATTATAAAGTATAGTTATTGTTTAAACATGCTATACTTACTTCCCATTCAGCAACACCATATTATAAAGTATAGTTATTGTTTAAACATGCTATAATTACGTTCCCATTCAGCAACACCATTAGTACTAGTTATTTCAAACATTTCAATGCAACAGATATGTAGAACAAGGAAATCTAGTCAAAACTTACTCTACGGCCGAAATCGAAACTAGTTACCACAGGAATTGAATTTAGAACTAACATAAATATTGGGAGTAAACTGAAGTTTTAGAACCTGTCTTTTAAAACCAAACGTGCATGCTACAGTGCACTTTTCGGAAAACAGAGTATCATTTGTATTTCGTAGTTTTGATCCGTAGCACGATTTTAACCATAAATACTCCATAAACTCGATATACAGGGATTAATTTATACTTAGGAAAAAGTAGGGGAGCGATTATCCTACCTCGATTCCGGCCGAAAAAGCGGTTAATGGGTTCGGACGGTTTCGGACAGATTTGGAAAAATCGGAAAAGACGATAGAGCAAAGGAACGCCGGGATGACTTCGGGTAGTTGGGGATTGATTCGGAGGTGCTCAGGGTCGTTCTAGAAGATGGGCAGCCGGAGTAAGTGCTCGGATAAGTGTAGAACCGAAAACCCACTTTTACGTTCTCTCTCTAAACCACCATTGTTGGAACTCAAAAATCTCTCTCTTTCTTTTTCTATCTCTGGACTGAGTATCAGAATGGAAAATGGAAAGTAGTAACTTTTGTTTTGATTTTCGGAATTATATGGGTGTATATAATGGAAGAGAATGAGTAGTGGAGAGGTGGGGTGTTGTAGTGGTTTGAGGGCATAGAGGGAGAAGTGGGGAAGTGGGTGAGAGATACTCGGAGAGAGAGAGAGAGAGTCAGCACAAGAGAGCTGAGAGATACTCGGAGAGAGAGAGAGTGTCAGCACAAGAGAGCTGAGAGGAAAAGAGAACGTGTCCCATGTAGTTGAAAATATCCCCATTTATACATAAACGTACACACATATATGATATATATTATATTTTATAACTTTCCTAGGATTTCTACTAACTACCGGTATATGTGATTAAAATAAAAATAAAACTAAAACTAACAAAGACACTATTTGCTAATTGTTATAATTAAACTAATTAATATTACTTGAATGACTGTAAAATAAATTATGGAGAAAATTAGGGTCGTTACAGCACTATCCTCTAATTGCCTAATGATGCATGAGACATGTCACATTTATGTGATGTTTTGGCCTTTGGGTTTGGGTTTGGTTTTAGATTTATTGTTTTTCTAAAATTGTTGTCATCGTCGTTGTGTCGTTTTATTATAACTTTTACGCGTATCGGATCCAAATTTACTTTTTGGAATTAATTATATTTGTTGACAAGTCGAATCTACAGAAAAAATTTTAAAAGCCCAGAAAACTCACCAAATTGATTTTTTAAATTGTTTAAATTCTTGTCAAATAAGTGATAAATTCTATAAACAAAAAACTAACCAGAAAACAAATCATTGGACATTAACGGCCTGTTTGTCGACAAGATTGAGGGCAACCATACAATCATCCCAGATAATATATACGATATTTTTTACTTAATATAAATGATGAATATAATATCATAACTTGGGATCGAATAAGATAACTCATCTCTCTCACATAACGTTATTATATCCGCTTTCATATCAATTTTTTAATTACAAAAAAAAAAACTTATTTTCTTTTAATTTTATATCCACGTACTTATATTCACCTTAAAACAAATCAAGCATATACATCCCATATTAAATAAATTACTCATACAAACCATGTACAACTTATTCGACACACATGTCCCCCTCTCTTATCATATCTCCTCTCATGTTATAGCTACATTTTTTCCAAAAAAAAAAAGTTTGGCTATCATCTCTGAAATAATCTCTTCAAATTTTTTGATTGTTTCGTCATTCATTTTTTTTTGTCTTTAGTGATTTTTTATCAAAATTTTTACTTGTTTTTTACTTTTTGTATGTACAAAGCTCTATTTAAAAAATAAAAAAGTTTGTTAAAATGTTAAAAAATTTACTAAAACGAAAAAATATGCAAACGTATAGAACTTTTTTATCTCAAAAATAAATCTCAAAAATGCAAACCAAACACAGTGATTATGCCTGCGCAAAATTATTTCGGTCGGTCCATAATAATCCTACTCACTTAAAAAAAAATTAAGTTAAACCAAATCCAAATTATCTGCAGCGAAGAAAGAAATCAGTAATACCCTATATCCCCTCCGCCATTGGAGCTAACCCATAATCTAACAACTCTCTCTCCAATTCTCTCTCTCTTCAAACCCCATGGCGATCTACAGATTCACACTCGTGTCTCTTCTTTTGATCCTAGGGTTTATATCAAACACCGTCCAATCACTACGCTTCGATCTCCAATCGGGCCACACCAAGTGCATATCTGAAGACATCAAGACCAATGCCATGACTGTTGGAAAGTACACAATTGTCAACCCCAGCGAAGGCCATCCCTTGCCCGATTCTCACAAGATCACCGTTAGGGTATGCCACGACTCTCAGTTTTCTTGGATTTTCTTGGAATTTAAAAGAAAGGTTTTTGTGGGTTTTTCTTGAAATCTCGTTTTCTTGGATTTTCTTGCAATTTGTGGGTTAGGGTGTGAGAGATATGAGTACTTCCATTTTCTTGGATTTTCTTGGAATTCGTGAGAAGGGTTTTTGTAGGTTTTCTTGTACTTCAGTTTGTGAGAGGATTTTCATTTTGTTGAAGTTTCCTGGCTGGTAATTGGAGTGATTTCTTGGGTTTTGTTTGGATTTCTGGCTTGTAGATATAGGAAACATATGGAATTGTCATTCTATTGCGGTTTCTCAGCAGTTAGAAAGGAGGGTTTAATGTATTTATTAATCTGAATTTGCTTCTTTCCCATTTTTTATGAGGGGATCATTTGTTTTTCTTCCAGTTTTTTCAGATTGTAAAAGGAGAGTTTTATGGGTCTATGTTAGAATTTGTTTCTTTTGTTTTCTTGAACACCTCAGTTGCCAAAAGGAGGAACTTGGGATGTTATTTGAATTTGTGGTTTGCAAAAGAAAAATGGGTTTTTTGAAGCTTCTTGGCTGGTAGGAACCTGTTAGGTTTTGTTTGGATTGTGTGGCTTGTAGACATAGGTAAGAATATAGGAATTGTCATTCCATACATTTTCTCAGCAGCTAGAAAGGAGGTTTTTATGGGTATTTTATTTAGATTGGCTTCCTTTTTATTTGGTGAACATTCATTTTCTTTTCATTTTTCAGATGCCAAAAGGATGGTTTTGTCGGTCTATGTTGGAATTTGTATATTTGGTTTTCTTGAACTTCTTTAGCTGCCAATTGGAGGAATTTGTGGCTTACAGACAAGAAATTGGAAATTTCGATTTTTTTTTCATGTTCTCAGAAGTCCGAAGGTGGCTTTTTATGGATTCCATTTTGAATGTGTTGGTCTTTTGTTTTTATATTAGGTGACATCGCAGTACGGGAATAGCTATCATTATGCGGACCATGTGCCGTCTGGACAGTTTGCTTTCCAGGCATCAGAGGCCGGGGACTACATGGCTTGCTTTTGGGCAGCTGATCACAAGCCACAGGCAACAATCACAGTTGACTTTGATTGGAAGACTGGTGTGGCTGCTAAGGATTGGACCAACGTGGCTAAGAAAGGCTCGATCGATGTGAGTCTCTCTTTGCATATTTTTTACGTTTGTAAGTTCTATAAATGTTTGGCTCACTGGTATACTTGGTGGCAATGAGTTTTTAGTTGCACACTTAAGTGGGAAGAAAGGATCTTCATGGTGATAGGTTTGGTTTTGGATTTTGATTGTAGCTTGCTTTATTGACTTTTCGTGTGGATTGAGTTGAATTTTTTTTTTTCTATGCACCCAAATTTGCATGAAAAAATGTGAGATCCTTTTGATGGAATCTTTAAACAGCCCAATAATGAGAGAGGGAGACTGAGACAGACTAGGATAGAATTTTTGGGCTCAACATACAGAAACATATGCGAGTGTTGTGATAAATAGATTATTGATTGATGATCCTGTAGAAATTAGACGAAACAACTGTATCGTGTGTTTATATTTCTTTTTGCAATTTTCTTTTTAGTAATTGGAAGAACATGGCCTATTGGATCAATTGCGGGAGAGGGCAGGGTTGCTGCACCTCTGCTCTCGTAGCTAATGAGACTACTTTGTAAAGGAGCACCTCAACCAGTGGGCCAACACTTGGTCTCTTCCTTCTTTTCGACTTAAACCATTAGCAATGTGCTTAGAATGTGTGTTGGGGTTCATGAAATTCTTGACACTGCAAGGTTAGGATCAAAATAAGCTAGTGGGGTGGTCCTCAGAAACGGAAGAAAATTCAGTACATGTCTCGTAGTTGTCAAATCGAGAATTGAAATGGTCCTTTAACAAGTTGCAGATCGAATCGAATTGTACATCACCCCGATTTGAAGAAATCTAGTTTTAAATGATTAATTTATAATCAAGCGATCTAATTCTAATAGGTAAGACTAGCTTCTATTGCACTGTTTGCACCTTGCAAGAGATGGATTCGAGAATCCTAATGTGGGCCTTCTTGTAGAGAAGACTTAAAAGTTCAAAGTTCAAACATTCATTTCGAAGGTCTTTGGGGCTTTGGCTTTTGTATGTCATCGCCTCATGGGGTTCTTTTGAGTTTTAAAGGTTCTCTCTCTCTCTCTCTCTCTCTCTCTCTCTCAACCAGCAGATATTTATTCGATTCGAGAGAAAGAAAATAACTATTGGTAGGTTACAGAAATAAATTATGCGAGAGAGATGACTGAAATCATTCTTCCAAAGACTTAAACAAGCACAAATAGCATACAACATGGCTAAGCTTTGATAAAAATTGGTGTACGAAATAAAGCTGGCCTACAAATATCGCTTTAGCTTGTTTCCTTGAATGAGCTTTGGTTACATCCTTTCATGGCCATGTTTTATTCTAGGCTTAGAGGAGATTTATTATTATTTTCACTCTTTTTTCATTCCAAAGATCATTCCACGGATTTCTCAAATTCTATGATGCACCAAGTCACCGACACCTTTAGTGGTCGCCGTATCGCCGTGTCGGACACGGGGACACGCTAGGAGACATGGCTAGAAACGTGTCTGACATGTGTGTCCAATAATTTAAGTTCATTTTTTTTGAGGGGGACATGGGGTGGGGGGGGGGGGGGGGGGGGGGGGTTGGGGGCCACATTAGGGGACATGGTGGGGGTGTAAATGTATTTTTTTTTAATTTTGGGGGATAATTATGTTATTACTCAAAAGTTATTGGTTTAAGTGTAATTAAACCTATAAAACAAGTCCTTAACAGGAGAAACCCTTCTCTCAGTAGGTATGTATAAATATGTATATTTGATGTATCATTAAGCACAATAACAGTTTATAATTATATAACTTTAGATGCATATACAAAAAAAAAGGATCAGTTTATATGTTAAGTACAACATTGGTGGTCTTATGGTAGTAATGTATATGTACTGGTAGTTTTATATATCTTGTATGTCTTATATTTTGTAGTATAGCTGTATGTGTCAATTTAATTATCTCACTCATCTAGGACATGTCTTCCTTATGTTTGAATGGTATTGGTATTTGGTACTCATCCATTTCGTTTTGTTTACATTTTGCAATTTAAACTTGGGAGAAATAAAATATATGTATATATATGCATATCAGTCCGTTTCACATGTTTCACATGAGGTGGTCCTCATTTTTAGTTAAAATGCGGACCTCCCCATTTCTTCCATTTCTGGATTGAATTTTGATGATCCGAGCCGCTCAATGTGATCAAAACGTGATTTTAAGGATACCTGCTAGAAATCAACAAAAAAAATGACCGGGAAGGGCTTGGTCCAAACAGTTGTTTATAGAACGGTTCAATAAAAAACTGCTCAAATCAAGCCCTTCCCGTTCTGTTTTTTTTGGCCGATTTCTCGCAGGTACCCTTAAAATCACATTCTGAAACACATTGAGCGGCTCAAATCATCAAAATTCGATCGGAAAAGGGGAGTACGCATTTTAAGAGGTCCTCATTTGAAACTTTCCCTATATGTGTGTGTGTGTGTGTGTGTATATGTATGTATATGTACATATACATTTATATATACACGTCGCATGTCCGTTCCCCATTTTTTTAGAATTCCCGTGTTTGTGCTACAGAGCTCAAAGTAAATATCAAAATGCTTACGCCTTCTGGCCTTATCTCATGTCTTTAGAAACACTTTTTTTGCCGATAATATCTGTATGATCCCTTTTCTGCTTTATTTTTCGTTTGTTGAAGCAATCCAATATTTTGCAGCACTAATGCCTGTCTGAACTTCCTTCCATAAATCTACTACATGTTTGTGTAAATGTTCTTCTGCATTTGAACTGCTTGTGTTGTGATGTTCTTTCTGTACTCTTTCTATTGTGTTCTTTGTTTTTCTCAAACTTAGTTATACAAATACAACTTTCAGTGATTTGCATTAAATATTGAGGCCTTAAAGCAATCGATGACTATAGTAGAGCTGTATCTAGTCCTATTAGGTCCTACCGCTCCTTGCTTTTTGTTGACAAAGATGCCTGAAATCGTCTAAATAGTGAAGAAACTTGCTTATTCTGACCTATTAAGATCCGTATGGATCGGGTTTTATACTAAATGGACTTGAAAATAGTCCCCTTCACATGTTGTGACTCGTCCATAAATCTGAGTTTGATGTAGTCATTTGTTTTGCCAATGAGGTACATTTCCTGCATCCCACAAATGCTTAGTTGGAAGTCTCACTTTCAGTCTAGAGGCCGTCAGTTTGTAGACTATTGTAATATAGATGCGGGGGAACCATAAAATTAGAAAACTGACTGGCCACCAATGTCTTAAGATTGCCCATGTTGAGGAACAAGACTAATGCTTGCACTGCCATCTCTCACCTTGTAATTTATTTTCATTGTTCATCTGTTTTGTTTCTGATAAGTTAAGATTTCATTCCAAAAGACGGCATAAGGAATGTGACATGTTAGATATTTTTTGGCGTTTTAGAATGGAGTATAGGCGCCGTGGATTGAGTAGAATTTTGGGGGGTTGTCGGCTTTTTGGCCTTTTGTTTCTTGCTTTCTTTCGTACATGGGTGGCATCCCCTTGATGCCCCTTTTGAATAAAATTTTTACTTTTCAGAAAAAAAAAAAAGGAATTCGACCAATATATGAAAGATGTAAAATAGATAGCATTTGCTGGTAAAGTCTACAAAAATCCAAGATTGTTCAAGAGAAGGGCTTAATAATCCCTGATTCTTTGTGACTACGAAAACACAACGAATAACTTTCAAGAATATACAATGTACCCATTATTCCATCAGAAGGTAACCAATTATTCTCCTTCCAAATAATCACTAGTGCACAACAGAATCAACCGAGTCGTCTTCCTCAATTCTCTTCCACACTTTGAGCCCCTTGCCAAAACCATAAAGCAACTTGACACAGATCAAGGAACACCTCCTCTTTAGTCCAAGAAAGAACCAAAGTCCAAGGCTCTCTTGCAAATTGCAGTGGATAGAAGTTGATTCATTGATTCACCTTTTTTCTTACACAATGCACAAGAGAATCTATGACTGATCTTTCCTCCTAAGTATCTTCCGCGCTTGAGCCCCTTGCCAAAATCATGAAGCAATTTGGCCTCTCTTTGAGGAAACTCCTTCACCTTAAACCAAGAAAGAACCAAAGTCCAGAGCTCTCTTGCATCCTGGCTATGTAAAAAGAAGATTTTCCAAGTCACTTTTTTATGCACGTGTAACACCAACTCAAAGTCAAGTGCCTTCTCCCGGTAGAATCTATATGTGCAGAAATGGGCCACTTAGGTTATTCCTACGACCCCAGAAACCTTTCCACACTAAGGATGACTCATGTTGACCAATCAAAGCTTGTTTGAGTGGTATGACCTAAAAATACCTTGTTACTCAAAAACTCATCCACCTCTGTTTTAAGCATACACCATATATGTTGGACTCAGGTTGGGGTGTCAGATGAGGCTATGTGTTCAAGTGTCAGATTTGTCTAGTTCCAATGTCTGAGGACACGAGGAAAACAACAAAATATTCATCTTCTAGAGGGGAGAGCTGGTTATAACCGCTGAATGCTGAAACGATTAGGTGGAGAGCTGCTACTTCATGTGCTATATTAGAAAACAGAATGAGATATTGCGTTTAATATTTGTTTTCCGATGAACTGGTTGTTTCAATTATCCCATTTTAATGCTCATTCTCTGCCAATAATGTGTTTTTTTTTTATGCAACAATTTTTATGCTATTTTTCTCCCACTGTTTCCCTTAGCAGTAGATTTGACTGCACTGTGCTTCTTTTTAAGTTCCCTAGGTAATTGCACGTGTCGTCGTTCTGGTTGTTTTTATTGTTTTTCGTGCAGCTTCTGGATTAGTATTTCTTATAAAGTGGACATAATTACTTTGGATTGTTTATTTGTTGCTGCATAGCGGCTGTGTGGTTGTTACAATGTAATGTTGGCCTTTCAATGATGTTGTTCTATGCATGCGGTGAAACTTGTAATGTATAAATGAAGAACCTAATAAACAAACTTAGGTTGCTTTGTGCATCCACAATTCGTGAAACGAGCAAATGCTCATGTGTTTAATTTCTTGTTGCTAGTTACACTGTTCCGAGCTTAACACAACCCTTGAACTGTGGTTCATTCTAGATTTTAGATAGAATAGCCAGAATTTTTGCTTGATCTAATAGTAGCACTAAACCCTTTGCTATATGCTTTTGTCCACGACTAAGTGGTTGGTTCTATGGGTAAGTGCTTGTTGTCCTTGCTCAATGTTTGGGTTCAAGTCTCCACAACTGCTTGGTGGGGTTTAAGCATAAGCCCCCACATAGATGTGGTGGGGTTCCTTGCAAATCACTATGTGGTGCTGAGGGCAATACTCCCTTATGGATATGTGGTGTAGGCTATATGCATATCCATTCTTTTATCAACTATGCTTTTGTCCAATTTAGTTTTACTACCTCTTTGGTTTTTTTTCTCTACCAGGCCATGGAAATAGAGCTGAAGAAATTATATGAAACAGTTTCATCAATTCATGATGAGATGTATAATCTCCGTGAAAGGCAAGTGGAAAATACCTTTTTCTTCAACGATTCATGACATTGGGTGGTGTTCTGACGTTTCAAACATAAATTTCATGCTTGTTGCAGGGAAGAAGAAATGCAGGAGCTTAACAGAACAACCAATTCCAGAATGGGTTGGTTGAGTTTCCTTTCGTTTTTTGTTTGCATATCGGTGGCAGGCTTGCAACTATGGCACTTGAAGACCTTTTTCGAAAAGAAGAAGCTTATATAAGTCTAGCATTGGTCTTCTTTTTCAGTTTTTTAGTCATGTACAATTTTCCGTTGCTGTCATTTACAACAAACATTTTATGTCGAAGTCTGATGATTTGAGTTACACATAGTAAAACATGAGCGAAGAACATTGAACTGGGATGCCATTTCGCCCTTGGTTTGGTTTTTCTCCTAGAGAGTGCCAAAAATGCCCTTAGTAAAGATATGAGAAGAAATTGGAGAGAATAAAAACTGGGAAAAAAATATTGCTTCTCATGCCTCTCTAACTAGCAAAGCCTCATTCTGCTCGAGCTATCAAAAGATGAGGAATTGCCACTAAATTCTCTTCTTGTCTCTTAATTTGTTTGTGTAATTATGTGAATGCCTATTTAAAAATGGACTTAAATCAAACAGGCTGTTGATTTCCATGTAGAATGCTATAACACCTGTTTGCCTATGGTGGATTGAAACCAAGTTCAGGAAACAGGTTTAGCTTGTCTTTCTGACCGATTACATGCCTACATTAGAGTTGTGTTTGAATCATTTCTTTGAGCAAAAAAACTATGGGTACACTCCATTTGGTGAACACCAACTGTGTTGTGTGGGACTCACCTGTTCAATTTGTGTAGAACATGTTTTTAAGAGTCGTGTAAAATATCAGCTCATTCTGAAATTGCTAAGGGTGTGATCAGTTTTTCATTCCTGAATTTAGAAGGACAAAAATTTCCTGAATTCTTGAGGACAAAAATTGAATTAACAGGCCCTTAACATTATCCGAATGATGTCCGAATAAGGTGATTTTTTGTAAGAAAGATTATAAAGTACTTTCAACAAATTAAACAGTTCCGATTTGCAGTGTGGGACCCCGAAACAGGCCTAACGCGATCTGATGTACCCATAGTTGGGCTCTTTTGGAGGGAGGATCCAGCAAGGGAAGGGAAAATAAAGGAATTATTAGTGAGGGAACTATTTGAGAGTATTATTAGTGAGGGAACTACTTGAGAGTATAGTCTCTCATATCCGACGTTTGTTTGTGCATGGGGATTCAACAACGAATAAGATTAATACCGTGTGTCTTATGTTTGTTTTGAATACCTTTTGACAATGATTAATGACTCAATTGTCCATATTGCCCTTAGTGCAATTTATAGTTGAGTGATGCTATTTGAAGCTAAAAAATTCTTCTAACCCCGATTTCTCTTTGCAGCCACCTTAGTTAATTTGATTCCAAAATATTAAAAGGGAAAAAAAAAATTTGGCCGAAAAGGAAAGAAAAAGAAAAGTTTATCCTCCTTCAAGCAGCTTAATCGGAAAACAATAAATTAAATTGTGAAAACAAAAGAAACAGATCTAGCATCACCGCACTTTGAAGTTTTTAATCATTTCTCTTTTCTCTTACTTCTTGAAAAACAGAAAGTGGTATGAAAAATAAAATGTAACATAATATTTTTTTATAAATGAGTGATTCTATTTGAACCCAAAAAACTTGATTTTTCAATTGATTACGTTTATAGATGAGTTATAGATTTTCAATTGATTCTACTTTTTATAGATGAGTGATCCTAGGCCTTGATTTTTTTTTCTGCAAATGATAATCAATACTTGATTTTTTTTTGTCAAGTTCGGTAGAAAAAGTATTTTTTTTCAGCTAGAAGTATAACAATTATTTTTTAATTACATAGAATAGCCCTAAGTGTGATTCCTAAGCCATCTAGGGGAATTTTGGTAATCTAAGCTCTAATCCGGAGCTCCCCTTAATCCCAGGACCAATAGTCCCACCTCCTCCCCATAGGATTATTGTCCCAAGCAAAAATGATAACTACTCCGATCGCCGGGACTAAAAACAACACAAACATGAGATTAGAAGAGGGGAGGGGATTAATAGGCTAATTCCCACCCCCGATCCCTCCTATCAAACAGGGCCAAAGAGATATACACATAGCTTTCCCCTTATTGTATGTTCCTGTTTTTCCTTATCCCGCTAGTAATTCCTCAACAAATTCACCAATCCAAACACACCCTAGGTATAGATGGCCCTTCGCACTCTGAGAGAAACCAAATGATGTTTCACAATTCCTACCATGCACCTCAATTAAGGGGATTGTGATTGTCGAAATAAGTGAATCACAAAATTGTGAAAACCATCCAGTTCAATTATATATGTGGCTGACCTAACAAGAAAATACTTAATACTTGCCAACCCTTTGTTTATAACTTGTACTTTGATGCTTCTTCAAAGGAAAATCATGACTTGATCGTGCGGTTAACATTTATTCCTTATACTGATGTACGAAGACGAAACGACCAGGAGGTTGGCCTGCAGTTCAGTCCCACTCTAATTTCTACCCTTTCGGTTATAGCAAATGCAAATAATTGGAATGACAAATTGGTTAGGCCGAATGATAAAATATCATCTATCAAAACTAAAGAACGGGAGGAAAAAATCAAAAAACAAAAGATGAGAAACACGAGGCAAATTTTAGTGTAAATATCTTGATTGGAATTTCACAATCAATAAAGTAGAACTCACAGATATCAACTTACAGCAACCACATGAATTAAATTTCCTCAACAGATTCAATTCTGCCGAGTTTGTTTTGTGAAACAAATAGATTTGGTGTTTACGAGAGGAAGAACAAGACTAGGGAATATTCTAGTGTGGAAGGAGAAACCATGGTTGTAGTACAGATTCCGCTTGGCCAAGTTAATAAGTGTAGTACAGAATCGCTTGGCCACGTTTGTCAGCATTTGTTTTAAAACCCTTTGACAGTTAAAAGGAAAGCGGGGAATTCAGGTTAGCGAATGAACAATTTTTGAAAAATAGTCTCAAAACGCTTTGGAAAAGAGACCCCTAGTAATAGTCGGTATGAGCTGAGCACACTCACGACCTAATCTGTGTAATAAGTTGCAAGGGTATAGGGATCATCTCAACCTCTGAAAGTATGCATTGGCTCTATTGTGTCATGACGTAAAGATATGCCAGGGATGATCCGACGATGTTGCATCTTTTATTTTTTCAAGCCTCTTGAGAATTTCCAAGAAAGGAGGTCTTTGGTTCATGTCTGCAGCCCAGCATTGCTCTGTTAACCTATAAAATTAGACAAAGCAACAGACATTAGCATCTTAAATACTTCAGTCTAATCATACATATCACAACAAGGACACTCAGATGTTGGATTAAGCTAAGAAAAATAGGATTTAATCGAGCATCAAAAATGTTGCACAAGAAGCATTGATGGGAAGTTAAGTTTACTCTTAATCAAGGCCAAGTTGAGATAATATCAGCTAATATGGTTTCAGCAGCTAATTAAACCCATCAACCCCCAAACCTTAAGGCTGTATTTGGATCAAGGATTTGGGTAAGGAAATGCAAATGCAAAACAGGAGGAGCCTATGTAGCACGGACACGGGATATGAAAATTCTAAAAAAATGGGGACACAAACACGGCGGGGGACAGACAATATATTTTTCAATGCTTAGATTGCTAAAACTAAAGCATAAAAATATCTTTTTTATAAATTTAAGACATGTATATACAGAGATCTCTATACACTGCTATTTATGTAAATACTAAGATATAGCACTTCCAATAAGGGATCCATTATTGAATTAAGTTAAGAACCTCACCTTTTCTGATTGAATATGATCCGAACCATTCAATGTGTTAAGAACATGATTTTAAGGGTACCCGCTAGAAATTAGCTCAAAATATGACCGGGAAGTGCTTGATCCAAACAGTTTTTCATAAAGCTTGACAGGAACTGTTTTATGTAAAAAATGTTTGGATCAATATATATATGCTGATATGAACAGCTATACATAACGCCTGCGCGCGAGAGAGAGAGAGAGATGAGAGAGAGAGAGATGAGAGAGAGAGAGAGAGAGAGAGAGAGCGCTTCAATCAATTGATGATCGATCTAGGGTTTCCTGTATTTTTTTCCCTCTCTTTTGGATTCTGGATGTGTTATCGATGTTTTAGCATAGTCTAGATAGATTTAATTACACTGAAACCCATATTTCTTTTTATTAATAACATGTTTATGCATGGAAAATTAATTATTATTACAAATCTACCCCAGCTGTGTCCCATATGTTTCCCCGCCGTATCCCCCATGTATCCATGCCGTGTCCCCCGGTTTTCAAGGGAGTCAGAAACAGCAGAATCTTTAGTCCTAGGCTGTCAAATATAGCTGCAAAGACAAAGGCTATGTTCGTTTGGAAGTTTGGAAGTGTTTTTATTTTGTTTTCCAATCATTACTCTACTTCTTTTTCCAATCATTACCCTATTTCTCCAATTATTACTTTCTCGTCTCTCTCTATCTCTCTCCAAACATTACCCCTATTTCCAATCATTAAGCTATTTCTCTCTCCACCCACTACCAAAACTAAACTAAACTAAACTCTCAAACGAACATAGCCTTTTCTTGAGTTCACTCCTTTTTGTCCTCAATCATCCACTTAAGGGAAATACTGAAGTGCACCGGGAATGACCAATCAACCTTCTTCCTCAATTTGTCTCATGTGTCCTAGAGTATAAACAGAGTAGAGATTTCCACTTGAACGTTCTGGTCCATACTTATGGTCTAGTTAGATATTCAAAGACTAGGAATTGCAGTTGACTTACTCCCTCAACTCAGAAATATAACCCTTGACCCTGAATGCAGGTCTGCGTCCTTCTGCCACTTGTTTGGCTGCTTCATAAGGTTCATAGTGTGACAATGGTGGGTCACCTTCAAGCATCTGCACCAGTTAAACATCACCAACTTTATCTTGGTTTAACCAGTCTAAACCTTGTTCGCAATTCTAAGGGAAAAAATTACCTCATACAGTATCATTGCAAAAGAAAAAACATCAACCTTCTTGTCATACTTCCTATGCTTGAAAACCTCAGGAGCCATATACCGATCTATTGTTTTATCCAATGAACAGTAAGAAAATTTGAGTCTTGAAACATTCTAAAAATCTGTGTCATCGAAAACAGAGACATTTTCGTATTATATATTTGTATAAAACTTACAACTTCCAGTTTCGCCTGTCATTTTGTACACATCATGAGAATTTTGCACCCTGATGAGCTTGCTAAGTCCAAAGTCCCCAACTTTTAAATGGTCTGCATTTGTGTTGACTAGAAGGACATTCCTGAAATAATTGCCACATTTGGTCATCACTAACCCAAAACAGAGAGAAAAAAGATATTGTAATCTTTCCATCTTCGACTAATAAGATTTATTGATAGGTTGAAAACACTGGTGGAAGGCATAGAAGTAGATTTTCAGTATGAAAATGTGATTACATTTAAACAGATCTGGAAAAAAGATTACTCACCTTGGCTTTAGGTCTCTATGAATTATGACATTTGGCTCATTATGAAGATATGTCATGCCTCTGGCCCATAAATTAAAAAGTTTTCCGTTAGTATGGGATTCCAATTCAATAAAAACTTTGCTACGAAGTTGATCAGAATTAGAAGGCTGTCTTGCATTTGCTATGCCTAATGGGAGTTGATGCTAGAAAACAACATTAAGTACCTGGCAATGTCTAATGCGAAGTTGATTGCTGTTGATGGACTAAGTGCACCCTTTTCCTTTAGATACTGATGAAGGTCGCCCTTTGAGAAAAATATGCTATCACTAAATATACAATCTCCTTGATGACAAAAGTAACAAAAAGAAAAACAAAATTGCGTTCATTTACCCCCCGTAAGTACTCAGTAATTAACATTAGAGGCTTTCTTTCAGTTACAGCTCCAAGGAATTGCACTATATTAGGATGGCGAAGCTTCACCAGTAAATTCACTTCATGCCTAAAGTCCTGACTGAATCAAAGAATCAAAAAACATAAGGAATCAATTTAAATATCACCTCCTACAATTTACCTTGGGTTCAGGTTCCATTTACAATTACCAGAGCTTAACAATAAGGTACACAGACAATATTGGTAATCTGAACTAAGAAAACAAATAAAAACACAGATCTCGAAACTCATGTAATTAAACAACTTTTTTTTAGGTATATCATGTACTTAAACAGTAGCATTAAGAAAAACTCGGAAGATACCCAATAATAAGAGCTGAGTAAACAAGAGTAAGGAATTTACATCACCAATCTATCATCGGAAAGACTGGGAAGAATGCGTTTGACAGCTACTGGTGTCCCACGCCAATATGCTTTTAAAATCTCACCAAAAGATCCCTACCAGCATCAGCACCAGTCAATAAGAGTAGGTAATGAAGATAGAAATCGATGTATGCTAAAAGCCTTGACACTGACAGTCAAGTGTAAATGTCATTCAAACAATTAGGTGCTACAAAACTTAACTGAAGGGAATGCAAAACCCCACATGCATGAGGCATTGAAAAAAAAGTAGAAATTAGACGACATGCCATTTCATGAAGTTTTTCCAGAATATGAAGCGGGGAGTTTATTTGGGAATCTAATGTCCTTCCTATCCTTTCGGTAGTCTCAAAACCAACATTTACTCGACTGCCCATTTTTCTATATTTCTGATTCCCAGAAGTTTGGTGGTTGTGTATTCAAATGTGTGGCCTTTTGCAGACATTTCATCATGGACATGCATCCATATCCATACCGTATAGTATCGCAAACAAACATTTGGACAAGGAGTGTTGTGGGAACTCCAAGTCTTGATGCTTATGTCTCAACGTATAACATAACAAATACCAGAAACATACAGCAAAGTTAGATTACCATAAGAAGATTCCAAAACTATGCATGAATAAAGTATAAAAATGGCTATAATTCTTCAAAGTATTTCTTCAACAATCTGGCCAGCTCAGACACATTCTTCTATGTTTTATATATCAAATGCCATAAATACAGGATCTTCAGAAATTTAACTTCTTTGGGTCTAGGGCTACAGTCAGTGTAATTCCTGTTATAGAAAATAACTGTCCAGATAAAACCATACCTTCCCAATAATATTTGAAGTTGAGAAGTCGAGCTCAGAAGGGTCAATCTCCCAATCACATTTATTTGATAGAGGAGGTGGAACAGGCTTTTTGCTCAAAATGGCTTCCATTTTGGCCCTGCACATAACCTATGACTTTAGAGACCACCAAGAGCATTACTTCCAAAATCAAGAAGGTATATTAACATCTTCACGAAGTAACTTTGTAGTATACAATTAATAAGGCGAAAACAAAGGAGCACTGGAGCAGCATCTCTGATATGTTTGCATCTAGGAATAACTTAAGTCAAGTCAATGTTGATTGAACCCTGCGTGGACTTCAGTCTCATGGACTTCCCAGGTTTAACCCTGTGGTTTACTTGCAACCCACTTCACAAACAGTGAAAATTAAAACTGTATTCTTGTTATAATGTACCATAGGAAATCACGTGAGTCTTAACTTGAAACATTCTAAATGTAATTACAGGCTGATAATGTTGTTCCTGTCATTCAGAGAGCTAAAATTACCTCATCTAACATCTAAAAACCAAGGGCACAAAAAAAATGTTAATTGTGCAACAATCCCAACCTCATTGTCTAGTCAACTCACTTATTTGTTCAAAATTTGAGGCGGATCCCCAAGTCTTCAAAAGCCATTAGTTCTCACCAGTACCACACCCATCCAATCAACAGCTATTTCGACCATATCAAGAATAGCAAGGGGGAGAACGACTAAAACCATAGTACTTGTAACTTTACATACTTGTGTTCGAATGTGAGGATGAAGAAGAATTGTCATACCAAAATCTAGAAACACAATACAAGCACTACACGGCAAACAATAGCAATCAAAGTAATACATAGAGTGCAAAGAAAAGCATTGAACTTACGTAGGACAGACCACCATGTGACTTTAACAACTCAATCATAGCATCCTTTTTAGCTCCTTCTGCATCAGCTAGAGGCTGTCATGAGCTAATACAGACTTCAGAAAGCAAACTCGGCAGTGTAATTTAAGTAACAAAGTCGGATGACTATAATACGGATGTAAAATACTGGTAGAAAAAGTAGAATGTTGCAATGTTAATGGAAAAGCCGAGCTGAGAATTCAAAGTTGATCCTATTAAGCTCAGAATGTTATTCACCCGACAAAGCAGAAAATGGTAACGAAGTAAGATAGACAACTAAGATGCTTCTTTTATCCGTGCAAAAAACAAAAAACATATAACAATCAGAAAATGGTTAAGGCACTTGAAATCCTGTAATACCAAGCACATCCTTATAAGATCAAACTGGGATTAAGGTAAACCATGCATCACTTGCATGTTCATGGAGACAATACTAGCATGAAAAGAGTTTGTTAAAGATTATGGGAGTCTAAATTTCAACATTTCCAAATTTCATTGATTAATTGGATATAAGATAAACCAAACCATTGCAGTTCCAACAATGTAAAACAATCATGTAGGCATCATAACAGATTTCATGTTGAGTTCATAGACCACTACCATTCCCCAAAGCCCAACACGCCGATATATTCGTCCTCCATCCAAACTCTACTAATACGACATTTCATGCACATCATAAACGAAAGTGCCAGTTTTTCTAGTTATGTTCAGATTTGACATTTCTGCAACTACCATATGGACTAACTTACCAGGAAATCACCATTTTGTAACAAAACAAAATTATCATGGCCACATAATTCTTTGTGAGCGAAGAACACAAAAATGCTGGTTTTTTCAAGCCCCTAGGGACAACCTGCATCATATCCCATTATTGAGTAGCTCTTCCAATAAGTGATTACCAGTGCTCTAAAGCACCACACTCTTTGGCTGCTTGTCAATCGGTACAACTAGATTGTCAAAAATCAATCAAAAATCATATGTTCGTGTGAGGATGGGTGGGTGGGTGAATTCTGTGTAAAGTTACACTCCCTAACTTCGCAACAACAAAGCCACAACAAATTGTTTATGAATTGCCACCTTTGTACACTATCTACTGTGAGGTCAAGGTATTGCAGAAGATAAGAATTAATTCTTAGTTCTCCTGCATAGGAGTCTTTTATTGCAAATCTATTGCTTTCCCGTATAGATGGCGCTATTTCTTTGGTCATTAATCAGTATTGGGCCTGGTTTTGGTATTGTGAACTTCAATTAGTCCTGTTATTGTACGTTTGTAACACTAACTCCTTGAATGTAATTTCCTACAGATTGGCATAGCGAAATAAAGTAAAGCTATCACTTTTAGTAGCACAAGACAGCCAATTAGCTCTGAATTAACAACCAGACCTTCTCAATACGTGTCCTCATACAGAGTCGTCGCATTTGTTAATCCAAGCATACAGTCCCCCATTTTTACAAGTACATTTATACGTACCGCAAATATATGCATACACGGAGCATTTCACATGAGGACCACCACATTTTAGCTTAACATGCTGACTACCGTTCTAGCCGTTGGATTTTGTCTTGAATGGTCAGGATTCGATCTTGACCATTCAAAACCCAATCCAACGGTAGCTGAGTAGCCCGCATTTTAGCTTAAAATGTGGGGGTCCTTAGGAGAAACGGACCGTATGCATACATATGTTTCTCTCCCAATTGCAAGTGCTATTAGGGGTGATAGACGAGTCAAACTTGGTTTGATAACTTAACAGCTTAACTAGATTATAGAACGAGCTGATCTCAAACCAAGCCGAAATCGAACGCGATTTGCTTGAATTTTTATGCTCCTTATAAGCTGAAAAAGCTGAGTAGTAGCTTCTTCGAAACAGGTCTTAAACTTTAAGAACTTCAAAAGAAATGTTCAAGCTTAATTTGTTTGCCTGACAAACCGATCTTGAACAAACTTTTAAGGAGCAAATATGAGATAAAAACTCGAGTAGGTTAATTCGTTTAACATTCCTAAGTGCTATTGGGGCCGCTAGTAGACTGCTCATGACTAATCGAGGTGTGCATAAGCTGGCCACCTGAGTTATAAAAAATATATCTCTGTGTGTTGGTGTTTGTGTGCGCGCGCGCACGTGTCTATGGATTACCGTGTTCTTCCAACGATCTTGGGCGTTGATATCAGCTCCAAACTCCACTAAACACTTGGCGATATCGATCCAGCCGTGGAGCGCCGCCACGTGGAGCGGTGTCCGGCTGTCGTAATCCCTAGCGTGCACCAGCGACCCATCCTCCTCCAACAACCTCCGCACGGCGACGGCGTCGTTTTGGTGGGCGTGCCACAGTATCATCGACGTCTTGCTAACCCTAGGCTTCACTTTCTTCTTCTCCTCTGCCGAAGCGCCGCCGCCGGAGCTGGCCGAATGGGCCGAGCTCCCTTCGCTGCCGCTCATTGCGGGCCCACAGCGCTCTCCAACTACAAGTGATTTGATCGAACGAGTGCGATCTAATGAATCGATTGCTTTCTGTGTGTTAGATTCAGAGGATCAGAGAGTTTTTGGTTCCAGTGGAATGGGCGTCCGTTATTCTGTTTCAACTGAATCAATCTCTCTCTCTCTCTCTCTCTCTCTCTCCCTCCCTCTCCCTCTCCCCTCCAGAGAGAGATATATATACTCCTAAATTGCACAAGTTTCCAACTGTTAATTCCTTCAACTATGAAAGCCTGCTTTCAGACCCCTCAACTATAGTTCGTGTATCACCCACTCACCAACAAATGTTTACGGGGAAAAGTCCAGCATACGAGCGCGATCATAACTTGTTCGAGTTTGACTTAAAAAAAATTGTGAGTTTAAAACACGTGTTCGTAGTATATGTGTTTGTGATCTAAAGAAAAGCTTTGACCGATAACACCAATTGAATTCAGATAGTGTCGAATTTTGTATGCGTAGTGTCGTATTATTAGTTTATCAACCAAAGTCGGTTGTTCAAGCCTCATTCAAAAGCTAAATAACATTCAAAAATGTGTTTGACCTTGACTTGTTAAACAATGGAGTCGATTTTAAATGAGATTCAAGAAGTGTCGAGGTTGAATAGCCTGGTTTGTTCAAGAACACCAACCAAATTTAATTAGGGTGCTTCGTGCTATAGTTCACAATTGATTGGTCCAAATGCATGATTTCAAAGGTATAGTCTGAATGGCTTGTTTGTTTTGAGTTTTAAAATTTTTGTGCACCATCCCAAAAAATTTTCTCTCAAAACCTAAAACTTCCCTCAAGAGCCCAACATCGGATTTACGGTGATTTTATCTGTCTATTATTTTTATTAAGCAGTGACTCGTGAAAATGTTCAAATAGGTAGGACCCATAATTGAATCATCTCTCTTCTTTCCTAATCTTTACGAACATAATACTGTAAACTACAAAATCAGATATTAGTACTAGTTTCCAATGGCAGCCGAACTATATGTTCCGTTCTAGAATACCTTCTTAAAAAATAAGTACTTATTTCACATTTTTAAATTCAAAAATAACATAAATAAAAAATAATTTTTTTTGCACCATATAAAAAATTTCGATAAGATCTATCAAACCAGATCCATATTACAAGGAAATTTATTTCCGTAAACACATTATTTTTGAGCTTGAAATTATCTTTTTAAAAAATACTGTAAGTATTTATTTTCAATTCTGGAACGAGGCCTAGTCCCGGAGAGATTACCAAATTAAGTTGACCAAAGCAACCAACACAACTGCATCTGGAGCCGTTCAATGCACTTTTGGGGTGTCAGATGAGTACCACGTGGTGTCCGCATCAGTGCATCTTAGTCATCCATTTCAATTTTAGACAGTTTGGATTTGGAGAAGAAAAAAAAAAGGAAAGAGAAAGAGGAGAGAGAGTGGTGGGGTGAGAGAAGAGAGAAAGTTTCAATCTGAATCATCCAACACACTCTTAGACGGCCCAAATGGACTAATCAGGCACCACTTGATACCCACCCGATACCCAAAAATTTCCCCATGAGTCTACATGAAAAAAACAGTTCAGAATACAGTTGTATCCAGAATTGTATTTTATAACCGTGGTTGTAGACTTTTTGAATTTTAGTTCGTACTCCTACTATATACTAGTATATACCTGCCAGTCTTCCATGCGTCATATTGGAGCAAGTTGGTGTACCTCCTCTACATATTCCACATTTTGCCTGCAAAAGTAACGTGTTGTATTTTCCAACCACCCCGTCCCTTTCACCGTTGACTGCCTATGGAAGAAGATGAAGATAAGTTTAGTGTCCCTCATTTGCGAAAAATTATTCAATGCCCTGCGGCACTGCGCGCATGGGTGTTCCAACCTCTTTTTTACCCACACATTTGCTTTGGGCACAAGATATATAGGTTCCGCCCAAATGTAGGGGTCAAAAGGATACCACGTGCCGATGCCTCAAGAGAACTAAATAATCTCTCCTCGTTTGCTAACAGTAGCTAGATTCTCGATGATCATGATCTTCATGTAATTTTCTCAAAATTGAACCCAAATCGTTTATTCTATATGTCTACCTCAATGCATAAACAATGTTTGCATTATTGGTGTTTAAAAAAAATTGATTTTTTTTTTTATTGACCAGTCATTGGTATCTACTCCATCCATCAAATCGTATATATTCGTCTAATAGACTTTTATTCATATAGAGATAGATACCAATGTCGGATCGGTCGCTATTTTGTATGTATAGTAGATATACACGTTGAGAAAATAATGCAGTCCGAATTGTCAAATAAAATGGGTCTCAATTGGAAGAATTGCATGTGAAATCCTCATGTGAAAGCATTGATTACGATAGCCAACATTCACGAGATTGCGTGGAAGGAATACAGCTCGTAATTTAGGGTCTTATCCAGACAAATAAAAATAAAAGGCGGCTATCACAAGTTGGCCAGAGTAGTTTGCCTTGGGATTGAAGTTAAAGCATTTGTCTTGCATTACGTTTCAGCTTTGGCCGGCTCTGAATTTTCCGGGGCGCAAAAGCTAGCGAGATTGTAAAATGAGATCGTAGATCAGTTTTCTGGGAATTAAAGTGAGATAGCAAAATGATATCTTTGGGACATACTAAGGGAATTAAGAACATTAATTTAAGGCACAAAGAAAATTTATTCCGAAAGTGTCCTGAAAATAGCAACTAGTAGTTGAGATGCACTTTGATGTGTTGGATCCAACCATCAGTGCCGGCCTCGATATTTGGGTTGCCCAAGTCCAGCCTTATACTTTGTTGCCCACCTACTATTAAGTCATACAAAATTAAAAAAAAAAAAAAACATATAAGTACCAAAAAAAATAACAACATCAAAGTTACATGTTGTTCCTTTAGCTTGAATAATATCGTAAAAATCAACATCAAATGTAACCCCGGTTATTGTGCTTTATAATTAGCATGATTCGATTAAAAAAAATAACTTCCCTTTGCATTTTTTAAAGCAAATTTCTCAATTAAGTCATCATATTTTACTTATCCATGAACTCGGGTCCATTCCACTAAGTTTTGGTTATTCGGCTTTTTATGATTTTTAGTTGATATATGTGACAATAATGGCCTGTCTTAAAAAGTGTAAAAAGTTACAAAAAAAAAAAAAGAAGTCCCTAAATGCTCTTAATGGAATGATGCATCATTTTCAATTGAGATCATAGCCAATCTATTTAATCTTTCTTGCAAAATGATAGTTCGAAGGTAAAAACAAAAAGGAAACTGATATTGGCACTCCAAAAATGGATAGAGGCACTCCAATATTTCAGTGTAATTTCAAAGCCACTTTCCTTTATTTTTTAGAGTGCTTTCATCAATTTTTGGAGTGTTAATATCAATTTCCAAACAAAAACTATGTTAGCTCGCTTAATTTTATTTTAACTATGACTTTTTTTAATCAAATGTAAGAATATATCTACATTACTCCACTATTGTGTTTGTTAAATCGAAAATTTCCAACAAAATAATTTAGGATTTTTTTTTTTGTAATATTGTGGGTTGGGAGGAAAAAAAAGAGATAGAACAAAAATGAAAAAATAAATTGTGGATTGGAAGGAAAACAAAAGGAGGTAGAATAAAAATGGAAAAAAAAAAAAAAAAAAACAGAGGTGAAAACAAGGGATGAAGCGCCAGGAATCGAACCTGGATCACCGGGAACTTTAACTATAGGCGTTGGCCCAATGCCCAACGGATGCCTTTTGGCAAATATGGGAAGCTTGTTTATATTTATATCTAACCTAAATTTTTATTTTTTTTTGGTGGATGCCCCAGCCCGGGGGGTTGCCCAAGTCCGAAGACTTGCGGGGCTTACCCCGGGGCCGGCCCTGCCAACCATCAAAGTGAATCCCAACCCTGATTGCTTTTTTCAGGGCACTTTCGAGATAAGTTTTTTTTTACTTGACTTTTCTGATGAGAATATCTTGTTTACGTACAGAGGTTTTCGTGAAAATGGATTTACGGAGGTGAATCTCACCTTTCCAAAACACTTATCATTTTAGCTAGGGTGTTCTCTTGAACACTCCCTTTACACATGGAGCCACCGGTGTAAAGAACGGTTTGAATCACGATGGTGAGATCTTGGTAAAACGGACCCTCTTGTCCTTAATTTTGGCAAACTATTCGGAGCCCAGGATGGGTCAGATGACCTAATCTAATTACCTCAGGTCGTGTCTGCATTTGAGAAATTCTATTTTGAATTCATTTTAGTATGAATTGAAAATGTACCCGTAAAACAAGCCATGAGTGTAGTTTTGTTTTGGCGGGTCATCGGTACGTAGAGAGGAAGTTTCAAATTTTGAGGATTATGATAAAAGTCAAACACTAACGAATGGCTTGTTTGATGTTTTGACTTTTGAAGATTGGAAAACATGAGAGGATATTTATTAATTGTAGTAGAAGCAACAAGGATATTTATTTGCCTGTATTAGCGGACTATGGAAATTTTGAAAAATCAAAAATATAATTATCAAGATTTTGAAGTGGTCAAACCACGAAATTTCGTCATAAATAGTTAAAATGCGTTTAAAAGAGTATGGGATTATTCATGAGGTGCTTTTTTAGGAGTTGAACTTCCGCATGTCAGTAGCCAAAGGGATAGATAAACAAAATTACCACCACCCAAACCGATAAGAAAATCGACCAAAAAAATAAAATAAAATAACGAAAAGAAAACGTACGACCACACGGCCGTATGTGATTAACAACTTCAATCAACCCCTGCTCTGGCCTTGCATATGATCTACGTTTTTCTTACTCTAATCTTGGTTAGGGGCTAGCAGCTAGTTAGAGCGTCTCCAATGGCAAGTTAGAGCGTCTCCAATGGCAAGTTATTTCTCCCGTCAAATGCGCATATTACTATCTGGCAACAAGTCTCAAGAAAGGACCTTGGGCGCTGGTTACGGTCCAGCCAAACAGAAGAAGGCTTTGCATTGCTTGAGTCAAATTTGACGAAAGAAATGTCGAAATCATGTATTGTTAACATTTGCACGTCGCAATGGTTTTGCTTCAAACCTCTGAGAATGCTCCAAGCAATTCAATGGTCATGCTAAGATGAGGCCCAAAAACAAGCTTTGACACCGCGTGATCAATTGTGTCAGAATTTAGAAAAATGAGTATTTACTCCTTGGCCTTTCCTTTCAAACCCAACAAGTTTTCTCGTCAGAAAAAATGGGAGTATTTCACGAAAAAGAAGTTCCGAGGCCACCGGACATTTCATACTGAGATATTCTTCGCGAACAAACTCCCTTGTGATTACTATGGGTTCCAAGAAACTCACTATGCGGCACGTCAATGAAACATGGGGATTGAACGAAAATGAACTTGTATTGTATATAAAGATATCCTTCTCCAAATGGTAAAGCAGTTTGATTCAACTTTTCTTATCAACTGCCAATGTAACTGTAAAGTGGTAAGAGAGTTAACACACCAGTGCCAATACATTCTCAGGAATTTTTTTCCACCAATGTGATCGGCTTCAAATTATGTCTTCCTGGTCCTCAAGGGACCGCTTACGAGCCCTCAGGTTAAAGTCGAGGTTTTCAGGTACAGGTGGAGTCCTCCCTCGGCGAAACAGAACTGCAAGAGCCCCCATTCTCCGGCAAAGATCAAATACCTGTGGAGAAAGTAACAGAATTAGAAAGCATAGTGTTTGAGGGAGATGTGATAGCATTTCTCACCGATGAGGCTTCTATCTCTGCGATGCCTTCACAACCTTGACCTCCTCCCTCCAGTAAGTCGCAGTAGTTGGAAGCTTCTTTCTCGTCTTCAAACACCTGTTAGCAAAATTGTTGTGTCTGGAATTACAAACAAAGATGTAGAATAGAAACTATGACAAGACTGTGAAAGTATAATGCATCGTGATCTCGTCATATCTTGTATTTAGGCATAGAATAGTATCGTGATAATATCGTAATCATATCTCTTTGTAATCTTCTATTTTAGGTATAGATTTCTAGACTTTTCTCTATTTAAGTTTGTGTTAGCATTGTAACCATTCACTCTCAATATTCAGTGATACAACAGATCAGTTCTCTCTCCCATATGTTTTGTCACAAAGACACTGAATTTCAAACATTTGGATTTGTCTAAGAAAGTATTCAGGTTTCCGCATCATAAAACCAGAGTGCTTCCCCGTTTCTATTTTCACAGGGTAATCAACATCGAAATTAATACATGTTGTGCAAAGAGACCAGATATTTATCCAACTAAATTACCAGTTCCAGTAAGGTGTGGGGAAAGGCATATTTTCTAACCAAAGAAGAAGAGAGATCTAGTTTCTGGTCTATTTCTGAGACCAAACAATCATTTGTGATCAATTAAGATACTTCAATGATTTGAGTGTATGTGGCTTGACAGTTTCATAGTTCTACACCATAGCTGCTCTTTAACAAAGAATTCCCTTCATTTTCCGAGAGTGTGATTTACCCTACAACTTAGCTATCTAATTGCTTCTTCCTAAGTTCACAAATTGTCTAAGCAGATCTTACCAAGTTCACAAATTTCAGAACAGGCTAAGAAAGGAACTTTCTCACCAAGCCATCCAGTAAACCCGGCAGATGAAATAGCAGCGCTCCATGCCGAATGACAGTAAAGATCTGAAGTTGTCACTTCTTAAACTTAGCCCTTAGCCTCGGTTCCATACATTGCTGAAATCTCTTTGATAGGTGATTAGTCAATAAGTCTAAGTGCAGTGGCATATTGCATGGAGAAATTTATTTCCCTTTGTTCTCTTTGGAACTTAAAAAGAATTTTTCAAAAAATTCCCTCTAGATTCTTCCACTTTCAACATTTCTCTCTCTATCTCTCTCCACTTATTACCCCTACTATTTTTCAAAAAAAAATTCAAATTCCAATCCAAACAAAGCAACCAGCCAAGCACACCCCAAGTGGACAAAAGATCTTCAGAGCTTAATCCAATCTTTTTAAGCACTAGAAAGTACAAACTATCTAGCCAACGCTTTCATGAGGGGAACCCATATTACAGATCTAATCATACTTTTTAACCTTATCACTCAAGGCTCATTCCATATGAAAAGATGTCAGGGCCTTGGGCCAGGCATTCAACTTCCAAAAACCATACCAACACAACAGACCTTGTAACGTGAGACCACATGAAAGATTAAACCAAGAACAAGCGGTAGAACTTACTAGCACTCCCTCTCTAACATCCTCAACACGCATCTGATTTTCACCTTTAGAAAACAATAATCCAAGCTCTCTTTCAACTTCACTGCCATGAAAAATATTACCTGAGCTGGGCCAATAGTAACAGCTATGCAATGAAAGTGTTGCATAAAACCATGACAGACCTGCGATTTGTTCGGGTTTTCATTGTGCATAACTGGTTTTCCCTGTGGGTCAGTACATATACAGGCTTTGAAGTTTCTCTCCATGGGTTGGCTTCCAAAACTGAAAAAGATGAAGAAAGGACAAGAAATTGTAAGAAGGCCTTTTGGAAGTTTGATCAGCACCTTTCAGATAAAAAATGAACATGACATTGTAAATTGATGAGCAGCCTCGCAACCATAATAGATGACTAAGACAGAGAGAGAGAGTGAGAGAAATACAACACCGCAAGAGACAGACCAAAGCATTTTAAACATCAAGGAGACAGGTGTAGATTGATGAAGCGATGCATCATGGTATATCTGGCAATCTTATGCCGCAGATACCACGCAAAAAAATTGTCGCAATAAGGAGTTATGCCATTAAGTGCCTGCTATGGGTGTAGTCATTGTCATAGAGGGAACTAGACCATAAACAAAGAGGATACAACTCCGATTTTTTGATGCAAGAAATGTGGCACTGAAATTCTATCAAGTCTGTTCATTTACACATGTCGTAATGAGTCTTCCAAAAACCAAGCACCTAAGAAAGGTCCATCTAACTACGGCCACCAAATATACAGAAAAATTCCACAAAATCTTCAAATGCCACTCCATGTAGAGAAACAACTTCTCGAGTGCAAACACATGGAAAATTCCATTTACAAACTTTGCAGTCCCTTTCTTGGTTACTAGGCTAAAGAGAACCATCTGCAAGAGAACATCCAATTTCTTTTCCTTCTCATATTATTTTATGTTTTCCTCTTGCAAGAACTATTCATATATAATGTATTATTTAAAACACCGCCAGCTAATACGCATCAGTCCAGAACATTTTCCGTTTCAATGTTTAGAGGTTCTAACTTCTCCCCTGTGATGCTAATACCTAAACTCCACATGTCTTTATGGAAGCATGCATATATACCAATGGGTGTTTGACTTGACATGTCTGAGTCTCATCAAAGGTCTCACCTTCTCAACTTTACCGACTTGCTATCTGAAGCAAATAAATGCAAAATTACAAAAAGTTGAAAAAAAATTCGCAATAAGGAACTAGTTCCCAATACTTTAATGCCGTTTTTGTAGTTAATAATGAAATAAATGGATTCCTGTATTCCTATTGTTCTAAGGCAAAAAGTCAAAGTCACTTCTACTTGCTGCCAATAAGGAATGATGCTTTGATTACTAGGAACTCGTAAGATCCAAAAATGTTTCAAAAAAAGAAAAACTACAATAGACAGCAAAGAAAGTTAATGTATCTGGAAGGACCCAAGTTCAATTTCAACTTTCAGGTGACACAGACAGGACAAGGAACCCAAACACGGCTGTAGACATTCACCAGGAAGAAAGGCAAATTGGTAGCAAATTGGTTTCACCAAATAATTGATACGTGGCAATATAGCATATCAAGAAATGGTTCTCTCTAAGCAAAGATATGGCAGAGGCCCAGCATAGCGAGAAATAAATCAGGTGTGCAGCCGCACAATCCCCAATCATATACATACATTGTTGAGTTCAGTCGCAAATATCGTAATGCCAGAGGAATTCACTTTGTTGAGTTCACGTGAGACAGACAGGACATGAAACCCAAACACGGCTGTAGACAGTCACCAGGAAGAGAAGGCAAACTGATATATAGCAAATTGGTTTTTCCAAATAATTGATACTTGACAATAGCGTATCAAGAAATGGTTCTTTCTGTTCTTCCCTTAGAGGGGCTTTTTGGTGCTTTCTTTGTTTCTTCTCTATGATGTGCTTATTTATAATATTGCTTAACTTGTTGGGCTTGGTTATTTCGTTGACTCTCAAAATTGATGAAGTGTCCTGGATTTGTAATATACGATGCAAAATGTTCTCTTCTATTGATTGAAAAAAAATAAATAAAAACCAACAATTAAATGCCAAAATTGCAAAATAAAATCGTCAGCAATAACCAAATAAAGTAGACATAATTTGTATACCATCATAGCTGCTGCTCTCAAACGTCTGCTGGAGACTCCTCCGCATGTCGTAAGCGCGCGACGACACTCTCTCCACGAACTCGTTAGACGTCCCCGGTATTCCACCCTCCATCCGAAGAGCCCTCTCCACCTCCTCCTCTTCCTCTTCCTCCTCCTCTTCCTTTCCACTCTCTACGCCGTCGTTTTCGCCGCTTGCCGCTCCTCTAGCCGTGAGTCTCTTTCCAGATGGTTCAGGGGAGTAGGAAACGGGGAGGAGGGAGGAGAGAGAGGGGAGACGGTGGGGGATAGGGCTTGGCGAGACGGTGAACCGTCGCCGCCGGCGGTGATGGCGGAGGGGGTTCATTGGGGGGAGTACGATTGAAGGGGAAATCAATGAGAGAGAATCCATTGTGTGTTCTACAAATGTAACGGTAACTACAACAGTAATTTATACACAAATCAGTGTGCGTATCTGTTTCTATGTGGATACGTAGTTCTATGCGTGAAGGTGAGAGAGAGAGAGAGAGAGTTGGGGGAGGAGTTCTATGCGTGAAGGTGAGAGAGAGAGAGAGAGAGAGTTTTGGAGGAGGAGTTCTATGCGTGAAGGTCTGAGAGAGAGAGAGAGTGATATTTTTCTCTGGTTTTTATAGGTAGGTGCCTAGGTGGGACCAGAGGGACTGCGGAATCTTGTAGAATCAAACACGGAGCCTCATAATTTACTTTTTTAATTTTCTTATTTTCTGTTTTCTGATTTCCATTTTTTGTCCTGGTTGAGAAAATTTTTCGTTTCTGTTTTTGATAGGAGGAGCAACTTATTGGCTTTGTTATAGCATCTCCGGTTCGTCACCGAACTTAGGGTTTATTTGATAACATAAATTCAACGCATTTAATACTGAATCAATTAATAAGTGATTCAGTAGGTTTGATAACCACATTTCATATTACTTTTGATAACCACATTTCATATTACTTAACAAATTAAGTACCACTTAAAATATAGGCTAAAAATTTGAAAAAAAATTAAGTAGCTTTAAGCTACTTAATTATGACTGAAATTTTGTGTACTTACATTCAACCGTCATACCACCACCACAACCACTTCCACCAACACCTCCACCACCAGCACCACCACCTCCACCACTCCACCACCTCCACTACCACCACTCCTCCTCCACCACAGCATCACCACCACCACCACTCCCTCCACTACCACCACCACCACCACCACCACAACTCTACCACCACTACCATCACTACACCACCACCACCACCACCGCTCCGACCACCACCTCCACCACCATCACCACCACCGCCACTCCCCCACCACATCACTACACCACCACCACCACCACTTCCTCCACTACCACCAGCTCCACCACTCCACCACCACCACCATCACTCCACCACTACCATCATTACACCACCACACACCACCGCTCCTACCACCACCTCCACCACTCCACCACCATCATCATAACCATCACCACCACCGCCACTCCACCACCACTACCATCACTACACCACCACCACCACCACCACTACCAACGCTCCTACTACCTCCACCACTCCCCCACCACCACTCCAACACCATTACCAAAAGTATATTGTGACCGTTAGTAAATTAAGATAGAATTGGAACAAAATTAATTCATCATTTTTTTAATTCAGTACTTAATATATTTATCAAACAACTTTTCAGCTTAAAAATTTCAGCATTCAGTTTCCAGTACTTAATTTTTCAGCTTTCAGTTTTCAGTTTTATCAAACAGCCCCTTAACTCAAACTCAAATTTGAGTAAAACTCATCTCCAGTCCTTCACCAAATCTAAGAATCAAATTACGTTTCACTCAAATTTTTCCAATTTTATCACCAAATTTGACGAAAACCAAATCCTTCACCAAATTTCCACAATTACTTTTTGGGTGAAGCCCCTTTCCACGGCCAGGGTTAAGCCAGTTCGAATTGCTCAAAGTTCTGCACCTATGCTAATACCGTGCCTGATTTGCACAAACCGGCTCACATTCTCTTGGCAGGTCGTGAATATTCAGACGAACCGGCTCACATTCTTATCTTGTAATATCTCTACAAGAGTTACTTAATAATTGACCAAAGAAAAAAGAAAAAACTTGAGCTGTTTCTTGGGCTGTTACTCGGTTCTGTTTAATATCATATATCCGGGTTTTTGGCGCTTGGCTCTGGCTACAGCTAGTAGTTTCCACTTTCCTGGATTTGTTCTGTATGTGTTTTTTCTCCTGAAATTAAATGCAACGTAACCCCTTCGAAAACCCAGGATCCACCGACCAAAAGAATCACGAAATCCGCCACATTCAACAAATTTTCTGATGTCAATACAGCAACTAAGTTGAACACAAAGACACAAATTTCAGTGGCACAGAAAGTGAAAGTTATCGTCTCAGGAAGACCTTGTCCCAAAATCACTGTCACGGTTGCACAATGCGTTCAGAATCTTGCAATACCAGAAATGCAAGTATATCAAGACAAAGAAACAAGAAACTTTACGGACAGAACGATCCTCCCACCAATTTTGACTAGAGCAAGCACCGTCCACCCAAATTCAGAGTTATTCAGAGTTACACGAGATAAGCAGGGAATGGAGCAAATTCAGTTTGAACAAAGCCACATTCCATATCAATTGAACTAAAACAAATCTGATATCCCCAGTTCAAACTACTCTATTGAATCCCAGCCCACACCATCCCAATGAACATCCACAATTCACCTAGAGAACTTTTCCCAATGGTTTCAAAGCAAGTAGAATATGAAGCCACAGCTTTACCACATAATAGTTGAGAAATAAACCACCCATCAGTCAATGGTTTATAAGCTCATCAAAGAGAAATCCGCACTAAAGCATCTTAGTTCGAAAAGCACATCAAAGATAAATTAGTTGTTCAACATCTTAGTTCTAAATAATTGAATCAATCCCCGGGAAACAAAGTACAAGGGCTTCCATCAAGCATGTAAAAGATATCGCACCAAACAAACAAGTCATAGAAATGGCAGGCAGCTATTAGCTTGAACCTTATGCCATTATCTTCGCAGATCTAACATAAAGGCTATCCACGACCTTACCAATATTTGAAATAGTCTCCAGTGTTGCAGGGTAGATAGCATCTGTCTTGGGATCATCAAAGATGATGAGGCATCCAGCACCTTGATCTAAGGTCCCGGCAAACTTCTTATCAAGGATCATCTGAGACAGCTTCTTCTCCACATGGTCCACTGGTAGTTCAATCAGCTCAGCAATATGCGCAATCTCCACCCTAGAAAATGGCTCAATCAACCTGCAAAGGTTCTGCTCCAGCAGCGTATCATAAAGGGATGACAGGTGGCGGTGCACAATTGGGTCCTCCTCCAGCTGAGCCTTGAAATCCCTCAGCGCAGTCTCGAACAGCCTCAGAGACCGTTGAGCATGGGCGTGGGCCACTGCCTTCATTGCATCGACTTCCGGACCCTGGTACTGCAAACCCACCTTCGTGGAGGATAATATCCCTGCCACATCATCAGCTTGACTCACCATGATTTTGCACAATAACATATATTTGAGACTGTATACGGCCCGAGGATCTTCAAGAGCATTAAAACCTTCAAATGCTTCATAGAAATAACTGTAAGCAGTTTTATAGTCCTTTTCTTCCGCGTGAAGAATTCCGCTCTGTAAATCTATTGTTCCCTGCTGATCTGGCGGCACGTAAATAGCATTGGCTGCAGTTCTAGCGGCAGTTAGAGCCGCCTTGGCTTTAGGAAGGTTTCTTAGAGAAAAATGGAGCTTACTCTCCAATAATTCTATGTCCACGAGGAGTAACTTGTCATCCAATCTTCTCACTTCCTTGATTAAGCTAGAGAGGAGGGCAAGCGCCTCTGGATACTCCTTGCTCTCCATCAAAAGAGAGGCAAGCCTCGCCTCCACTCTCTGACGGAGGAACGTTCGCTTCTCCGTGCGGGTCCACTGCACCATCTCTTTGCAAAGAGAGATCTGGAGATCTGACGTGTTGGGTATCTTTGCTACTGCATCAATTATGCTTCGGACGATTTTGGCAGTTTTTGCCTTCGGGATCAAAGAAAAGAAAGGCCTTAGCTGGGTCAGGAGGCTTCTGAGTTCCTCTGCCCTGTTCTCTTCTCTGAGAAGGTCTGCGAGATTCGAGATGGCCTTTTCTTTTATCCGCAGTGCTTCAGCAGAAGAAGAAGGATTCTCAAGTATGCGGTATAGGATGGAGATTGCCTCCGATGGCATTTTTGCTTCTTGAGCCTGATCGAGTGATTCAGTGGTTGCTGGGAGGTATGATGAAGACATGGTCACTGCCTTGAGGTTCCTGAAAATCAGAAATAACTCAACAATTAGGTACAGTATACATAACTAACCTCGCAAACTAAGCAAAATGAAAAACAGTTATCTTGTAAAATATACAAAACTCAGATGACACAGTTCCCACTTCCCAGTTTTTCAACAAAAATGGAAGACATTTGCTGGTTTTGTTCTTCACAGACGAATTCATACACGAAATTCATACAAGGTGAGATTCAATTTCCAATCAGAAACAAGCGGATGCATTATCTTGTCAATACCCTTTTAAATGATAAAAAAGTCCGGAGCAACTCTTACTAGAGCCATGTCCCAATGATCATTCCCACTTTTGCATTTAAAGTTGATCAGATTGAGGCCAATCTTGAAAGAATCATCATACCAACAGCCAAAGCAGAAAAATCTACCTAATAATTATCAATCATCGACAATACATGCATCATCATGCAAATACAACCAAAGCGATAAAGAACGAGGAAACTAATGTAGCACCAACGACAAATACATCACAAAGACATTCGGATACAGATCGGAATAACCTCCAAATTTCTTCTACTCTCTTTCCTTTAATTCCTCCTACTTTCTCCATTCTTTCCTCTAATTTCTCAGCCATAAAATACAACATACACAAAAAATAGAGAAAATATCTCCTGTGCAAAAAGAAAAAACTCAGTGTCAACAACTATGGGTGAATAACACAAACAAAAGCCTAGAAAAGCCATTGCTTCAGGCCCCTAAATGATCAACAATTCTTTTTACTAGAGTACAAAAATACAATGTTTAAACAGCTAAGGGGGCGTTTCGTAACACTTGCTCTTGGAGTGTCAAATATCAGTGTTTCAAGTTTGCATGTACTTTCTACGCCTCACAAAAGCCAATGAATACTTGTGGTGTCATTCTAAAGTTTCGATGACACCTCTTCGGGGAGATTGAGGACTTTTAAGAGATGTTCATGGCCCCTTAACATTGACATTCAACACTGTATATGGTGTATCTACATGTTATTCTATTCATATAGTGCCAAACTTAGCAAAACCACCACCTCTTCCATCCTCGGAATCATTGTCAGAGTCAATAACAGGATACATACTATGTCCTGCTAAGGATTGTAACTCAAAATAGCAATTTCAGCAACAGAACTGTAGTTCAACAGTATAGACAGCAGTTTCAGCAATAAAAATAACTGTTTCAGCAAAGTTTCAGCTCAAAAACATCAGTTCCAGCACGATTTCAGCCAAAAAACCAGCTTCAACACAATTTCAGCCCTAAAACACCAGTTCCCGCAGATTTTCAGTGAAAAACAGCAGTTCCAGCACAAAACAGTAGTTCCAGCACATTTTCCACATAAAAACCGCAGTTCGAGAGCATAAAACACAATAACAAATAACCCAGGAAAAACCTAACAAAAAGTGGTCATGAAAGCAAGACAATTCAGTTCAAGTCCCTTTTCAGGAGACAAAATTTTCTACAGCTTTGTTCACGAGTTTATAACAAACACAGACAAACCTCAAAATCAAATATCTTTATCAACTCGCCTAAACTACAACAAAAAAACTCATGAAGGTAAAAACATTTAGATACAAGTGAATCAATCAGAATTTGGATGGACAAAATAGAAATAGCTATCCCATGCGTGCCACTACATGAACAATCAAAACTATAAACAATCCGTGACGCGACAGAGATCCCACCCACCATAAACATGTGGAGGCTGGGAAGGAAAGATCACAAAGCAGTTGTCCCTCTTATAACCACATTCACACTGAAATTGGTGAAAATCAACAGTATAGGAGACCACAATTACCCAAATACAGCTAGTCCCTTTGGGCACATGTTCTTCTTGGTAAGCGACATCTTTCTGCCTAACAAACCCCACTACTCCACTACAATTTACGAAATTAAATTCATCTTACACATACAAACCCAACATAATTTTTAAAAAAAACTTTAAATTCAATATCAGACCAAAAAAAAAATCCCACTACTAGTGGGCCACTACAATTTACAAAATTAAATTCACCTTACACATACAAACCCAACATAATAAAAAAAAAATGTAACTTTAAATTCAACATCAGACCAAAAACAAAATTAATGAAGCACATGCCTTACCCCTAGTTTAAAGAAAAGTTCATTTCGGGGGCAGGTCGGCGGAGGGTATATTTGGGATTTTATTGTTTCATATCCTTACGCGTGTGTTTCGTTTTTCCGTCTAGGCCTGTTGGTAAAGTGTGGCCCGATAGTAGACCGGCCTGTAAAAAGCCCATGTGCCGCCATAATACCCAGCGCAGCGAAACCCTAGCATTCGATTGGAGCTATTCTTCGAGGAAGAAAAAGCAGCTTAAGGGTTGGGAAGCGAAAGGACTTGACTGGATGTAGGGGCTTCAATGGATGCGTCAAAACGGTTGTTGCGCTTGCTACGCCTCCTCCAAAGCTTTCAGCTCTGCCTCTAACTCTCCCCGTTTGTCTTCGTTAGATTTTTCCCTCTCAAATGCGCTCTCTCGATCGATCGAATCTCTCTCTCTCACCATCGAATATCTTTCTCTCAATCGAGTGCTAGGGTTTCGCCGCGCCGGGTATTGCGCCTGCACATGGGCTTTTTACGGGCCGGTCTACTATCGGGCCACACTTTACCATCAGGCCCAGACGGAAAAACGAAACAAGCACGTAAGGATATGTAACAATAAAATCTCGAATATACCCTTCGTCAACCTGCCCCTGCAATGAACTTTTCTTTAAACTAGGGGCAAGGCACGTGCTTCGCATGAAATTGTCGTGCCTGTTCGTTTAATTTTTTGTTTTTATTTTTGGTCTAATGTTGAATTTAATGTTAAATTTTTTTATTATGTTGGGTTTGTATGTGTAAGGTGAATTTAATTTCATAAATTGTAGCGAACCACTAGTAGTAGGGTTTGTTACGGAAAAAGACATCGCTTACCAAGAATAACTACAATTTTGGTTCAAACTTATGAAATAGGCAAAGGGGGATGGGGGATACAAAGAAAAACACAAAGAGAGAAAGAAGGACGTGCTTCATGGAGTGATTGTTTATGTATAGATGAATGAGTGTTGATTGAGGTAAAAGCATTGATGTAGATGATTTTATCATGGTCTTGCAAAGAGGGCAGTTACAATCCCACCAAAGATAGCCTGAATAGTTATCAAGAGTTTTTCAGTTTTCAAAAATGAGGCTAAACCTTAACCTATTTATCTAAAACATGATTTAGAACATTAGAACAGAATTTCAAACGCCTAAAATACGAAAACTTTACAGGCAAACTATTACATTACCACAAAAGCTAGTCTTAATAGTTACGAAGAGTTTTTCCAGTTTTCCAAAAGCAGGCTAAATATTTACATATAGAACAGAAGACCAAACCCATAAAAATACGAAAACATTACAAGCAAAATATTAAATTACCACAAAAGGTAGCCTGAATAGTTACCAAGAGTTTTTCCAGTTTCCCAAAAGCAGGCTAAATATTTAGATATAGTGATTGTTGCCTGAGTTATATGCCAAAGAACATGTGTCAGAAACTTGCAGTTTCATGTCGAAAAAACTCTGACCTTGTTGACAAATACCATATAAAATAGTAGGTTTAAGCAATGTTCTAAAAATCACTAGGTACTAGTCGGGCAGAAAAGGGGTGCCTAGTGCCTAGGCGCCAACTAATTGGCCGCCAAGGGCCTAGGCTGGGACTAGGCACCGATTAGTCGGCTGCCTAATCTAGGCATTAGACGCCTACACAGCCGACTTTTAGAACAGTGGGTTTAAGTCTAGCGATTACACAGTATACAGGCTGACATCGTTAAACCTAGAGCGGCCAATTTAGGGTTACTCCTCCCACCCAATCTAGTGATTAGGCAAAATAATCTAATTGCACCAACAGAAATTCAATATACAATTCGAATTAAATTTTCAACGTACCAAACCATTTCAATTGCATACCTTGCTCTAAAAAGGGTTGAAGAAGGTGGTATTCTTCAATTAATCTGCAAGGAAAATATAGATTAGAAACACGCAAGTGAAAGAGTGGGCTAAACCCAAAAAACCCAAAGAGATTGTGCAGCTAGGGTTTCACACGCACAGGAGAGAGAGAGAGAGAGAGAGAGAGCGCGAGCGCGCGTAGTAGCGTACCATGGTGGGAACTGATCGGTGCTTTCTTCGATCTCAAGTTTTCACTTTCGTTGGTTTTCCGATGTAACCAAACCAAATCAGGGCTGACAAATATATATAGCCGGTTTCACAAAGGAGGCCTCGAAATTTTCTAGTATTGCATATTAACCCCAACCCACACCCCACGCCCCCCAACCCCCAACAAATAAATAAAAAAAAAAAATTTGGAATTTGGTTTGTACTTAAAAAATATTTTCAGAAATCGATAAAATAGTGTATAGAGAGGGGGCTTAAATAGTAGAGAGATTTGCGAATATTGGAATTGAACATAGGTCAAGATTGACAATCGAGAAAACTGAGCAGTGAAAATTACAGTAGAAGGAAGCGGATTCATTTCGAAAAATAACTTACAGAAGATTTAAGGATAAATCATTTTCATCCAATTAATGAAAAATGTTTTACATGTAAAATGTTTTCCTCATTTTTTACATAACTAAACACCGAAAAATAGGTAAAACTTTTTATCGGAAAACATTTTACTCCCAAACAAACGGAGCCTTAGTCCTTTTTTTTTCTTCCCTTTTTTTCCTGCTCAATAGATGTCTAATATCGCTAACAAAGCCGGTTCCACTAAGCGGCAAATGAGTGGAACAAGCCCAAAGGATAACCATCACATCAAGAACTTGTGCTCCCAACGAGAATCGAACTCCAACTCCCATGTGGAAGAGGTGGGGAAGTAAAGTATGATGGGCTACAACTCCCATAGCGTTGGCTTTTTAGTCTGTGTTTGGAATCCTTTTAGTTTTTTATTGAGTAAATTACACTAAGTCCCCCTTAACTAACCTGTATTTTCACTTAACCCTTTCAGACTATAAAATTCGATATTGTGCACCCTCTAACTATCCAGAGTTGACACTTAACACCCTTTTGTTAGGTCTCCGTAGGAAAAATGCACGAACGGCCGTCTCCAGCCACCGGATGGCCGATCCGAGTCGTTTAAAAAATTTATTAAAAAAAACCGAGTGGGCTTAAGCGGGAATCAACGGCATCCGACGTGCGTAGGTGCTCGATCCAAACACCCCAAGAATTTAAATGGGGTATTTGGATCGAGTACCTACATACGTCGGATGCCGTTGATTCCTGCGTAGGCCCACTCGGATTTTTTTTAAAAATTTTTTTGGACGGCTCGGATCGGCCGTCCGGTGGCCGAAGACGGCCATCGGTGTATTTTTCCCACGGAGACCTAACAAAAGGGTGTCAAGTGTCAAATCTAGATGGTTAGAAGGGGCACAATGTCGAATTTTGTAGTCTGAGGGGGTTAAGTGAAAATGAGGATTAATTAAGGGGGGCTTAGTGTAATTTACTCTTTTTTATTTGGAGATGAGGAACCGAGAAAGGGCTGGGCTATTCGCAGCCACGTATTTTCTCCCATAACCCACTCTATTCCGGTAAGTGATTGTTGAAAATCATAAATAACGTTTCGGTAAATAGCTGTTCAAAATAAGATTATATTTCGGTAACTACATGTCGAAAATATATTCAACTTTCGGTAGACAACTGCCAAACATGCATTTTCGGGCATTTTCGGTAAATAGCTGTTGAAAAAAATATCATATTTCGGTAATTTGATGTTGAAAATGTATCTTAATTTCGGTAACTAGCTATCGAGTCTAATTGAAAATTTTTAACGGGCTGTGGGAGAAAATACGTGGCTGCGAATAGCCGCGCCCCCGAGAAAAATATAGCAGAAAGGATAACGGTACAGATACAAAATCTGGACCACAACACAAATTCTTTTTGGGTCCATTTTGGGTGTCAAAAAATGATCAAAGCCGCTCATTTTATTTACGACTCTTACAAAAAACAAGCTCAATTTGGTATCGGTAAAGGCGTTTACGAAATATCCAACTTCGCTTTAGAATTCAACAAAGTTGAACGTTTCGTAAACGTCCTTACCGATACCAAATTGAGCTTATTTTTTGTAGGGATAATAAACAAAATGAGCAGCTCCAATCATTTTTTTGAGACCCAAAAGTGATATGTGCACACTGGTAGAGATTTCATATCCATACCAATAGCACCTCTGAAAAAATAGAAGTATATGAACCTTAGTGGGAAAAAAAATTCCAATACATCCTAAACATGCCTCGGTTAAAATTCCATACATGTCTCGTATTTTTTAGTTGTTCCATTACGATAGACTAAACAAACAAAAACATTACTTAAAGTTGAAAAAAAAGAAACTATTGCAGACGAAAAAAGTGTCAAAAAAAAAAGTGCATTTTTGTTACTTATTTAGAAATTCGTTTGAGCCTCAAATTGTACTTGTAAAACCCCAATATTATAGACAAATATTGTGGGAGTGAAAAATCAATAGAAAGTCCCAAGCCTGCATGTGAAACTGTTACGGTATTTTTATTTCCCTTGATGAAATCGAGTTTTACTCTCAACCATGCGAGTAAAGCATAGATATAATAATCATCATCAAAGCATAAACAACCAAGTTGCATCATCATTGAGCAAATGGCAAACACGTGTAGCTCTTCTTGGCCGGTTTAAATAAGCTCATAGTATCTCATAATAATAATCCAATGATATCAACTCTTCCTCAGTTTTAAATAAGGTGGGTATCAGATTACAATGCTATCAAAACCAAGAGAGAGAGAGAGAGAGAGAGAGAGAGAGAGAGCAAATCTTGAGTAGTCATGAATCACGATACGATTAATGGACCAACTCTGATCACTGGAACTGTGCGCTGGGCTGACAGTATCTCATTCATTTGGGCAATTTCAAGCAAGAGCTGGCTGATTTTCTGCAAATGTCAAGTGAGAAAAACCACTCATTTGAGATGTAATGCATGTGTCAAAAAACAGAAGGTAAGATACGAATTATAGATTATATTGATAGAAAGCTAAATATAAGGATTGGAATCAAAACTTTGAAAAGTATAAACATATATTGGACACACGTTTGTCTATACGAGCGCAATCTTCCGACATATAAATACGCTTAATACACAGTACTGTTACGCATGCTTCTTTAACTAAAATGGACTATCTCCGATCAAGAAACCACATTATTCATGACACACAAGGACAACCGTGTCAAATTCATAGGAAACCGACAATAACTAAATCGTGATCTTAATGTACATTTCAACACATTAGACTTGTATCTTTAAGTTACACGTGTCTCTGTAGTTTTAAAGGAGAAGAACCAGCAACTGTCTGTGCCTCAATAGAACCAGTAATAATGTCCCACTCTTCAATACAAAAAAAGTTGAGTTCATCCCCCAGTTGACACAAATGAGAAGTCAAAAAGAACAGCAAAAGACATAACGAGACAGTGCAGAATCACAGAGATAAATGAAACACGACAAGGTGTCCCAATGCTTCTCTTTTTCCGCTCTCATTTACTCCTCTTTTTAGTGTCTCTCCGGTGCCATAGGAATGCAGAAAAAGAGGAAAGGATGACTAAAAACGACAGCGGTTCTCACAGCCCAATCTCAGGTAAATAGAAACGTGGGGGTTAATCAGGCATCGGTAAATGTAATTTAATATGACCTGTTTACCTTGGTTGTTTCTAACAGCGGTGCAGTCATAAAAAATTACGGTCATCTGCGCAGCTTACTATTGCGTAGTGGCCATTTCTTCAAAAAGAAAAAAAGTGAGCCAGATTCATGATTTTGTCCATACCATGGTGTGTTCACTTTCTATAGGAGTATCAGAACAGAAGCTTGAGTTTAAAAACAAAGTCAAAATCATCATTTAATTTGATGAAACTGATTCTCCGTTGCTTGCTGCATCGAGAAAAAGCTTCCCATTCTAAATTGAGCCAAAAAGACCTTCCATCATTTCCAAGAGAATTTTATGGGGTACAAGCGGGATTGGATCTGGTCAATTGGCTTCAGACCAGTTTGGTCCATTTTGTGCATCCGAGCCGTCCAAAAGTGTTTTGGACGGCTCAGATTTAACAAAAACACCCCTTATAAATCTGAAAGAGAGAGCAAAATAATCACCACGAAAAATGCCATACTGAATGCAACGTACCTCCTGTAACTCGGAAATGAGCTAATATTTACTTTCAAGGAGGTTAACTTTAAGAAACATACGCCTATGAAGAAAACCAATTCTCAGTAGTCAGTAGGACGTATTCACAAACAGCTAGGGCACATTCGATTGGTCAGATATAAGAGTAAGTTTTTAACAAAAACACCCCTTTAAATCTGAGCCGTCCAAAAATGTTCGGACGGCTCGGATGCACTAAATAGACCAAACTGGTCCGAGGCAAATTGAGGGGATCCGTTCGCGGTACAAGCACGGGGGTCATGCTCGAAAGGTTATGAATCAATTGACAAGTCTAGTACCATTATCTTGAGTCCGAGTGGCAATGCATCGTGGACCTTCTGGATCAGAAATCATACAGGAATTTACTAGGGTTTATTGGATTGGCTCATCACAAGCTAAGAAGCACACAAACGGACATGAGACAAAGATACAATACGATGTGGACACGCAGATACGTTATTTCTTCAAAATGTAGGACACGGACTCATTTGGAATACGATCAATTATATATATCAAATATATTATTATGCGCTTATATACCATAAGCAATTAAGCATAAGCCCCAAATCATAGAATAGATGAGATACAAAAAGTTATCAATCACAAAATCCTTAAAAAATTAGACATGGGCACGGTAGGAATCCTCAAGAAATCCTTACAAGTTTTCAAATTGAATTTAAATATGATTAGCCATAAAAATTACTAATTTTCCTACTTTGCATATCATTATAAAATTTCAATTTCTAAAATTTTTGATAATCGCATGTTAGTAAGTGCCTAAGAAATGTCAATCATATTTATTTCTTAGTTATAGACACCAAAGAAGTATCAGACACGTTACGAAAGAGCGTCGAACATGTGTCCGAGTTTAATTTCTAATTATGACATGGAAAAAAGAGGATCAGACATGTACCCGGCAGTGTCTTAGGAGTGTTGGTGTTTGACACATGTCAAATACAATACGCTACCTTCTTTTAAATGTTTGTGCTTCTCAGATCAGGAGTGTTGATTGGCTCTGCGCCATTGATTCTACTATAATAAGTGAAACCAAGAGACTCCAACCAATGAAGATTGAGAAGATTGACTCAAGAGCAAATTTCATTGAGATCTCTATTGTCGAATCCAGACCTAACCATTGAACAAGAAGCGATGGGCATTATGGAATATTGATAGGCCTACCGTCTTAGAAATAGGGCCTATCTTTTCTAGGTACAAGTTTGAATATGAGGCCTTTATTTCCATGCCTTCTCACTACTTTATCGCCTACTTTGATTATAATAAGGGGTGGGTACGGTAGTTAGGAAGATGATCTAATATTGTCCAGGTTGTTTCCCTTGTTGTGTTGCTAGTTGAAGTGCTCTATGCTCTGATACTCTTCCGCATTTTGCCGGTCTGCCTCCATGATTGTCCTTGGAAAGTTTTCGTGTCCATTGCTTTGTTTAGGCCAGGGGATGCCCCTGTGGTTCAGGTTGTACTAATTGGTTTTTTTCTTGGTATAAAATTTAGGAGAAAACTAAGGGTACTATAAGACAGAAATATTACTTGATTTTTTGGAGTATGTTGTGCATACTTTGGGTTTGGAGGATGGTACAAATATATTTGGTGTACAGTACTCAGTTTTTGACTGCATTTTTTTTGGTATTAGTCACATATTCTTTTGGTGAAGTTACAAAAAAAGGTGCACAGTAAACCCCAGAATAATTATGCGTGTTTTGTTAATTATGCAATTTTTTTTTTTGGTAATTTCTTTAGTGTTATGCAATTCTTTGCAACCAAATTTTATTCACCGTTTGTTTTAGCGTGTGTACCATATAGGCTTCCCCTAAAATCTAGTAATTCACCAAGAAAAAGTTCAGCCAAACGGCCCAAACTCTTGCCGTTCCATTAAGGGAAATAAATATTTTTTTTCAAATAAGTTCTTGTTTTTTTAATTAAAGATAATGTATTATGAAGGAATAATCTGTCATGTAAAACGGAAAATAAGAATTGCATAGGTCTGAGGGTGGTAGAAAAACTGGAATTTAATAAAACCGAACCTTGTCTTTCTCCCTGAGAAGCAGCATCAGACCCTCCTCACTCTCGCGCCGTAAAACCCTCCTCCGCCACCGCCTCACCTTCCCATAAAGCACCAACACCGCCAAAACTCCGCTCACCCACACAAATGACCAGAAACCCCCTCCCCACCCTCCACAATTACGAACCCCATACCCAACCCGAACCACCCACGAACTCAGCACCGCCAAACCCGACCCCAATCGCCTCCCAACCGGGCCCATCCCATCACCTTCGTTCGAATCCGAGTCGGACGAAAACGACGGCGTTTCTTGAGCACGTGGGTCGTCTCGCGGAGGACTAGTAATTGGCAAGCCCTCGTGATTGCTTGGATGAAAAACGGAGTAGTTATTGGGTATGTAGTCGTCTATAATCGCCACCTCTGCGTCGCCGTGTTGTGTGCCGCCGGCGGAAGATGGTGATTGGATTTGCTCCCAGTCGTTGAATCCTTCGGCAACGTCGTTGGGTTTTTCCATATGGGATTGGAGAATGTGTGGATTGGGAGTGAGAGATTGGGATTATGTGGGGGAAGTTTGACATTTTCAGAAAATGATTTTCTGTGTGGGGTGATTGCTTGGTGCATACGGACAATTCGAATCTCTGTTTTCTACTGGGGTTTCGCTGATATTTTCCCCCCCGAAGATTCTATTCTGATGATCTGATCAACAATTGCTGACTACGATCACCCGTCGCGATTTGTTTGCTCAGTAGTGTTTTCGGCCAAAATTTAGTAGATTTTTATTTGAAATATTTAAATATTAGTGTTTATCCGCGATTACGGTACTACGCATTCCGGTTGGAATTATCCGTGCCTATGGTATTTGCTAGCTAGTGGCTCAAACACTCAAATACCTAGTGGCTCAAACACTAAATCAATTCATTAATGTGTAGTATGTGATCCTCTCCTTAATGACATGAAAGAGAATTACTCATACTTACGACACTCCCCCATCTAAACTAATAAACTAGCTATAAAAAATTATCAATTTGCTTATGCAATCCCAATAAATACCAAGTAAAAAAGTTAAAATAATATTACTATGGATCTTCCACCATATACATTAAATCCATTTGCAGAAATGAAAGAACATATTAGAACCCATAAATCAAAAACATCAATGTAACTTTAATCACTAATAGTCATCAAACGCCATAAACTAAATCATAGAAAGAGAAAAAAAAAAGTTCGAACTGCGAAAAAAATACATACTATGAAAAAAGCTTCGGGCTTTGGTTAAAATACCTCAATGTAAGCGATTATCGGAGGCATAGTGTTTGCCCGTGTCTACGGTGCACAACCCACCCCCAATTAGAATTGGCTCAATTTGCTGAAAACTATGTACCCATGGATTTACTATTCTGAATTCAATTTCTGCCAAGACTTGTATCAATTTCTATCCATATAGGCAAGGGCAACCCGATAATAACAGAAAAAGAAAAAAAAGGGTCAAAAAACACATGGACCTGGGTGCGGACTACACTATCATTCAAAACGAAACGTCAAGAGGAGTCAAAATAATAAAACTCGATTATGTGTAACATTTAATAACACACACACCCACTCACACCAAAAAAATACACAAATTTCTTGAACACTCGGAACAGGCACAAATTCCACACGGTACAGCAGCTAGATTGAAATTTAAACACCACTTGCACCCGGGAAAGAAACAGACACCAAAAACTTCCAAAAAAAATCCTAAAGAAATGTTTCATGCAGCTTCCAAAAAATGGTTTCTTTGTTAGACCTATTACCTTTGCTTTCACGGAGTTTTCTTGGCCCAGCTTTCATGTCGCTTTCTTTAACCAGTTTGGCAGAAATAAATCAAAAATCTCAAAGGAATGTTTCTTTTCTTTTTTTTATAATCGAAAGGAATATTGTTTTTTGGCCTAGCTTCCGACGGGATTTGTAGACCTTGGTGCGGATTCGAAAGAGAGAGAGGAAGGGACCCAAATGACAGAAACTGGGTAAAAAGAAGATAAGACATTTTGTGAAATATTTGAAAGATTGTGGGCTCTTTCTTGAGAGAGTTGGAAACTTGAAGAGCACACATCAACCCTTGTATCAAACAAATCTGAACCGTTACAATAATTTGTCCCCACACTTTTCTATTTTATAATAGAGATTCATTCTATTTATCCATACCATATAAAAATTCATCCCATTTTTTCATACTTATGTTTTTATCCTTACAATATGTAAATTACCTTTATTACTCTTTATTCTATTTTATATATAGATATTAAACCGGGGGGGGGGGGGGGGGGGGGGGGTGGTTTGTGCTGAATTCCAATTCCTAGATATAGATACAACAAGGGGAAGGTAGGGATGACCATCTCAGCCGATCCGTCTGTATCCGATCTGGTATCTGCTCCGAACAGATCGAATTTTTTGGAGATTTTTTGGATATCGGGGCGGATTCAGATTTATTTTTTTTAAAAAATCGGAGATCGGATCGGAGGTAAGTCTGCCTCCGATCTGCCCCAAATCCGATCTCCTTCCCCGATTTGTCCCCGAATATCCGAAAATCTCTTTTTTGATAAAAAAAAAAAAATACACCTCCGATCCGCCCCAATCGGTCCCCGAATACTCTTTTTGATAAAAAATCTGGTTTTTTTTTTTTCAAATTCGGATATCCGAATCTCCAATCGGATCTCCATTCTCCATTCGAGGCGAATTTGGAGGTAAGAAAATATATCTGATCGGGGATCGGGGCAGATTCGGAGGTCGGATAGAAGGTTCGGATTCGGATATGTCAATATCTGCCTCCGATTCGTCCCGTTGCCATCCCTTGGGGAAGGAAGAGATGATTATTTTCAAACTTTCAAATTTCCAACAAATCCCACTCATTGCTTAGTTTCATTATTTTCGGATGATATCAACAGTTTTTCCCTGTATTTAAGTCCCACGTCTGGTCCTTTAGTCTCACCTTACTCCAAATGATCGTGTTTCTAAATTCTACATTGAATTCGTCTTTCTTCATCCTCATCCTTCTTCATCCTTTTTTCCGCAACAAGGTGCGCTCATGGCAATTGTCCATTTAATTGTAGTTATTTTGGTATTAGTTTCATGGTAATTTATTTGTATCATTTATCATGAAACAAGTTTTACTGTTATTTCCATCTCATGATACATCATCTGCACCATCACCATGTAATTCGAGTTCAAGTCGATTAATATCAACGACGACAATATCGGGATGTGCACGCGAAGATTTTGCAGGATTGTTAGCTAGAGGAAACGAGGTTCTCGCGACGACGAAAGGGATTATGATTTCATCTCAAAAATCGACGTTATATATATAAGATATATAATAGATATAACACCAATAGAAGGGCATTAAGGGAATAAAAAACTAGTAGGAAGACGGAATCATAAATAGCTTAGAATTGGAGGATGAAAACATAAGTCTGTTAGGCTTTTAGGATGATTAATTAAGTCTCCCTTTTTATTTGTGGTTAAGAAGTTGGTAGGTGTTTCCGGTAGTGAATAAGTTGTTATGAAATGTCAAGTTGTTTCCGGTAGTGAATAAGTTGTTGATGGATTTGTGAGTAGAGTTACTGTAGCAAAAAGAGATTTTGCTGACAATTTTTTTTGTTAACGGAAACGATCTGGTAAAATGCTGAAACTTTTTTGTTAATAGAACGAGATGGTAAAATGCGTTAAGTTTTTAGTATTTTTTGTTAGTGAAAACACCCCTTGAGTATTCCATTTTTCGAAGTATTTTGCTCAGTTTTTAAAAGGAAAATGATTTCCACAACCTTTTTTTAGCCATTCACTTTTTCTCTCTTTTTTATCCACATGAATTTACTATATTGCCCTTGCATGTGTAAAGAAGTGTATCGAATAACGGGCAAGATAGTAAATTCAAATGGATAAAGACAAAAAAAGAGTGTGAATGACTAAAATAGGAGTGTGAAAATCAATTCACTTTCTAAAAGTGGCAACATAAATTTGACAACCTACTGATTTGACCCTTATACTCCTTTTCAATGTTGAATTGAAGTATGTATTCATTTTCACTTTTGAAGAGTAAAAAATATGTACACTTTTAGAGGTTTTGACTTTGACTTAATTAATAAATTGTGAGATTTCCAGGGTGACCAGACAAATTGGGATGGAAAGTATAAATATAATAAAGAATAAATTACATTGAACCCCCTCAACTATGACCTATTTTTTCTTTCTCTCTCTAAAGCTTAAAACTCAAGCGCTTAACCCCAAGTATATGGATCCCAGATGTAAAATATGGCGCAATTGAAAAATCATAATTTACTATACAAATGTTCTATTTTTTTGTTCATTGTTCAAAAAAAAAAAAAAATTTTGGCGCCATTGAAAAATCACAATTTACTGTACAAATCCTCTTCTTTTGTTCAGGAAAAAAAAAAGATGGTGCCTTTAAAAAATCACAATTTACTCTTTTACTTGTCAAACACCATCCTGCAATGTTCTTTTCACCTTAACCTTTACCCCCTAAAGTAACTACATTGGAAATCAGATCTAGACACCAGCTGAGAGTGAGCAAAGAACCACATAACTCACTTGACGCAGCATGATCTGAAGGACTACGGGCGGTTTTGACCGAATATGCAGTCGAACAAGAGTTGGTTCCCTCATTGAAATTCGGTTTCGGGTCAAGTGTTAGACGGGTTCAATGCAAAACCAATAGAATTGACCTGATGCTATACGTGTTTGTCGCATGTTTTCGACCCTACACTTGTCAAGATCTCCCACTATCTAGCCATGAATTCTCAAGCCAACATTTATCTTTTTTGATCTAGTTTCTAGATCAGTAGTGGCCAAAGCCATAAAACCCAACCGACTCAATCCGCCAATTCACTATTTTTTTGGACGTGTTTACTTGTTGATATGGTCAGTATCGGGTATGAAAATTGTCACGCCCTCGATTTTCAACATAACAATAATAATATCTCAAAAAGGAAACCATCGCAATATACGTATCAATACCCCAAAAGAGTTTCCCTTCAACCATTAAAAGAATACGATCAAGTTCAAAGGTTTACAATAATGGCACTCCGGCCCCAAATGCCTCGAGATTAGTCAAAAGATGATAAGTTTAGAGATTACATGATTTCCAAGTCAAAAGATTATATTGAAAATTACAATTACATCTCCCAAAGAGTTTTACAAAGATGTCAAAGTAATTCTTTCATATTAGCTTTCAAAATGACGAAGTTAAACTTGCGCTCCAAGCACTTCATGTTAATAACCTTGAGATGTACCTGAAAATGATACTACCTCTGTTCCACAATGACAGTCCCACTTTCTCTCTCTTACCTCTTTTCAAATCAAAAAATTAAATACTTCCATGCACAATTTTTTAAATTTTTTCGCACCGTATTAAAGATCTCGATTAGTACTTTAATTTGGTGTGAAAAATTCAAAAAATTATACATGGATGTAGTTGAATTTTTAATTTGAAAAATGCTACAACTTTTCATAGTGGACTCTCAATATGGAACGGAGAGAGTAATAGGTTGAGGTATACTAGCCCAATAGAGATTACTATGCCCAAACTATATGCAATGAGATGATCGATGCATCGGAACGAACATAGACAACAATGGAGTTTCTCGAATGGACAAGAACTTACGACTTGAAGATTAACACAATCCATAAGCAACTCGTTCATTAATCTCTAAAGTTCTCCATTTTCATTGTTTCACGTGTTTCGGTTTCACTTCCGGACATTAGGGACCCCGTGCGTCCTATATTCATTCCGACATCACACCTTAAGGTGGATCCGTGGCTTTCTTGTGCACTTTCAGATATTAAGGATCCCTCATTCTATCATTCTCAATTATGTTCTCCATTTCACATACCTCAATATCATAGTGCTCGACATATAACAAGTCAATACCGTCATATAAACACATCACAATGCTCCACATAATCAACCAAATGCACCAATGACATACGTGTGTCGTATAATCCTATTTCAGCACTTTACTTCTCTACAACGAGAGCCAAAGAATGAGGATGATCAATGAATCATAGGGGCATGATTAATCATGTATGGAAGTGGTTTAAAGAGGTTTATGATGTGTTAAAAGTGATTGGGAGTCAAAACAATAGAAGTGGGAAAGTTTCAAGAATTTCCAGATAGATACCGGAACTGCCCAAAATGGGGGTTCCGGTACTTAACTGCAATTTCTGCGACAAGTTGACAACGAAAGTAGATTTCATAATACAACAACCATGGGACATTCAAACACGACTTTTGGGCATAAAATCAATAAAAAATTAGTCTAGGGTCCACTATAGAGAACTTGTAACCCAGTTAGTTCACTTCTAATGTTTGTAACCCCTCTAGTCCACTAATATAGTTTAGTAAGACCTTAAGTCCATTTCTTTTAAAAAAGAAATTAAATCAAGACAAAAATGTCCTCCTATATAAGCTGTCATATAGAAAGAAATCCTAAACCACAAACAAATCTAGAGCACAACCTCATCTCTCTCTCTCTCTCTCTCTCTCGAGAACTCATGGCCTCCAAGCTTCGCTCCCAGTCGCCGACCTGATGTCTCTTCCGTGCCCACAATTGCCACCGTCACCGGCCACGCCTCTGCCGCCGACGATGGATGGGCTCATGATCAACGTGATCTGTTATTACCCAGACTCGGCCCAAGTGCAACGACAAAGAGCTCCAAGCCTGGTACGCCGACTCCATCAACGTGGGCCACGCCGACCTCCGCCACGAGAAATGGATAGTCCTTGATTAAGAGTTTTGTCCAGTACTGCCATGCCCCTAAATCATTCAATCAAGATAAAAACATTCGTTGGTTATTTTGGTTTTGCAATACTAACAGTATTTCACTTTTTCCATCCCCCGAAGTCTCCTAATCAAATCCTTCCCAAAAAATCTCTCTATTTCTCTCACTAAAGAACCATCTGTTCGTGAATGGAAGCAATCAGAAAACAAGCCACCAAGCTGATTGTTTATGATGACTTTTAGAGCCCTACTTTGATCTATGTAAGTTCTTGTCTTTGTAGATCTGTTGGAAAGTTTTAGTTGTTAATTCTGCTTTTTTTTTTAGAAATCTGGAGTAGTAAAAACAAAAAATATAATATTATAAGAAGGTTAATCCGGTCATTTGTTTGTCCCGTGTCCGGTTATCATCAGATTTGGAGGTTTTTGAATAAATACATAAGGTTATATGTATGCTTTTCCTAGGGTTAGAGATCTGAAGTTTTTTGAATAAATATATAAGATTATATTTGTGCTTTTTATCAATCACTTATTGATTCGGTCCGCGCAGCGACCTCTCCAACTTGCTTATGATATATTTGGAGTTTTTTGAATATATATATAAGGTTATATGGTGTTTCTGTTAAGGCTAGACATATAAGATTGGAACATGTTGTATTTTTTGAAAAAATATATAAGGTTATATGTGAGTTTTTCGTGTCACACAAAAAATATATTTTTGTGTGTTTTTATTGTTATTTAATATCATTTTTTAAAAAACATTCTTAGTTAGAGAGAGATATAATAATATATATAACGTTATATTGTTATATATAACATTCTAGATTAGAAATATTCTATGTTATTTAATAAAGAGAACATATAACGTTATATATGATCTTTTTGTACCGAGTAACGTTATATATGAGCTTCTGTCATATATAACGGTATATACTTCGTTGTCGATCACTTATTGAATTGGTCCACGTAGCGGCCTCTCCGACTTATATATTCAAATATGTGATTTGAAGCTCGGTTAGCGATGTGGTTTGGTTATAGATGATCTTCTCTACTGAGACATATATGTTATATGTGACAATTTGCCCTTGGTACCTAATTTTGTTCTTTATAACTCCAAAACAAAAGAACTAATAACGTTATATATTCTCTTATTGAATTAGTCCGCGCAGCGGCCTCTCAAAAACACAAATGGATATATCCATATACGATTATATATGGTTATATGAGAATATTTGTGACCATATGTACATATATAATATGGGTATAACGTTATAAATATATATGAGCTTGTATTGACATAAAAAAAAATATTTTATTTCGCATAGAGAACATATAACGTTGTATATGAGATTTTATCTTGTAAAACTCAAAAGAAAAAAAAAGGAACTAATAACGTTATATGTTCTCTTATTGAATAGGTTCGCGAAGCGGCCTCTTAAAAGCACATATGGATATATTCATATATTACCAGAAGCAAGTCGAAAAGGCTGCTGCGCGGACCAATTCAAGAAGTGATGAACAACGGAACATATAACGTTATATGTGAACTTCTGTCATGTGTAATATGTGTTTTTCCAAGAGCTAGACATATAATATTATATCTCGTTTTTGAGATATATTAATGTTGTTTATGTTGTTTTGAATATGTGTATATGTAGATATAGAGGTTATGGGAATGCTATACGGAGGCAGAAAATCACAAATTTTAAAGGATTCGATGAAGGTTTTGATGAAGAAACGGTGAAAAAATGAAGCTTGACTCCCTGTGGCCTTATCAACATTCAATTTGGAATTCAAGGCACGACTAAAAATAAGGACAATGGTGGCATGATATGTGAACATATAATGTTATTTTTTGAGATATATAATATTGTTGGAAAGATATGATATTGTTTTGAGAATATATAATTTTGTCATGTTTTGTGAGATTTAGAACTACAGAAGCTCTGATATAATGTTATGTATTCTGTTTTTTGTGAGATTTAGAACTACAAAAGCTCACATATAATGTTATATGTTCTGTTCTATTTTTTTGTGAGATTCAGAGTTGCAGAAGCTCAAATATAATGTTATATGTTCTGTTTTTTTTTTTTTTGCGATATTTAAATATTCAAAAACTCACATATAATGTTATATGTTTTGTATGGACTAGCATATAACGTTAAAGACTAAAAACAAGAAAAACCAAAAAAGAAATGTTGTATGTTCGAAAATTTTTGCCACACATATAATGTTGTATGTTAGAAAATTTTTCACTCATATAACGTTAAAAAATCAATATAAGAAAAATGGAAAAAAATAAAAAGATAAATTTGTCACATATATAACGTTAAATGTTAAGTATAGCGGGTTTAATAAAAAAATCAAGAAAAATAAAAAAATTACGTTTTTTGTTACACATATAACGTTATATGTGGCGTGACGGCAGCGGTGACGGTGGTGGTGGTAGCGACGGCAGTGGTGGTGGTAGCGGCGATGGAGGCTTAATTGCAACAAAAACGAAAAAAAATGAGAAAATATATTTTCGTGTGGCCCTTGCTTCTTAGGTTGGGTATTTTTGTCATTACAATTATTAGTGGACTTAGTAGGTTATAAAACTTAGAAGTGGACTAGATGGGTTTGGAAAGTGCTATAGTGGACTTATGAAAAATTCTCCCAAAATCAACTCAACAACACATAGAGAAGGCAAGATATCCCTACCAAAATGGGTTTTGAGCAAAACCCTAAGTGTAACAAGTGTAGATTTGTCAAGAACAACCTTTCCCAAAGCTATACTGCAAGATCTTTAACCTAGATGATCCAAAAATGAGATGATCAAGCAAAGATCAACTCAAGTTTGAGAGGAGAGAGAGGAAAACGCCAAAATCAATGGATCTTACCTCCAAGGATGAGAAACCAAAAACCCGGTTGAGATTTGAATGATTAACACATAGATCTTGAAGTTTGGAGGTGGATTTGTGTGAGAATCAAGGGGTTTGAGTGTAGATCTTAAGAGAGATGAGAGAGAATGGGTTTGGGGTCTGATTTCGTGGTGTATGGATATGGATGAGAAAATGGCTAAGGGTCCCTTAATATAGTGAGCCAAAATCGCGCACAAAAAATATCAAAATCTATTGTCTAGGTACCAAAACTACGCAAAACAGGGGTTCCGAAACTGAACGGGTTCCGAACAAGCAAAAGGAAGGGTTCCGAAACTCAACCCGAGAAACTTAGAAATTCACCATTGGACAAAGGGTTTCGGAACTAGCAAAAAGAGGGGTTTCGAAAGTAATATGGAAATTTCCTAACTTTTTCAACGTTCACCAAAATGAACCCCGATCGTGTCCAATACATCCACTACACCCTCAAACACCATTACAACATCAACACTCATAGTTCAACTATTCTCCGAATGTCCGGTACACAATGGTACGCATATCTGTATAACAACGTTAATAAATACATAACTTAATCGAAATATGATCTTTCATATATTAAACGATTTAAGAAAATAGAATAATTTACGGGTCTTTACAAAAATATATACCCAACTCGATCAGATCGGGGTCGGGTAGCGGGTGGGTCTCAAACCCGACCCAATTAGACATGTGCACACCCCTGCACCACACTCCAACAACAACTATTTCAACCACAATCATCTCCTATCTCCCAATCTCCCGTGATTCCCCACAATTAACCACTTCTAATTTTGAAAAATTACCCTTAGATAATTAAAGAGAAAAGAAAAGGATAATTTGTCATAAAATTTTATAAATCGTGTCATGTTTTTGCTCACATGACAAGTTCCGTCCAAAATCCTAATGTTTTACTAACGAAGAAGTTTATTGTCATCAAATGAATACTTTAAGGGGATTAAGGTGTTTCCGATAGTGAATAAGTTGTTGGAAAAAAATTTATGCAATCCAAGTTATTAGTTGTTTCCGGTAATGAATAAGAAATGTCAAGTTATTTCTAGTAGTGAATAAGTTATAGATGTATATGTACGTGAGTGAAAATGTTGTTGAGAAAAAAGTTGTTGACAAGTTATTTGTTAGTGTGAACAACAAGGTAAAATGCCAAAACTTATTTATTAGTGTGAAGGATATGGTAAAATGGCCCAGGTTTATTTTTCAAAAAAGTGAAAACAGGGCCTAAGTGTTGAGTTTTAAACATTAGAGAGGTTAAGTAAAAATTAATCACAAATTAAGGGAGTTTAATGTAATCTATCCTAATAAAGGTTTGTCTTCTCTAGATTTTATTCGTTTTCATGGACCGGTTCATACATAATTTTGTCTAGATTTTAATTGAAATTAATATTACAGTATAAACTAATAGAGATGTGCATAAGCTGGCAAAACCTTATATAATATCACGTAAATCAAAGAGAGATCAGATTAGGGCAAAAGGTTTTGAGCAAATCAGATGCATAATCCATTCTTTCATTATTTTGAACATGTGAATATAAACGAGCTGAGTAATGTTTGTAAAATTTGTGTTAAGATAATGAAGTCGGAGGTGTAATGAACCATAAATTGTTTATTGGTTTGTGGCCGGCATAAGAGAGAGTTTGGGATAAATTATTTTTTTGCTTTTGTAATTTTTCTTTATGTTGCAGATTTTTTTACTTGTATGAGCAATCTAAAAATTATAAATGATAATTAAATGCAAAAAATATCCACAAAAAGGCATAAACAATTCAAGAACAGGTTGTTCGAATTTACATGATTTTGTACTTTTTTCAGTTCCTTTAATTGAGATGAATTTAAATAGTGATCAAATATGTTGGAAACTTGGTAAGGAAATAATACTATTGTGTATTAGAAATTGATGCTGTAAACCACTTGTGAGTAATAGAAACCACGAAGTCAGAAACTAAAGGAAATTGTAAGTAACAAACTAATTATTCCAATGGTAAAACAGATTATACAATAACAGTAACAAGAAAAATACGACTCACGGATTGCAAACACCGACAGAGAAGAAATAGATCGAGTCTAGCGATGGGTCACTGTGTCTTTAAAGCAGATTTCGCCCTCGCCATAGTGCTCACGATTATGGACGTCCACTTCCCAGGATGCAACGATCTTTACGCACGCAAACGCAGCACTTCGAGTGAGTGCCCCGCGAACAAAACTATGCAGAACTCTCTCAGACTCTATATGCGAAATATACGTATGTGTGTTCTGTGGAATTTTGGATGCATGAAATGGCTGGAATAAACCTATATTTATAGGCAACCAAGAATCTGTCCCAAGGGGTACGAAACTTGTTCAAAGGGTCACAAAAGAAATGGGTTGTGTTGTTTCCAAACTAACTGATGCAATGGTTGGAAATCCAACTGTTGCAACGTTCCATATGCATGCATTGGTTTGGTTCAAACCGAACAGCCACACTTGTTTGTTGTAAATTAAATTGGGCTAGAGAAAAATAACTTTCGCCCAAGCAAGTCAAGCCTAATTTATTTTAATCAAAGCCTGAGCCCGAGGACGAGCAGTTCCTTCCATATCGAACAACCAATTGCGAGACCCAATTCAAAATGGTTTTATGCCCCAAAGACTACAAAAAAATCTTTCTTAGAAACCATTTTTCTAACAAAATATTTTGATCAAAAATTATTAGAAGATCACTAAATAATGAAAAGGGTTATTTACCGAGACACCCCTCCAACGTTATCCGTTTTTCACGGTCACCCCCTCCCCCGAAATTCGCTACGGCTAGACCCCCTCCGTTATCTCTACTTTACCCGTACACCCCTTCCGTTAGAGTTCTGTTAAGTTCTGTTAATTTTTTTATTGAAATTAATTCAAAAGTAATAAAATGTTCCAATACTACCCTCAACCATATTTCCTCTCTTACCTCAATCCTTCCAATACTACCCCACCCCACCCCACCCCATCCCATCGACCCACTCCCCCACCGTCGGCGCCGGCTCCCACCACAACCAACACCCACCTCCACGCCTACCACACCCACCCCACCCAACCGAAAACAGCTGACTAAACGGAAGGCAGAAAACTAGGCCATGGATCCCGATGAGGTGAAGAAGAAAAACGGAGAGAACGTCGAGACGAGAAAGAATAAGGAAATCAAGAAGAGGAGGAGTTCGTTTATCCTGAAATTCGGATGCTTCAGATCGGACGACTACGATGTTTCCACCGTCGAGAGATCGGCGGCAACCTCGATACGGAGTCCGTCTCGGCTGGAGATATTCGCTCCCGAGAAATGCTTATAGCTTATTCACTTGAAATTCGACTAGATAATAGGTGAAAATTACCTTTGGGTTTGTTTTATTGTTTTACCTGATTGGGAATTGTGTTATAGAGGATTGGAATGGGTTTGATGGGAGCTTGAGATGGGTTGAATTGTGGGATAATGTGAGCAATGGTGGGTGTGAGGGAGGAAGCCATGGGAGAGAGAGAGAGTGTGAGCAATGGTGGGTGTAAGGTAGGAAGCCATGGGAGAGAGAGAGAGAGAGAGAGAGAGAGAGAGAGAGAGAGAGAGGGTTTCTTGGTTTGTGTTGAATGGGTCGATGAGTTTTGAAGTAAACTTGGAACAAACACGGCTTGGTCACGGGATCAAAAAAACAGAGCCTGGTCAAATAATGGAAATTTAAGAAGATGACAAGGGCAATTTTGGAAATTTAAACGGAATATTCCAATATTCATGACGGAAGGGGTGTCATGGTAAAAAAAAAAAGATGAAGGGGTCTCGCGGTAGCGAACTTTTGTCGAGGGGGTGTCCAAGAAAAACGTGTTTCGCGGAGGGGGTGTGCCGGTATTTAACCCTTTATAAATTTTACAAGATGCACGATTTGAATTACCCAAAAAAAATTCACAAAGAGGGCCCACGAGGGGTTGGCGGAAAACCACTTTTTTCCGGCTTATCCGGACAAAATTTACACTCTTCGAACATATACGCCTGCAGCACAATTAGTAAAGTGGTACTCCGTAATAACTGAATAAGTAAAGGGCACGTACTATTTTTTTGGATATTCATAGCTACTCCATAAAATAGGGTAGATTTCACTGATACCCCGTGAATTTTTTTTTTAAATGACGGATATCTCCATCACATATGAGAAAAGGCAAAGAACCCCTATAATTTCTATTTGCATTTCGCCGATATTTCATAACAATAAATTTCTGTCCAAACACGCAATAGAACGAGTGAGAAGTAACTTCTATTTAAAAATTTACCCTTGGCTGGTAATAAAATGAAATAAGAAAAAAACCTATCAACTCACACTTATTTTAAATCAAAATCAAAATGACCTTTTTACCCAATTGAAGAGCTTTTTTAAATCAAAAATCATAAAATTTATTAAAAGCCCTTCATGAGAATAAATTTATTAATCCCCTTTGGATAAAAAAATTGAGTATTGAATGTTTATTACTATTATTTGTTTTATGATTAAAAGGGTGAACTTGCCAATGAGTTCTGCTACTCACACAGATATTGCACATACTTCGCATATTTTTTTGTGGGGCTCACCTTAGATCCTATGAAGATGATCTGAATCGCTTATTTTTTTAAATAATTTTTAAATGTTCTTGTAAAAAATAAACTTAATTGGATATCGGCAGGCGTTTTCTTCAGAATTTGTATGGTGAATCAGTCAGTTTCATCCAAAGTTGTTAATCTCGTTCTGTACTGGTCCGTACATACCGTACCGGAGCTTAAACCAGGGATGGAACCAGTATTTTCTACACACAAGGGCCGAACTATAAACAACAAGATTCTAAATTTCAAGGTTTGGGAATTTACTTGTTTGTTTGATTTAGATTTTGAGAGAAGTTTTCTGGGTAATGAGTGAGAGGAATAAAAAGAGAAATGAGACTAATAATTAAAGAATAGCTTATGAGAATTATGCAAAGAGAGAGAGGTTGGGTTTTGTGACAAAAAATGGACACATTCTAATTCTAAAGTATTTAAATGTCTAAATAACACCTGATACAAGACACAATATTTATGTTTTCAAGCAAAATACAACTAATATTGATATCAAAATTTGGAAAAGAGAAAAAACCGAAACTGTGCGGGGCCCTTGGCCCCCCTATGCCAAACCCTAGATCCGTTTCTGGCTTAAACAGAACGCAAAACTAGGCGATCTGTACCACTTGAAATACCGGGCTGTTCCGGACAACACTGGCTATACCGAACAATACCAACATGTTCATTCGATACAAAATTACACTTGGTTTTTATATTTTCCTGTGCTGCAGCCCCTAGTAAGTGGTACTACTTAGAGCAAGTTTACCAGTCAAAGTAAACAAGCTTTATAGGTAAAATAGAGAACAAAAATGAGAAAAGTGAACTACATCATAATAGGTAAATAAGGAAGGCAAAATCACTTTTTCAGAAAGCCTCGGTATTTCTAGCGGAGCTCTGTAGCATAGGTATGTATTAAACAACTATTATTTCTTCTCTCTCTCCTCTCTCTTATGTCTTCTTTCTCCACTCTCTCTCCTCTATCATTGGGAATGTGTAATATTTTATAGTATTTTATAAGGATATAGACAATAATAGAGAATAATGAATATTGGTGAGTGATTGAGAGAAATTTGAGGAGTTAGGCCCCAACACTTTTTTACAAAATAAGTATTTATTTCATATTTTTAAACTCAAAAATAATGTAAATAAAAAAAAATTTATTTTTTTCTCACCGTATAAAAGATCTCGATAAAATCTATCAAACAAAATTCATATTGCTAGAAAAATTATTTGTGTAGACACATTATTTTTGAGCCTGAAATTATCTTTTTAAAAAATAAGTACTTAAAATAAGTTCCGGAACGGAATCTTAAATAAAATGAAAGAAATGTACTGTTAAATAGGTGAAATACATTTTCATTGGTGTACTTGTTCCTAAAGAAACAGAGTAGGTACCAGCTGGCGCTTGGATCCTAGTCTAACGGTTGGAAAAGGAGTAGTACTTAGGAAACAGACTAGGTACCAGCTGGCCCTTGGATCCTAGTCTAACTGTAGGAAAAAGGAAAACAAAAGCAAAGCCCTCTTGCCAGAGCTTGAAACGTAAGAATTGTCTGGGATTACACATTTTACAATTATTCTCTGTTTCATATTGAGAGTCTACCACGAAAAATCATATTATTTTTCAAATTAAAATCAACTACTTCCGTGTATAATTTTTAAAAAAATTTCGCACTAAATTGAAGTACTACTGTGCAAAAAATTTGATAAAAAAAATGACGAGAGAAAAAAATAAGATTTTCAATATAGAACGGAAGGAGTACAATTTATTACTCCTACATAACTACATAAGACCCCCAAACAACATTTGAATAATGTTTCTATATAATTTGTTTGAATATTGCAGTTCTGGATACTAATACTTTGTCCAATATTTTTCATTTTATTATGCTCCATATAATAATTTAGTTCTATATGTATGCATATTAGCTCACATAATACAAAAATATATTAGAAGTACATAAAATTATGAACAAATATATTGCGGTAAATTCAAAACGGTACCGAGATATACACCGGTACCGGTGAGTACCATTCTAGTAGAGAAAACAGTACGCTGGCTGGTACAGAATTGATAAATTTGGTTTCATCCTACAAAATTTGAGAAGACACCTACCAATATCCAAATGAGTTAAAAAAAACCTTAAGAATTATGTCAAAAGAAATTGGGCGGTTCAAATCATTTTTATGGGATCGTAGGTAGTCCCCACAAAAAACATGTTGCAATATCTATATTACACAGTATGTGTAAGTATATTTTTTGCTTGCCAATATAAGGCCCCGTTCCAGAAACCTTCTTAAAAAATAAGCAGCTTATTTCACATTTTCAAACTAAAAAATATAGTAAATGAAAAATATTTTTTCAATTTTTTTTGCATCATATAAAAGATCTCATCGAGATCTTCCAAACAAGATCCATATTGCATATTTTTAGATTTCAATAAGCTCATAATTTTTGAGCTTGAAATTGTCTTCTTAAAAAATAAGGACTTTTTTTAGGTTCCGGAACGGAGCCTAAGTCACTTTTGGCTAATTTCATAAAGTGTTTGATTAAACGATTGTTGATTGGGTGTCGGTGAATTGGACATCGAAACAACAAAGGGTTCATTTTCAATTTTCAAAAAAAAAAAATTTTAATCCCCCTAAGATATCGTCACGTGGTGTTCCAAACTCTTTCTCCACCATACATTTGAGTGTTTCCCACATAAATAAAATTTTAAGATCTTTTATACGTGAGACCCGAAATGGAACCTACACAAGGAGTTAGTACTCCATCTGTACACATAGCGTTTTTGTAATTCTAATCTCTTGTTCATTGTGGAGTCCTGCTACTCACACAGCAATCTGTGCACAGATTTTGTTGTGGGGCCCACGACGGGTCCCACACAAACCATCCGAGCCGTTCATTAAATGTAAAACACTTTTTCAAGGGCCTCCGTAAAAAATAAGCTCAATCTAATACCTATAGGTGCTTCATCCAACCATCTAACTTTTCATTCAGATTTCCGGATAATGAAAAGTTATATGGTTGGATCGAGCACTTATAGGTATCAAATTGAGCTTATTTTTTACGGGAACTCTTGAAAAAATGTTTTAGATTTAATGAACGGCTCAGATGATTGGTGTGGGACCCGTGGTGGGCCCCACAATAAAATCTGTGCACAATCTGTGCACAGATTGTATGTGTGTGTAGACTTTCTGTTCATTGTGATGAGATCTTTGCATTCGACCGTTTGATCAACAATTTGGATCTGTTCAAAAAATAAAATATGGATGTATTTTCTGAAATTGAATAAACATCCTGCGAACTCGGCTCGTGGTTCACTTTAGTAAAGTCTCTTGTAGGTGGTAGTTGGACATTAAACTTATATTTTTAAGAAATTGACTCATTTTCATTAGGGTTAAATACCGGCACACCCCCTCCGCGAAACACGTTTTTCTTGGACACCCCCTCGACAAAAGTTCGCTACCACGAGACCCCTTCATCTTTTTTTTTTTTTACCATGACACCCCTTCCGTCATGAATATTGGAATATTCCGTTTAAATTTCCAAAATTGCCCTTGTCATCTTCTTAAATTTCCATTATTTGACCAGGCTCTGTTTTTTTGATCCCGTGACCAAGCCGTGTTTGTTCCAAGTTTACTTCAAAACTCATCGACCCATTCAACACAAACCAAGAAACCCTCTCTCTCTCTCTCTCTCTCTCTCTCTCTTTCTCTCTCTCTCCCTCCCTCCCATGGCTTCCTACCTTACACCCACCATTGCTCACACTCTCTCTCTCTCCCATGGCTTCCTCCCTCACACCCACCATTGCTCACACTCTCTCTCTCTCCCATGGCTTCCTCCCTCACACCCACCATTGCTCACATTATTCCACAATTCAACCCATCTCAAGCTCCCATCAAACCCATTCCAATCCTCTATAACACAATTCCCAATCAGGTGAAACAATAAAACAAAACCCAAAGGTAATTTTCACCTATTATCTAGTCGAATTTCAAGTGAATAAGCTATAAGCATTTCTCGGGAGCGAATATCTCCAGCCGAGACGGACTCCGCATCGAGGTTGCCGCCGATCTCTCGACGGTGGAAACATCGTAGTCGTCCGATCATCCGAATTTCAGGATAAACGAACTCCTCCTCTTCTTGATTTCCTTATTCTTTCTCGTCTCGACGTTCTCTCCGTTTTTCTTCTTCACCTCATCGGGATCCATGGCCTAGTTTTCTGCCTTCCGTTTAGTCAGCTGTTTTCGGTTGGGTGGGGTGGGTGTGGTAGGCGTGGAGGTGGGTGTTGGTTGTGGTGGGAGCCGGCGCCGACGGTGGGGGAGTGGGTCGATGGGATGGGGTGGGGGAGGGTGGGGTAGTATTGGAAGGATTGAGGTAAGAGAGGAAATATGGTTGAGGGTAGTATTGGAACATTTTATTACTTTTGAATTAATTTCAATAAAAAAAATTAACAGAACTTAACAGAACTCTAACGGAAGTGGTGTACGGGTAAAGTAGAGATAACGGAGGGGGTCTAGCTGTAGCGAATTTCGGGGGAGGGGGTGACCGTGAAAAACGGATAACGTTGGAGGGGTGTCTCGGTAAATAACCCATTTATAAAATAATGTATCTTCGCAAAAAATCAGTTTGTTCGGTTATTGACAAGTATGTCAACAGTTGAGTTTTTAGAAGAAAAAAAATGAACAGTTGTGGACAGTTTAACTTAAAAAATAGTTGATAGATTCAGACCGTCCATTTTTTTTGTCTATAACTCAACTTTGGACATACTTATCAATGTTCGGACAAACTGATTTTTTGCATGAATGCATTATTTTACAGGCCTTACAAGATGTACGGTCTGGATTACTCAAAAAAATGTACGAAGAAGGCCCATGAGAAGTGTTGACGGAAAACCACCTCTGTCTTGCTCATCCGGAGAGAATTTGAATTCATGTTGGAATAAGATTCGAACATATATAATTCGTTAGAAACCGTTTCAGTGTACATAGATGCTTTTTGATGCGTACGAAACCTTTTCACATATGGCCGTGTCAAAAACATCAGTAAAGCTAGGGACACTGACCAAGGGAGTCCCAATTTTGCACCGACAGCTGTGTGGGGCCCTCTCCAAGTCTCGCATAGATGATCCAAGCGGTTCAATAATTTTAAATTAAAAAACCGAGTGGGCTCGCGAAAATTCAGCTCAATCCGATATGTGTTGGTGCTCGATCCAATCTTCCCAATTTTTTTCTGAATTTTCAAAAATGGGAATATTGGATTGAGCACCAACACATATTGAATTGACCTAATTTTTTGAAAGCCACTTGGTTTTTTATTTTAAAATGATTGAACGGCTCGAATCATCTGTAGGAGACTCAGAGTGAGCTCCGCATGGCAGTTGGTGCAAAATCGGGGGGCCCTCTAAATGGTGGTTGTAGCATAGTCCCAAAAACATTTCCCTTATGGAGTGATTAGTCATTCTGAACTACCGCCGCCATGTGACACTACAGGATCATTTCCCTCCACATATTGGTATGGACTCCGAGAGTCATATATTTGATTGTGAAACCCATATCCATGTGTGGTATAGAAGGTGACATCCTCGGAGTTCATTGAGGACTCAGGAATTCGGCACAGAGTCGTCACTTACTAATTTTTGTCTCAATTTTTTTTCCGCAATCGAGCCTAATGATATTTTTGGTCTTGTTCCATACGTTTTGAAGATGATTTGTTTTCCAAATCGAAAAAGTTTCGATTTTTACATGCAATATGTCTACATATATATTTATATTAATTAAAAAAATCAAGGGCATATAATAAATGATCTTTTATCATATTTCGAGAACGAAATATGATTCAACTTGAAAATCGAGCAAGCAAAAGCTCAATTGTTAAAATACACACGAGTGAAACAAAAAATTATATTATAAAATTACGGGGAAAAAATAAAGGAGAAGTGATGTTTAAGAGAAAAATGGTGAACCAAATTACTTTTTTGGGCTTGTTAGAGTTAATGGGTTAATATTTTTCATATTATGAGAATGCTGGTGTAATTTGTTGGGTAGGTCAATAACAAATCGTCCAAGTGAAATCGTATAAAACCCGAGGGGCACGTGACCCCCTCCCTGGTCCCTCTTTACGTCCGCCACTGCCTGAAGTAGGATTTGATTTTTTTATGTAGTACTCCCGAAAATAAAAGATCGTTACCATATAATGTGAGATACTTCTCGTCTCTCAATCACCTAACAAAAGTGCATGTTATTATTTTTACCAAATAATTTGTTGCTGCGCAAATGGTCGAGAATCGAGATTTAACGCGTAGACCGCGGTAAATCCAGAATGACTGTGAAGCGCACGTGGTGCTCGAGTCCTAGGAGCAATTAGTAGAAATAGTTTTTCCCATGAAAAAGATGACTTTACTAGTACTATAACAAAAGTGGAAGGTGCTGGAATTCCTTGTCCAAAGGACCACAGTGATACCACCGAGGTGGTAGTCAGTTGGTGGGAGTCATCACCTCTCTTTAACAACTATGTAGGTTCAAGTCCCGGGAAGCACATGTGTGCATGTACCCGGTGGTGTCATTAAAAGTCTTTGATTTGAACCCGTGGTTGGACCGAAGAGGGAGATTTCTCGACGCTGTGCACTAGGTGGTGCCGTGGTGATGGCCCGTCCTTCCGGACGATAGCTATGGCTCGAACCGAACATTCCATTGGTGGGTCGGGAGCCCCTATGGTCACGCCCGAGGAGGAGTTGCTACGCTGATCGCCCCCTTCCACCCTTTTCAATTATCAAAAAAAAAAGAAAAAAAAAGGACCCCAGTGGTCGACTAAAACCAAACCAAACAGTCTTTCCCAACAAATCTCTCTTCCTTGGCTAGCCGGTACACAACTAACCCCTGGTCCGCTGGTATGGGCATCTCTTTGACTAGCCGTTTTGTATCCCACATTGCCACAACCTCGGCATCGGCCGGGCTAACACAAGAAAATATTAATTGCTCCTGGAGCACCGTTATGTGATACTTTACGAATATCTACCACCAAACATTTATGCGGAACTCAAGAACAATTATATTGATCCCATGTGAATGTGTAGCGGTGGCGGTACTCCAAAAACACTGAATAGTCACTTGGCTAACATAGTTTATTTGATATTTTATGCTTAGAAAAACTTTTGTTAATTCTTCGTTAAATCTACTGAGTAAACGTATAAAAATATTAAAAAATGTGTGCAAATATCAAAAGAAGTAGGAAAACCTTTAGAAAAGAAGAACAAAACTACATTAAAAATGTCTTGCTACAATTTTTCTCCTATTTACTGAACTTTCTTCAGATCTTTCAGATTTCCCTGGTTGAGAGGAGCAGTAAATCTATATAATTTGATGCGAATCTAACAAATTTTCAAGAGGACAACAAATAAAGACACTTATAAAAATTAGGAAAAACAAGCCCTAAACCTAGTTGTTATTATTTTAGATTTAAAAGCATCAGCTCCTTGGCGCTGCTCTCTATGTGGATCTTTCTTAAGATCAATCATTCATGTTTTAGATCTCATCGGGTCATCAATCATTTTAAAATTTATTTTGATTTGATACCAAAGAACAGATAAAAGAACCAAAAAAAAAAATGTTTTGATACCAAAAGGTGCAGCCCTTTTATCTTTATTTTATAAATAAAAGTTTGATAAATAATTTTGTCCAAGATAAGTACGTTAAAAAAATATAAGGCCAAACATTCCAAATATTAGAGTCGTGTAAATTGACCTGGATATCTACATAATAAGAGAGAATGATTTTTAAATCTTATCTCTGTATAAATTATAACCATTGATTTGCTCTAAAAATCCTAGAGCTCTCTCCCTCTCTCCCAACAAAACGGGTTGATTGGTAATAATATGATGAGCACGAAATAAGTCAAAGATTCCAAACATTGAGGTCGTGTAAGTTGACCCGCACATCTGATCAATTGTTAATATGATCAGCACGAAATTTGACCAATCCTCAACCAACACTAACGCGCAAGAAAATACTCCCTACAAGAAACATCCACGTTTGATTGTGGCCCCATAGGAACAATCGAAGTATTCCAGTGTTCACAAGAGCAACTCTAGTCCCTTTGTCAACACACAGTTCCTCGTTTCTCTTCAGCCCGTAGTACCCAGAAAACCACACCAGGTTTGTTCCCATTCATTTCACTTTGTTTGTTTGTTCTCTTGTCCTATTTCTGCTGGGAATTTATTGATTTCAACCCTGAAGTTTCTTGCTTGACTTCAAGATTTCCCTCTCCCTAGGATATCTATACTTCGTCTTCTTTCTTGTCTGTGGAACTGTGTTGCTTTGGATTGAGTTATGAATTTCAAATGTGCTGAGATTTGAAAGTGCTTTTTGGACTCTTAGTTTTGCTGGAGATTAATGATTGGGATAGCTGTTGTAGTTTGTGTTTAAAGAGAATGAGAGGGCATCCATGTTTTCCAGATGACTTTAAGTTAAACCCTTTATATTTCCCCCGGTAGCCCTGTATCTTTGGTAATCATGGGCTATATACATCTACCTATCTTTATCTATAGTATTACACTGTAGAAGTGTAGTTTATGTGCCAAGCCCTCCGTTTTTTCGGGAAAAGAAAATTTCAGGAAAACAATAAAAACCCACCTCACCTTCGCCTTAATTTTCGTTCTCTCCCTTCTCCATGCATTGCATCATGTGTATCACGCGGGGTGCTGCTTACATGGACGTATGTGCGTGTGTAGACATCTGTACAGTTATTTGTTCCTTCCATAATTCCATCACATTCCAAATGATTCCTTGGCGGAAAATGCATCTTGCCTTGCACTCGATTTGTGAGTAGACTAGTTCTCAACTATTTGCAGCTTTGCTCTTGATTTTTGTGATTTTATAGCTAAGGGTTTGATGCAGTTTTTCGACAATCTTGCCTATTAACGCTTTGAGTTTCTGGACCATAATCATGTATATGTATGTATGCATCAATGCAACTTGATTTGCCTATTTCCTGCATACAACTTGATTTGCTATTTACATATACATTATTATGGTCCATCACATCACTAATGGTTGGTTGCAATTATTGCCTAGTTCCTCCCTCTGCTCATTTGATTTGCTTCCAACGCTAGCTGTAAAACAGTTGTTTGTTGTTCTTTATCTCCTCTCGCTCCTTCTCTCTCTCTCTCCCCCTCTCTCTCTCTCTCAATCCTAGTCAACCTACTATGAGCTGATGTTGCAATGGTCTACGAGCTCTTGCAACACACTCCCATCACAGAGCAAGAATTCAGTATCTCCGGACTATGTGGGTTTAATGCTGGTGTCGGCACAATATATCTACAGAATTTGTTTCTCCATCATTTAGTTGCTACAAGGGGTGTTCTAGTTATTTATCAAGTGAAAATCGTTGCATTTATCAAGTGAAAATCGTTGCATCATTTATGATTGAGTGATAAAGGATATTAAAAAGCAGAATCGTAATGTCATTAGACAAGAACGAATAGGGTGATGTCTTAAATGATCAGTCAGTCTTATAACATGCATGCATGCAGGATGCGACTCTATGTGTTTAATTTCTTCACCTGCAACAACGTGCAAACACCCATCCAGTGCAGTTTAATTTTTTCACTTATACTAGTCAATGTAGAGACTGAATACTGATGTTGTTGGATTTATTTCACTTTCTTATGCAAACATTTTCTCTGTGCTAGGTTCAACTGAGCTGCTGTTCACGAGATTTTATAAGTTTACTTCACCAAGGTGTTGACATACGTTTGTAGCAATGATTGTTTCTGCTCTGTTGACATCTGTTGGAATAAATTTTGGCCTTTGTGTTTTATTCTTCACTCTGTATTCCGTCCTGAGAAAACAACCAAGTAATTATGATGTATATGTGCCACGCTTGTTGGCAAACGGGGAGTCTCATCGTAGAAGTCAATTTAACTTAGAAAGGCTAATACCTACTCCTGGGTGGGTCAGAAGGGCATGGCGGCATTCTGAAGCGGAATTACTTGCATCTTCCGGCTTGGACGCTGTTGTGTTTATGCGCATTATCATCTTCAGGTAAGTTATCCGCATATTTTCCGAGGAAAACAAGCTTCAAATGTTAAATTGTACTTTCTCCAGGGACCTTAGTTGCAAGATCCTCTTCTCAAGGGGACAAACTTGCCTTGGAACCACGCTCTCACTCATAGAGAGAGAATTGCACTCCCAACTAAGATAGAATATGTAAAGCATAGGAATTGTAAAGAAAGTAAAAAAGAGAGCTGCTGAACAAGACAAAATATGCAGCAATTATATGATATTAGAAAACCGTTGTATAAACCAAATACTATTTACTTACTATTTACTGAAAAATGATCATTTGCATTTGACACCAGTTTCTAGTACTTAATTTTCCTCAAATATGCCCCTAGAACAAACCAACTGTTTTGGAAAATCTATATTTTTACTAACTACAACATAGATATGGTATACATAGAGGATCTGTACCTTAAATTTCAGTATGTCATCTTGCTCACCCGCCCCTTCTCCCGCCCCCGTACTTACTCCTGCTTCATGCAGTTAGCACATAACAAACTAAGCTGACTCATCTATTGTGGTGGAGGGGAAGGCCTAAATTGACAGGAATGTGGTTGTGAAAGGCTATTAAGTGTAGATTTAATCAGTTAGATGGCCCTCGGCAGAGCATAATGACGAAAAAAGACTCGGGGACTCTAAGCTTAGTTTGGTTTGGTTTTCTTGATGATGTTTTTTCGAATTAAGAAAACTTATTTACTCATGTTGGGATAACTACATGCTTTACTTTCTGTTCGTTTAAGGTGAACCAATTGAAAAAATAGTGTCTTTTAGCTTTTTGGATCATAGTATCTTCTAACTTTTTCATTCTCTTAGAAAAAATAATCAGCATGCATTCTCGACAAACCTCATTAGAAGAGTAAAAGCATTATTGAGGAATGAGGACACAAGCTTTTCCATGTGAAGGGCACAAAAAATGAAAACTGGTCCTCTACTAATGTCAAGAAGATAAAAGGAAAAAACGGAAAGTGGTCATGGGTAGAGGACGAGCAACAGTTCCCATTGACTTTCCGTTCCTCTTGGGGTGGTAACTGTTCCAGAATAGGCAATGTTGTGGATGCAAGAAAAAGAGATCCAATAATATTCAAACATTTTGCAAATTGGGGGGCAGGTGTCACGGCTACATAATTTGAAACCTGAGCCATAACATGATAATATTTTTTCACAGCATTAATGATTATAACGTCCTTTCAAAATATTAAGTTATAACATCAAAATCATGGACAAGATGAGACTAATCCACAAATGATATAGCAAAAGTACTCCCTAAAAACCTTTTATTGTCATTCTCATCAAGACGGGTGTATGCTCATTAGTCTAAGCAGAGGACATAAGGTGTTGCCTACGATTTCCTCTCACAGCATTCCAACTATGTGATAATGCATAGAAAAGTACTATAATTATAGTACTATGGGACTGTTGCACGTGGTCAACCTTCCATGAATATACTATATGTTAACCTCAAGATGGAATGTTTCATTGTCGTTATTACTTTGTTGCTGCTTCTGTTAGTAAATCAATGTTTTGATTTTTCTTTTCTTTTATAATTTCTTTCTTTTTTATTGACTTCATGCAACTTCAACCTCTTCTTTTCATCTAACTATTGCAGTTTGAGAGTATTTTGTGTTGCTGGGATTATTGGGGTCTTTGTTCTTCTTCCAGTGAACTTCACAGGGGATTCGCTTCAGGATGTTGATTTCGCCAATCTGACAAATGATTCTCTGGATGTATTTAGCATATCAAACATAGAGAATGGTTCAAAAAGGTGACCATGACATCCATATTTGATCGAAATGAAGCACGTTTCGTTTATGCTCATTTCCGATTGTTGAAACACCGATTTCCTCTTTAGAATGATTTACATGTGTATCCTGAGGAAATTAAGTAATAAAAGCTGGTCTCTGTTTGACAGATTATGTTTTTATATTCATGTTGAAGTACATGACTCGGAAAGTATTTCTAAGGAAAATGTCAAGGGAACCTCACCATATATTTGGTATTTGTGGCAGGTTATGGATTCACTTCTGCGCTGTATATATTGTCAGTATCTTTGTCTGTTATCTTCTTTATAATGTGAGTTGTACTTCCTACCCAATAAATCATTTCCTTTGTGGTGTCATTGGACTGCTGCCAGCACTTTACCTTTATCAGATTTGACTTCCTCTCAATCTTTTATTTTACTAGTATGAGAGGTTGAAAACAATAATTCTCATGGCTCGGTTGGTAAATCCATTGCCGTCTTATCTTTTCTTTTCAGCTTTTTTCAGCACATATTTTGCGTAGCTTATGATTTTAGGAATTTATGAACGCACCCACCCACATTTTTAAATTGGTGCTGAATAGTTGTTGTTTGTAGGAATATAGATATATATCGTCAAAGAGGGTGGATTACTTCTTATCGTCACAACCTCAGCCACATCAGTTTTCCATTTTGGTTCGCAGTATCCCTGTCTCTGTTGGGACCAGTATCAGTGACAGTGTTGAAAGATTTTTCACAGAATATCATCCTTCTACGTATCTATCACATACTGTTATTCGCCGCACAAGCAAAATTCGAAATCTCATTGTAAGAGCCTCATCTGGATTTTAATTTTTCTTTTCACAAAATGTCTTTCTTTAGCAAATATGATAATGTTGTTCATGTTTCTCCTTCTTGAAATAGTTCACTTCGAAACGTCAAGTTAAATTATTTAATTTAACTCCGTATCTTAAGTGCGTGGCTTGCTCTTTAGTGGTTCTTTTCTATTAACGTTTTATGTTTAATGAATGTACCTACTGATGGATACATAATTACATTTTTATTTTCCTTGAGTACTTTGATGTGACGTGTAACTCAAGAAGCAATTGCCTGATTATGGTTTGATTTTTGTTTTCAGACAAGTAACCATTACCGAGGGAAGATAGTTTAGTAGACACAGCTTGTTTTTAAGCCTTTCATATGAGTTTCTATTCTTAGTCAAAGTAATTGCGGTCTGACTTGGCCAATGAATAGGATCATTATTTCCCTAGTTGTGAATCACATTTAGTCGAGTGATTGTGAATTCTTGCAGTTGTAGTTATCTTCTAAAACAAAGGGATGAGGCCAAGACAACAATTGGCTAGTTCTTGAAGTTCTGGGGCCTGATATCTTTTTTCTCTGTTTTTTCTTTCACTTCCATAATGACTCTGATGATATGGAGCAACAAGCAGCTTCTCAGTACCCTCTTACTTTCACCCTAATTCCGCAGCATTCTAGTCCCAAAATTGTGTGTCTTTGCATTGCGGGGTAAATTTCTAGCAAGCTTTTCCTATTTATTTTGAACTGACATTAGCCTCAATCCCAACAAATATAAAAGCCATTTCCATCACTGCCCTTGATGATGATGGGCTTTGAAAATTACATTCTTAACCAGTCAGTTTTTTGGTAGGGAGAATTTCAAAAAAAAAACCTCCATCTACCGCTTGAAATCAACAACTCCCCTCCATCTACCACATGAAATCAACAACTCCCCTCCATCTACCAATTGAATCAATGTCCCTCCTCCATTCTTTTTAAAGTTTCAATGTTCCACATTTTTAGGATGCTGTTACAAAAGCTAACGGAAAAACACCATCTCTATCAGAATATCCCTTAAATGCAAATGCCCCTCTCCCCCATGTTATTCTTTTGGGCAAGCAAATATATCTACACCAGAAACCTCCTCTCCCACTCTCTCTTACCCATCATCAACAATAGTAATCTCCATTACCGAAGACTACCTGGTCTCGCAAAACCACGTCAGGTTCACCATCGACTTTCACCGCAAAAACACCATCTTGTGAATATATATTCTGTATCTTGAATATATATTCTGTATCTTGAATATATATTCTGTATCTTCTTGTAATATGCTATTTTAGGACATGTATCGTAATCAAATCCTAGCATAATCATAGGGTAATCATATCGTAATCAAATCATAGCATAATCATAGGGTAATCATATCGTAATCAAATCTTGTAATCTTCCTTTCTTAGGTGTAGCTTTACTCTATTTAAAGGTGTACTCACCTCATTGTAATTTATTCAGAAATAATATCAGTATTTCCGTCTCTGTGTCTCTGTTTTCTGTCATGGTATCAGAGCAGGTTCCGAAACCGTAACCCTGTTTTCGATCAGCCTTCTATCCTCAGATCTCTCTCTCTGTCAGCTACTATCGATCCCTCTCTCTGTTTTTTAGCAACCCAAATCACAAGAAACACCCACAGCAGTCAACACCCATTCTTCTCCAACCGCCGGTGACTTACCCACACTCCGACAACCTCTAGCAGCACTTGCCGACACTGTAGCAGATCCGGCGACCTCTGTTACAGCTGCGACTAACCTGTCTAAGGCAGATTGGTACTCCGATTTCGTGAGGAGCTACGACTTGTTCAGTTTCTCATGGCCCTTCGGCCTCAGTTTGAGCCTCTTCGTGGGGCTATCTTGCATCGGTCTCCATTGCCCTCAGTAGATGGTGCTGTTCATGAGCTTATCGCTGAGGAAACGCGGTTCAAAGTGGCTAATCTTGCACCTCCCTCACAGTCTGTCTTTGCTGCTCCATTTGCTCCGTCTGGTCAATATCCGGCACATCACTCGCCCACTCCAGCATCTCATCCTGTCCAATTTGCGGCTAAGCCAAGGCCTCAAATTCCTGAAGATGAATGTAACTATTGCCATCAGAAGGGTCATTGGAAGCATCAGTGCCCTAACCGTCCCAAGCCAAAGGGGCGAAATGTTACTCCGTCGACTGGTTCTCATGCCCCACATCAGTCTCGGGCACCACAACAGTATTCTCGCCCTCCTGCAGCCTTGGCAACACCGGCCTCCAGTAGTGCACCTCCAGAGTTTGATTATGAGCAATTTCAGCAGTACTAGGCTTACATGGCAGCCATTCGAGGGGGTTCCCCCCAAGCTTCTGCCATGACTACCACTCACTCAGGTTTGCGTGGTTCTCCCACCTTAGGTATCCAACCCACCACTTGGATCTTTGATTCTGGCTCTTCTCACCATATGATCCCTGATCTGTCTCTTCTTAGTAATTGTGTGCCACCTGTTTTTCCTATTAGTATTGCCACAGCCAATGGTTCTCCCATGCATGTTGCTTCTATTGGTTCCATTCTATCTTCTACTGCATCGTCACTATCTATTCCTAATGTCTTTTATGTTCCTCAGTTGTCTTTGAGCCTACTTTCAATCAGCCAATTATCCGACTCTGGTTTTGATGTTTTCTCTTCCTCTGGTTGTGTTGTGCAGGATCGGGATTCCAAGAAACAGATTGGGGCAGGCCGTAGAGTTGGTGATCTCTATCTTTTGGAGCACTTGCATCTCCCAATAAAACCTTCTTCCACTGCTGCGTCATCTTTTTGTTTAGATCATAAGTCATCTCCATTTTATCTTTGGCATTCTAGATTAGGGCATCTGTCTAGTGAACGTCTAAAACTTTTAGTCCAGTCAGGTCATTTGGGTCATATTTCAGTCAGTGATATTTCAAAATGCAGTGGTTGTAAGTTTGCAAAAATGTCAGCTTTACCTTTTAATAAAAGTACTTCTGTTTCTACTTCGCCTTTTCAGCTTGTTCACACTGATTTATGGGGCCTTCTCCGGTTGCTACTAAAGGTGGTTTTGTTTATTATGTCTCTTTTGTGGATGACTTTAGTCGGTATACTTGGGTTTACTTAATGACACACAAATCTGAGTTCTTTACGATTTATAAGAATTTTCATGCCATGGTTCAAAATCAGTTTTCTACATCGGTTAAAGTTCTTCGGTCTGACTTGGGTGGGGAATATTCACTCTCAGAGTTTCATAAATTCCTAGATTCGCTTGGGACTATCCACCAATCGTCTTGCACTGACACTCCTGCCCAAAATGGTAGAGCTGAAAGAAAACATCGTCACCTTCTTAATACTGCTCGGTCTCTACTCCTGTCTTCCTCCGTCCCGTCCTGTTACTGGGGAGAAGCTGTTCTCACTGCAGCCTATCTCCTGAATCGGATGCCCACCCCTCTTCTCTCTGGTAGCTCTCCATATGAGCGGCTTTATGGTCAGGTTCCTAATTACTCTCTTCTTCGAGTGTTTGGTTCTACCTGTTTTGTTCTCCTCCCCAAGAAAGACCGCACTAAGCTCAGTGCCCGTTGTGTCTTAGGTTTTTTTTTGGGATATGGCATTAATCAAAAAGGGTATCGGTGTTATGATCCTGTGACCAAAAAGCTTTATGTTTCAAGGCATGTTGTCTTCTTAGAGCGTCTTCCCTATTTTACTCTTCCTCCTCGCATTGCTCCTGTAGCCAAAGAAGAATTGATCCATATTGACCCCTTTCCTATGGATATGGATGTGCCTCCCGAAGAGTACACCTCCACTCTTCAGGTATCTGATATTTCTACGTCCCCCTCAGCATCACCTCGCCGTGCTCCGATCACCCAGGTCTACACCCGTCGTCCAACTTCTACAGCTGCTCCCCAATCTGCCTCCACGGATCCTGATCCACCTGTCCACCGGTATCCCCTCCGGGACAATCGTCAACCACCGGTAAAATATGGCTTTACTAATACCTGTTTCTCATCCTCTTATCAATCATTCCTTTCCCGCATTCACACTTATTTTGAGCCTAGGTCCTATAAAGAAGCTTGCAATGATCCCAATTGGGTGGATGCCATGCAAGCTGAACTTACTGCTCTTGCTCACAATCAGACTTGGGAGTTGGTTTCTCTTCCGGATGGTAAGAATCTCATTGGTTGCAAATGGGTTTACAAGGTTAAGACTCATTCTGATGGTTCTTTAGAACGGTATAAAGCCCACCTAGTTGCTAAAGGATTTTCTCAGGAGTATGGAATTGATTACGAGGAAACTTTTGCCCCTGTTGCCAAAATGACCACTGTTCGCACCTTGATCTCAGTGGCCGCAGTGCATCAATGGCCTCTTTCTCAGTTGGATGTAAAGAATGCTTTTCTTAATGGCAATCTCTCTGAAGAGGTTTATATGCGGCCTCCTCCTGGCTTCTCTCATCCTTCCGGTATGGTTTGTCGCTTGCGTCGTGCTCTCTATGGCTTGAAACAGTCCCCTCGCGCTTGGTATTCACGCTTCCAGGATGTTGTTCTTCAGATTGGCTTCACGCCTAGCATGCATGACTCTGCTTTATTTCTCCGTCGCACCTCTCATGGCTTGGTACTTCTCCTACTTTATGTTGATGACATGATCATCACTGGTTCTGACTCTGCTGCTATTGCTGAAGTTAAAAGTCATCTCTTCCGTGAGTTCGAAATGAAAGATTTGGGCCCGCTCCGTTATTTCCTTGGTATTGAAGTTGCTTTCTCTCCTCAAGGGTATCTTTTGGGACAGTCCAAGTATGTGATTGATATCCTCCACCGTGCTCGTCTCACGGATACAAAGACTGTAGATACTTCCCTTGAGCTTCATGCCAAGTTCTCTGCCTCTGATGGTGTTCCCCTTGAGGATCCTACGGAATATCGCGAATTGGTGGGCTGCTTGGTTTACCTTACGGTTACTCGGCCAGATATTTCTTATGCAGTTCACATTGTTAGTCAATTTGTCTCTGCTCCTCGGACTACGCATTGGGCTGCCCTCTTACGTATTCTCCGATATCTTCGTAGTACCCTTCATCAGTGCCTTCTGATTTCTTCTACATCAAGCTTAACCCTCCATGCTTACGCTGATGCTGACTGGGCAGGTGATGTCAATGACCGCAAATCTACCTCTGGCATTTGTGTTTTTCTAGGCGATTCTCTTATCTCCTGGAAAAGCAAAAAGCAATCTGTTGTTGCTCGCTCTACTGTGGAAGCTGAATGTCGTGCCATGGCCCATGCTACTTCTGAAATTGTCTGGCTTCGCTGGCTTATTTCCGATATGGGGGTCTCTGTTACAACTCCTACGCCTCTTTACTGCGACAATAAGAGTGCTATTCAGCTTGCCCACAACTCGGTCTTCCATGAGCGCACGAAGCACATTGAGATTGATTGTCATTTCATACGCCAGCATCTTCAGTCTGGCACCATTGCTTTACCCTTCTTCTCCTCTACATTGCAGCTGGCTGATTTCTTCACGAAGACTCATACCGCTGCTCGTTTCCGTTTTCTCCTTGACAAACTCTCGGTGCTCTCTGCCCTCGCACCTTGAGTTTGAGGGGGGGTGTGAATATATATTCTGTATCTTGAATATATATTCTGTATCTTCTTGTAATATGCTATTTTAGGACATGTATCGTAATCAAATCCTAGCATAATCATAGGGTAATCATATCGTAATCAAATCATAGCATAATCATAGGGTAATCATATCGTAATCAAATCTTGTAATCTTCCTTTCTTAGGTGTAGCTTTACTCTATTTAAAGGTGTACTCACCTCATTGTAATTTATTTAGAAATAATATCAGTATTTCCGTCTCTGTGTCTCTGTTTTCTATCACATCTCTCCACCGCAACCCTTGCCACCACCTTGTCGTTGGCCTAGGCGTCCAGTGGTGCCCCACCTACAACCCCGCCACCCAACCGCCGGCCCCCATCCTCCAATTCTGCGTTGGCCGCCACTGCCTCATCTTCCAGCTCCTCCACTCCCCCACCGTCCCATACCTTCTCCGACGCGTCTTGAAAAACCATAACCACACCTTCGTTGGCATGTGGAACCACTCCGACAAGAAGAAACTGTTGTACTGCTCAGAGCATTAGTTGGAGACGGGGTGCAATCCAGTGGATCTGAGGCGCCACTGGAGCAGGTCTTGTATGCTTCTGTTGATGCTTACTTTTCGTTATTGATCAGGAAGGATTTGAGGGCTTGGGTGCTCTAAATGACTAAATGATTAGGTCTTTTTTGAATATGTTCTCAGCGAAATGGACTTAAAGAAGAAGATCAATGTACTGGTTGATACACAGTCTACTATTATTGGGAACTAATCGTTGAGCTCACAGTCATGGTTATAGTGGTAATATGGTCCTTTGGTGTTTTTCGTCAACGGCATCCTAAAAATGTGGGAAATTGAAACTTTAAAAAAGATGGAGGTGATAGATTTCTTGGAGGGTTCCAACCTAAAACCAATTGGTAATAGGTGGAGTAGCCTCTAGAATTTATTAACCAAGCTTGGGTGGCTTAGATGAGCGATGTGGGACAAGTCTAACAGGAGGAGGGACATTGATTCAATTGGTGGATGGAGGGGGGTTGTTGATCTTGCGTGGTAGATGGAGGTTTTTTTTAAAAAATTCTTTCATCGCGTGGATGAGGGAACCAACATTGGGAAGACTTTTCTGTTGTTTTATCAAGCTTTCATTCGATTCCCTTTTTGAATGCTGTATTTGATTAGGGAATTGGGTATGAAAAGGAGAAGGAAAATGAAAGATATAACCATTGTGAGCCATTAGATCCTTTAACGTTTCCATTTCTATTTCCTTTTCCCTAAACCATATCCTTCATCCAAAATCCAGCCAAAATATTGTCCTACGAAAAGGAGTGTCTTTTTGTCGTAACCTGTGACTCAACGATTTCGATGCTTATCGCTCTTGGTAGCTGAAACTCTTGTCAGATGAAGAAAGGAATTACTTATATGCCAACTTCAAGTGATCCCTCCTTCCTGTTGGATTTATCAGGTTTAGGCTACAAAATTTCTGAGTTGTGTCTTGTCATTTTTCTATTTCTTGATTACATGTATTTGGTTCATTCTTCTTCAAAGTACCTGAAAAAGTGGTGACCCAACCTGTATGGTCAAGATAGTTCTGGATTATGAAATACAAATCTGAATGGTGAAATGCAATACACGGTGAAGCTCAGTACCTCATGTTTTTAGCACAAAAGATCAACTTGGTATTGTTGTCCTCTCAATGGTCTTGTAGATGGACTGCCTTTTTTGGCCTGGGAATTAGAGGAGGAGGTCTTCATGCTGATACATGATTCATTTGTCCTGATTCGTAACTGTTAATTTAGTTGAAAGAGGGAATTGGTTTCTTGATTTCTCAGGAGAAACATTATCTACTATAGAATTTCTCATTGAGCATTGTTTAATCAAACTATTATGTATGCTAAAAGAAGTTTATGTGCTATTCAATTTTTTACATTTAGCTTTTACCATTAGCGGAGTATGTCTATCAGGTGGGAAACGCGTGATGGTCATAGATTCTTGCTCTCTTGACTTCATCTTTAAAGTGTTTTGTCCTTCATTTATTCAGGACATATAAGTTTGGTAAAAAAAGCTTCATGCGCATGCTAATTGAGCTTTAAGTGTAGGCAGTAGGCACAACTCCAATGCCTCAGTTCTTTCTTTGCTCTTAGGAATCGATGGTGCTAGTTTCTTAGTTATGTTTTTTTATTCAAGCACTTCATTATCTTTCATTTACTGCAATCTTCTAACTACTATATAATGTCATTGTCCAGAGCGACATGAAGAAACTGTATAAAAGGCTTATCCTCTTACGGACTGAACCAACTAGACCGAAATATGAGCGTTATGGCTTTTGTGGACTGTTCAGGCGCAGGGTTGATCTTGTAGACCAATATGAAAAGAAGTTAGAAGATTTAGAGGATAATTTGAGATTGGAGCAATCAGAGGTTTCAATGGCAGGGGAAGTATGTGCTTGACTGTTTTCTTGGCTTTTTACTGGAATAAGAGTATGCGTATGACTATTCCTGCATTTTTTTCCTTGTACGGTTTATCTGCACAATTTTTAGGCCACTTGGATATGAATGGCAAAAGCACTCATGCTAGCTATGTAATGTGTCATTGGAATTTAAATCGTTCTCTTTTTGGATTTGAAGATGTCATAAGTAGACGTGACGTGAAGTATCATGATCACGATTCTAATTTGATTGCCTTCAGCTATAGGTTTCTACCATTACCTGGTGTGCTATTATAGGCATTACTTTGTGACTTTGCTTTGCTAGCATTTTCCCATAAAATCAATATGGGGGGTTGCAATGTAAAACTTTCTGAGAGCAGTCATTTTGCACATTTATTGCCAAAAAGCTTAGGTGTGTCCACCCCTGCCCATACCCCTATTGGTTGGGGATTACATGGGTGCTGTTATAGGTGTTGTGTACATGCAATCAAGAAGGTGTTCTTTGACCTTGTATCTAGATCATGTCCATTGATGTAACTTTTCCTTCTACATTCTGGGCTATCTTTGCCGATTATAATTTTATGAAGTGAGAGCTGTTTAAAGGATCGACCCAAACGAGAGCCAAGAGAGTTTTTAGCTTCATATCTTCATGCAGAAAACTCATTATCTGTAAAGTACATTTAATGGTTAGGAGTTCGGGTATTGCACATTGCACTAGACATGATTCAGTCTTATCATGTTTTGTGCACTCTGTCACGGATAAAGGAGTCCCTTCGGAGATCTCTAACAAGGCCCAATGCTGCTGTTGCATGTACGTGTTTGGGGTATTGCAAGTGGTGCCAGGGTTGGTATTTTGGTATTCGTAATGCTGGAAATGAAATTTAACCTTAATATTTGAAATGTGTGGATGAGATGGAATATGAACCCAGGCATTGTAGGAACTTATGTATCATTAAACATATCATCGTCACAATATTTTTTGGGGAAAAGAAGATGAAGAAAACCGGAAGTTATGTTTCTGTACTGCCCTTATCATGGTTGCAACAGTGGTCATAAATATACTTTTACAACACCAACACACCCCCCCCCCCCCCCCCCCCCCCCCCCAAATAATGAAATCATACAAACAGTGGTACATTTTGGTTCCTTTTTCTATGTCAATAGCAGAATCTCAAGCTCATTTTTTTTTGAACAGCAAAGAAAAATTTATTGTTCAATAGCAGAATCTCAAGCCCATGTTATTGTTCAATTGCTTATTAACTGTCTTGAAAGTTGGGATTGATAGCTGTTCTCTTTTTGGTTTAGTTCCTATATGTCAATGTGATAGCTTACTTATTTATCATGTTCTTTGAATCCAAGGAAGTTAGAGCTGCCTTTGTGTCCTTCAAGTCTCGGTTTAGTGCTGCAACTGCTTTCCACATGCAACAGTCGAACGACCCCACACATTGGGTTACAGAGCAAGCCCCTGAGCCTCGTGATGTTTATTGGCCTTTCTTTTCCACAACATTCATGGAAAGATGGCTTTCTAAACTGATGGTTATACTCGCTTGCATTGTTCTCACAGTTTTATTCCTCATTCCTGTTGTGTTCGTGCAAGGGCTTACGAACTTGGATCAGTTGGAAATTTGGTTTCCCTTCCTTACAAGCATTGCATCAGTGTAAGCTGTCATTTTTGCAATTTAAATTGTTGTGGTTGTTTCTTTTAAAGGCTCTCTTGCAACTGCTATTTCTTAAGCTGTCATTTTTAGAATTTAAATTGTTGTGGATGGTTCTAGTAAGGCTCTTTTGCGACTGCTTTTTCTTTATAATTGATAACTGGCCTGTACCACAAAACATTTAGGAAAGTTATATTGTCTAGTGGCTGATTTTGGAAAACAAGTTATCAGTAGGATAGTGCAAATAGCTTTGTTGTTTTCAGTTAGCCAAACTAAACAGCAGGATTATTTTAATCTTGGCATATTTGCCCACAAATCATTTGCATATAGATCCAGTCAGGGATCCCGGATTGGGCTCTGGTGCGGACTTCTTTCCTCAGCTGTTGGGATTGTGTTTTGAATGGTCGGGATCCACGGATAGTTTGTTCGCGCGAACAAACTATCCGCGGATCCCGACCATTCAAAACACAATCCAATGGCTGGGAGCCAAGTCCCGCACCAAAGCCTCCATCCGGGATCCCTTAGGAGATCCGGAGTGTGTGTGCGTGTGTGTATATGTATATGTGTGTGTGTGTGTGTGTGTGTGTGTGTGTGTGTGTGTATATATATATATATATACACACACACACACACACAAACTACAGACCAAAGGATCTAGTCCTTACAAGGAGTTACAAGCCAGGAAAAAAATAATGGCAAACACACAGCAACTAAAAAAAAACAGCTGCAACTATTACCCCAAAACACTTAGGGAGGAAAAACACTTCTGGGAATTCTCCAAGATGTCACAATTGACAGATTATGGGCAGAAGCACGAATCCCTCTCCAGGAGCTGATACAAGTACGGACATCCTCAATAATTGACAGCTGCAAAAGAGAGCAATCCACACCTTTTTGCTGAAACACCCACAAATTCCGTTCTCTCCACAGCCAATAAACTGTGTCTGCCGAAGACAATTTGCATAGAAAATCATTTGCATGTTATTTAAGGCTAAAGCAATTAAAGCATGCAGAAAAATAAAGAGCAATTAATCACACAGAGACAAGCACATATGTGAGAATCTTACACTTGGCGTAAAATCTCAGATGCTAAAAACAAACTAGTAACCAAGATAAAGTACACTTGCAAAATCCAGATCCTTCCTACTCTAAGATTATAGTTCAGATATTCAGTCAATGAATGTATAGAACTTCACTATACTTTGCCAATCTCCAGATTCTTCACTAGTGTGTAAATTTTCACACAAATGATGATCTTCAACACGAAACAAATAATCACATAGACGTGTCTACCATTTAATAATGCGAGCTTATTCTAGGAACCAGTCCTAATGCTTGCATGAGCTATTGAAAATTATATGGATCACCAATAATTAAGTCTCTCAAAGAGAGAGACAAAATTAACGTATGGCTAAAGGGAGTTTTCTCAAGTCTCCCAAAGCTTAGTCGATGAAGGCATGCCACCCTAAAAAGCCATCAAGGAACCTTTACATAGAGAAGAGAAAGCCTACGTGAACTAGAAAACTAATACCCATAGGATATAGGTTCATGTTCATCTATGCAACAAAAATGTGTACCGGCATCCAAAATGTAAATCACCAATAAGTGCATCGTGTTGCTGAATACTATGATCCAAACATTTGTGCAATCAGTGTGCCAAAACAGTTTTTTGTGTGAATCCACAGTAAAGAGCATTTGCATTCAAGGGGTGTGTGCATCCAGAAAACTTATGATGCAACAACACCGTGTATGTTCAATTGTTACGTAAACTGCTGAGCAATGCATGAAGCCCAAATGCCAATCTATATATGGGTCTGAAGTCAAGCCCATTGACAATTCGCTAATTCTGCCTATAGTCCAAAGTATGCTATCTATTGCCATGATACCATTAAACTTAACCCAGTCAGACTAATTTAGATAAAGTTAATCTAAATGAATGCCAATGCACTTTGTGATTTTATTTTATGTATTCCCTCAAGGTCTTTGTATATTTTCTTTTCTTTTTTGGGTAATTTAGCTTGAAATTAAAAAGAGGTTAACCGAATGTACAGCCTACAAGGGGCATACTCCAGGAGGAAAAAAAGAAAAAAGAAAAGAAGAAGAGTGAATAAAAGCGAGATACCCCATGCACAATCCGCATGGAGAGTAAGATAAAGCAATGAGTGCAACAAACATGCATTGAGATTTGATATCATACCCCATTGCACTATCCATCTGTAAGGAAGGAGAGCACAACGGGGTATGATATACAATGAAGCGAAATGAATCGAAAAGAAACAACAAGAGAACTAACAATATCCTGGCACATCCCGCCAGACTAGGAAGTAAGATAAATAGTCATTGAAGAATAAGGAGATGATGTTGAACCATCACTGAATCATTGCCGCTACAAAGCACTTTGGCATCGAGGGAAGGCTGAACAACAACTACAGAGTAACTAGGCTCCGAGAGAGGCTCAATCTGAAGATGACGGCATTCGACAGGAGGTCCAATTCTGCACACTACGCCAATCCATCCAGTCTAATACATTCTCATCCATAGTTCCAAAGCTCGCCAGAAAACAACCTGCCCTCAACCAAAACCCATAGCCACAGTTCTCCAGAGATGGGATAAGAAGACCCAGATTCCAAAGCTTCAACTGAGCACAGGAGTTTCAAGCATAACACCCACTTTTATGGAACAGTACAGCAGAGGACCGGGCTCCGAGAGAGGGTCGATTCGGAGATGATGACATCCGACAAGGCTACCTCCCCAAGTACCTTGCACACCACGCCCATTTCAACTGGTCTAATACTCCCTCGACCAAGTACACAAGGCTCACTATAACATAAAAGAGGGACAGAACAAGGGCCTCAAATTCGTTCGCCATTAACAGTGCATTACCACCGAATCATCTGGCAACCCATCAACAGTGCAAAACCACTAAATCAGCTGATCACAAACTGAGGCACACAAGACTGCAGAAGGAACCAAACCATCCCTTTCAATCAGTGAATCACCACTAATCTAATAAGGACAGTCTCGGTCACAGCCCTACTACACTAGAACAATGGCCCAGAGAAGCACAGAAACTTGGATTGAAAACAAGCCTAGCATAAACGCTAAAACATAACCCGAGAATTGGGCAAAAAACAACCTGAGATCCTATTGCATTAACCCAAGCGTAATACTAGGCCAGATTAACCCGAACTGGTCTACTGTAAATGAGCGATGGAACTACTTCTGTCCAGATGAAACCATCACAATCCAATTAAAGATCATAATGTATCCCAAACTGTTCTACTGTAAAATACCAGGCCAGATTAACCCGAACTGGTCTACTGTAAATCCCAAACTGGTCTACTAGATCCAACTAAGGAACTCAGTCGCATAGATTCAAACAGATGTCTTCCAAATAGATTAACCTGATTTAAATCCACTAGATGACTGCCCAATCGAGTGTTTGAAAATGAATCTACAAGTAGTAATAATAATGCAGCCAGTTAGACTGCCCAATACACAGATTTCTTCAATTGTTCATACCTTCAATCTGGAAATGATGAACAGAAATTTGTGTCTTGTTCTTCAGCTTTAAGAATCACCAATCCCATCAAGGTCTATCCATTTAGGTTGGTCTCTGTGAAGCTGTGGGTATTGTTACATGTCAATCAATTGGTGAGCTGGTAGTCATTCAGTACGAAAGAAAAGTTTAACCCTGAGTTCTCTGACCTTTTTGCTGTCTTGTTGACAGTTTTTCAGCATTGTCAAGCACAAAAACTAAGTCTCACTAGTCTGTATATCCAGTGGTTTAGCTTTCTTTTTTCTCTCGCAATTAATGTGAGGAAATTATTCGTTTCGCTTAAAATGATTGTTGATAAAAGAAGATTCCTTTCAGAAGAATCATCAACTATCAGATGTAGTCGCATATCCGATGCCCCTATTATTAATGGTTATATTCGTGTGAGCTGTGTTAGAAAAATCGAATGGAAATTGCTCGTAAGTTTAAATCTTCTTGTGTTCAGTTCTTATCTTCGCTTTCTAAAATTATCATCAGATGACACAAACTGAATCTTCTTGACTTCTCTTGCAGAAAAGTCATAAGTCAGGTAATTACAGGGTACCTTCCCAGCCTCATTCTTCTGTTGTTTCTGAAAGTGGTGCCTCCTATCATGTGGTACTTGTCCTCCATTCAAGGACACATCTCTAATAGCCAGATTGAAAGGAGTGCATGTGACAAAGTACTTTGGTTTACTATATGGAATATCTTTTTTGGGAACGTGCTTTCAGGGTCAGTTCTCACTCAAATATCCGTCTTGCTTGAGCCCAAAAATATTCCTGGAAAGCTAGCTCTTACCGTTCCGGCACAGGTGAGAACTTTCCATCTGTACAACAAAAGGAACGCATTTTTGTAGGAAGTTAGTAAAAAGATGTGGGGAATGAACAGGTCATTAGTTTTTTTTTTTTTTTCCAGACTCACCTATTAAATTTGCAATATGAATGAATGAGATAGAGAACTAATACAGTTTGGGTAGAAAAACTGCAATTCATGTTGAAGGTTTAAACCATTTAGAATATAGTTTAAGATCTTCAGTTATGCACATTATGTAATCATTTTAGTATAACTTGGATTACCAACTTCTGGTTGATGTTTGAAAACGTGTTCTTCCTACCTTTGTTCACGGAAAAGGGACTAGAGAAGACGTAAAGGGATATCTCGTGGGTGAGTGGAGTGATAGTATCATTTGACGGATTAGAAGAGACTCTGTTGATGCAAGGAGGTGCTTATACTGTTTCCCCGTTTTCTAGTGAAGTGGGTTATTCTGGATAGAGTAATCCATGGCAGTTGGGCGGGTGGGGTGTCATTATAGAGGGTGATAAAGACTTGGACATCACTCATCAGCTTACCTTTGGGAGATGGAGAGAGCAGTCAAAATAAGCTTCAATTCATCATTTCTAATTTTGATAAATTGGAACTTCTATGACATCTGTTTTTCCCAAGGGAAACCCTGCGCGGTTCTAGTGCCACAGTTGGACATTCATCTAGAAAGCACGTTTGGAATTCGAATTTACCATGGACTTATGCGTAAAACCTCCATATTATGCGGGAAATAATCTATAGCATCTCTTAACCTGTATTTTACTGTAAACCAATAGAAAATGAATATTTTTGTGTCTCCATGTATCTTTGAAATGAAGATTAAATCAATCTGATTCTTGCTTACCAAAACAAGGAATGTATCTGACTCTTGGGTACATATCCTTATGCCACTCCGGTGCCCAAATCCATGATAAATAGAAACCAACACAGGTTTTTCTTTGACGGACTTTATATAGGAGCTCAATTTGTTAAGGTGCTATATTTTTGCATGCTCCGCAGACATAATGAAACCACTTTTGAAAACCATTTGTTGCCGTCCCCAACAAATGCCGAGGTATAAGGTAAGGGACTAAGAGGAGATTCAGTTTTGTCATCTTGTACATGTGTATAGTGCTGGTATATAGTATCACTATCTGTGTCACTTGACACATAATGGACAGCTTATTTGTGCTCTTCAGACAGACCCATTCTGTGTCCACAATTTTGTCCAGCAGACTAATAGAAGAAAGCTATAATGTTCCATGAGAATATATCTCTTGATAGTTAAATGGATGAAGATGACACTAACTGTGTATAGATTGCAAATTCATTGCCATATATGCACAAAACATCAAAGAATTTAGTTAATACTTTCCCATCAGACAAATGCTTTTCATTGTCTTGATTCTCGGTTCTCATTGTTGAAAGTTTGAAACATAGAGCATTGGCATTGCAGGCGTCCTTTTTTATTGCTTATGTTGTCACATCAGGATGGACAAGTGTTTCAACAGAACTCTTCCGAATAATCCCTTTTTTTGGAAGTCTGATAACGAAACCATGCAAAAGTCCAGATGATGAATTTGAAGTTCCGCCTTTTCCTTACTACAGGGACATTCCAAGGCTTCTTTTCTTTGGACTTCTTGGCATAACATATTTCTTCCTGGCTCCTCTAATACTACCCTTTCTCTTGATCTACTTCTGTCTTACGTACATCATTTATCGTAACCAGGTTAGTTTGATATCTTTCGTTGTGTTTTATTGATGTTTTTTCTTTTTTGTTAATTGTTTATCAGTTCAAGTTAGGCTCTCCTATTATGTCTAATTTTCACTGTGTATGGTTATGAGTAACTTGTGCAAAAACAGTAGTGAGTCTAGTGACCGTACAGTACACAGACTATAAAGTTGTACTACATTGTGAGTTTTCTTGTTTACTTTTAGGCTCCAGTCATTTGTCAAGGAAATTAGCTCAGGAAAATCGATCCCGAGAAAATTAAAGTAAAGTTGAGAGATGAAAAAGGAAAAGCATTTTTCTTTTTGGGTTTATTTGATAAAAGTAAATTGTATAGAAACTACTGTAAAAATAGATTCCTGCAAAATCTTGTGTTTTTTGCATTTTTGGGGGAAAGTTGATCCTAGTGGGAAAGTTAGGGACGTGGCTCCCACAAACTTTTTTTTTGGTAACCTAACACATTGTTTATGCAGGAAAATTTAGCATTCTCGTACTTTCCTTTCTCTGCAACTGAATGGGGCCTTAGTAGAAAGGATATTGCAAATATGTACTTTTTGATTGTGGTGCACGTGGTCAACACAGTTTTTGTAGTAATTATCTAGGGCAAAGTACAAATTACCTCCCTCTGGTTTGGAGCTTTGGCACATCACCTCCCTGACTTTCGGAAATAGCCAATTTCCCACCTTGTGGTTTTGGATTAAACTGCTATACTAACACCGTTAACAAACAATGTTGAATGACCGTATTACCCTCTGTTTTGTTTCTTGCTCTTTCCACGTTTTCCTCTCTCATCCATTACAGATGACCACTATTAACCTAATTAAACCATAGACCACGATTAACCTCATTAAACCATATATTAACTAGGAATTTTTTTTATTTTAAACTTATTTTCAATGTAACCAAAAACCAGGTACCCCAAACCTTCGTCCACATCCTCATCTTCATCTTTTTCTTCCTTCTACAGTAGTCTATCCCAAATTCCCATCACCCACGGTTCTTCCACTCCTGGCAAATCCCTCCAAGCATGATACCGAACCCAATTCCCTTACAATTGATTCCCATTTCTACTTCTACTCAATATCTGTACTACTAACAAAACAATGATAGGATTCGACAACCAAGAAGAACCCCACCTCTAAGCATCGCAAGAACACATGGAAACCCTACCCCTTGACAATCCCTCCCCCACCTCCTTCGGCGGCAACGCCACTCGCTTCTCAGATCCCCTGTCCTCCCTTTGCCGAGATCTCAACGGACGAATACGACTACCCCATCCTCATCTCCGACGACTACGATGACGGCGATTGCCTCTGCTTATTTTTGAATTTAGAATAACCATGGACCCATCACTCAAATCGACATTGCAATTGACGGTGGAGTTCTCCTTGACTGGGTCGGGGATGGCGTTGGTTTGGTTGCGGCGGAAGTGGCTCATGAGGGGCAAGGGTTGGAGATGGTGGTGGCCGGGGTTAAGGAGGAAGAGGGTGGCTGGCTGGCGGCGGTGGAAAATGAGGGATGGGCCATTCTTGGGTGTATATATCTTCCTTCTGTCAGATGGGTAGGGTTCTCAGGTTTTAAATTACTAATTGAAGAAGATGGGAAAAGGGCATTGTAGTCCTTTCGAATGAAATTTTGGTTCTGGTTTTAACTTATACTCACTTCAAGTCTTAAAATATGCGCGTGTGATCCACTCTACGGTAACTTAGACGGAGTTTTTAACGGTAGGGAGGTAAAGTGCAGAATATTCGAAACCATAAGGTGGGAAATTGGCTATTTCCGAAAGTCAGGGAGGTGATGTGCCAAAGCTTCTAACCATAGGGAGGTAATCTGTACTTTACCCAATTATCTAACTTGTGGAAAATCATAACTTAGGTGTTAGGAAATGTGTGATTTTGATATACGACTCAATAGCTTTTCCATACACAAATAGCAGAATATGTTAACTGAAAAATGGAGGAATTGAAAGGAGAGGGGAGACAATGTCACGATTACCTCTTTAATTTTGAGAATTCCGCAATGAAATAGTTGGCTAAATGGAAAGCCTCGTTGTTTCTTTCCTTTCTTTTGGTCTGTTAAGTACAATGGGAAAAGCAATTGGATGTAGTTAAATAAATGAAGATTGAGTAGACTTGGAAGATGTGGATAGAATCTTTTGCTGATTCAAAATTATGCTAGCCTCTGCTGGAATTTCAGAATCTCAACCAACCAGCATTCAGCTTTCATCAACGTTAATCATAGATCTGTCCTCCATTGATTTCACAATCATACAGACAAGCTATACTTCAGAGAAGTAAGAATAAGGGACTTCTCGGGCAACACAAGTCTGAAGTTTATATGAAGGACTGAAACTTAATAATTGAGAAATCATTGACTTAAGTCTTATGAATATACCACACCAAGTTTTGCTTGAAACAAAAAAAGTGATATGAAAGAAGAAAAAGAAAATTAAACCCAACATGTCCCTTGGAAACTAAAGATGCAGGCAGGAGAAACCGTAACACTGAGCCCAGTTAGATGACAGATAAACACTTGGTTTTGGTATATCACTGTCGCAGCGCAAGAAAAGTGTTTATGTGAAGATGGTATGGATCAGCAGCACAAGAAATCTCTATCCTGTGAAGATGGTATCGATCAGCAGCACGTCGAGCAGATCCTTCTAAAATGGGTGTGCTCCCTAGACGGGAGCTCGAATCAGCGCTCCCAAGATAGGAGCTTGATAGGAGCTCGCTCCTAAAGATGGGATCTTAACGGGCCGTTAAGGCAGTTATTCTCATACTTTTAAGGGAGTTATGCCATTGTGGAAATAAGAATATGAGAATCATATTAGTCAAGAAGTTTTGCAAATTGAGAATATATAACTTCCAATAACAACGAGATCGGGAAAATTTTCCGTAAGTATCACTTTTCCTTTAATGGTTAAGTATTTAAAGATATTTTATATACATATTTTTATATAATCTATATACGCTCCTTAGGTGCTCCCAACCTTAGGAGCTTCTAGGTGCCTCTTCTCCCCCGCACCAGCTCCCACTTCCGCTCCGCCCCGCTTCGTGCTACTATGGAAGGGACACCAGCTTGAGGATGAGGAAACAGTTGGGGTGTGGAGGACAAAAATGGATAAACATGGAAATATAAATGGAGGGACGAGTCACAAGACCGTTAGTAGAAGGAAAGGGAGTTGGTGGATATGTTTCTTAGGGGTTGGGATTTTGGGAGATCCTAGACTTGTTGGGGGATTACGAAGGGAAAAGAAAAGGTATGGGTTCTACTTCTTTCTTTTTTGTGAATGTGTTGAAGTGGAATCCCTTGCCTTTTCTTTTACCTCCAAAAGTCCAAGACCCAATGAGCCGTGCTCTGCACAACCGTGAGGGTCAAAAGAGTACTTTGTCTTTGAAATCATTTCACGATGTGTTACTAAGATGTATCAGAAATCTTTTACTATTTCCATATTCTAGTATTTCTTGAGTTTGTATAGTGTCCTGAAATGCTGGTTTTCTAATGAAACATAGCCAGTGCCCTAATTCTTCCAAAACTTTGAATTGGGATGCGCTGTGAATATTGTTTGAACTACTTGTGCAGTTCATTAACGTATATGAACCCAAGTATGAAACAGCTGGGAAGCATTGGCCTTTAGTCCACAATTCAATGATCTTTTCCCTGGTACTGATGCATGCTATTGCAATTGGAATCTTTACACTGAAGAAGCTTCCTGAGGCAACAACCTTTATTGTTCCTCTTCCGATCCTCACGCTTCTCTTTAATGAATATTGCCGAAAACGCTTTCTACCCAATTTCACTGCCTATTCTGCAGAGGTATGTTCCCTCATGTAATTTTCTTACAGCTCTCCAGATTAAATTTATTTAACTGGTTACGGATTTTGTAAGGCAGAGTCATTGCCTGAAATATTGTTTTTTTGGGTCCGAAACGTTACTTTTATGCTGGTATGGTGTAGCAGGACTAATGGTTTTGACTAATGTTTACCTAGACATCATTGTATGTTTCTCTTCTGTGATAGACGTACATGGTTTAGTTCCTTATCGGTATGCCACATTTTGGATGATATTGTAAAACTGTCCCATAGACCGATACTAGAAATATGAACTTTGCCCTTTCAACAATTCCCAAATGTGATTCTTTTTTTGACTCCACTATCCAGAATCCCACGTTCACCCCTAGGTCCAACACCTAGTCAGACACACACCACACCCAAAAAAAAGTAGTTATCTCCTCCCTTAATTCTAGGTCTTCTAGGAAGCTGGGAAAAAATTTGGTGGAAAAGGTGCGCAAGTTCAAATCGGTGTCAAGTTTCAACTAATTCACAAGATGCAACATGTCACAAGATCCAACTATCTGTTGGAACCCGTTCCCCTTTCCCCTTTTTTAATAAAATTCATTTTTGCCGATAAAAAAAAAAAAAAAAAGGTCTCAAGTAACTTCCACCGACACCACCCCTAGTTCTTGGGTTGGCACTTCCACTAAATTCTCTACCCTGATGTTTTCTTGGGTTTTGTGCTTTCAGTGCCTGGTAAAGAAGGACAGAGAAGACCACGATGATGATGCAATGGCCGAATTTTTTGAGAAGATGGCAACTGCATACCAGGATCCAGCTCTGTTGCCAGTCCAGTTCTCCGTAAACCATGATAGCCATAGCGCTCCCCTACTATCTTCTCCTGACAGTTGAGGCGGAGCGATCCGGACGTCAGTATAACATCTAGCTCACTTTTGTAGTGACTGTATTTTATAGTGTTCATATTTGATGCTTGATTTTTTCCATGCATCCATATAGAACAATTTTGTTTAATGAAAGTAGGCTTCTTTGTATTTGTTACTGCATGCGTACATGATCATGCACATCATTCATAAGCTGTGTTTGTTCATTTTTTACATCCCCCCGTCGGCTGTGAGTATCCCACCCGCTGATGTGCATAGTGTAACCGTGGGCTATAAGGTTTTTGGTTATCTGCTTTAACCGTCAACTGTTTGTTATGGACATTAAATAGTTTCCATTTGTTTGATGAAGTCCTTTATAGGATTCTCTTATCATTCCTCTGCAGTCTGCACACAAAAGATGCAAAGTAAGTCTATTCCGTTTGACCAAAAAATGAAGAAGTTGCAAAGTGTAGTATTTTGGAACTGCTTCTCTTTTTACCTGCATTTTAACGCAGATAAACACGTTGGAAGCCTTAATTGCAAAATAGTATTTCACTTTGTTTTTGATGATCGTCGTATTTTTTTCTCCATTTTCCCAAATTTTTGCTCCGGAGCAGAATTCAGATTCTACGTTTGTTTTACAAAAGGATTGACTTTCACGGGTTCGGTAGAACTGGCTAGTTTTCTGTCCTTTTGTCGATGTCCCTGTACTTGCATTTTGATCTGGATATAGGAGAGCCTGAGCTTCTGGAGTTGTATTATAGAGATACTCCCCGGTAAATCCTAATTTCAGTCATTTCGATAATGCAGTAATATCTCTAGCATTCTTATTGCCTATGAGTGTGTACGTAACACAGAAAGACAACATGTGCGTCACAATGAAGGTCTGAAAAACGAAACAGAAACAATACTACTACTACAAATGGTCGTTAACAAATTACTCAGTAATAACGAGTTGATTCAAAGTCCACATGGCTATGGTTGGTGATCTGCCACTGCCTCAATTAGGAGAAATTTTTGGGTGCCGAGCGGATACCACGTGGCGGTATTCATCGGCGATCCCAACCGTCTAAACGTGTTTTGGATGGCCCAGCTTGCCTAACCACTCTCTCCCCTCACCTTACCACTCTATCTCCGCTTTTTCTCTCTCTAAAATCTAGACCGTCCAAAACACGTTTGGACGGCTGGAATTACTGATGGGATACCGCATGTGTGGTACCAGCCCGGCACCCAAAAACTTCTCATCAATTGAGGCTTTGCTTCTCAAGGGCTCAGCTCAATACAATTTTTTGCTCCTTTAGTAAACAAGTTGCGATCGAGTTAGCTGTAATTTTGTATTTGTATGTATATAAGCTAAGCTTGTCTATATGCGCTAATCCAATACTCGAATTGAGCTCGAGTTCTCAATAGTAATCAAACCCGAGCTCGAGTTTGAACTTACTAAGTTCCGAAAAGATGATTGGGACTTCTGTCTTATTTAGACTAGACGGAGGTGCACGTGCTAACTTGCAATAGTGTATTTAAGCATTTACTACTAATCTTTATAGCCCTTCATTTTTTGAAATAGTGGCAAGAAATTCAATAGTATAACGAAATTACAACCCCACATTGGATGCAGCTATTTTAATAATTCCAAAAAGATACATATTCGTCTGATTTTAAATTACAATTTTTGATGATCCCAATCACGCAAAAAAAGATTAAACGGTTTTGATATCGATTTTGGGCCACAAACGATGATGGAAAATCGCATTTCAGCTTTTATAGTAGGTGTGTATATATATATATATATATATATATATATAGAGAGAGAGAGAGAGAGAGAGAGAGAGAGAGAATCCTTTGGGGTTCTTTCAGGCCGGCCATACAGTGGCAGACTCAAGAATTCCTTTTACTGGGGCATACAATTATTCTCTTAGGAAAGGAGCCAGCTTCGACTACTCATTTCTGTTGAATTCTTTTTCAGGCACCCTATTTTTCTTACTACCTGGCTCAATAAGGGACACCCTATTTTTCTTACTTCATGGCTTAATAAAAGAACTGGGCTTCTCTAAAGCCTAAAGGTGCATTTTGTCCACCCAAATCTCTCTCAAAGATCCGAACCTTTGAAAGGACTCTGGAGCAGTTTGTCCACGCAAAAAATCTATGTTGATCAGACACTCGCACCGAAATACTTATATTCATAAAATATAAAAATTCTAACCATCTTTTTGCAAAAATATCAAGCTGTAAAAAGTATGTGATTAACTTTTTTTTTTTTTTTGTGAACATACTATTTAATGATCTCTACAAATAAATAGAGAAGACATCCAAGTGTATGCGAGAACTACAATTTGCAGCCCTAAATCCAACTGAGAGAGAAGATGGAGTGAAAAATCTTCACAAAATTGAGTGGGGGCATGTGACCTAGTCCGCGCCTGCAACCATGTTTTTTTTGATAACTTAGGTGTCCAAGCACATCGACTAATCCTGGGGACCAATCCCATCGTCCACTTACAAGGTTCTCAATTAATGTAATAGCAAAATCCTATATAGACCGGTCCCAAAGAAGTTGATAACACCTAAGAACTCGAATCTGAGATCTTATAAAAGAGCTAGGGTCGGCCAGGGGTAAACCGCACTAGCCCGTGGGCTTGGGCAACCAAAAGAAACAATTTGTAAATATAAAGAAACATTATAAATTCAACAAAACAAAATTAGGGGTATGTATAGTTTGCATTCAAATTTCTTTACAAATCAACCAAAAATAGGGATATGTATAGTTCCCAAATGTTATTTTTGTCTTATCGAACTTTTTTTACTATACTAGTCACAGTTGCTTTGGCAAATGAGAGCTTTTCGAAGGTGACGTTGATGAAAACTTTCATTCGGGCTACCACGTCACAAGAGAGATTAAGTGAATTGGCTATGATTTCAATTGAAAATGAGTATTTCAATAAATTAAAGTATGATGGTTTAATTGAAAAAAATTGCTTCAAAACATGTAAGTAGAAATTGTTTTCTTTGGATTGGATCGTGGTATAATTGAAGTTGCATTCTGATTTTTATTGTAATTCAATCTAAAAAGCACAATCGAACCATGTTTTTTTTTTTTTTTTAAAAAACTTTTTACTTGCATGTCTTTTCATTTTGGAATTTTTTTTAAAAATAGCTCTCAAACTCTACACATTTACTATAGTAAACTTCAATTTTACTCTTAAACTATTCTTCCATTATTCAATTAGCCCCATACCATCTAATTTTGTCAAATTGCAAATGGAATTTGCTGACTTGAACGGTGGGAGGAAAATGTTATAATGTTTATTTGGCACTAAAAATAATGGCTCCATAGTTTTGGTATCTAATTGAAGTTAAATAAAATTTGGATGTTTATTAGACATTGAGGTCGAAGTTTGCGGGGTATTTTGATAATTTTCCATGTCAAGTTAGCCCTCTAACTTTGTCCTTACACCGTTTACATTCAATTCAGTAAATTCCGTTTGCAATTTGACAGAATTAGAAAATAGTGGGGTAATTGAATAATAGACTAGTTTAGAAGTAAAATTGAAGCTTATTAAAGCATAGGTGTCTTTTAGACATTAAGTGTAAAGTTTGGAGCATATTTTGAAAATTTTCATTTCATTTTTTGTGACTTAATAGTAAGTGGGCAACCAAACTTGAGTTTGGACTTGGGCAACCCAAATATCGGGGTCAGCACTGGAGGAAGCAAACCCTAAATTCAAGAATTGACCATTAGGTGTCTATTAAAGTAAAATTGAAGTTTATCAAAGTATAAGTGTGTTAGACATTGAGTGTAAAGTTTGGGGCATATTTTAAATCTTTTTCTTTTATTTTTTTATGACTTAATAGTACATAGACAACCAAACTCGAGTTCGTGGGCAACCCAAATGTCAATGCCATCATTGGAGGAAGCAAACCCTAAATTGCAGGAATTGACCATTAGGCCAACCCCTTGGGGTTGTAATAAAATTAGTCCTGACAAACTCGTAGCACATTAAATCCGTACTTGACAAACAACTCTAATTACTATTATTCCACAAATACTCTCTGTACGAAAACTTGCCCAAACAAGTTTTCTCATTGGCAAACTAGGTCGGAACAGAGAAGTAGAGACCTAATTGCCGAAGTTGGAGTGTAGAATCCTCACAATGAAGATCTTCATTTTCACTTTGGAGAGCGCTCACTTCGAAATTGAAGTGGAAGTTGAGGATAAAATGTTTTTCCTTGGTTCCTCCTGTGTGAAATTAAATAGATGAACCATCAATTTTGTGCCAAAACAATCAAACTTTAATGCTAGATCTCCAGGATAAGCAATAATGACTTAACTAGTAACCGCTAGGTGAACGACTGTTGCTAGTGCGAGGAGTTTCATGCCTATTGTTCCCTTGTTTGGGTAATTGAATCTATAAATCTAAGCAGTTTATATTAGAATATAGTTAAATAAAGGAGAAAGAGCAGGAGTTCAAAAGCAAATTGTGCAAACCAAAAGATTTGATTTTAAAGTTACCGGATGATCAAGAGAGAACAATAGACATGGTTGCAAATCATGCACACCATAAGATTTGTCATGATGTCTATTTTGTTAAGCCTTATTACAACACCCGCTTTGTGCGTAGGCAACTATAATTGATTCCGCTACAAAACATCTCCCTTAGGCATTTCATCAAACCACCATAAAGAAATGAGGCTCGACTTTCTGCTTAAAAAATTGCACAAAATAAAAGCAGAGTCCATTTGGTTGTAGAGAGCATCAACTAGACCCAAAAATGCACTACTGCGAACAATTTTACTTGCCCACGTTTGCGGTCGAGTTTATGCCTAGAACCAAAAAAACAAAAACAAAAAATAGGAAACATAGCATTTGAAAAGCAAAAATCTGTATATATAGTGTTTTTGTGTCTTACCAAAAGACTTTCTACTTAACTGTCACTTTGTATGTCTATTCCAAGGGTTCCTCAAGCCTCTCCCTCAACTATAACCAAAAAGTACTACGAACAATTTTACTTGCCCACGTCTGCGATCGAGTTTAGGCCTAGAAAAATTATGCATATGAGATTGGAAGTTTGGAACTACTAAAAAACAAAAAATAGGAAACATAGCATTTGAAAAGCAAAAATCTGTGTATATATAGTGTTTGCATGTCTAATCCAAAAAGTTCTACCCTAACGGGCACTTTGTATGTCTATTCCAAGGCTTCCTCAACCCTCTCCATCCCCTCCTCCAGTGTATTGGTTTATAGCCAAGAAGTCAAATCCATACCTTTTTAAAGAACTAATTGAGATGATTGAAATAAGTGAGAAAATTTAGAAGATACATGAACAAAGAGGATATTTGTTTTCGGAAGAGAGTTACCTTGATAGCTGAAATTTTTCGGCATCTGAGTTGTTTTGAGTCTTGTGACATCTCTCCAAATCGGGCCACGAAATTACTAATTCATGTCTGGCTACAAATACAAAATTAAAGGTTATGAAATGTATAAGCTAGTCAATACTTTCACATATCTATATTGACTACCAAGAAGAAAACAATAACTTTCAACCATTGCTCTTAAAGTTGATCCATGCACAAAAAAGGAGAAATAAAAAAGTTGGGTTAATCATCCAACACTCCATAACAATATCAATCGGCAGAAGAAAAAAAGAGGTTAGATTACTGCAGATGAGGAACAGATTCTCCACATAAATGATTCAAAGCACACAACAGACATCAAAGCAAGGAAAATAACAGGAAATATCTCTCAAAAACACAAGCAATTTGTCTTTCGGAACTGTAATTAGGTGATTATTAGGGAAACATGTAACTTCTTTTTTAACATTAGTGTAGATTTATATATTAGGAAATATTTATTCAATCTGATGGCTATAACCTTATCAAAAAGTACGATCGAATAGCTATAGATGCTACTTTGTTTCTATACCTAGACATTTTAAAAGAAAACAACTCTATTTTATAACGGGGCCGGTTCCAGAGACACCTATAAAAACATGTAAAAAAATATCTCATAGTTCCCAATCAAAGTATGAGATGTTTTTATAGGTGTCCTCGGAACCGCCCTGATTTTATAATATAGATAACAATACTGTTATGTCTCAAAACTTTAGCCTAATTAGAAACCTCCTTTTAGAATTGATCCATTATCCCCCATAAAAACGACACGTATGCGTGTAGTAATTTCTTATCCCATGGGAAAGCCAAGATGTCCAGCAGCTAAGAAAGTGTCAGGGTAGCGGTCTGATATCTTCATCTCATATCTAAAACCCTTGTAGACAAAACAAAAGTCTTAAAAACAATTACCAAATTTAAAGCAACACAAGAAACATATGAGAAAGTGGCCATGGCATAAAGTAAAATTGCAAACTCACAGTGTGCACTTACAAAAATGCGTACATATACATCCACTTCTCTCTCTCTCTCTCTCTCTCTCTCTATGTATATGTATATATATATATATATATATATATATATATATCGGGAGCGAGAGAGAGAAGGAGAGAACTCTACCTGTGCATTTAACCCCAAATCAGCGATGCAGGACTTTATAGGTTGAGAAAGTTTGATGTTGCTTCATATAGCTGCTCGAAATTCATATGGCCCGATTCAACTACTGATTTGTGATAGATTGAATAAGCCTGGGAATTTATACTTCTTACTCGTAGAAATTTCACGCCTCGTGTATTTAACATTTATGATCCCTTGTTTAACCCATTGAAGCAAAAGATTCAACTGCAAATCCCTGAGAGTTCGTATGGCTCGCAAGAATAAAGAAATCTGAGAAGGAAGAACCTGTTAACGAACTATCTTCTTATATAAATAAATGGTTATGTGTGAAGGTTAATTAACACCTCACACACCTTTTCCTCTCCAAACAACATGGTATCAGAGTGGGTTCTTAAACCGCCCTTGAAACCCTAAACCCTCACCTCTAACAGCCACCAACATAGCCGCCTCCCACCCTAGTCACCCATTCTCGGCAACCAACAAAAGAACCCTAAAACGACCTACCCAAACCGTTTAGAATCCTAAAACAACTTACCCACACTCATCAAAACCCTAAAACACCACTGTTCACGCGACTGTTCACGTCACTGTTCACGCGCACTGTTCATCGTACTGTTCACGCGAATGTTGGCGTCGATCTCACCATTTTCGATCAGAACCCCTATTTAATTTGTTTGTCTCTTGGCGATATGATTTAAGGTGATTTTCTAAGATACTATCTGTTCATTCTTCATCCTTGATTGTGCCCAGTTGTTCTCGATGCGGATTGGTGTTCATCGATGGTCTGTGGTGAAATGTTTTTTACACCTCTGATATGTCACTTATGTTTCTACAATCAGCTTTTGATGTCACCTCTGTTTGCTGATGGTATTCTAAGTTCTTCTCGATTGTGGGTTATTTGTTTGCTGCTGATTGGCTACTTCGGGTTCATGATTCCCTCTTGGTCTTGCTCTTTTACTGCTGTTGTTCGCTGGTAATTGTGACTTGTTGATGTTCATGGCTGCCTCTGTGTTCTTGGCCTAGTTTCTTGTTGCCTACTTCAATTTCTTGTTTGGTTACTTGGTATATTTGACATGGGCTCCGGCACCGAATCTGTTTCTAGTTCTCTATCTGCAGGTAGTACTGTAACTTCCGCTGTTAGTTGTTCTTCTCGGTCTCGTGAGAGGTTATCTATTACCTCCACCTTGTTGAATGGTCGAAATTATGCTGTTTGGGCTAAGGTTGTTGAGGTCTATTATGTGGGAGAATTAGAATACCATTACCTTACTGATGACCCTCCCACCGAGACTGCCGCATCATATGGTGCTTGGGTTCCTGCAGATGCTAAGATTTGTGTTGAGTTTTGGAATAGCATGGAGGAAAATATTAAGAATACTCTGGTTTTCTTATCTACTGCAAAAAAGGTATGGATGAAGGTTAAGGAGATGTTTTCTGGGGCTGATAATCTCCGTCGGACTTATGCTCTTCATCAACAGTTCTTTTCTCTTGAACTGGGCAGCTTATCCTAGGAGGAGTATTATGCCAAGTTCTGCGGTGTTTGTGAGGAGCTCAACACTTGTGAGCCCATTTCTTCCGATATTCAGCTTATGGAGCGTCAGCGTGAGCGCTTGCAGGTGGCTCGTTTTCTGTTTGGGTTACCTTCGCCGGCCTATGATTCTATCCGGTCTAATCTTTTAGGTGATAGAGATTTACCTTCTCTCAGTGAGGTGTTCAGTCGCGTCCGCCAGACCTCTGTTCCTGACCCCAGTGCTGTTGATTTGACCCTTGCTGCCCGCTCGGCTTTGGTTACCACAGTTTCTCGTGGTGGTACTTCTTATCGGGGTTTTGACCGTTCAACTAATATATAAATATATAATCTCCATACAGATCTTAACACAAACCAAGAAGAATCAATTATGTAAGATAGATAGAACATGTAATGTATCTCCTTCTCCATGCCAATAAAGATCTCCAAAATTTATGTGGAAACAAGACAACAATATGGGTAAAATCAACACTTTAGTAGTATTAGGTAGTTATAAAAACAATAAGAACAAAACCTCAAACTTAGAAACCTACTTCCATATTGTGGGTACCTGAATAACCGCCAGCATGTGTCAAGCCTTGTAGGTGCCACAATATCCTTAACTAAGGTAAGAGATTCTATGAGTGTCGAGCCATTTTGGTTTCACAGTAGAAGAAACCGTTCAAGCTATGAGCCTAGCCTAGGGAAGGCACATTAACCACCAAGTTTGGTCATCTAGCTAAGACATATCCCCTGGACGAGCTGAGCGTAGACCTATGGTAAAATTCAAAAAGGCAATTCCAATATTATGAGCCAAAAGCCCAAACCCAACAAAAAGACACTATTGAGAGAGTTTTCGATTTGTATGAAAAATCAGTTTGTATATAAAAAACCAGTGCAACATGCCCAGGTAGCAAGCCCGAGCGGAACGGCTGCACTAACAACTCGAACAACTAGCATATACGGTACGTTTCTTGTCCAGCGAACACAGTTCTAGGAGTATAATATTAGAGACTATTGGGGTTGTGAAGCGATGGTGCCCACAACAGAAACTTCTCGCTTGTCAGACCTACAAAGAGAGAGAATAGAAAGAAACGATCTCTTTCTTCTTCGTATATAATAATAATCAATTAATAATGCGTGCGGGAAAAAAAGGGTGGAAATTTGGGGGGATTTGGATGGAATAAATCGCCGGTACCTGTCGCCGCTGCAGAGCTCTAAGAGGCGGCCGCGGCTGCGACCGCAGAAGATGAAGAGGCCGACATCGACGTCGCAGAGGACGGCTTTCTTCATGAGAAAGCTGCGTCGTTTGGAGAAGGAGACCGGACGGCTATTCTTGTCTTCGATTTGCTTCAACTCAGGAAAGGCCAGAAAAGTTGCGTATAACCAAAACGCTAACATCTTCTGGGAGAGGATCCAAGATGTTGACAGAGAGGGGCAGAGGGAGAGAGAGAGAGAAAGCGCAACAGGAATGAAGCGGTAACCAAAACCCTAACATCTTCTGGTAGAGGATACAAGATGGAGAGAGAGAGAGAGAGAGAGAGAGAGAGAGGAGCGCAAAGGGAATGAAGCCGTAGGAGTGAGGCGCGATTTATAGGTTGAGGTCGGTGACATAGGTGCTCTGAGATCGGACGGCTGCTGATGCGTGTTTTTTAAGGCGGTGCAATCGCAACGCGCTAGCTGGATTACGTCATCAACAAGGCGACAACGGTTGTTTTTTTGAACTGCGACAGTTGTTTTTTTTTTTTTTTGAACGGTTGTGTCAATATTTCGCGAAATATTCAAATTTTTTCTGCATGCTTGAGAGTTTTGTGATAATATTTTCTAAATTATTGGTTTGTTTCGATGGGGAAAATTTAAAAATTCTAAAATAATTATCAAAATCTTAAAAAAATTTATTGAAAGCAACTTTTTGAATTATTTTTGTCAAAATTTTCTAATTTGGTTCGTAATTTTGTATTTTTTTTCGTTTCCTCTCGTCTAGACCTGTCAATGGACCTAATTAGATCCAAATTTGATACGAATTCAAAAGTGCTTAATTCGATCTGAATCCGAACTTTATGAATCGTAATCCAAATTTGTAAATTTGGATATCCAATCCAAAAATCCGAATGCGATAAGAATTGTGAGATTTACGTATCCTTATTCTTTCATTGCTTTATTTAGCTAGCTATTACAGAAAGCGCAGTGCACCCGGTGCAAATGGCTTATGATAGCCCAGATCAGGAATTTTTAACAAATTAGGGTTAGTTCAATTGGTCAGGATTCTTACATCTCACTAAAAGGTCAGAAATTTGAATCTCCCCACCAGTGTGTGGGGCAGGTGGGGAGATTAGGATTTCCCTTTTTCTCTTGGAGGATCCTATAATGGGCTTATCTCGTAATAGTGGATTTACTGTATTATGACTACGTTCTTATAAACTTATAAGTCATGAAACTTATTTTGATATTTTTTTTTTAAATTTTCCTTAACTTTTTGTTTAGCTTTTGGAGTTAATCTTTAGGGTTGATCATTCATCTAGACGAGACGACTCGAAAAATTATAAAAAATACATATCGATATTGAAAAAATTCAAATAGACGGCAATTTAAACAAACAAGACCGCTCTTTGATACGTTTTTTAAGTATTTAGTGAATTTTTATTTTTTTGCTTTACGTCTTTATTTTGTACTTTTTAGTTTTTATACTCATTTCGTCAATTTTTTGTCAACGGAAGAAGACTCCCTCGTAAATATATAACGTAAATCTAATAAAAAATTTAAAAAAAAAAAAAAAAAAAAAAAACGCACAAAACGGGAAGAAAGGCTTTCCGTTATCTTGTTCCCGACGAGCAAGGGAGCTCCTCCAACTAACTGATTTTCAAAAGCAACAATGGTTTCGGCCCTAACTCATTCCTCTCCGTCCTTTTCGCCCACACTATTCTCCCCTAAAACCCTAACTCCACCAACCTCCCCTGTCCTGTCCTTCTCAGTAACCTCACCAATTCCTCTCATTCTTCACCACTTTCCTCGCAATATTCCAATTAAAACTTTCAGTTTTCCTGCTGCGAATTCCGCGCCAGGTTCTAGTAGACCTCGCCGTTCAGTGTGCTCTTACAAAGCCGGTGACGATAAATTTCCCCTAAAGGTATTGAGCTTCAACTCACACTTTTCCAATACCGATAATTTAAGTTTGCACTTACGGCAGATGAGCCCGCACGACCGCCCTATCCACATGTCACATTTTTGTTAGAATATGTAGATTGAAACTATATATTGATATTTTCTTTGTACTCGTGCGGGTCAGCTTACGCGTACCTCGATTAATCCAGGGCCAAATTATATTGATTATGTGTTTGGTAGTGTTTTCACAATTTGCTGGATGGCAATAAAATTTAAATGTTCGTCCACCCAAACTTGAAGTCCTGCGTTCATCCGTGTATATCTTACATGTTTGAGTCTAAGAAGTAACAGAAGATTTGTGCGATTTCGTGTACTTGTTATGTACTGTGTCTTTAAATCTTTTGAGTTCTCTCCTTCCAGTTACTTATTTCCTTTTGGGATAGCCGGAATCAACCACAATAAAAATAAGTTTTTTTGATGACTCTGAGCTCTTATTTAGATCATGTTTTTTGCTTGAGGAGTTTAGATTAGAAATGGTAACAAAGGAATCAAAACAGATAACTCTGATGTTTATATCACAAATTACGCAAGAAACGGTGAGGAAGAAATGGTGAGAAATGATGAAGGCGGAAACGATTGCTGTGCATTGTTATTTTTGTACCGAGATTGCCCACGAAAATACTGAGGGACAAAATGAAGAAATCTCCCCTATCTCGTATGATTGATTTTCTTATTTATTGATACATGAAAACGAGAAAGAAAACTTATTACATCTTTTCTCACCCAAACAAGAGACCGCATGCTATTCTGCGCCCGTTCTAATTTCCTTCTTTCTCATATTCTGGATACTGAAATTGATCGGGATGCTTATTTCAGCCTCCTTTACTACAATTTCCGCGTCAACATAAATAAAGTTTGTTGTAGGAACTATTATAAGCTGAGAAATATGGATATCTTAAATCATCTAAAATGGCATCTTTATTCTGGAACTCCATGTCTAACATTCAAACAGAGTTGCACATAGGATTTCAGAACTAGCTGTGTAAATAAGCAGTGTTGGAGACAGTTCCCCATCATAACTTGATGAGGGAAAGAAATGTACACATGTATTTATGGAGCTGCAAGTTAGGAGTGATCTCGACTCAGTCAACTCCAAGTGAGCTCTAATCAAGCTTAGATTACAGACCCCAGAACACAGTACAGGAGTCGGTGAGCACTGTCAGCGTGCTCTTAATTGTGTTCACACTGCACAGCTTATTCTACCGAAAAAAGCCCTTGCACTACCAGACAAAACGCACACACATTCGTAGGACACAAACGGAAAGCATAAAAAGTCTTATAAGGGCAATATGGTAATCCGGAAATACTGTGAAATTACACAATCACCCCTCAACCATCCACCCAGGACAAACCACCAAAGGCCAAAGGCAGAGGGGCAATTTCGAGAGAACAATGCCAAAATATGGACGATGGCTTACTTGCCAAAAGGGGCTCAACACTCCTTTTATACAAGTGTGTGGATATATCAACACATGTTTTTCTGTTGAGAATAAAATTTGTTGTGGAACAACTTTTCATGAATAGCATGGGCTCCCCGCTAGTTTTGGGTTAAAACAGTTACTGTAGTCCTTTTTGGAGTTTCTATCTCTGGACTCTGGAGGAAGATTGGGGGAAAATCTCCCTTAAAATTATTGCTTCCACGCCACAAACGTTTGAGCCGGCACTGTGTACACAGACACTTACCCCCACTGTGCGAAGACTAAAATGCTTCAATGTGACCGACAATGACCACCTCATTCTGCAGGTTAGATTTTGCCACGCAAGGAAATAAATTCCTGTCTCAATTGTGATAGTATATCAATTGGATTTATTACGATTATATTTGACATTTTTAGGTTGCTGTTGCAATGAAGGGGAGACGTTATAAGCTTTCTATACAAGTTTACATGGACTTCTGGCAGCAAGTATTCCATTACATAAATGACCTGTTCCAATGTACACATATACCTGTTTGTTGCTTCTCTTTCGTTCGCCTACATATCCAGCCTTGCATTCCGAGGGTCTCCCACTAATTTTTTGCTTAGGACTGATCAACAGCAGAAGATTAACATCATTTGATGAAGTTTGGTGCTTTTTTGCAGGTTCAAATTAAGAAGCATCTAAGTCTTTCGGTGCTGTGCAACACATAACTACTCCTCAGCAAGCCTGAGAACCTCACAACTCTGTCCTGGACTAAAGAGCTTGAGAGAATAACAATAAGATGGACACTACTACAAGACACTTGGCAAAATCATCCTCCGGGTAAATACAAGTTCCCCCTCCTCATTTCTCAAAATAACTTAGGTCTAAGACCTACTTTTTCCACGTTTTTCAGGTTGTCAAAATCCAATTCCTCTTCACATATCCAGCTGCATATACGCTGTGTACCCTTCATTTTGGACAGAGTAAGAATACACTACCCCACATCTTATTTTTCGTTCCTTTTTTGGTGGTAGAGAGGAACGGGGGAATGGTTAATTACCATTACAATAAATTTTCTATTTTTCATAATGTTTTTGGTTGTATGACATCCCAGGAACTTATGGCTGCAAAATCAGGCAAAATATTCAAGTTACTCAAAGAGAATCCGAACGGAGACATCTCTCATTTACTGATGGACATCCCTACTGATCCAGAAACTTTTGAGCTAGTAGTGAGATTCTGCCATGGCCTTGAACTAAAACTGTCACCTGGAAATTGCATTCCCCTCACATGCCTTGCTAACTACCTTGGGATGACCGAAAACCACAGCACCAATAATCTACTAAAGAGAGCTTTAACGTACTTTCAACAGAGAATCCTCCCTAACTGGAATGATTTAGTTAAATCCCTGAAGGCATCGGAAAAAGTTCTTCAAGAAGCTGTGAAACTAGGCTTGGTTGATGTCTGCTTTGAGTCAATTATCGAGATGGCACTGGTTAACCCTCACCTTCTTGGGGAACCGATAAGGAATCCACACAATGATGATGTTGATGATAGTGATAGTGAGGAAATGAAAAATGCGTATAGGCCAAATGCAAGAAGGCGGCTTTTTGTTCTTGATCGGCAGTCAGAGGATTTAAATACACTCTCTCTCCAGCTTTATGAGCCCATCATTAGGGGAATGATTCATCGAAAAGTCCCACCGGAATATGTGGCTGCATCTATCTGTCAATACGCAAAAAGATGGGTTTTTTCTAGCAGCACAAGAGGGGCTGATGTATTTATTTACAGAAGGAACTCACGGAGTGAAGTTATTGAAGCACTGGAGAGACTTCTGCCTCACGAGCAAGGACTCCTTCCTTGCACATTCTTGTTTGAAATGTTGAATTCTGCTATAATATTGGAGGCTAGCTCCAAATGTAAAGAAGGGCTTGAGATTAGGATCGGAAAACAACTAGACCAGGCGACAGTCAAAGACCTCCTGATACCATCCCAAGGGTATGCTAAAGAAGTGGAATACGACGTGGAATGCGTCAAGAGGATTTTGAAGAGTTTTTACTGCAACTATGCTTGTTCAGACATTTTGGGACTAATCACGGTAGCTGAACTGGTTGAAGATTTCTTGGTTGAGGTTGCAAGCGACGTGGATTTGAACGCAGAAACATTTACATTACTCGCAGAGATGTCGATATCAGCATCTGTTGGAACGCAAAGGAGCTCCGACGGGATATACAGAGCGATTGATGTCTACTTGGATACGCATAGGTTTTTGACAGAGTCAGAGAGAGAAGACGTGTGTAGCGTTTTGGATTGCCATAAGTTGTCCCCAGAAGCTCGTGAGCACGCTTCACAAAACAATAGGCTTCCGTTGCGAGTGGTGGTGCAAGTACTTTTTGTGGGGCAGTTGAGCTTGAGAGAGACTTTGACAAAGGAAGTGGAGGGTTGCGATGATAGGTTGAGAAAGGAGGCGGTGAGAGAGGAAGAGGAAGAGGAAGAAGCGGTTAGGGTGGGTGGCTGTGAGGAGGAAGTGAGGACAGAGATGGAGAGAATGGGAAGCAAGGTGATGGAGTTGGAGAGAGAGTGCGATACGATCAGGAGAGAGATTCAGAGCGGCTGTTGCGGGGGAGCCAAGAAGGAGAAAGTTGGAATGTGGAGGGAAATGAAGAGGAAGTTTGGGTGCACCACTAGTGTCATCAACTGTGATTGCCATGTGAAGAGGCACAAGAAAGTTCATCCAAGACACTGACTATGCAAATAAATTTAACCTCAATTTAACTGATTTATTCATTTTCTTGTTTTGCTTTTGCCTTCCTTTAATGTCATGTAAGACCACCAACTAGTAGAACTGTTTGTTTATTTGAATCTTGAGTATTTAATTTTGCCGCATAACCTTTAGCAGTTGGGTCATTTTGTTTTTGGAGTACAGATGACAACGTTTCTATAGCCTTCAATTAGTGTGTGAGCTCATTATGTTCTCTTATCTAAGTTTCTGAGTCGTTTTTCTTGTTAACGCATGACTTCATGAACAAATAAAGAGAAGGGAGGTAGTGCCGGCTCAAAGATATTTGGGGCCCAAAGCGAAAGTCTTAATATGAGGCCATCTATCTCTGCATAAGCATGTTTGAACGAGATTTTGCAAAAAAGTTATGGAAAATTTAAGGGGTGGAGATTCAAACCCAGCTCCTAAAGTATCCGAAGAATCTAAGCTGTCACACCACCAAGAAGATGTTATTTGATGGCAATTGGAACTCCTTATTATTCAAAACTATAAATTGTATATTATGGGGCCCTCTTCCGGCCAAAAAATTTGGGCCGGAAGCGACGGCTCCCTCAAATTCCCCTCTAAGCTGGCTCTGAAGGGAGGCACCGGACCTAAAACATACAACTTGCTCAAAACCATGTCCAAAAGTGAATCATCTCTATCCATCCGCAACTCTACATGGATCTATTCCAAAGCCAAAAGCACAAGTTTTGTAGCTCATTTCAAGTCCAAGCACGGATACGCAGTATCTCCAAACCCAAACTGACTGAGAACATGGACAACTTTGCAGAGACGATGAGTTATTTGCACTCCTTAACTTAGTTCACCAACATCAGATTTTCATGGAAGCGACCTTTGCAGAGCAATGACTCAAAAGGATCATGTGAAATGAGATCTTGGATGACCTCTTTTCAAATCTATCGAAGTGCAGCTTGGCGCCGCCGTATGAACCCTTCCATTCATTCTGTTTTAACCAAGTAAGCTAAGTATGGATATCCGTCAAGCTATGCTCTGGCTCAAGATAATCCATTGGTTGATCAAGATGGCTGCTTATGTGTCGTAAATGGTTGTGACGCTTTAAAAATAGCCAGCTTGATCTGTTTAATAAGATGGATCAGGCCAAAAAATCTCAGCAACGCACCATATTAAGTTTGTAGACGCCAAATATTTTCTATGGTCCAAAGAATATGCATCACTTGACATTTCTTACTCTTTTATATATATATATATATATATACACACACACACACACACACACACACACTCTCTCCGGATCCCTTGAGGGATCCCAGACAGTGCATTGGTGCAGGACGCGTTTGTGAGCCGTTGGATTTAATCCAACGGCCAAGAAAAGAGAAGGCAATAAAAACGCATTTAATTACACTTTCCCCCCTAAAGCCTCAGTCACAAAGCCTCAGTCATCTCACAAAAGAATAGATATTGAATCTCAGGACTTGTTGCCATCTTGAGATGCTTCCGGATCAGTTCGCCCCGACACACTTGACATGTCTGAGTGTTCCGTTTTAAGATTGTATACCCCAATGTCTTGCTAACCTGTTCAATTCCTTAGTGTCTTTATTTGACATTCCAACTACGAACAACCATCCACTCTCAATTTATTTTTTAGTGTTGCGAAGGCTAAGAAAAATGAACATCTACACGTTTGTGAATAACTCCCACAGAGAGGCACCTCTGCCGGGCATAACAGAAAATCAAAGCCCTGAAACAGTAAACTATAACACTTAGGCCCCGTTTGATAACAGTGATAGATGGATGGGATTCGTAAGGAGATGGGATTAGGATTGAGATTCATAAGGAGATGGGATTGGTAATGAGAAGGGATTGATAATGAGTATGTTTGTTTGGGATGGGATTAAATGATGGGATTATTAATATCATGTTTGTTTGAGATGGGATTAGATGATGGGATTGGATTGATAGAAGAAATTGGTAATGAGAAGGGATTAGTAATGAGAAGGGGTTGGGTTCGGACTATGAATACCAAGTCCCCCGGGGTATTGATAATACCCCCTAATCCCCGGCTTCCTAGTCCTACGGACTACTAATCCCAACTCGGTTTTGGTTACCAAACACATTATTAGTAGTCCCATGGGATTGGTAATCCAATCCCAAGGGCTAATACGGTTATCAAACGGGGCCTTAGGGAGTACGCTCTTCAGCAGGTGAAATCGACACAAGTAGAAGAAGGGCACGACAAGATAATAACCAAGAAATAACAGCAGAACAAGATGCACCACTGCCTCCCCAGATAGAAACTTATGTGCGAAGCTTCCACTCCATAGAAACTTGGCCTCCATCGGTCGAGCCCCCAATTGCCTGCGACTAACATATCTAAAGCAACTAAATAACGTATGCATAAGAGGAGGACAACTCTTTGATCAATGCAATTTTCAGAATATTGACGAGAGGACAAGTGTAAAACTAAGATCTTGTGTTTGAAGTACATGAGACTCCAGTTAGAGATGGATTGAAAAGAACTAAATATTACCATTCTGTTTTCCCAAAATTAATTTACTGCAGAAAGTAGAATGGCCAAAGCTCACTTGCTTCCCATTTGATGAGATCCTTCTTTTTGGTTAAAATGGTGCATATTTGATGAGATTTTGCTCCTCCTAGTTTTCTTATCTCTGTATGAGGAAACAAGAAAAGATTAAGATTGAGACAACAAAATCATGATACATATAGGTCATGCAAGTACACAAATGACACCGGCCTTTTTGTGAAACCTCTAATGGAAATCAAGCCAAGTATGGTCCTGAACTCCTAGCTTGCATCAATTAGTAGAAATTTTCTTCAAGCATCAGAAACATCAACGGATTTCAATCAGAGTTAGACATTGTACAACAAGAAGCGCACAAACACACAAGCGCGTATCCTTTAACTGCAGTTCTATGTGCACAGATCCAAAAAATGCACACAGGTGGACCCCACATGAGACGTGCATTTGGCCTGTGACCACAGCTTTTTATTTTTTCTGAATTGAAAACTGGGCACAACCAACATAATCAGGTCGCACAATGCTGCCACGTTATATGCAGGAGTCTAATAGCTGAAGGAACCCTTGATACCATCCACGCTTTCCCCCAGTGATAGCCTGCAAAACAGGAGAGAAATGAATTGAACCTTGTTATTGACTTCAAAGGAATTCACTAGGAAAAAGCAAAATAAGAAAAATAAAAATGTAGTAATTGTTAATCAAGCAAACTATAATCTTCATGTCTCCAGGTAGAGAAGAGTTTCTGTTGTTCCAATATGTGCTCTGGAAATAACCCTTCTCTGTCAGCCCAAGTGCCTGGCAGCTCAGTTTACAAGTAGTGACAGAAGCATCAGTAGCAAATCAATTTTTGGCATAAATAGGAACCTACAGGAGTTCAGCTCGTTTCAGATCAACTCACTGTGTAAACATAAATAAGAGTTCTGCCAACCAAAAAAAAAAAAAGCTTATACTCATTTTTCAAGCTCATTAAATTTGAATCCGGACTCGCACAACCCACTGGTCAGCTCGACTCAGCTCATTCACAGACCTATACAGCTGACATACACAATTACATATAGCCATGATGCTGAACGTTATGCTGCTTATGCATCAATTTGAAACAGTTCCTAATGTTAACTAATTTAATAAAAATAGCTGTAACGTTCAAACGGAAAAAGCACTACAAAAACATTAGACTAGCATCTTAAACTGAGCACATGCTTAAGACACCAAGGTGAAGAACTCTTGAATTCCTCTTTAATCAAACTCAGAAATTACACGAACAAAAATGCTATGTTTCTATATAATTCTAGCCAAAAACTCAAAATCTAGCATTGGCTTCACCTTCTCGGTTCCTATATTGATGCAGTTTGATTTCGAAAGATGACATGATCTTTCTATGATTTTTGGAATAGGGTTATTTTTTGATATGGACGCAGACATGAAACACAGGATTTCTTAAAAAATGGGCACATGGCGAAAATATTTTTTTACCAATGGAAACATAGTTATATGTATAAGCAAGAAGCATCAATATATAAACAACCATCATCAGATCATCTATATATCATATTGGACTGCTGCACATGTTTCCCTTCCCTTTCTCCCCCTTCTCTCTCCATCTCCTTGTGGATTCAAGGCCCCTTGATGTTCAAGGGATGATAAGATACTAGGAAAATGTTAACTCAAATTCGCTCAATTACTTAGTTTAAACATGACATTTAATGATATTCGCTACAACAATATTTGCAATTGACACGAACTACCCCGTCCCCCACTCCGTTCAACTAAGGACTGACTTAGCCTTTATAGACTCATCAAAGAACATATTTCCGAATGACCAACTGGACAAAATTTCTGGAGTAACCATTGACCTCTATTGCACAATCTACAACTCTTCTAGAGCATTTTCAGGCTTTTTCGCGAAACTTGGAGAAACTAAAAGAGAAAAGGTATGAAAGAAAAGTAAAGAGAAAAAATAAAGGTTAGTGACATCCTTCCTCCTGAGTGGATAACTTGGGAGAGAGAACTAAAAGAAACGAATGTTTTATGCATTCCTCTTGCGTTGGAAATATACATAGAAAATACTGTAAGAAACAAGTTCCATTTTGTGAGTAAGAGCAGCAAAAGAATACATAAAGAAAAGAGAGAAAACGCTGCACCTTCAATCCTAACATTACACAGCTCATTAAGTCGACCAAGGCAATTACGTCACAATTTAGCACTACGTAAGTAGGCATCCAAGATATTATCACTAGGAGCTTCCCCACAATAACAATGATGCCATCCATCTTGTGTATGGCCGATCGCTAAACATACAGACTGACGAAATGATAACAACAACAATTGAAGCAAAGTTGCAGTCAAAACTTGTAAGAATACAAAGAGTTATATGGAACAAAATCATAGTTCCTGTGCTGCTTTGCGACATCAAAAAACATGCAGTGGAATACATAGAAAAATACTAGCATTGTATCTTTTACAAGAGGTGCAACTTACTTGTGCATACAGTATTTGTACTCTTGGCTCCTGGAAACATCTTTCTCTCCTTCTTCCAACTGATAAGAGAACACATACATTTACATTATGCGTATTAATGGGAATCTAACTGAAATTAGATAGCGTTCAACTATTCTCTCTCTTACCGGATCCCCCTCATAAACCAGCTCATAACAAGCAGGTGAAAGACACCGTAAAGCGCAATTCTCCTTGGCTATCATTGAAGACTTGCATTGCCCACCCCACAATCCACTGTTTACAATCAAATTGGCATGCCAAGAATATAAGAATCAGACAGAGCCATCTCCTACACATTTGCTTCACATCTCAATTGAAACACTAAATCAGCAATACCAACCAAAACCAATCTCAAACATTGTTTGTTTGGAGAAGGTTAAGGTAAAAACTAAGGAAAATGGTAGGACCGATTCATTTTCTTTACAGTTCATAGTGCCAAGCTCAATGTCACTCAAAATAGAAAGAAAAAAACGAAATACCTTTCGACATCTGCATAGCACTGGTTTTTCTTTTCTCTGATCTCGGTGTCCTGTGTGCACGGAGAAGATTCAGGGTTGGTACATGCATATCATATACACAGATATACGAGGGAGAGGCGTGGAATCGGGGGCGTTTTGGAAAACTTACCAAAATTGGGCGCGAGGATTTTGCGAGGGTTTGATTAGGAGCCATGGACAAGAAAATCATTGCCCCAATAGCGAAGGCGATGAATACCGAATTTAAATTAGGTTTTGCTGTAATAGCCATTAGATCTTGGACAGGAGCAGCTTCAGCATCAAGGAGTAGATAACATCATCAACAGCCCTACTTACAAACCCCGCTGATCTATGGCCAATGGCCATGGCCATGGCTGCTTTCAGTGCCGAGTGGGGTTTTGGGAGGCTATCTTTTGACTTTTTTATTTTTAATTTTTGATCTTTTAGATTATAGTTAGAATGTGTTTTGAATACAGTAGGAATATATTTTGAAACAACAGTAATGTTTGAGAGATATGAAATAAAAATAAATTATGGGTTAATTTTTACTACGTTGCCCTGGTTATTAATAATAGTGTATAAATATTATCATCTATATTGGAAAAAAAAATTATTAACTTAAATTGACAATTAACCAAAATTCCAATAAAGACAACCAAAAAAGATCACAAACCATCGTTATTGAAAAATAAACAAAATTACCAATTGAAGCAAAGAATAGAACACCTAGAAAAGATAAGAGTAATGCGAGGGTACAAGTAGTAATTACCTAACTTGAGTGAGGGTGTTTTAATAATGATATGAGAATGTGAAAATCCCATGATCCAAAAAGAACATCCGGACCTCTTTTTGGCTTCTTGCCTAGAAAGTGAAAATCCGTGAACTCATTTTGTTAGAATCGATTTTATAATGGACAAGTCAAACATCCAAAATGCAAAAATGAGTTAATGAGAAGGTGAAAATGAAGAAACCAAACAGGCCCCTGTACTTCGTGGTGCCTGCTTGGCGCATCCGAGTCGTTTATTATATTTTTAGACGGCTTGAATTTGGAGAAAGAAAAATGAGAAAGATAGTGTTGGAGTGAGAAGAGAAAGAGGAGGTTTCAATACGAGCCAATCAAACGTGTCTTAGATGGTCCGAATGTGTCGAGCAAGTACCACATGGATATATCAATTCAACACAAAAAAAACTCTCCAAGGGCTCCCTGTAGCAATTCGATTTGCGCGAAAACGTGGCAGAGCTTGATTTTGTGCTTTTCGAAAATGGACCCTTTTAGTTTTCCGATATACAAGTGTGGCTCTGAAATTTTTGGGCGTTGCTTTGATTGGACTTGGGGAAGCTGCTGTGCAGCTTCGTGCTGCATAGCGTGCTACGCAACCGTCGGCGCGCATTGCCGGCATCGGTCCGGCGATCGGAGACGTTCAACGCGTAGAGCTCGTCGAGTTTTACTTGTGCACCAAAAATCAGCTCGATCAAATATTGTTTAGTGCCTCATCCGAACACATATAACTTGAAAAAAATGAAATCCAAATGGATACAAAACACTGGATCGAAACCACTAAATCCATTTTTTTCAAGTTATATGTGTTCGGATGAAGCACTTATCGATATTTGATCGAGTTGATTTTTGGCGCACACGTAAAACTCGACGAGCTCTACGCGTTGAACGTCTCCGATCGCCGGACCGATGCCGACAACGCGCGCCAGCGGCTGCGTAGCACGCTGTGCAGCACGAAGCTGCACAGCAACTTCCCCAAGTCCGCTTTGATTGGATGCGTTTTGGATATTTATTTTATCTTTTGATGGTCTTTTTTTTTTTTTTTTTAAGAGTATATACATAAGACAACTACATTTTGGGGCAGGCTTATTGATATTTTTGGTTTCGAAAATATTACTCGTGTGCCATTGTGGACCCTAACATATCAATTGCACAGATTTCGTCCCCCACGTTTGCAATTTAAGGTCCCGTTTCGTTAAGGGTTCTTATTTTTTACTCTATTCGTCCCATTTTGTTTGTTCTTTTGTAATGTACGTGTTAGATTTCAATCGTTTATATCTTTCAATGTGAATTTCAAAAAATATGCAATATGAATCTTATTCGATAGATTTCAATTTGTTCTATAATACAAAATTGTCAAAATCATGAAAAATTTAAAAATATAAATGCTTTGTTTGGTTGAGAGTTTAGTTTAGTTTTGGTAGTTGGTGGAGAGAGAAATATGGTAATGATTGAAGAAGGGTAATGATTGGAGAGAGATAGAGCGATGATAAGTAATAATTGGAGAAATAGGATAATGATTGGAGATAGAAGTAAGGTAATAATTTAAAAATAATACTAAAACAAAACTAAATAATTTATAGCAAAGCCCCAAATTGCTATGGGTACCGATGAGAAGAATTTAAAAAGTAAAAAAAATTATTCGCAATTATTTATTTGGGAAAAATTCAAAATACCCCCCAACCTATACACCCAAATTCAATTAGACTCCCAACCTTTTAAAAACTTCAATTTTACTCCCAACGTTATATTCCGTTAATCAAAATGCCCCCTTCCATCCAAATTACTAACGGATTCCGTTAAAGGCTCCGTTAAATAGTATTCCGATCGAATTTCGATGATCCGAGCCGTTCAATGTGTTTAAAAGGTGATTTTAAGGGTACTTGCAAGAAATCAACAAAAAAAATGACCGGGTAGGGCTTCATCTGAACAGTTTTTTATTGATAGTTCAATAAAAAACTGTTCAGATGAAGCCCTACTCGGTCATTTTTTTTGTTGATTTCTTGAAAGTACCCTTAAAATCACGTTTTAAACACATTGAGCGGCTCGGATCATCAAAATTCGATTGGAAAAGGGGAGGTGTGGATCGATCCGGATTTTATTCAAGTACGGACGTCCGGATTTTGCTTCGGTCTATACCTCCCCTTTTCCGATCTAATTTCGATGATCCAAGCCGTTCAATGTGATTAGAATGTGATTTTAAGGGTACCCGCGAGAAATCAACAAAAAAAAATGATCGGGAAGGGCTTCATCTGAACAGTTTTTTATTGAACCACCCTTAAAATCACGTTTTGAACACATTAAATGGTTCGGATCATCGAAATTCCATCGGGACACTATTTAACGGAGCCTTTAACGGAATCCGTTAGTAATTCGGACGGAAGGGGGCATTTTGATTAACGGAATATAACGTTGGGAGTAAAATTGAAGTTTTTAAAAGGTTGGGAGCCTAATTGAATTTGGGTGTATAGGTTGGGGGGTATTTTGAATCTTTCCCTATTTATTTTGCGTTAATTTTTATAGATTATTGGTTTATCTTGACGAGAAAAATCTAAAAAGTAAGAAAATTATTAACCAAACTTCCTCTTTTTTTAATAACAAAAATTTTGGACATAGTTTTTGTGTGGATTAATGGTTTATTTTCAATGAACTTTTTGAAAATTTTGATCATAATGGTTTACTTTTTAGATTCTTTTTGTTGAGATGAACCAATAATCCACAAAAAATGAATGCAAAACTAACAAATGCGGAAAAAATTGAATAAGGACAAAAAAATTAATCCGGCTTTTATTTGGCCCAATCAGGCCTTAACACATGTATGTTTATTATTTTGATCTGCATATGTGTGGTTATTTATTTATAAATCTTTGTATATATCACATGAAAAATAAGATATAAGACCCATTTTATAACATATCTCTGTGTGTGTGTGTGTGTGTATATATATATATATATATATATATATATATATAAGGGCGCCCTTACCGTATTAACTTAAGGACGTCTCTTTTCCAACCAATTTGCGATGTGGGGAGGACAACGAGGGAGGCAAACGTGGGGGGGGGGGGGGGGGGGGGGGTAGAGTCTATGAGGTAGTGAGTTGAATGGACGGCTATGGTGAGTTGAAGTGTCAGAGGCAATGGGTGATGGTAGCGGGTGATTACGGAGGTGAGTTGCTTATCGGTGTGTGATAACAGACAAATTTTTTGAAATATTTTTGTAATCCATTAAAAAATAGCTTGAATAATAATTTTTTACTTTTTGAATTCAACCAATAATCAAAGAAAAATTTAGGCAAAAACTAACAAATATGAAAAATATTTGATAGCCATATAAAAATTGGGTAGGGGTTTAATTGTTAATCAAATATAAATCTTAAGGGTGGTATTTGTAACTTATCCAATCAACTTAACGGAGAGAGATGACGGCCAAGACAAAATTTGTGCAATTGACAGGTTGGAGACCAAAACAACACACGAGGAATAGTTGTGACCAGAAATATCAATAAGCTTTTTGGGTCCTAAAAATCTGCCATTTGGGGGACCTAAAACCATGGCATCTTGGGCTTTACCCCAATGCCGGCTCTATTTATTGGCGTTTTTCTCCGTCGGTCCTACCTAAATGGATTGTGCCCCACTAAGTCCTTGCGCACAATTCTTTTTCACACCAAGTCCTATCCCATGCACGGCTCTCTCAGGCTCCGTTTCACTTTCTCTTCTTAAAAAATAAGAAATTATTTTCAATTTTCAAACTCAAATATAATGAAAATGAAAAATAATTTTTCATTTTTTTTTGCACCGTCTAAAAGATCTCAATGAGATCTATCAAACAAGATTCATATTGTTAGAAAAATTATTTACATAAACACATGAGCTTAAAATTATCTTCTTAAAATGAAAACTGGAACGGAGCCAGTCTTTCTCCTTTATCTTCCCCTCACAAGCACACATGCACATCCTCTCTTTCTCTCATTTTTATTTTAAAGCTTAAAGTCTTATAATTTTTATATTTTCTTTGTACATATTTGTTTTTTTTATTTATAAGAGTTAAAATTTTGAAATATACTCATAGAGATCTAACTAATGAGACCAATATTGAATATATAAAATTATAAAAAAAGTAAGATTTGTATTTTTCAATGTTTGTTTTATTTTGTTTAAATTTATAATTAGTGGTCTAAATTCAAAATTAATTATGTTAATTTTTGTCTAAATTCAAAATTTACACTGTTAAATAAATAATTAATATTGTAAATTCACATTTAACAGTGTTAATTTATGTCTCAATTTACAATTAATTATGTTAAATTAACAATTACCATAGTAAATTCATCTTTAACATTGTTAGGTTAACAAATAACAATGTAAATTCGCAACTAACGGTATAAATTCACAATTAACTATGCTAAATTGATAATTAACAGTGTTAAATTCACAAATAAGAGTGTTAAAACAATCGTCAATTCAAATTGACATTTTTCAATAAATAATCAACATTGTAAACTGACATATTTAATAGTGTTTAAGTAACAATTCAAGGTGTACAGCAAAAAAAGACTACACGTAAAAAATCTTTTTTTCTATACATAATTTCTCATCCAATATTAGTTTTGTTTGATGCATCTCACCGAGTAGGCTTCAAAAATATGTTTTATTAAAAATAGAAATTAAAAAATTATAAGCCCTATAAGATTTTAAATTAAAAAAGTAGAAGAGAGAGAGAGAGAGAGAGAGAGAGAGAGAGAGAGAGAGAGAGAGAGAGAGAAGAGAATTGAAAAAAATGTTGGGCGCGCATGAGATGTTTTTGCATGGGACCTAGTGGGCTATTGACTTATTTAGAAAGAATTTCAAGAGCTATGAAGTTGAAAATTGGGACCGACCTAGTATTTTCTCCCATTTTTATTTCTCTCTTGGAGTTTTTACTCGCATTGTGTGGTTAAAAGAGGAGGGAATGCAAACATAATCTATACCGAACAAAGATTGCGGTATCTCATTTTCCATCAATTTAGTGCAGCAGAATCTTGCACAACAATACTAAAAGTCAGAAAGGTTGAGAAAATTGGCTACTATGGCCCCATTCCGTCTCACAGAAAGGTTGAGAAAATTAATTTTTCTGTAACTTTCTATGTGTTCAGTTACCAAAAAAGTTGTAGGACTCGTAACTTATGTTTTTCGATTGAAAAACACTTTCCTACAAAATAGGTCTTGAAAAAATGAAAGAATTCTTGTTTTCCTGAAAGATTTTTTTGTCAAGAGAACACATACAACAAAATAAGTTTCATTTTCTTTTATTTTACCTCACTTCATTTTTTCTAGAAACTAATTTTCCACACATGTTCACGACAACTGAACGGAGCCACAGACACCCTTACTATGTTCATGGCTATAATTTCTAGGTAATCAAAATTAGACATAATTAACAAGGCTTATTGTCTACTTATAATTCCTCTGGTTATATTCCAAGATTTCAATTTTGCATGACATCTAAGATCTTAACGGCTAGTTTTTTTTTTTTTTTTGCCCCATTCTAGACCTTAATGGCTAACTTGATGATAACAACACATCATAAATCTTTGTTACGTAAGAATATCGATCTCTTCACGCGCACATTCGACCAAAAGCGATAACGGCCCCATTCTAGATCTTAATGGCTAACTTGATGGCAACAACACATCATATATTAATCTTTGTTACGTAAGAATATCGAGCACTTCACGCGCACATTTGACCAAAAGCGATTACACAACTTTAGTGCAGCATTATCTACTAACATGATGGAATTGATAAACCACAAAAATCTTTGTTTTGTACGATCGAAAATTAGCACATTTGACCTAAATCTATCGCGGAACTTTAGTGCAGCATTATGCCATTATCTAATGAACAACTTGATGGAAATGACAAAATATCACTTCACCCATTTGTCCTAACTCCAAATCAGATCTATTGTATGTAATTCAAGTGCATCATCATGTGTTAGCTGGGCTAGTTTCTAGGCCACTTTTGAGGCACAATTCATAGGTGATTTCTAGTTTTCACATTCACAATCTTCGCTTTCTGGATTCGCGACTTCATTAAATATATTTTTCTTGATTTTTCGATGATCCTAATCCGAAAACATGTTTGATGATGTTGTCTTTGACTTGGGAAAGAAAATCTTAATCTTAATCTGTCAATTATGATATGACTTATCCTAGTTTTGTTGCAAATTGTCAATAAATAATGATTACTGGGATGAATTTTCCTTGTGACTTTATAAGTTACCATAGTCTGCCATTGTTTTAGGCTTTTGGCATATAGTTCTCCGAACTGCCGATGCATTAGGCTTTTGGCAAACTTTTAATTGCCAAATTATTACACGAATCCGATTATTATGGCCATTTGGTGGAATAGAACATTCAGTGTGAATTGATGATCATCAGAGTGGGAGAAAAAAAAAACAGCAGGAGAAGAAAACTATGAAAGAGAAATACATTTTACAACTCTAATTGTGAATGAGTATATTTCCTTCCATTTAATCCAATAGGAACAGTTTTGGTCTATTACGTCCTCACGGATTCGTATAAATATGCTCGATCTGTATATAACTCTATGTCTTCATCTTTCGTGCCAACATATAATTATCAGTTTGAACAGATCTGTTTAATTGTCATCATATCAGGTCGTGTCATTTCATTTCATTTTCAGGTTAAAATATTATTGACGTAACGCATTAACTTCGTGGATGATTCGTTCTTGGAAAAAATCCCTACCCTAATAGAGAACGGTGCACATGAGAAATAATGACAGCCACACCAATAAGCATCATCTCCAGTGAGATTAAACCATCTTGGAATTACAAGTTTTATCAAACAATTGGTTTTCATGAGTGCCAAAACATACATCGATGTGCAAATTGAAGATGTGGGGGGAAAAAAACAGCACTAGTCTCAATGTCCTTCACCTTGGTTGAATAAAACAATCATTCATCATGAAACTCACCATAATAAATTAACCTCAACGATTCGGCCAAGTAATTATAAAAAAGCAAGCAACTAAAGAATTTGTCCCTCAAGAGGTCGCAAGTTTAAATCTCACAAAAATCGAACACTCCAAACTCTTGGGGGGCCACGAGAGGTTTGCTCGATCATTAACTTCATAGCTTCAGAATTAGTTAAGATGCGCGCAAGCTGGCCTGAACATTCGGTTATAAAAAAGATATGAAACTCACCATGATGAGGATACACCATGGGTATATGAACCAAAGAAACTAAACAAAGAGTTTTTAGTGCACTAGTTTAATCTCATGAACAGTACTACTGGAATTGAAATTTTTCCCCAACCATTTGCTTTCTCAATGAAATAAACAAGGATTCACATGAGAAAGGAAAGCGTAACATACGAGTAGAAAATAGGGTTTCTAGTTTCCATTTGGATCTTGAAGTACTCGCAAGCTTAATTAATTTGCTAGTACAAACTCGCTAAGGAAATTAAGAGATTTTCTTGGTTTTAGCCAAAATTTTGGTACCTGCATGATTCTCGAGCATTGACCACATACCAACGCCGCTTAATAATATGAATATCACTTCTTCTTCTTCTTCTTTTTTATAACCTGATGTTCGAGCCAACTTACACGCACCTCGACCAATTTTGGGGCTTTGAAAGCATCGATCTCATACCAACTCCTCTTAATATGAATATCACTTCTTGTTTTGTTTTTTTTTCCCTAACTGCACGTCCGGGCCAGCTTACATACACCTCAATTAATTTTGGGGCTTTGAAGTTAACAACCAGGCAAAACCGCCGGTAGTCTCAAGAATGTTTGGCCTTAGAATTTGAAAATGCAACCTCAGAGAGAACAAGTATTTACAGAAATGATATGACCACCGCATGCGTGTGGGACCCACTCCGGGCCCCACAAAATACAGAAAAATACCCATAAAATTTTACAGTAATTATTTACGGAGCCCTATAAAAAATCAACTCCAACAAAAATTGGAAAGTATGTTTTCTGAATTCATAGGGATAAAACTTCGAAACTAAGCAGTTTTGCCCCTACGAATTCAAAAAACATACTTACTGATTTTTGTTGGATTCGCATTTTCGCCCCTACGAATTCAAAAAACATACCTACTGATTTTCGTTGGAGCTAATTTTTTGCAGGGACCCATAAATAATTATTATAAGATTTATAGATATTTTCTATATTTATGTGGAGCCCGGGGTGGGCCCCACACGGCGCGCGGTGGTCCTAGACTTCTTGAAGCGTTTATTGCTTTCTCATTTCCACTTTGCCATACCTTGGAGTATTTCACTTCTTGTTTTAGGGCTCATTAATAAGCCATTTGGCTTAATTTTTTTTGTCTTATTCAAAAAAAAATCTCATTTGTTAGTTTTTCATCAATTTTTTGGAGGATTATTGTTTTAACACGACGAAAGGAATCTATAAAGTAAAAAATTACGATCAAAATCTATTTTTTTAATAAAGACGAAAATAAGCCAATAAGCCAATTTTTTCGTCTTCATTAAAAAAATGGATTTCGATTGTAATTTTTTACTTTTTAGATTCCTCTCATCATGACATAGCTATAATCCTTAAAAAATTGACGAAAAACTAAAAAATGTGAAAAAAATTTAAATGAGGACAAAAAAATAGCCAAATGACTTATTTAGCCGTAGCCATGCAGGTCATCTATAGTTCGTTAGGTTCTGTTTGGTTCATTACTTGTTTCCCCATTTGCTTACTACCTTCATAGATTTGAAAATAAAAATTTACAAAATTTTTTGGCTACTATAATCCGGGTATAAGTTCTAAATTCACTCTCGCGCACTTATTAAGCAAATAAGCAAATGAACCAAACGGGCCTTAACGTGGGATGGTCGGGCTTGTGTTCTATTTCCTTTGGATGTTAATTTGTTCGGGTTTTTTTCTTTTCAAAAGTGAGAAAATTGTGTTGATAAATGTCCAAACGACACTTATAAAACGGAGATCATTACAAAGAACTTGGACAAAGCCAAACTAATCGTCTAACAAATGCAAAATAAGTAAGTCACAAGGCAATCGATGTCTTTCATCTGAACACAGACATAACCTGATGCTCTAGCGACACTTTTAAACTTCTTAACATCTAATTAATTAGTTTGGGGTACGATCATCCTCCACACAAGGTTTGTAGACTTCGACGTGCTCTCTATGGTCTCAAGCAAGCTCCTCGTGCTTGGTTTGCCAAATTCAGTTCTACCAGTCAAGCATACGGATTTTTCTCCAGTCCTTATGATTCAGCGCTTTTTATACGTCACTCTTCCCAAGGCATCACTCTACTTCTTCTCTATGTAGATGATATGATTATTACTGGTGATGATATGGCTGGTATTTTTGATCTCAAACTTTTTCTCAGCAAAAGTTTTGAGATGAAAGATTTGGGTTCTCTTAGTTACTTCCTGGGTCTTGAGATCTCTTCTGATACTAGTGGACATTATCTCTCTCAGGCTAAGTATGCATCTGACCTTCTAGCACGTGCCAGTGTAACTGATAGCAAAACAACGTCAACTCCACTTGAACCCAATGCTCGCTTGACTCCCCAAGATGGCACATTACTTTCTGATCCCAGACTTTATCGCCAGCTGGTTGGTAGTCTTGTTTATCTCACTGTTACTCGACCGGATATAGCCTATGTTGTTCATCTTGTTAGTCAGTTTTTATCTGCCCCACGGTCCACTCATTATGCTGCTGTACTACGGATTCTTTGTTACATCAAGGGCACCATGTTTCATGGACTTCATTACTCTACCAACTCATCTCTTGAGCTGCATGCTTATTCGGATGCTGATTGGGCTGGTGATCCTACTGATCATCGTTCTACTACAGGCTTCTGTTTCTTTCTCGGCGATTCTCTTATCTCTTGGCGCAGTTAAAAGCAGACAGTTACAGCTCGTTCCAGCATTGAGGTTGAATATCGAGCTCTTGCTGATACTACACAAGAGCTTCTTTGGCTCCGTTGGTTGCTTACTGATTTAGGTGTCACGCACTCGTCAGCCACAGTCCTACGTTGCGATAATCGCAGTGCTATTCATATTGCTCATAATGATGTCTTCCATGATCGTACTAAACACATTGAGATTGATTGTCACTTCGTGCGTCAGCATGTGGTTGGTGGTACTATTTGCCTTCTTTCTGTATCTTCCGCTGATCAAACCGCCGACATCTTCACCAAGGCGCATCCTCCCGGACGCTTTCATGATTTAGTTTCCAAACTCGAGTTGGTCTCTACTCTACCTCCTTGAGTTTGAGGGGGGCTGTAATAATATCGTAATCATATAAGATGATTTGATTACGATGTTATTACGATCTTTGTGATTACGATTTGATTGTAATTAGTTAGGATTAATTCCTTTCCATAATTATGTATTTTCCTCTTGTATAAATAGATGACCCGTTGTATAGTTTCAGTAATTCAATCAAATACACATTTTTCCATCTTCGTTTTATTCTAACAGTTTAATTATTCCTTTTTCTGTATCATATCATTAGTTTTCCTTGTCGTGTCAGGGACCCATTCCAAAGCCTGTTTCGTTTACCCATAAGAAGTTATAAGAAATTACAAAAGCAAGAAAGAAAATCAAAACAGAGATAAAAAGCCATTACAAAAAGATCAACTATAATGACACCACTCATGACAGCGTGACCGCAGTGCTAGAATTAAGAGCATGAACGCAAGACAATTTGAAGGATTATGTGACTAAAGTATTGCGTCAAGTTCGATAACTTTCCTTTCGCCATTGGCTGGTAAGTGTAAACTCAATGGAGAGATGCACAAATTGCAACAAAAACGATTCTGCCTTGTTTGGATGACATTTTGGAAAAAAAATTCCAATGTTGTGTTTGGATGAATTTTTGAGAATTTTTGAGTTTGGTTTTTGGGATAATGAGGGAGAGAGAAATTATGGTAATGATTAAAGATAGGGGTAATGAGTAAAGAGAGATAGAGAGAGAAATAATAATAATAATAATAATTAATGATTGGAGGAAAAAATGAGTGTAATAATTAGAAATAGGAGTAGTTAATAGTATTTTTTGAGTTGGGATTTTTTTTTAAAAAAGGCGCATCCAAACAAGGCATTTACAACCATATGAATGTGAACTATTTGGATTGTTGTCAAAACTGTTGTGTGCTAGAGTGTGCTAATCTCAAGTTTCTCTTGTCCACATGCTTAGAAATTTCATAAACAATGAGATGACCAAACTGAGTGGTCCAACTCTAAAATGAGTTGAAAAAACCCTAGGCCTTAAAGTTAATCATATTGTCCCATCACCACATTCCAACATTAATGTTTATCCTTAAAAATATAAGAGGAGACCCACACCTTCCCAAGTGCATGAATATCAACCCCCCTCCCTATTCCACCACACCACACCATGTGGAAACATGTCAACGAAAGATGAGGCAAAAGGGAGGCTAAAAGTAGGAGTGGGTTTCTATTGCATCATGTTTTGGGAGAAAGGATGACTTAGGAACATGAAAGAAAAGCTTTTTCATAGCTTTGTGTCTTGTTTGAGAGGACGATTGTGGTCATGACTTTGGAAAAATATATTTTGATTCACTTTAAAATATTTTGGTGAATGAGCACTTGTTTACCTTATGGGGGCTTGGGCCAAATGTATTAATTGAAAGAAATTCTCCTCCGCCCAACCCAAAAAAAAAAAGTGAAAAGACTCTACGTTTAAGGTTGCAATATATATTGGACTTGTAGTCTCACCACATACTTGAACTATGAATAGAAAAATCATACGTGCATGAAAATTAGTCGAGGTGGAACCACAGACAGAATCACCATCACACTTAAGAAATTAAAAAATGGTATTTAATTGGGCCGCTATGTGGGAGCCACAAAGCTGTTCTGTGGTTCCATGTTGTTATAAGATATAATAGAGTTGAGTTTTATGTGGTGAAAGGTTATTTAATTTTTCTTTGGGTGGGGGAGAATGGTTAATAAAAAAGGGGATAGAAGATTCTCTTTTTAATTTTTAACCTTAACCTTATGTCAAAGGAGGGGTGGTGAAGGAGGGGCTTTCACTTTCAGACACCTCTTTTTCGGGTGGGGTTTTCAAAAGGAAAACCTAAAAGACAAATAAAATTCTTAGCATAAAGCAACAAAAAACCATTTTATTATTAATAACTAAAAACTTAATGTGGATTTTAGCCCTTAGTATATATAGCTCATTTGAAAAGGTGGACCAACCTAATGAAGGTCTCCTCAAGACCTAATTATCCTTAATCATCACTTAAAACTTCTTGCCTTTGTTTCCAAGTTCTTGTTGACCCACCTACCTAACTAAAAAGGTTTACATAGTTAGTTAATTTACATATTCCTTTGCTTCTTGTATTTTTAATGAATTTCATAAATAGATCTTTAGAAAGTTTGAAAACAACGACGACGACGAGGATGATGATGCCTGCTTGCCTAATGCTTAACAAAGAAATTTGTCAAAAGATTTGGACTACTGGGTATTAATTAAACTCCAATCACAATCAGCATAATTATTGTAGTTTAAAGCAAATGAAAGCCTTTCCCTTCTCATTTGACTTCCAAGATAGGAATATTTTACTCCTGAATCAAGGAGGAAAAAGGAAGAAAGAAAGAGAGAGAGAGAGAGAGAGAGCCTTGTACTAGTAGTGTTTGACAATAGAGTAAAAAAGAACATAATCTGCATTCAATATTCCAGTAATCTCTTACAAAAGAGAATGCATAAGTCCAAAAGCATACCCTTCCAAAAGTTAACCCTGGCCCCCCCTTGATTTTGCAATTTTGAATATCAGTAGCACCAAACCAGTCTTCTACACTGTACAGAGGAAACCAAAGGGTAATACTCCACTAAATAGTAGTAGTAAATTATAAAAGAGGAGTCAAGTTTGTCGTGCAACTTGTGAAAAGACTACTTTGCCCTCTGAAAACAAGGTAAATCATACCGTTCAAAATTTGACAAAATGAGAATCATTAAAATGGGACTCGTCAAGCGAACAACCTCTAAACCTTGTTATTGATGTCCGATTTAACCTTTTTATTGTGATGATCGATAAACATCTCTAAACGTAACTTTTTTTTTCTTTTCCGTTATGTGTGTTTTTTTTGTTTTCTAAATTTTCGTTAGATTGCCCGATATTTTCTAGATTAATCATCAATCACAACAAGAAAAGCCTAAAAAATAAAATGTATGACTAAAAACAAATAAAAATCATTAAATATGAAAAAAAATATTAAGCTACTGTCTTTTTTCTTCTAAAGTATCGTTTTATATGATTTTTTTTTCAATATCTGTCCATATTTTTATACGTTTTCCATTACTCTTGGCAAATCGAATGATTAATCTTAAAAATTACAACAAAAATGAAAAAAAAAAACTGAATAAAGTTCTGTACAAAAAATTGACAACCTAAACATACAAAATAAATAGTAACTTGAACATGAGGTTTATTTCATTTTCAAAAAAAACATGAGGTTTATTTTGCATCAAACAGAGACCAAGCAGAAGATACTCAGGCCCTGTTCTAGAACGGATTTAAGTTCTTATTTTATGTCTAATAAGAAGAGTTGTTCCACAAAAAATTAAACAATTACTTATTTTTTGAGAAGACAATTTCAAGCTCAAAAATCATGTGCTTACACAAATAATTTTCCTATCAATATGGATATTGTTTGATAGATTTCATTGAGATCTTTAATACAGTGCAAAAAAAATTAAAAAATTATTTCTCATTTACGTTATTTTTGAGTTTGAAAATGTGAAATAAGCTGCTTATTTAGATTTTGTGAAACAAACCTTCTTATTTTTCTTTGAGAAGTGGCAAAATAAATACTTATTTTTTAAGAAAATTTCTGGAACGGAGCCTCATTCGTAAACTCACCTCACCTCCCCTCCCCTCCCCTCCCCTCTCTCTCTCTCAGCAATAACTGCAGTCCTCAGCAACAGAAACATATTCTCCTTTTCTCTCTCTCCTGCACCAAATACTTCTTCAGCTCTAAGACTCAAAAACCCAAAGGGAAGATATTCCGACGTACCCAAAAAAATAATCCAAAGGGAAAATTCTCTCTCTCTCTCTCTCCAAGTCATGGAGGAAACAGAAGAGTCGAATACCACCAAGAAATGCAATCCCAAAACAAGGAGTTTCAACGGGAGGCAGCATAACAACTCTCACAACAATCACCAAAACAGGATTTGGTATTGTAACAACCAAAACCAGTACCAGTATTACCCTCCTCTTCTTCCTCTGCCTCCCACCATCCCTCTGCATCTACCTCTAACTCCTCCACCTCTTCTTCCCCATCATCAAAACCAGACTTTCAGACCAAAAACCCATTTCCAGAAACCACCATGGAATCAGAGTAACCCACCTCTGGCCACCTCTTCGGATTCGGAGCCCCGAAATTTCGCCTTTTCACAAGGTAATATAGTCATTTTGTTACCCAAAGGGGTTGGTCCGGTCGTGTTGGTCTGAGACTTAGGGATTTGCTCCCACCTAGAGTTTCAGGTTCGATTCTCCTTATCGGTAACTCTTGGGGCCACCTGAAAAGGCAATGAGAGGTGCTGTAGGGATAAGTCGGAGGTGCGTCCAAACTGGCTTGGGACACGCTGTATTACTAAGAAATGTATTAATCTTCTTGTGTTTTGTGTTTTTCTGTCTTTGTTTAGTGCATATGAAGAAGAGTCTATTTTACCCATCAGTTTTATTTAACCAACAACAGAATAGGTTGGATTGATGAGTATTTAGTTTGTGAATAATTTACTTTTTCCCTTCAATTTTCTCAGCCTACTGCTTATTTATTCATGACTGGAAGTATTGAATGCAGTCTCAAAAAGTTAGAAATAAAAGAGGTGTTGATGCTTTATTACCTTGTCAATGGCCACTATTAGGTCCTGTTTGGCTTAAAAATTTAGGAAACTGTGTATCATTTGAATTTATATTAGGTTCGGTTTTTTTTTTTTTGGGATTAAATAACTAAAAAATTATTACCTAAAGCAAAAAGGCCGAAGAAAAAAGTTCGAGCGAGGTGTCACTAGGGTCGTCTTATCTAATTTTTTTCTTCAATTTCGGTCCATATTATTATACTTTTTCAAATGCTTCTCATCGAGGCGAATGATTAACCTAAATAAAACTAACAAAAAGCTAAAATAATTTACTGAGCACCAATAATACCAACTGGCTTTTAAGGATGACTAATTTAGTCAAGCTCACCCTTATGATAACCCAAATCGAAATTACTGTTAGTTTCACCTCATATATTCCCTTTTCTTGGTTCCTTGAAGTTATGGGTATTGTACCTTTTCTATTGAATATAGTCCTTGGTCCTAAAAGTATGATATTCTTGTCCAGTCAATAGAGAATCTAATTGCCCACTATGCTATTCTTGCTAGTTTCGCCTCATATATTCTCAATTTGCTTTCATTTTCCTGGTTCTGTGGAATCATTGGCATTGAAACATTTTTAGTTGATTGAATGCCCTTCCTCTTTTGTAATACTGAATCATTGATACTTATTTTTATCTATTCCACTTCTAAACAGCTCCAGAGGGGCTTCAACAACAAACTAGCACCATACCCTTCAGAGGAAAGGATGGAGGGAGAGTCATGAGTGTCAAACCACAGTCACTAGTGGTGGCAAGGAGACCAGACTCGGGTGGTGTAGAAGGGCCAGTAATCTCTCTCCTTGCCAATCATTTCCTAGTCAAATTTGATCCGTTTCATCGAATTTTCCATTATGATGTTGAAATCTCCCCATATGCTTCAAAGGAAGTCGCTCGAATGATTAAGCAGAAACTAGTAAATGACAACTCAGTTGTACTCTCCGGTGCTCTTCCGGCCTATGATGGCTGGAAGAATCTTTATAGCCCTATTGAATTCCAAAGTGATAGGCTTGAACTCTTCATTAGCCTCCCAATCCCCTCAAGCAAGTCATTGTTACCATCCGAAAAAAGCAATGATGTTCAAGAAAAGAATCAACAGTCTAAGCTCTTCCGCGTGAACATCAAACTTGTGTCCAAGTTTGATGGGAAGGAATTGAGCAGCTATTTGAGCAAGGAGGGGGATGATTGTATACCCCTTCCGCAGGACTATCTCCACGCTTTGGATGTGGTTCTGCGCGAGAGCCCAACAGAGAAATGCATACCCGTCGGGCGATCACTATATTCGAGTTCAATGGGAGGGACTAAAGAAGTTGGTGGAGGTGTTGTTGGATTGAGGGGTTTTTTTCAAAGTCTAAGACCAACCCAACAAGGACTTGCTCTCAATGTGGACTTTTCCGTTACTGCTTTCCACGAAAGTATAGGTGTGATCCTCTACTTGCAAAAGCGTCTTGAGTTTTTGCGCGATCTTTCTCAGAGAAAGACAAGAGGCTTGACAGGAGAAGAAAGGAACGAAGTGGAGAAGGCATTGAAGAACATTAGGGTGTTCGTTTGCCACAGGGAAACAGTTCAGAGATACCGGGTGTGTAGCTTAACTGAGGAAGCCACAGAAAATCTGTGGTTTCCTGACAGGGATGGGAAGAAATTGAGACTAGTGAACTATTTCAAGGAGCACTATAACTATGATATACAGTTCAGGAATTTGCCTTGCTTGCAGATTAGTAGGAGAAAACTCTGTTATCTTCCTATGGAACTTTGTGTGATTTGCGAAGGGCAGAAGTTTCTTGGAAAGCTCTCAGATGATCAGACCGCTAAAATACTAAAGATGGGCTGCCAAAGACCAAGAGAACGGAAGGCAATAATCGACACAGTCATGGCAGGACCAGTTGGTCCGACAAGGTAACCTTTTTGCATAGCTAGGCACTCATTTACAATGATTTTGGACTGCAACAAGTGGTGAGATAAGAAAAGAAATGAGAACCCTTGATCACAGAGGTGGAAATGGTGAGAACTGAAAACATATTTTAAATTTTTATGGGTCCCTTTTGTTTTTCTTTGTTCGTGAGACTCATTGAGAAACTCAAATCCTTACCACCAACCACACCCCCCCCCCCCCCCCCCCCCCCCCCCCCCCTCCATTTTTCACCATTCAAATAGGCAGTTATAGAGTCTTGGATTTCTGTAGCTATTGTTCTCATCTGTGCCTTTCTTTCTTGGACAGTGGAGTTCAAGGGAGGGAATTCAAACTCAATGTTTCAAGAGAAATGACGCGATTGACAGGGAGAATTCTTCAACCTCCTAAGCTAAAGCTTGGCAATGGCGGCTACATAAGGGATCTAATTCCTTCACGCACTGACCGCCAGTGGAACCTTTTAGACAGCCACGTCTTTGAAGGAACTCGAATCGAGAGGTGGGGTCTGATAAGTTTTGGTGGAAGTGCTGACCAAAAATCCAGCATCCCAAAATTCATGAACCGGCTATCTCAAAGGTGTGAGCAATTAGGCATTTTTCTCAACAAAACCGTGGTTTTTAGCCCCCAGTTCGAACCGATCCAAGTGCTTAACAATGTCTCCACTTTAGAATCGAAACTCAAGAAAATCTACCGTGCTGCGTCCAATAATCTACAGCTTCTCATTTGCGTAATGGAGAGAAAACATAAAGGGTATGCGGATTTTAAGCGAATTGCTGAGACAAGCATTGGGGTTGTCACTCAGTGCTGTTTGTACCAAAACCTTGGAAAGTTGAGTTCACAGTTTCTTGCAAACTTGGCTCTGAAAATCAATGCCAAAGTCGGTGGTTCCACAGTCGCTTTGTACAATACATTACCATCTCAAATCCCAAGACTTTTCCAGGTTGATGAGCCGGTCATTTTTATGGGTGCTGATGTGACTCACCCTCACCCATTAGATGATTTCAGCCCATCTGTTGCTGCAGTGGTTGGGAGTCTAAACTGGCCGGCGGCAAACAAGTATGTTTCACGAATGAGGTCTCAGACACACCGACAAGAGATCATTCAGGATCTTTCTGCAATGGTGGGGGAAATTCTTGATGATTTTAATCAAGAACTATCCAAACTCCCCAAGAGAATAGTCTTTTTCCGTGATGGGGTAAGTGAAACCCAATTCTTCAAAGTGCTCCAAGAGGAATTACAAGCTATTAGAACAGCCTGCTCAAAATATCCAGGCTACAAACCCCCTATAACATTTGCAGTGGTTCAAAAAAGGCACCACGCTAGGCTGTTTCCAAACGAAAATGACCAAAATCCAAACCGAAACCAACTGTCTGATGAAAACATCCCTCCTGGAACGGTTGTAGACACAGTGATCACTCACCCACGGGAATTCGATTTCTTTCTTTGTAGTCATTGGGGGGTGAAGGGAACGAGTCGGCCTACTCACTACCATGTGCTGTGGGATGAGAACCATTTCACTTCTGATGAACTTCAGAAGTTGGTTTACAACCTTTGCTTCACATTTGTCAGGTGCACAAAGCCTGTTTCTTTGGTTCCACCGGCTTATTATGCACACCTTGCTGCATACAGAGGGAGGCTCTATCTCGAGCGATCGGATTCCTCTGCGTTAACAAGAAATGCTTGTACAATTTCTCGTGCCGCCCCTCCAAAAGCGGCTCCTCTGCCTAAACTCAGAGAGAATGTTAAGAACCTCATGTTTTACTGCTGATTTTTCCTTGCATTGGAATATTTAGATAGTCATGGAAATCAGTGAATTTGTAGTCTTCAATTCAATGCAGTAGAGTCAAATTTTGTATGATCCCATTTGACAAAGGTGGGTAGTTCCTTAATAGGAAACCATAGACTAAACCAAGTTGAATTGCTAACCATATTAATGAAGAACCTGAATTGAGAAGTTTGTTTGACTCTCTTTGGAGCACAATGGTGTCATGTAAACATGGTGCATCCAATCAGTAAGGCCAATATGAGTGGGTCAAATTTGGCTGCATTTATCCCAGATTCCCAGTATCTAATGCTTACTGCTCTTGTTGGTTCTGGAGGGAGCTGTGCTCACTTGGGCCTTGTTCCAAGCACGAAAACAACTTGATTCCAAATGTTTGCGCATGAAGCTTGACGCGCAGAACAACTATGCAAACATTCATGTTGATTGGACATCTGTAACTTGGCGAGCGAATCAGATTTGTCCAGAACAAACGAACAATAAGCATGATTTTGAAATTTCACTTCCAAGAGAGTAAGTAACTCGGTAATTGTTGGTAGAATATAGGAGTAATACAAATACAGTGGGTGAGAAGGTAGCCGGAACCTTGTTACGTTGTTGGGCCTTATTGGGTCCCCTTAAGCTACCTTGATGATTCGAATCATCTTATTGGGTCCCCTTAAGCTACATTGATGATTCGAATCATTCATCTCTTGAACCATCTGAGTAAATCATCTAGGCATATATAAGGATGATCATATAAGCAAAACCATAAAGTTGTCTATGTTTTGAGACGTGATTTTGATAGTGAGCAGGTGGTACAATTGTCTTGATGTTGTAGTGCACCTCTCGCACTATACCGTGTAATGCGGCCGATCCAGCTGTCCATTTTTGTACGGGCGGTTTGGATTTAATCTGACCTCATACAGATTTGAACTGTCCGTTACTCAGATTAAAAATCTAAGTCGTCAATTATAAAAATGAACGGCTGAATTGGTCGCACTACACCGTGTAGTACGGAGGTGCACTACAGCACCCCGGTCCGCTTCATTTGTGCAACATAAATGAGATTCCAGTTATACGTTTGCATGGTTCCAAGGAGCAATTGGCCTCAATGAGCGCATCACGAGGTCCATCTTAATTCTTATTTGTATATTTCATAGGTGGCATCAGTTAAACATATTGAAGGTGTTGTAGTGCGGGAGGTGCGCTACAGCACCTCCAAATCCCAAACGAAGGTTTTAGTACTATTTATATGGTTGTTATAAGGGTCAAACCAATTAATGGGCTATTGCCTAAGTTACAATAAGACGACATGAATCGTACACAACAAAAATGACATGGCATGATAAATAAATAAATTTTTTGGTCAATTTTACCTGGTCTTCAAATCCTTTGTACCAATTTTTTTTACCTCTTTGTCATTTGTCGTTGGATTGTGCGAAAATCTTAAAAAATAATTAACGATCAACGAATAGATCAGAACAAAAATACCAAAAAAAACAGATATGTAGGATTTGCACTTGTCGAGTCAAAATATAAAATTTTAACAAGACTCAAATTTAACATGGCACGAAAACGACATTATTATGCAATATACATCTCTATGCGTAGGGTTTCATTTTCCACCAGAGGGGCACTCTGGGGAATAAAAAACTGTCTATTGGGGTGTGACTTACGTATTGTCGTATTTTATGTAGGTAGCTGTTGTCAGCGTATAATATCCTATATACACTTGTACCTGTTTTCCATGCATGCATGAAGAATTAATGGGAGAGAGAGAGAGAGAGAGAGAGAGAGAGAGAGAGAGAGAGACAATTCACAGAGCAAAAGGGGAAGGAAAGGGGAACTACTGCTAGTTTTTTGGGAGAGATGGTACCACCTACTACAACAGTGTCTCAGATGCTGCTGCACAACCTATTGTCCCCCAGTGCAGTGCCACCACAGACAGACGAATCAATGAACATCAATGAACATTGCGAGGCATCTGAATCTGGAGAGAGAGAGAGAGAGAGAGAGAGAGAGAAGGTACAAAGTAAAAGCCTAGAAAAGGTGTAGGGCTGTTCAAGTAACCACTGAGCTCTGACTTTGAATTCCCCTTTTTTTGTCTCTCTTCAGCTTTCTCTGTTTCTCTCTCTCTCTGACAATTTCTCTCTCTAACTTTCTCTGTGCAAAACAGCGGGGATACCTTTAAAGTACTGCACTGCCGTGGCCAGGAGTAATGATTCAGTACCGCCTGAGGTAGTTGCGAGGGTGTGAAACTCCCCCAAACACACGGTGGGGAGGAGAGCTGCTTTTCCCCCCCTTCTGACACAGCCCCCCTCCCGGACCCACCCCTCCTTTCCCGTTTTACCCTCCCACCCCCTTCCAATTTTTGTTCTTCTTTCTTCTTCTTTTTTTTTTTTTTCTTCCTCTATTCCCCCCTCCCGTTCTTTTTTAATCTTTTTTTTTTTTTATAATTTTGAATTCTTTTCTTTATTTGTTTCCTTTCCCATTGTTCCCTTTTTTTTTTAGTTAACTCAAATTCTATTCTCAATTAACCACGACAATACCATATATCTAAAAAAGCCATTGGCTTTTCCGCCAAATAAAGCCAAAAAAAAACGAAAATAAGCTAATAAGCCAATTGTTTTGTCTTTATTAAAAAAAATTGGATTTCGGTCAAAAAAATTTACTTTTTAGATTCCTCTTGTCATGGGGTGCAATAATCTCCAAAAAAATTGACAATAAGCCAAGTGATACGAAAAAATTTGAATAAGGACAAAAAAAAGCCACTTTGGCTTATTTATCGGAACACCCTGACCAATGTTCCGCGCCCAAGCTAACATATCTTCTATGCTTTCAAAAATCTATATAAAAAAAAAACGAATATGTTTAAGTACAACAATAATCAGTCTTAACATATTTTCTCTACTTTTTCATATTTTCTCTACTTTTAAAATAGGAAATTGATAATGCCAAAATAATTTGAGTCCGTGCTTGGATTGGATCCTGATTGTGCTAAGTAAATTTTTAATACACTTATTTTTTAAACTATTTTTTAATAAACTGTGTAAAAAAATAAGTGTTTCAATTTTCAATCCGTTTGATTTGGTTCAAAGATGTAATTTTTCTAACTATAGGACTCTTGTTGATTAACCCTAAGAAAATCGTAGAATCAAATATATTTTAGGACTAACCAACGAGAGCCCTAGAGTCAAAATTCAATTATGACCCTTTAGAATTAAATGATCAGAAAAATAAAATCTTCTCACCCATTCAAATGGATTGAAATTTGGAACAGTTAATTTTTCAATCTGCAGTTTATATATTAAAAAATATGGTTAAAAAATTAAGTGTTCCAAATTTCAATTCGTTTGAACCAATAGAAAGATTTTAGTTTTCTGATCATTTTATCCTAAATGGTCATAATTAAATTTTGACTATAGGGCTCTCGTTGATTAATTCTAAGAAAATCGTTGAATCAAATATCTCTTAGGGCTAACCAACAAAAGTCCTATAATCAAAATTTAATTATGACCCTTTAGAATTAAATGATCAGAAACATAAAATCTTCCCACCCATTCAAACGGATTGAAATTCGAAACACTTAATTTATTTTCGTTAAATTTGGTCAAGTGTTCCAAAACTAATAATTTCTCCCGGCCCCCCAAATAAAGTACCCCACTTTTTTAATTTCTTATTTTATTTAATTACTTTTATTTTATTTATTTAATTTCTATAAATACACCCTATTTATATTAAAAATATAATTCAAGAATTAAGTGTTTCGATTTTAAATTCAGTTGAATCAGGGTGAAAATCGTATTTTTTTGATTATTTTATTATAAATAGTCATAATGAATTTTTTTTGTTTAAGGCCTTTCAACAGACACCCTAAAAATCTTTATTTAGTTTCAAGGGTCTCTTAGGGTGTCCATTGAAAGGCGTTGAAATTTTGTTTAAATTTATTATTGTTGATTAGAAGTTATTTTTATTATTCATTGTTAAGACTAATTAATTAATTAATTAATTAATTAAAATAATATAAATTTATTAAGTATGAAGACAAATTTAATTGAAAATAGAATTTGAGTGAACCAAAAAAATAAGAATGGACAAAATATGAAAAGAAACAAATAAAGAAAAAAAGAAGAAGGGAGGTTAATGGGAAAAGAAACAAATAAAGAAAGTAATTGAAAATTTAAAAAAAAATTCAGATGAAAAGTAAGAAAAGAAAATAAAGCAAAAAAAAAACTGGAATCCGGCAGAGGGAGGGGGGGGTGTGTGGGATAGGGGTGGTGGGGTAAATTCGGGGGGTGGCAGGGGTAAATTTGGAAAATGGGCTGTGGGGTCAGGGGGGGGTGTGTGTCAGGGGGGGTGGGAAAAGCAATTTACGGTGGGGAGGCGAATCCCGCTTGCCGATAGCAGTTCTGCAACAATCTACTAATCGAGTCAATCTTGTCCAACCCTCTTCACGAATTTGCACGATCGATGCCACAAAGATAGCCGAATCTATTTATCGAAGAAATTAATCAGGAAACGGGCAACAATTTGACAGCAAATACTTAGAGATAGGGTTGTAAACGAACCGAATCGAGCCGAACCCTGATAAGTTCAGCTCGGGTTCGTTAAGGTATGAGTTCGGCTCGGGTTCGGCTCGAGTTCGATTCGAGCCTAAACAACTTGGCTCGAGTTCAGCTCGTTAAAATTTTTCAAGGCTCAGGTTCGGCTCGGTTGGGTTTGTTAAGGTACTAGTCTGGCTCGAGTTTGGCTCGGGTTCGCCTCGGTTAGGTTCGTTAAGGTACTAATCTGGCTCGAATCCGATTCGAACTTGAACATCTTGACTCGAGTTTGGCTCGTTAAACACAAATGAATCGAGTCAAGTTGAATCTAAGCTCGAATTGAGCTCGTTAAGACTCAGGTTTGATTCAGCTCAGCTCATTAAACTCAAGAGAACCCAAACTCTCTCATTGATCGTATAGAATTTGAGAGAAAAATAAGTATTGAATTATATATACAACCTTAAAATTTTTTATATTTACAAATAGACCTCTATTGAATTATTAATTAAATTTTAAGTATAGGTTCACGAACCTAACCGAGCCGAATATCGTTAGGCTCAGGTTCGGCTCATTTACGGAACGAGCCTAGAATTGAGGTTTAGGTTCAGTTCGTTTAGCAGACGAATCGAACTCGAACGAGCTCTTACCGAACCGAGCCTCGAACAGTTCGCGAATGATTCAGTTCATTTACAGCCCTACTTAGAGATGTACGGAGAGCAGCTGTGAGCCATCAACTAATGACAATTGTTCCATTGAGGTTTCCACAGAAAAAGCCCGAAAGGTGTTTGAATAATGGATTATTCTAACATTCGTCCAAAAGGGGTAGAATAATAAGTAAAATGTGTATTGATAGCCGAGAAAGTGTATTGATAGTATTTGTTAAAGTGTACTAATATCCTCGAGATTTGTATTGATATCTAAACTTGTTTAAAATTTTAGCATAACTAGTGTTATAATTGTGTGTATTAAGGCTTAACAAATAAAAAGGTATTTTTTTGCCACAATGTTTGTACAAAGTATTAGTTTGTGTGCTAGAGTATGGTAAATCTTGTAGTGTGCTACCATTTGTGCCAAATTTAACAAAAATACTAGCAAATAATAAATGGGTCTCATCTCTGTAAATCAAAACTCAAACCATAAATGTCTACTACTTCTAATACACTTGTGGGACCCATTTTTTATCCTAACAAATATTTTAACACACAAATTTATCAAATTCATTGAGGATGTTCTAACATACTTCTACGCTAGTAATCTCTAATACAAACTTGTGGGATCCATTTTTATCCTAATACACATTTTAACACACAAATATAACGTACCCATTGCGGGACTGGGGGAAGCTGTTGTGCTGCACAGCGTGCTGTGCACCCGTCGGAGGGCCTTGCCGGCATCGGTCCGGCGATCGGAGACGTTCAACGCGTAGAGCTCGTCGAGTTTTACGTGTGCGCCAAAAATTAGCTTGATCAAATATCCATAAGTGCCTCATCCGAATACATATAACTTGAAAAAAATGGATTTAGTGGTTTTGATCCAGTGTTTTGTATCCATTTGAATTTCATTTTTTTCAAGTTATATGTGTGCGGATGAGGCACTTAACAATATTTGATCGAGCTGATTTTTAGCTCGCACACAAAACTCGACGAGCTCTACGCGTTGAACGTTTCCGATTACCGGACCGATGCCGGCAAGGCCCGCCGGCGACTGCACAGCAGCTTCCCTTAGTCCCCCATTGCGGATGCTCTTTAACTACCACACACTTTTGAGGAGGTCATAAGCTTAATAATAATCTTGCAAATAAAATTGCGTTCATTTGTCCAAATTTACTTGTCCATTATTCTATTCTAATCAAATAATCAAATTATGTAGTACTGTATATCTTAATACTTTTATACATTTTATATGCATAATAGATAGAAATATTGTTTGACAAATCTCGACTACATATATTAATTGAAAATTTGAGAATATCATAGACAATAGTGTCTCTGAGTACGTAAAGAAGCATAAGCCATAAATAACACGAATATCAAAAAATACTGGGGACTGTACCACTGAATAACTTTCCCTTCCTCTGATTCTACTCCTATATATGGCCCCACCAACACTGGGGACTGTTCTTTTCTTTGTTTTCATTATATGTCCCATCGATTTATCAAATCCCAACCTCGTCCGGAGCATCGTCACGTTATGTTCCGGAGTGTCTTTTTCACAATATATTTTTAGGATCTATGACCAATTGTGTTGGTCCCATATCAATATGACGGTGTTCCAAGAGTACTGAATACATGTAGTTTTACTTCAATCAATCACCCAAAAAATTACACCTTACTCATGCGAATTAGCGTTGTTTACTCTATTAACCATGAATTGACGGTCCGATGATGGCTTCTAGTCATGCAGTATGATGACCACTGTAGACAAACAAAACACTAGTATCTTGTAATTTTTGGTTGTATCAATAGTCATATAATGCGTGCACGGGAAAAACGACCACGAAAACATCTTTTAAAAATATCTTGAACTACCAAACGTGTGAGAACTGATTAAAAGCGAGAGTGCAACGCTAAAATTAGGACTGAGAGTAAAGAATAGTCAAGAATTAATTTGAGTTGACTAGGCATAATGTCTTTGCTGGATGTATCTGCACAGTCAAGGAAACCTGCACACCTCCCTCATGCATACGATGTCTGCCATTTTAAGAATTTTGAAAAATGCCCATTTCAACTTCAGGCCCATAATGATTAAACTAATTTTCTTTGGGTTAATACACTCCCTTTTTCTTTTTTCTTTTTTCTTTTTTTCTTTTTCTTTTTTTCTAAACATTTAAAATGTTTTGCAGATATTTGGCTCATTGGAGCATTTGGGCAAGGAATTTTTCTGGACTTTCTGAACAGTGCAAATTTTTTTTCGTGCATGCCTTTGGAAGATCAGAAATGCTATTAGCAAGGAGAAAAATCAAGAAGACAACAATGACCCTACATGGACAACAAAGAGAGAGGTTTTATTATCAAAATTTTAAGTGCAAATGTATTGAGTAGGACATTTAGACACAGTTCTTTGACACGGAAATAGTAGAAACGTTGGTCTCGCAAAAGATGGGAAAATTTTTTAGTGCCGAGCGGGTACCACGTGATGTCCGCTCGTGAATTTGAGTCATTCATTGCGTGTTTGAACAGCTCAGATTTAGAGAGAGAAAAAGGAGAGAGAGAATTGGGTGAGAGGAGAGAGAGTTTCAATTCGAGCCGTCCAAAATTGAATCAGACGGGTCAAATGCACTTAGCGGGTGCCACATCGGCCATACCCGCTCAGCACCGAAAAACTCCTCCAAAAGATGAGGCCTCATCCGGTCGCCTCCTTCACCTAGGTGCTGTATACGGTGAAAACCATAAGTTTGTGCCTAGGGATGGCAATCTCGGCCGCCCCGTTCGAACCCGCCCCGTTCCCCGCCCCGAAAATCCCCGAACTTCGGGGACCCGTTTGGGGATTGGGTAGGGTATGGGGAATTTTTTTAAAAAAATTCGGGGATCGGGTAGGAGTCGGGGATAGGTATGTCCCCCGCCTCAAACCCTACCCGTCCCCGTTCTCCGTTCGTTACCCGCCCCGCCCCGCCCGGTCCCCGAATCCCCGAAATATACATATTTATATATAAAAATAAATAAATATATACTATATTATATATACCTCTTCTTTAGTATGTTTTTTTACGGTTCTCATAATCTCATTCTTTTCCATTCATGTCGTTTGTTTTTTTCGACTAACTTTTCGGCACAGTCAATTTTTTCATCCCGTGATACTGTGGCGGGAGGGGATTAATAATTTTCACAGAGAAGTTTGTTTCCTTAGCCCTTTTCCCTAGAAAAAAAAATACAAAACAATCCAAGTCCTTTCGGCTTTCAAATGCTAGTATATGCTGTTAGGTGCTGAAGAAATACAAGTGCCCGAATCCCGAATTCCCGTTTTGGATCCCCGTTCGGGTCCGTTCGGGTCGGGGATGGAGGAAAAAAACAAATTCTCGTTGGGGATCGGGTCGGGGATGGGGATGAGGCAGGGAGTAGGGGGTGGAGTTTGTACCCCCGTCCCCATTGCCATCCCTATTTGTGCCAGTCGCAATGATAGTGATGGTGGTCAGGTGGTCACAGCAGTGGTATGCCACTGCAAAGCAAAGTCAGACAGGGGTGTTCAGGGTTGAGTGGTCACAGTGGTGACGGAACAATAGTGCTAATCAAGAAATCGTTTTCCACTATCGACGAGTAGAAAACATTTGCCACGAAATCAATTCATTTTCCGTTGACCCAAAAACATTTTCTGGGGGCTTTCATTTTCAGTTGCATTAAACTCTAAAAACACAAATAATACTTAACAAACTACATTTTCCGACTAAACAAACAGAGCATATATACATCTTTTTCTGCACGTTTTCCTTTCCTTCACAAAACTTTTCACACAATATGTGTTCAGAAGTTCAAGAGAACACAGTTGCATAGGTCACAAGCCATTCCAAAAGCATCCAAGTAGGCAAGTAGAGCAGGACAGGAAACGCGATTGAACCATTTAAATGATGATACTCAGTAGCAACTTACATACAACTTACTAACTGTCAACTGCCAAACTAAAACACTGTTTCTTGCATAAACAACAGAAACGCAAGGCCTTATGAACTCGTTAATCACCGCTGTCATCAGTGCAAGAAAATTCCATATGGACACATTACTGTGATTTTGTATCGTTTTCTCCTCGTTCTTCGTGGTGCAGATGCTGGCAAAGCAACGGTAGGAACTTGGGCATTAATTCGATTAACAAATTTGTAACTCTGTCATACATGATCCCTCCTTTAGTAAGACCCCTCTTCGGGCAGTTGGAGTAATTCCCTAATCCCTTCGCAAACCTGCATCCAAAAATTGAAGTGGGTTGTTGAATGTTTAGATATTGAGAAGTGGAGGGTGGAGGAATGAATATAATTCATGGTTTGCATACCATCTTAATCTGGGCTTTGATTGATGCAATTAAGCGAGTGTAATCTTCTATTTGCCTGTAGAGTAGTATCCAGTAATAATCAATTTATGTACAAGGATACCGAGAAGCAAGATAAGGAAACAGTAATAATAACATAAGGAGGCCTCTTTTACAACAACTCGTTGAACTCAGGAAAAAGAGAGAGAAGTGAACAGAGAATTCTCATTGCATGACCGAAGAAGGCTAGTATCTAATTGATCCATGACATATTGGTAAAGATATATCTAACAAAGACAAATTACTTTGACTCTTATCTCACATCGCATGAAGAACTTGGAAAAGGAAGGGCATAAACCCTATTCATCGTAACAAGTAGGGCTGAGCAAAAACCCGCACTCCCTATCCAAACCAACAGATCAGGTCCAACCCATTGCCCTGCAGTAAGTTTCCTCCATAATTACAGCCGGCAACAAAGTCTAAGAATCTCGGTTTTCAGTTTGACCGACTATGAGTAGATATAAATTTTGTATGTATGCGGCGGTATACTCTTCCCTCTCTCCTCTCCTTTTCATTTCAATTTGGGCATTTCATGAAACAACACAGTACCCAAAAATACAAATATCTACTCTCTCAGATGTGGTGTTGGTCCCAGGATTAAGAAGAATGAGTAAAGATCCAAGTTCTAACGAGTTATAATAGGGGCAATCATTAAGAAACATAACAAAAATGGCAATTACCTGGCTAACTTTTCTTCCCTTGCTGCTATATAATTTAGAGCTTCAGACCACGTGAACTCCACATGAAATCCAAGTCCAATATCAACAAATATTCTTCTTGTATCTGGCCTGTTAACAGGCAGAACATCAAATCCCCAATAACCCACAATAAACAAAAAGACTGATATTGGATTAAAGGTTGATATTTTTACAACTACTAAAGCATTGAAAACCATATGTCTCGCAGAATAGTCTGAATACACAGAGCTTAAGAACTGATAAAAAAAATTCCCTTTCCAACATCTAAAAGAAAGTAAGTATCCCAATCAGTAACGGAAATTTGTATATGCATACAAGAGGTATTATGCACATGAACACTGTAAAAACCTGATGATGTAACACAACATTATGTGGGAGCATAAGTACATAATGTGAATATGACACGCTACCATTATGCATATAAAGCAGACGTAGTCCCATGAGGCACCAGAAAATAATGAGATACATACACATCGGCTTGCATGTAAACTTCAGAACCGAGATTCACTAATGTCCTGAGACTGGTCACACTGTTCTTCTCTAAATTCTCGATATTCTTTTTCAAATCTGAGCTATAGGATCAACAAGTTAAGAAAAAACTACATATAAACAAAGATCACCAATGTGGGTATAAAACATGAGAGAAGAGTAATGGCTACAAGTACAACCAAGCACAATTGCGAAAGAGGTATTTATTATTTAAAAAAGCTTGAATGAATGGAAAGGGAAACTATCCATGTAAATCAGCACAATTAGACGGGGAGGAGGGAATTAAAAAGGATACAAGACTTTTTGTTGCTCGAACACCTTGTCCCTGCAATGCATAACCAAAAACAGTTACTTTCTTTAGCAACTTCAGAAGTCTCAACTTATGAAAGCCACATGCAATTATCCCCTTTCCTAGGTCAGGCAGAATCTGACCAAAATGATGCCAATACTCCAAGATCCACATATAAGTATCGCTTGAAATAGTGGTGCCTAGAGACATCATCGACAGGAAAACTGGCCAAAGCAACAACAACAACAACAACAACAAAAAGGAAAAAAGAAAAAAGAACAAGACAAGGGTGCCGGGCATCTGTCCCAAAAGGGGAAAAAAAATTGTAGATCGCTGATGGTCTACAACATAAACTTCCACCTGAAAATTAGCATCCAATGTTCATGTGAAAGTATCTTCTATGTATCTTTTTGTATCGTTTTAATTAAGGCATAGATTAGGATATCATATCTCATTGTATCTCTAATTAAGGCATAGATTAGGCATATCTTTTTCTGTATCCTTTCTGGGATTAGTTTTTCCTCTATTTAAACGTTTGTTAGCATTGTATTATGCATCTCAATAAGCAATACAGTTTCGTTTCTCTTCTCTCTCATCGGTTCTGTCACATGGTATCAGAGCCTAAATCCTAGGCTGTTCCATTAGTCACCCATAGTCAATCTCTCCCTCTCTCCCTCAGTCTAACCCTAATCAGTCACCTTAACGACCTGTTCTGAAAGTCAGTAACTTCAGACCACCGGCAACCCTCTTTGACCCCGATAAACCTCCGTCATTCGGTATTCAGTTCTGTACGAACCATATCTGAAACTCAGCAGTTTCTCAGACAACTCTGACAGTTCAACTTCAAACTTCGTTGCCAACCATCAACGAACTCTGACAGCCCTCAAATCTGCCTCCTCAGTCTTCTCTAGCCTTCTACAGACATCACCCATCACCTCCAGCGAATTCACCAGAACCCCATAGCTCTCCGGCGACCACCACAGCACTTCGTCTTCTCTCTGTACCCTCAGATCTGAGCAAGGTTGAGACCTTGGTCGTATATCAGTGAATTGTTCTACCTCAGATGAGTGCCCTTCCACTCAAGCCGATCTCCGCCTCTTGTCTTCCTCTGTTAAAAAGTCAGAAACCAAGAAGCTTCACCACCAACCAACATTCGGCAACCAGCACCACCACTCCGACAACCACTGACGACCCTTTCCCTATACTCGCCGACCACCGGAAATTACTTTCCGGCAACCCTCAGTTGACTATGAACCCTCAGATCTGTTAATTATCTGCAGTTTCAGACCTAAAAACTTAACCTCAACGTCGCCAGTACCTTCCCTACCACCGACAATCTCTGGCGACCCACCTGCCACCTCCAGCGACCACTGTAGTGACTCCAGCAGTTCTCTGCATGTGTGGTACTCGACAAATTTTGTGCACTGCTGCGCATTGTTTGGACTGTGTTTCACGTTATTCTTCACTTTTTGGTATTGTTCAGCACCATTTCGTCTTATTTGGGTACTGTTGCACACTGTTTGGTACTGTTCTGCACTGTTAAGGTGCTGTTTGGACAATGTTCGGGACTATTCTGCACTGTTTGGGGCTGTTTGGTACTAGTCAGCACTGTACGGGTGCTGTTTTGCTCAGTTTGGGACTATTCACGACTGATAGGGCACCTATTTAGCACTATCTGGGTCCTGAATCATCTGTTTTGGCATTATTGTCAGTTTCTACTACTGGTAGTGTTCCATCTTCCCTCTTATTTGAGCAATTTGAGCAGTATCAGGTTTTAATGGCAGTCATTCAGCAGGATCCATCACAAGCTTCTTCTATGGTTACTACTCAATCAGGTTTGCGTGGTTCTTATACCACAGGTATCTTACGCACTACTTGGATTATTCTGGTTCCTCCCATCATATATGACTCCTAATTTGTCTCTCCTTAGTAATTGCATTTCCCCTGCCTCCCCTATCAGTATTGCCACTGCAAATGGCTCCCCTATGAATGTTTTTTCCATTGGTTCCATTCTTCCTACCTCTGGCTCTTTCTTGTCGATCTCAAATGTATTCTATGTTCCTCAATTGTCTTTTTAAGTCTTCTTTCTATTAGTCAATTGTCTGATTCCGGGTTTGATGTCCTATTTTACTCTTTTGGTTGTGTTGTGCAGGATCGGATATCCAAGAAACAGATTGGGACCGGGCGTAGAGTTGGTGATCTCTACATTATGGAGAGCTTGCACGTTCCTATAGAATCTACATCCACAGCCATGTCATCGTTTCCCCTAGATAGTAATTCCTCCCCCTTTCATCTTTGGCATTCTAGGTTGGGACATTTGTCTAATGAGCGTCTAAAACTTTTGGTTAAGTCAGGTCTTTTGGGAAATATTTATGTTAGTGACATTTCTGAGTGTAGTGGTTTTAAGTTTGCAAAAATGCCCGCTCTACCATTTAGTAGAAGTACCTTAGTATCTACTTCTCCTTTTCAAGTCATTCATATTGATCTATGGGGTCCATCTTCGGTTGCCACTAAAGGGGGTTCTGTCTATTATGTCACTTTTGTTGATGACTATAGTAGGTGTTCATGGGTTTACTTGATGACGCACAAGTCTGATTTCTTCCAAATTTATTGTACTTTTCATGCCATGGTTCAAACCCAATTTTCTACCACTATTAAAATTCTTCATTCTGATTTGGGTGGGGAATATTCTCTCTGAGTTAGTTGCATTCTTAGATACACATGGGACTATTCATCAACCATCTAGTACTGACACTCCTTCCCAAAATGGTAGGGCTGAAAGAAAGACCTTCTTGATACTGCTAGGTCTCTACTGTTGTCGTCCTTTGTGCCTTTTGTTTTCTGGAGAGAAGTTGTACTCACTGCCGCCTATCTTCTGAATCGGATGCCCACTCCTCTTCTATCTGGTAGTTCTCCTTATGAGCGGCTCTATGGTTAGGTTTCTAATTACTCTCTCCTTCACGTGTTTGGTTCTACTTATTTGTCCTTCTCCCCAAGAAAGATCGCACTAAGCTAAGTGCCCGTTGTGTCTTATGTGTCTTCTTGGGTTATGGCATGAATCAGAAAGGCTATCGGTCTTATGATCCTGTCTCCAAAAAGCTATATGTCTCTAAGCATGTCACCTTCTTAGAGCGTCTCCCATATTTTACTCTTCCTCCCAAAACTGCTCCAATAGCTAGAGAGGATTTGATTGGTATTGACCCCTTCCCTATGGATGTGCCTACAGAAGAATATACCTCCACACTTGAGTTGTTTGATATTTCTATAGCTCCCTCAGTTTCACCTCGCCGAGCTCCTATTTCCCCGTTCCCCACGATCTACTCCCGTCGTGCAGCTTCTCCACCTTCTCCCAACTCTCTTGCCCCTCAATCTATCTCGGTGGATCTTGATCCTCCTGTTCGCCGGTATCCTACTAATGAAAATCGCCAACCACCGGTAAAATATGGATTTACTACTATTGTTTCTCAATTTCTTATTGTTCATTTCTTTATCGGATTCACACTTTTTTTGAGCCTACGTCCTATACAGAAGCTTGTAATGATCCCAATTGGGTGGATGCCATGAATGCCGAGTTCACTGCTCTTGCTCAAAATCACACTTAGGAGTTGGTTCCACTACCAGATGGTAAAAATCTTATTGGTTGCTCTACAAGGTCAAGACTCATTCTGATGGTTCTTTGGAGAGGTATAAAGCCCACTTAGTTGCTAAGGGGTTTTCTCAGAAGTATGGGATTGATTATGAGGAGACCTTCACTCCTGTTGCCAAAATGACCATTATTCGCACCTTGATCTCTATTGCTGCTGTGAACCAGTGGCCTCTTTATCAGTTGGATGTGAAGAATGCTTTTCTCAATGGGTATCTATCTGAAGAGGTTTATATGCGTCCTCCTCTAGGCTTCTCTCATCCTTCTGGTCTTATCTCTCGCTTGCGTCGTGCTCTATATGGCTTGAAACAGTCCCCTCGTGCTTGGTATGCACGATTTCTGGATGTGGCTCTTCAGATCGTTTTCGGCCCAGTATGCATGACTTTGCTCTCTTTCTCCATCACAAATCTCATGGTCTTGTTCTTCTCTTATTGTATGTCGATGATATGACCATCACTGGTTCTGATCCGGTTGCTATTAATGAGGTGAAATGTCATCTATTTCATGAGTTTGAGATGAAAGACTTGGTCCCTCTTCAGTATTTTCTTGGCATTGAGGTTGCTTCCTCTCCTAAGGGGTATCTTCTGGGATAGTCTAAGTATGCTACTGATATCCTTAATCGTGCTCGTCTCACTGATACCAAAACTGTCGACAGCCCTCTTGAACTTCATGCCAAGTTCTCTGCTTTTGACGGTGTCCCTCTTAAGGATCCTACGGAATACTGGCTCGACCAGATATTGCCTATGCCGTTCACATATCGTTAGTCAGCTTGTTTCTGCTCCTCGGTCTACGCATTGGGCAGCCCTGTTACGTATTCTGCATTATGTTCGTTGAACTCTTCATCAGTGTCTTTTGCTTTCTAGTTTCTTCTACCTCGAGTTTGACTCTCCAGGCTTATGCTAATGCTAATTGGGCCAGTGATATCAGCGACTGCAAATCCATCTCTGGCCTTTGTGTCTTTTAGGGAGATTCTCTTATCTCCTGGAAAAGCAAAAAGCAATCTGTTGTTGCTCGCTCTGCTGCTAAAGCTTAATATCGTGCTATGGCTCACGCTACCTCCAAAATAGTGTGGCTTCGTTGACTTCTATCGGATATGGGTGTCTCTGTTTCCCTTCCTTCACCTCTTTATTGCGATATCAGTGTGCTATTCAGATTGCCCATAATTCAGTCTTACATGAGCGCACAAAGCATATTGAAATCGATTGCCATTTTGTTCGTCAACATCTTCAGTCCGGCACCATTACCTTGCCTTTTGTTTCGTCTACACTGCAGTTGGCTGACTTCTTTACAAAGACCCACACCGCTTCTTGTTTCTGCTTTCTCCTTGACAAACTCTCGATGCTCTCCTCCGTCGCATCCTGAGTTTGAGAGGGGGGGTTGAAAGTATCTTCAATGCATCTTTTTGTATCGTTTTAATTAAGGCATAGATTAGGGTATCGTATCTCATTGTATCTCTAATTAAGGCATAGATTAGGCGTATCTTTTTCTGTATCCTTTCTAGGATTAGTTTTTCCTCTATTTAAATGTTTGTTAGCATTGTATTATGCATCTCAATAAGCAATACAGTTTTGTTTCTCTTCTGTCACAGTTCAAGCTTAAAATCACAGAGTACAAAGTTTTGATTAATGGGAAGCATGGCAGACTAGGCTTAAAATCAGCATGATATTTGAACAGCAAATCACCTAAACACTAGTCTATTACTAGGCTTAAAACTCCAACCAATAAATTAGCAAAACCAGTTTTACGAATTCCAATCCTGCAAGAATTTCCTGCCTGACATAGCAACATCTCTTCCTGCATATATTTTCAAACTACGGTATTCAGACCAAATTATGCATGTGCTGGGTCAAGGTAAAAAGAGGGTTTTCAAAATCTGACCTGGAAAGAAGTTATTTCTCATTCCCATTCAAGAAAGGATAAGTCATAATTGACATGCAATAGAGTAAGAGAATTGGGCAACGTACCTTTCAGCTATAGCGCGAACAAGGTCTGGTTTCAAGCGACGATCTACAAATTCCTCAAATCTCTGTACCTTTTCCTGTCTGATGCTGTCCATTTGAATCCTACAATAGGATGATATCAAAGACTCACATACATAACCAATAAGTTAAAGCTCAAACCATATTTTCTACCATGGTCAAACCTGAACTAAAACCATACATAAAACTGCATATGAAGCTACTACCTAAGAACATACGTATTTCCAAGATGTGTCAAAGTTCCATTAGAAATGTGATGATAATACATATTACCACACGGTGGCCATAAGAATTCCGGTTAAACCACATGTTGGAAAGAAGCAGCTACATATGCTTAGCTCATGACTCAGTTATTAGAAAACTATATATCCCACAAAAAGTCACCAGTCTGTGGTTTTAACATGCCTGTATATTGTATAATACACAAATCTTTACAACTAGCCAGAATCAGCTGGCAGCAAAAAGGTATTCAAACTGTCTCACTTTTCCCGTGACTTCTGAGAATCCCACATTCTTTGAGCTTTAGGATCTGTTTTGTTCGTCATAGCTACTTTACTTCTGAGAATCCCACATTCTTTGAGCTTTAGGATCTGTTTCGTTCGTCATAGCTACTTTACGTGAAAGATTTTTTGACGTAAAATGTTTTTAGTAAAACCTTCACCAGTACTTTTATTTTCCATTGTTTGGCTGACCTTGAAAATTAGTTTATGAAGAAAAGCTAAAAAACCAACAAATACCTGACCCAAGCCAGCAACACTTGCTTTCAGAAGAAAAGTTCATTGATTCAGTCCTAAAAGGTTCAAAACTTCACAATGCGACTCAATCAGAAAAATCATACTATTGTGCAGCAAACCGAATGGTTGTAGAACATGACAGTGAGTGAGTGATTTTTTCCTGAATTTAATTAGCCCCCACTGGTTAACAGTGGAATTAGTCCCCACTAGTCAAGGTGCAAGTAAGTTGGCTCCGACACCTCAATTATAAAAAAATACACACGAGTGATTCATTTTGATAGGGCATATCAAGAAATCTACCTTAAAACATCGCCACTGACTCCCTGATAGCTACTATAGAAGGACTGGCAAAAACGAAGAAATAAAAGTGAACGAACAGGTGCTGCAATGGTTCTGTGTGGAGAAACCAATGCAAATTGGCAGAAACCAATGCAAATTGGCCAGTACAGAAGTTAAAGACGCTTTCACAATTGCGCTCACACACGCATTAACTCAGGGTTAGGCCGAAAGTTAATAACTTTGTGGGGCCAAGCAAGTGAAATTGAGTAAATATATGTTTTGCAAAATCACTAAACACTATTCATGTCCAGTTGGATACAACATCAAAGAAACCAAAAATTTACCTAGCATTCATCCATAATATGAAAAACGAAAACTCCCCAACAACTAGCTTTAAAGTTGCGGTGTGATACAGACTACAGTATTAGGTCTCGTTACCTGATCTTTTAATGGACAGAAACAGAAAGAGAGTAGACCAATCGATGGAGTAAGAGGAGTCGAGGACGCGTGGTGTTTGAGTAGAAGACGAAGCAACCAAACAGCACAAAGAGAGAGAGAGAGAGAGACCAGGTTAGGGTTTATTGTAGAGACTACAGAGAGAGACTGAGAAGAGAGAACAGACGAGATGGCATAGTCATGTATGTACCGGGCCTACCGGCTTAAGAACCAAATCAAATCACAAGTTCAACTAACCTAACCATCACATAACTAAAGTCTTCATTCTAATAGTTCATTTAACATATCTTCATGGCTATTAGAGGTTTGAACGGAGCTTTCTGTGGGGTTTGCTGGTTCGCAGGGGGTGGCACCCAAAAACGCATGTCCTCATTGCTTAACCATCAATCTAACACAAAATTTAAAGTTTAACATAAGCGTAAAAAATGTGGACTACAACTTTTTTGTTTTGTCCTAATTGAAAAAAAAAAATTCACGTTAATAAGTTTTGCGCCAAGTTTTTATGTATTATTGGTTCATTTGGACAAAAAAAATCGAAGAAGTAAAACATTATGACCTTTACCCAATTATTATCAAAAATATCCAAGAAAAAGCTCAAAAGGCTGACTTTTTGTTGGATATTTTCTTTAAAAATTAGATAAAAGTCATATAATTTTTTACTTTTCCGATTCTACCCCTCGAGACAAACCAATAATACATAAAGTTTGGTGCAAAACTACTGAACATGAATTTTTTTTATTAAGGAAAAAACAAAAATGTTGTAGTCCACAGCTTTTAGGTTGGTGGAGACGCTCCCTAACTATTGAACCCTGTGGACATCAGTGCAAGTGGTGAATAACCAATAATTTGGGAAAGAGCATATGCAGTGATGTCTAGCAACTTGGCTAGTCATTTGGCCTATTTTTCCATTTTTCCTAGGCTCTCCTCTTCCTCCAAAAATACTAGCTATAATTCTTCACACTTAATTTACTACTCTTATTTTATTCATTGTGAACTTACCCAGTCGATCTAATTGGCATTTTATCGAACAGGTTGTGAGCATTACATGTAACTTCCACACATTCAATAACCCAACAACTAGAACTCCCCAGAATCTGTTTAGCCTTCTTTCACAAACAAATTTACACCCAAAATTCTGAATACATGCACAGATAAACACGTATACACACACATGTATACATATGTGTATACATACACACATACAGAGAGGGAGAGAGAGAGAGAGAGAGAGAGAGAGAGAGAGACTATATACATACCTGAGAGAGAGGCGGCGAGGGACGGACAAGGAGGAACGACGGCGACCGACGGACTGATGAGATGTCGAACGGGAAGAAAGTGAGAGGACGATTCTGGCCTTCTGGGGACGGCTAAAACTTTACTAGGCTTGGATCCAGTGCTCTGCCATTTACTTCTGTAGATTCAAATTGGCAAGTTGGGAAAATTATTCTGTGTTGTTGGAGCACCGACACGTGATTCTCCAAATCCATTTGTGATCGTACATTTATACAAGATCTTATCGTACATTTTTTTTTGTTCTGGCTATAATAGTAAAGACAAAAAATGTTCCCCAATAAGTTTTATTTTTGAATGAAGACAAAAAAAAAATAGGAACTAAACTTTTTGTATAATTATTTTCTAGTACAAAAAAGGAAGTGCAGATATTGAAATCGCCACCTCCACCAGGAAGTATTGTCCCGTCACATTACACCACTATCTGTAAGAGACCTCACCGCACCTATATTAAGGCCGAAGTTGAGGTCCCACCACGCATGGGTAGTACTAGGAGTATATTTAGCCCAATGAAGGTCTATAAGGACTTGAACCTAGGCTTTATCGAACCAAGTCCATATTTTCAACCACTAAATCAACCCCTCATTGATTTTTTTTGTTGTCTATATTCAAATAAAAAAAAGTGTAGTAATTTGACAAAAATTATACAAAGAATTTAGTTCCTGATTCTTTTTTTTTTTATCTTCATTCAAAAAAAACTTATTCAAGAATTTTTTTTATCTTTATTCCTAAGACTTTTAGATTTCTCTCGTCAATACAAACTAATAATACAAAAAAATTGACGCAAAACTAATAAGTGAGAATTTCGACATAAAATAATTTGGCTCAATTATTATAGTCAGAGCACCCTTTACCATCAGATCTCGTACAAATGTCACCCTTTACCATCAGATCTTGTACAAATGTACGATGACAAATGAATTTGGAGAATAACGTGTTGGTGCTCCAATGACACTGAATAATTTTACCAACTTTCCCATGCAATCGATGAATCTACCGACGCAAATTGGAGAGCACGTGTTTGATGTTGATTGGCCGTCCGCACAATCATCCTACGCGGAGCCATGTAGAATTTAAACTCTTTTTCCTTTTGGTGTAATACGTAGGGTTAGTATATGGTAGTAACATTTTCAAAGGTTTGAAATTATTTTTCAAGCATCTAAATGGTAAACAAATCTAGGTGCATTTATGGTAGCCTTTCCCTAAATTGAATTAGTACAAGTTGCTTTATTTGGTTGACAGTTTAGTTTAATTTAGTTTTGGTAGTGGATGGAGAGAGAGATAGGATAATGATTGAAGAGAGGGGTAATAATTGGAAAGAGATGAGAAAATAATAATTGAAGAAATAAGATAATGATTGAAGAAAGAAATAGAGTAATGATTAAAAAACTAAACTAAAACTAATCTAAAATGTTAACCAAACACAAAATTAGGTTGAAGTTGCCTTGTTTTTTTATTCAACGAAAGAAACATATCCATTTAATCAAACCATGCGGCATCTACAGATTAGGGTTCGAACACCACCCCAGTGTCCTTTCCCCTATTACAGATTAGGATTTTTTTGAATTAACAAAAAAAAGGAAAATTGATTAGATCCTACTATCCTAGTATAGATTAGGATTTTTTTGAATTAACAAAAAAAGAAAATTGATTAGATCTATCAACCTATATGCTAAGGGTTTTCCAAACAGATCCGAACCGCAATTTTATATTTATATATATAATAATCAAGCTCAATTTTTGAATATTATATGCATGCTTAATCTAATGGTCAAAAGTGATCATTTGAATCCATTGGCCGAGATCCTAGGGATGGCCATTTTTGGGAAGAATTCAAATCAATCTCTCGCTCTCTCATTCTTTGAAAAATAAATAGCCAAATTGAAATTTCATAAATAATATGAGGTTCTCATAATAACCTCTATAGGTAATTGTTGATTGTGAATTTAAGATCGTCATATTAACTAGGTTTAGGGGGCCATTGAAATTTCATAAATAATATGAGGTTCTCATAGTAACCTCTATAGGTAATTGTTGATTGTGAATTTAAGATCGTCATATTAACTAGGTTTAGGGGGGCCACTATTTCAGTAGTATTCTGAAAGCATCCACTTTATGCATATTATCAAAGGTTAGGTCTGTCTCCAATCTTCTCGCCCATACCCCCAACCCCCAATGATTGGGGAATATATGGGTTCTGTTGTTGTTGTTGAATATTAACTAGGTTTAATTGTGATCATTGGTTTGTTCGGTAAAGAGAAATATCAAGAATACTGCAGCCATCCGTGTTTTGATTTTGTTGGTTATGTCATGTAATTCATCTAATATAAAATTCTATTGCTGCCTACATGTCATAAGGGTGATGCTTTTTTAAAAAAAATAGCTTTTGGGATGATTCGGGTTTGTTTGTGAGGTTGTTAAATAGTAGGGAGGGCAATTCATTCGGGTACGGATAGACAACGAAAAATCATACGCTTGAACATGGTGTTTAATTGCTGAAAATTATATTTATTGTGAACAATCGAAGGTTAGGATTCGCAATTGCTAAATTAGTGCGTAATTAAGTTGAACGATTCAGTTGTTGCAAACTCAATATCAAGTTGCGCAGGCCTTTAAGTGCGATCAATTTACTCAAGTTTTACTTAGGACACTCGAAACCAAATCAAATACCGAATTCTTCGAGCCTGCTATTGTAATCTCTATCATATTGTATAATTTGTGTTAGGACCATAGACCATGGTCTTTTTGTGTTGGCGAATTCCACAACAAAACACACATATAATTGTATCCTTATTTATCGAGTTGTAATTTATTTATTTATTCTAGAGTGTCTGTTTAGGAAGTGAAAGGAAATCAAACATTACGTAATTGAGTGTGGTAAAGTTTAGGAAATTGGCTTGGAAGAAAATCAATATCAGGAAAAGGAAAGATTGTCAAGGCAATATGCAATGGTGAAATCACGTGTGTATGGCAAGATGGAAATGGAAGCAATCAAGGGAATTGTATCAAGGGAATCAAGAGGATTCGTGCAATCAACAGCTTGATAAGGAAATGGAATCAAGAAATCATGGATTTTCGTGGAAGGAAACGTTGTCCAAAAATGGTGCTCGAGCAACTCAAGTAAAGGTATTAGACGGTGCTCGAGCAACCTGACTCTTTTCCAGCAGTCTATTTATATGCGACTTGTTAGCATTTTCTGGTGACCGAAGATATGAGTGCAGCCCCTCTCTTGCTCCAAAACAGAGAAATATCTAAGGGAGATTTTTAGTTTGTCTCTTGGAAAAAGATATGATCGTTTGATCATCAAACTTCTGGATTAATTCCAAGAGCCCCCTCCATACTTTGTTATTGCTAAGCAAAGTGTTCTTCCGGTGGATTTCCGGTGTATACCGACGGTGGATTCCGTAGGTTATTGGAAGGCTTGAGCGATTCAAGGCAGCGGCGGTCAAGCACTGGGTACGGTGAACGAGTGATTCGGCAATCAACCTTGGTCAACCGAGAGCGATTCTAGGTTGTAAGTATAGGTTTATTTGTAACCGTACAATGAGTTATAGTGCATGATTTCCTTCCCGTGGTTTTTACCCATTTAAGGGGTTTTCCACGTATATCTGGTGTTCATCGTTTATTCTTTGTTCCTATTATTTCTTGATTATTGGATCGGTAGGAAAATAGGAATTTCAATAATTTGAACAAACCGCAGCTTCATAAGCGTGCGATTGTAAGTTTCCGTCACCAGAGCTCACGTATCAAATATTAAACTGACAAAAACAGATTCTACATTTGATCTTTAGACAAAAGGCCGAGAAAGGTATTAGTTCTCCTTCTGTCGTCTGCTTCTTTTATTAGTCGGGTTATATATCTCTACCTTTTGGTGCTTAGACGATGTGGGAAGCCAAACAAAAACAAAAACTGGAGCCTTCTTCCTGTGGCACTGCTAGCTCGTTGTACCTAAACAAAAACAATCATTTTAGGTTTTCGACAAAGAAAACTGTTAGGCGAAATTACAACAATTTACACCAAAGAATAAAATTATAATGGACAAATTAACAGGCTAAGTCGCGAAAATCTCGCTCTCTTTAAGGAGATTCAAGCCCTCTACGGTAACAAACTGGTGCAGTAGAAAAACTCTAACTAGTACCCTCCAGGATATAAACAGCCCGATATCGTATAGTTCAGACCTACCCTGCACAAGTAGGAGAACCCAAAGCTCCAAAAAAAAAACATCATTACACTTTGCCCAAGACTCTCACGTACATATTAAAAACTCATTGGTTTTGAACATATTAAAAACTCATTGGTTTTGAAAGAATAAAGATAGAAGGAAGAATTTAGTATGAAAAGCTGAAGTGTTTTGAACAAGTCTTGGTATTACTATATGATTACAAAACCACTTGTTTAAGCTACATATAGGCAAAAAAGAATCCAAATCATATCTTTTTTCATTAATGACTAAATCCACTTAGATATGGATAGATACGCTCTAGATATGGATAGATATGAAAGATATGCTCCCGATTCTTTCTAGATTTGCTAGATTTTCCTAGATTTACTAGATATTCTCCTTGATTCTTCTAGATTTGCCTAGATATCCAAATAACTACTAAGATAAGAGCCTCTCACGCAGATATACACGTGATTTGTAAAAGTCTTGAGTCTTGCACCAGAAGATTTACAAAAATTTAATATTAAAATAATAAATTTCCAACAAAAACAACATTTGAAAATAAAGTGTGGTGCTAGTATCGCACCCAAGTGGTGGGTTGTGTGTTTGGAGCTTCTGGTAAAATTGGTTTGGACATAAGTTTTTAAATTAACTTTTTATTCCTAATGTTCAGTGAATCAAATTATTTGTAACTATGATTCCTCATATTGAATTGAGCTACTGTATTATTCAAACTCGAAATCAAACCGTGGTCTGTGTGGTGAGGAATCAGAAACATATATTCATAACCATAAACAAGCATATAATCTGTGTGGTGAACGATTACGAAGAAAATGGCATCCGCGTATCTGCAGGTTCTCTTCACAAACTGAAAAAGACACCACATCTACAGAGACCTGTCCGGAGAATGGAGGTTTTTGTAAGCAGAACATAAGCGTAAGCAATCTCAACCGCCGATTAGTCCTAATGGCAAGAAACAGTAAAAACAAAGTTTGCAAACAAGCGCAAGCCAGAACTGAATTTTCTGCAAGATCTCAACGCCAAACAATCTTGGCGAATACAGGGAGAAAATCTTACAACCTCTACAACTAACCGGACTAAAGCAATCCCACAATAAACATCAGACGGCATTTCATCTTGATTTGGTGGATGGACATGGGGAGAGAGAAGAATACCTAAGGGGAAGAGGAACATATTAGAGGCCCAAATCTGGATCAAGCAAATTGGAAGTTAGTAAACTGCAGACCGTGTTTAGATCTTGGATTTACGGAACCATATAGGGAGAAACATACTATATTAGATGCACATATCCCTGGCATTTTTTTCCGGCTACAAGTCCCTTTATATATCCAAGATCCAAGCACAGACTAATTTTCAGTAATTCGTAGTGTTAGCCCGGCTAGAGGATATTGAATCCTTCAGTCTAGCGACCCTCTCATCAGTGTCTGGGCCAAAGCGAAGGTTACTCCAGTCTATTGACCTCTTCTGCACAGTCCTGGACGGAACTCGGTCGCTATCTTCCCCACCAGACGCTTCGTAACCACCACTAGTTGACCTTGAAAGCTGTATTATTCCCTTTTGAAAAGCTGATGAGGAGACCTGGAACGGATGGACAAGGTCAGGGGAAGCCACACTGCTTTCTGAAGAGGAACCAACGAAAGCAGTTGAGCTTGCCATAGCTTGATTTGTTCTGAAAGCACTTAGGGCTTCATGCTGTAGAGGAGCCAAGGTAGTTGAAGCCTCTGACATGAAACCATTTCCATAGCTTTCAGCAGCTCTAGCTTTACTAGCTTGCTTTCGGTTATTATTCGTGGGCTTTGGGACCATTCGCCGGCTACTGCTGCCAAAGCTGCTTTCTGTTTGGAGGCCAAAAGGAGCTTCCTGTCGCACCACAGGCCGCAGGATTTTAGACTTTTTTCTTGCCTCAGAGGCTGCTTTTGAAACCTCTTCTGCGTTTAAGCGTGCCAGCGTCCATGGACTGATCTTTACAGCTGCAGGATTCTTTTTCTTGATTGGCACGTCTACCATTTTCTTGATTGGCTCTTCTCCCGCCATCTTTTTGCCTGATGAACTAACAGAGCCAGTATCTGGAGGAACCACGTCAAACTGAGAACCAGAAACAGCAACATCAGTATTTCCTGTTAGGTGTATATTTTCTTGAATCGGTGCATAACCAAAGTGCCAAACCAATAAGAAGATGCATTGTAAAAAGTGAAATGTCATTCCACATCTCTCTTGCTTATCTGGTAAAATGACAGCAAGGCTTCTCTACAGTTGGCAACTTGGCAAAAGGCTTACGAATTTAAGGAAGCACACAACAAACTCACTCCTATCATTTGATTTCCTGGACATGTGGACAAGAAATTCAACTTTCGCTGATTTCTCACTCCAAATATATTGTATTCAGTAAAATGGAATGACAAAATTGCTATTTCACAAATTGTCTCCTATGAAAGAAATTACTAATAATGAGATGAGATTAGTATCACTATTTTGGTCATTTGAGCAGTTGGCATATGAATCTCCTCATAAAGATTCAATGGCGATTTCAAAGAGAATCAGATTGATACATCATTCTTAACACCTGAAGACCTTAGATATTGCAAACAGACAACAGTTAGAACTTAGAACAGTCCAAAGAGGAAAGCATCAACCCAGTGAATTGACAGCAAAAGACTCAAAAATCCAATTTTCAGGATAGGTGGTACCAGGGGAAGACAACAAGCCCAGTAGCTAAAGATTACTAATCCACCATACCAAAATCTTTTCTCAGAATGAGCCATAAATGGAATCTACTCCTTCACAAGTTTAATATCCCAGCTAGTGCTAACAAAATCTGTATGTCTCATACCTGATCTTCAAAAAATAGCCGTGGAGGAGTACACCATGCTCCTCGCTGGAAATTATTAAAGGAACTTGCAGTGCTTAACCCAGTGAGGGAGCTGGCAATCGACATCTGAGGACTTTGTTGACTTCCAATTCCTTGTTGTTCTTGCTCTCTCAAAGCTATGATGTAGTCATATGTACTGATCCCCTGTAATACAAGTAAAGGGTACAAGAAGGGTTAGATGAGAATCTCTCTCAATGGATTTATTTATTATCTAGGAGTTATCTTATTTCGTTACTCAGATTTGTCTTTATTGTTTGTGATCTTTACTGTTGCAGCCCGTATAAAAGATTTTGCAGCTAGTGTTCAGTCGAATGAATTAAATTTTGAGTAGGGTATTGGTACAGGGATGCGGTTACTTCCTTAGGCATGGGGATGTCTATGGGCCCTTAGGCATAGGGATGCATCAGCTTCAGTGTCACAGCCAAGTTAATCTATTCTTCTTTTTTCTTTTCAGAATGATTCAAATCTTGACACATGAACAGTAGAAAACATACTGGTAGAGTGGCAGGTAAATGGAAAACTGACGATCTTTTAAGTTCTGGTAAAATAACACGAGTAAAGAAAATACAGCAAGTATTGCAAGTACAATGATTTTATCCAGTTTACCTTCCTTATGAGAAGAATATGAAAGAAAAATAGCTGAGCTAGCGGCAGGGTGGCAATCATAGCCAATATGGTGCACACTGCCTGCACATTGTGAATTTACACAAGTTACTCACAATTAGGATAAACACTGGATATCTCAACACTCCGCGAACTGTTTTTCTTGACTTTCATTCTACTCTGTCTCAGACAAATGCTTGGCAAATTTAATAACATTGACCAGTATAAGCAAACCAATCGATATAATTAAATAGACGAGAAGTCTTAATATGGATGGCCATGATAAATAACAAACTGCTCACCACTGCAATAGAAAAGGGTATCACAGTGAAACTGCTACCCAACTTGGAGGTGATGTCCGCAGAGAACTTCTTGCGCTCGAGGAAACAGCAGACCATTACTAGGATACCAGTTGACCATTGAAGTATAAGCTGCAATCCCATGTCCAAGGTGGACCAGCCATGTATATATTCGCATCAATTATCGTTGAAATAAAACATGGCACTAAAATAAAATGCATACATCCAGGAGATCTCCAGGTTATGGCATGTCACCTTTCGTAAGCTAATCACAAACCTACCAGAACTACAGTAACAAACATGAACAGTGGTGACGAAATCGAGCAGTAAGAGGGACAATCTGCCTTAAACAAGAATACAAAATTCTGCATTGCGAGCATGCTTGCCAAAATGACCAGAACAAAATATTGGACTTATCAAAGTTTGGAACTGTTAACAAAAGGGTGAAAAAGAATTGGGCTCTTTTTGGATTCTGAAACGGAGTGGATTAGGGCACCAATAGGAGAAGGATAGTAGAAGACCGTTCATGCACTGTGAGATATCCAAGGCAAGCGATGGTGAGCTATGCTTACCAAGAGAAGGGAAGAAGCCATGAGGATGAAAAACTGCCGGTAGTTACGTTTGCCTATACAATTGTTGAGCCACTACAAAACCATACACGAAAATGCGTAAGAGATTTCTCAAAATAAAGAGGAAAAAATTCACCAAATGAGAGACAGAATACCCTGCAGTGATGATCAAAATTGTCAACACATTTATCACACACCCTACAATGCTTGCTATTCTTGAAAACCTGCAAGAAAACCAGTTTTCAATTGCGGCAATTTACGCAGGATTAATGGAGGTACAAACAGGATCAGGCTATATCTTGCAAGGAGTAAGTACTATAGAATTCATGAAATGACACACTCATCTTGAATGCTATGCCATTAAAATGACAACTCCAAAAGAGTTAAATGACTACTCCAAAAGAGTTATTTGACAAGTAGCTAGCTTGCCGCAATTGTATGCCCAGTGGCAAATAAAGCATTTTATGATAATAATTTAAAGGCACCTAAACACCGTTTATTTGTCTGATGCATCTGGGTACCTCTACTTCACACAAACTACAGTAGAACATGCCATCTTCGCTCAGTTGTTGCTCGGATGATTCTTCAGGTGGACTCAAGCAATTGTAAAAAAATGCACAAGGCATAAAAACCCATAGAGCAGTAAAATATGATGAATGGTGAGACGAGGCATGCTTCTTATTTTCATTAGTACACTCTTCTTCTGCTGTATCCGCATTCGTAGTGCCCCCATCCAGAGGTTGCCCTCCAATAGTTGCAGCATTCACGTCCTGTTTTGATGAAGTCGATTCCCCAACTAGTTTAGATTCCTTGAGCTGTGCATGTTTTTTACTGTCTGAGATCTTAAGATACTTTTTGGACTTGAAAACTCCGGAGTCTGCAGGATCCGCTGCTGCACACCAAATATATAGGCTGAAGGCACATAGTATCTGCATAAAAAGCGTGAAAAGTTTCACAAAGAGGAAAAAGAAGCATCCTAATGGGGGGAAATTCAAGAAAAAAGGAATAGTTTGAGCAGTGCTTCGTGAAGAAGTTAAAAGCAGAACTATCTTAGAAAAATTCAAGAAAAAAGCATAAAAAACGCCTCGACAACTGATATTAAATGTTTGTCAGAAGATACACCAGCAATAGTCACAAAGAGGTTCAGGACCCTGCCTGTTGACTAAAAATTGAACATACATGAGCAAATCTAAAAAAATTAAGCAACATAACATTCGACTAAAAAACAAGTATACCCATGTAAGTCCCCATTCAGATTAAAAAAAAAAAATTAGAGTCCCTATTAATAGAGGTCATGGAGTAGATTGAGGGGAGACGTAACGTTTGGTACTACATGCACAAACCGGCTGCCTGCAGGCTCAAAAGTCAAACCTACAACTTTAAGTTTTAGTAGATCGAGTTTGAACCACTGAACCAGCATAACGTGCAACAGATTATAAGTACTAAATAGGCAGTTTGAGTAAAGGGAATGGTCACATAGAAGATAACACACTCAACCCTATAACTATCATAATTGAACATCTATCTTACATACCACGATTTTAAAGTATTTGCAAAGCCTAACTCATTTGGACATTAAGTAACATGCAGTAGTACTCCCTCGCAACAGTGGTCAGACAAACTGAAGCTGAATTAATTTGTGCATTTTGTATAGAATATGACTACTTATCCAATGTCCACTATAGTTTACGGCTTCATGCTCACATATACATATTAAGTCCAATTTTCTCTTTTAACATGATATCGGAAGATATGTTTCCTTTTCTCCTGGAAAAGGCTAATTTTCTGAGACCTGAACTTTAAGGTTTGGGACCTTTGGGTGCAACTTGCAAATTCCGTTGGGTAAAAGAAGATACTTAATCCTTGAAAACCCAACACACAAATCGGGAACACCTTTAACTCCTGTGAAGAAACAAATGGACCGAACGAAATTGACGAACTTTTAATGTCTTAATTCAAGTTGTTTTAACAACAAATGTCGGCAACTAGAGTTCAACAGTCCACTAGAAACAAAGGTTATACCCTTGTCAAAACGGGGGACACGGTCTGATAATTCAATTAAATCAACTCTGAAATTCAGCATGTCTGAAACTAGTTGCTATAAAGCTGTGCAACAAAAAACTAAAAAAGACAAGCAGCCATTTTCCTTCATCAGCAAAAGTGTTAGATTCATGTTATATTCGAGAGAATCTCAGGAAATAAGTTACCCGAAGAGAAAAGAAAACAGAAAATGAAAAAAAAAAAAAAAAAAACCATTAGAAACAAAAAATCATAACCCCACAGGAATAGAAAAACACAGATCTCAGAAATTCCCCTACTTAACAAAAATAACAAGCTTATATAAACAGAAAAATAAAGTGCAATGGCTTACAAGAGGAGTGTAGAGCCCGATTGCAATATACTGGAACAACTTTTTCCCAACAAATGGAGCAAAAAATACATAGTAGGAAAACCCCAATGCCAGAAAAACTGCAACTGCTACCACCTGTAGATATAGACATTAAGACCCAGTACAGGCATATAAAGCATAGGCATTTGGAGAGAGAGAGAGAGAGAGTCAGAGAGAGAGAGAGAGAGAGACCTGAAGGGGATGGTGAGGAAGCTGCCATCCATGCTTCCTCATTGTAGGTAGAAAGCTTTGTCTGTTTCACTCAATCATAGCCCACCCAAGTAATGGAGAGAAAAAGAGAAGGGTATTGGGTGAAATGGGATTGGGTTTCTTGATTTCTTCCTCTTGTTGCTCTTCTTGAAAAGAGTATTTTTACAGGTAAGAAAGATATGTGACTGTGACTGAGAGACTGTGGAGAATGAGAGCGAGAGGGGTAGGTGTCAGGTAGTAGAATTACATGAGAATAAATCTTTACAGGGTCGGAATAAACATTTATTTTCTTCAAATCAATTATATCGCGTTACGTTATAAAATGGTTGTCTAAATCAATAAAATATGGCGACGTGACGCAATATAATTGATTTGAAAGAAACAAATATTAACACCGACAGTGTAAAGAATTTAATTTCCTTTTCTTTTGCTTTCTTTATCAGAGGTAGAGCAACATTGAAATCCACATATTTTACTTTACAATTTTCTTGTTTCTAGCACTGCCCATTTTCTGCGGGAAGATCATGTTCATGTGTCACGGATCTCAGATGCTAAAGCCAGTTTTTTTTTTAAGATCGTCAGTTGTTAGGTTTAGTACAGTAGTAATTTCTAACCACCCTTGTCACTTCATTAAATTTTCTTGTTATCAAGTCAAGATTGATGTGAGTTAAATTTAGATATATTTAAATTCGTTTAGTTAAAAAAATATTTTTCCACCAAAAATTTTGGAGTTAATCGATGAGAGTCGAGAGATATCACAAAAAAAAACATACAGCTATGAAACAAAAATGGAAAAAAGTTCAAATACGGCTAACGAAAAAACAGTGAAACTGTCTTTTTTTTTTTTTTTGGGTGCAATTAAACCGCAAGTGAAATGGTTACTAAAGAGAGCAACCATGTTTGTTTTGGGATTTGAGATTCTCTCCCTACGCATGATCTTCAATAAATTTTTTCTCAATTATTATTCCCATTTCTCTATTTATCTCTTTCCATTCGTTCCCCAAAATCCCAAAACGAACATAGTCTTTGCGTTTGGTGATTTTTTTTTTTTCTTTTCTTCGTCATGACTTTTACTTATGGTCATGGCTCTGATTTTTCTTGTTAAGACGAATGACTAGTTCAAACTTCAAAGTAATTTAACGCGAATTTGCAATCCCAAAGAGTTAGTTGACTTTATTTAAGCCAAATTGTTCCTTAACTACAAACCCGAAGTTAATGATGAGAAAGACTTGGATGTCATGCTCGGTGGCGACTCCAGGATTTTGGAACCATGGGGTCATTTATAAGCACATATTCTCTTACCAATTATAAATAAAAAATTCAATAGTAATGACAACTAATAATCTAATTCATTACCCAAAAAAAAAACTAATAATCTAATTTTGACAAAAAACACATCAAAAGCTCAACAAGCATTTTCAACTAAAACAATAAAAGATATCAAAAGGTATGTTTGAATAATCTTATTTTAGATTCGCCCAAAATAAAATAAACTAAAAAACTTCTACAGTTGAATTCAACGGGTTCCGCATTTTGAAATGTTGAGTGATAATTCTTTGTCGATAACATCAAGTACTTCTTTTACGGTTGCATTTTATTCTATGTGATGTCTTAACTTTTAACTAAGGGTTACAAAGAGGAATAATTTTCCGTGGTCTCGGGCCCAACACCCATCAACAACACACATATTCGCAGGATCTATACACTTACCGGTGGATTCTACGAAAATGTGTGGTATTTAGGAGTGTTGAACCACTAAATAATGTTTCTCCAAGGAGGGGGTGGGTTTCAAGTGGAAAAAATAATTTAGTGTGGTCATCAAATTGTAATGGGTGGTGCTTTAAGTTTTAACTTTGACGAGGAAGGGGTTGGTTTCAAGTGGGAAAATAATTTAGTATGGTGTCATCATCAAATTGTAATGGGGTCATTTATTAATTTAGAAAAAAATTCAGTATAGTAATAGTATATATTTTTCTCCATGGGGTCGTCCGACCCCGTTGCTTATTATGTGGCGTCATCACTGGTCATGCTTTCACTTGACTAACCCAACAAAAATTTTCACATCACGTGCTCTATTGTCATCTCTTAAAACTATTTTAGACCGCTAGATTTATGAACGTACATATGATTCAAACACTAAGCTCGGTTATTACATATAATATATATATATATATATATATATATATATTTATATTGACAAATATGTAGCATAAAGTGCGTGGTAGGCTTGTTGGTCAACAGTTTATGCTATGCAGATTTGATTGTACCCTGAATGTCCATCTAAAATGGACAATATCTTGTGCCCAGCTGAATTGTCCACAAGTGTGTCCACATTAGGCATTGGATACTCGTCTTTAGGGGTTGCAGTGTTTAGGTTTCGAAAGTCAACACAGATTCTAATATTTCCATTCTTTTTAGGGACTGGAACCACATTAGATAGCCATTCGACATACCTGGTCGTTCTAATAAATCCTGCGTCTAGAAGCCTCTGCTTCTCCTTCTTGACACCTGCAATGGTTTCTGGACTCATCTTCCTGGTCGGTTGTTTCATAGGTTTGAATTGTGGCTTTATAAGTAACCTATGCTCCACCAATTCCCTGTCCAATCCAGGCAGTTCCTTGTAACTCCATGCAAAACATTCCTTATTTGTTTTTAATAATGCTATTAATCCAGCTTTCACACCTGGTTCAAGCTGTTTATTAATGAACACTGGATTGGGGTTTTGTTCATCCCCCAATCTTACTTCCCCCAAAAGGTCTTGAGATTTCACCTGTTCTTGAGAAGTTAGCTAGTTTTCCTCCTCATGAGGCGTATTATTCTGCATAACATCTTCCCATATGTTGTCCTCTTGAATCTTCTGTTCGATCCCCAAAGCCATATATCTCACTAAAGCCAATGAGTTGGCTTCTTCTTCAGCCTCTTCCTTGGATTTACATCCAAACAGTATCATCTTTTGGGTGTCTGATTCATAGTCAACAGCTTGTTTCAGCTTTGATTTCAGCTCTGCCAATTCTCCCATTTCCATCTCGTTGGTTGGGTAAGTGGCTGCCTGGAGCAGTTCGCTCAAAGGAACTACATCTGATTTGTACATTTCTGCTTTAGCAAAATTTGCTGTGGCACTAAATGGATGAGGATCAGCTTTGACTCCTTCAACTCCCACTTCTTTGCCTTTATTATACTTAACAATCATTAACTCCTGATGCATAGAAGAAGGAATACATCCATTAACATGAATCGAATCTCTTCCTAATAATACATTATATTTAGCATACGTGTCAACTACAAAGAAAACAGTGTCAGTCTCTATTCCTCCTACTGCCAATTTAATGGAAATTATACCCCTGGCATGCTAGCTTTCTCCAGTAAACCCTGCAATGGATGTGCTAGTTGGAATCAACTTTGCTTTTCCTTTTCCTAATTTTTTCAAGGTTCAGAAAGGCAAAATGTTCACCGCAGCCCCATTATCCACCAGGATTCTATTAAGTGGGATTCCATCAAAAAATGCAGTAATATATAATGGACGCAGATGTTGTCTCATAGCATTAGTTGGTAATTTAAATGGATATGAAATTTCTACATAATTTAAATCTATTACCAAAGGATATTCGATGTCTGACATGGAATCTGGTACAAAGCAAGCACTTTCTTTTGAGCTTACCTCCAGACTCTCCTGATTCTGCTCAATTTCACATGTCAGGCTCTCGTCCATCTCAATTTGTGCCACTTCCTCCAGATCACAATCGTTACATATAATTTTCAACTCCTCATCACTATGTGTTTCTTCAGAACTGCTTGGTTTGTCCAAATTCAACCAAGCATCATCTTGGTCTTTGGAATCCTGGTCATTCTTGAAGAAATCCATAGAGCATGGGTAGACCATATTAATTTGTACTTTTGGTTGGCCTCCAAATTGGATTGTGGCCACTTCCTTGACTGGTTTGACTGCTTCGGTTTCCTTGGCATCCTCCCTTTCAACTTCTTGCGTTGATACTTCCATAGGGGAAGAGCTTCCTTCTACCCCTTCTTGTTCCACCAACATGGCTTCGAGCAAACCAGATTGATAACTAGCCAATGAATTGGGAGAATGTGGGTCAAAGTCTTCTTCGAGCATGGCAGAGGCTACTTTCTTCAAAGTCTCTCTTTCTTGATACTGGATTCGAAGCTCTTCTGGTTCCCTCTTAGCCCTGTCAAACCTTGGATTGGGCCTTGCTCCCCTTCCTGATTCTTCCCCAGTCGAGGATTCTCCCGACTGAAAAAGCGTATACTTTCTCTGGAGCTTTCTTTTCTGTATTCTCGAAAGCAATGGAACCATCTGTGGTATTTTGGACTTAGGATCCCTGATCAATACCCAATTTCCAGAGTTTGAACTTTGCGGCTTAAAAGTTCTGTTCTCACTCCTGTTTGGATTTTTGTACCCTTGGAACAAATCAGGCTTGACTTGCTTTAGAAACCAATCAGGAACTCCTTTCACCAAAGTGAATTCCTCTTGTTTGGCGTCTCCTTGGGCCTCTGATGTCTGACCAATATTGGCTTTCTTCGAAGGTGGTAGCTCTCTCCTATGAATGGGTGGGACAGGGCTGATAGGCACATCTCTCTTCGATGCTACCCAAGGCTTGCTATCACTTGGCTTTGCTTGTGTTGGAGCCATTCTTTTCATTCCCATCTCCTTAGGGAAGAAACTCACGCCCTTTCTATCCAAGTCCTTAAAACCAGATAGTTGGCTCTGCATCCCACACATAAGTATTAAAATGAGGCTTCTAACATGGGTAAATGATTATTACCTGAGAACCTCTGTGGAGGCAAACCTGTGTTGGATTGTCTATAATGATTTTGCCTTATCCCTGTGCCTCGAGGGTGGCCAGCATATGGCCTACCTCTTCCATAATGGATGGCATTCATGTTCACTGGCGCCTCCTTGTCTTGCCAATACTTCTTGACAGTTCGAGCCAGTGAAGTGGGTACGTTGGTGTTAACTTCTTCCACTTTTGGAAAAGGCACTGCATCTATCCCCATAGCCTTTTCAGGGAATTTGATTCTTTCTTTCTTGATTTGTTCCTGAATCCTGTCACGAAAAATATTACAAGAATTAGTCGAATGAGACCAAAGAGTCATGCCATTTGCAATAAGTCTTTACATTTTTCTCTTCTGCTGTGGGCAGTTTCACATTTACAGGCAGCTTAATGATTTTCTTTCTTAACAAAAAGTCAAAGATTTCATCAGTTTTAGATATATCGAAAGAGTACACTTTAGTGATTTCTTTCTGCTTGAACTTCTGCCCTAGAGAAACATTCTTTTGAATCAAGGGCTCACAAACACAAGGGTCGTGTTCTATAATTTCTGCTACATCTATCTCATAATTAGGGTCTCTATAATACGTTGAGTAAGAGGAATTGTGTCTATCCATATCTTCCTCCAGCAATGACTCATATCTAGCAACTTTGTAGGTCAAATCTGCAAAAGTCTCTAAACTCCGTAGAGTCAAACCTCTTTCGAAGTTCCCTTTCTAAACCATATTGTGCTAATCTTACAAATTCTGCCTCTGGCAGATGGAGTTTGCACTTAGTTTTTGCCCTCTTGAACCTAGATATGAAGTCTGCTACTTTTTCATCTGGTTTTTGCCTTAGCCTAGCCAAATCTGCCATAGAGACTTCAGGCTCGGCATTAAAGAACTGTGCATGGAACGCCTCTTCCATTTGAAACCAATTAGTTATAGAGCCTGGTGGCAAATTGGTGTACCATGCAAAAGCTGGTCCAGATAAGGAATTTGGAAATAACTTCAACTTCATTAAGCCATTTTGAGCCAAGTTCTTACACTGGGCAGAAAACCTAGCAATATGTTCTATAGAAGACTGTCTACCATCCCCGTAGAACAGAGTAAAATCTGGGATTTTAAATTCTCTAGGAATCTGAAATGTTGTGTCTACCCATTCTGGATATGGTTTTCTATAGATCTGAGGTTGTACCCCCCGAGTTCGAGGTCCACAAACTTCTTGCATGAGACCCATAACTTGGTCTCTTAGTACTAGGTTGCCTACGAGGAAATTTTGTTCTTGGTTTTCTATGGGTGGTTCTGGTTCTACAAAATCATCTCCATAAACTTCCTTCATCGTGTTAAGATCCCCTTGGTTTTCTCTGGGAAATTTCTCATACCAAGGCTGTTGCATTTGGTCAACTGCAGCATTGACTTGAGCAGGCCTATGGCTTCCATAAGCTGTTGTCATGGAATTTTTGGTAGTTGGAAAATTTTGTCGAGAATGTTGTGGGTTATCACTTCTTTTCTCGGGTCTATGACCTCGTTCTAGCTCTATGTCATCCTCCCATCCCCCAAGCATGGGTTCGAAGAGAGGGTTGACACTCTGCCTATCTCTAACATTTCTTGGAACCCCAATAGTAATACCATGAGCTTGTTTTGGAGCTTCCAAAATAGGCTTTGTAGGCTTCACTGGCTCATACCAAGATTGTGGTATTTCTTCTGGGTACATCTTTTCTTTACCTGTCCTAGATCTCATCTTTCCTTGACCCATATCCTCTCCAAGCCTTCCTTCGAAGGGACTTTGGTGAGTGCTTGAGTTAGCATGATTATCTAACCCAATATTCCCTGGACTATTTCTCGTTGGCTCTGGGTTAGGAAACCTATTTCTTATGCTTTTGATCATGGCTCTTTGGGTTTGAGCCATCTCACTAAAAGCTATCATCATTTCTCTAAAAATTTCCTCCTTATCATGGTTTTTTCCACTGGCTTGTCCCTCTTGAAAATTTGGAGGCACTTCACTAGGAGGTACTTCATAAGAAGGCTCTTCATAAAAGGCTCTTCTATTCCCAAAGCAAATTGAGGAAAAGCAGGAATGATAGGCGTTCCTGGTTCTGTGGCCTGTTCTGGCACAGCCTGTTCCTCTGGCACTAAGTCACCAATGGGTGTCCCTATTTGTTTTCGAAGCCTTGGCATTTTGACACCTTTGTGTCCCACCGGGCGTGCCAAAAATTGTTTGGGCTGAATTAGCTCAATCAAATGGCAAATGATTGTGTACGGGCGTGCCAGAAAAGAAATAACTTCAGAAAAGAAATTACTCTTTTCAAATTGATTTGAAACAACTAATTTAAATCAGGCAACTGTGTTATCCGTTCGATTACCTCAATTAAGAGGATTTTTACTTAAGGTATCAACCAAATAAAAGATTGACGCGCTTCGAATCAGAAAAGATGATTGAACACAAACAAACCTGAATTTAATCAAAAGTAAGTTTGTATACAAACACTCTTAAGATTCTATCAAGAATAATGCAGAAATATAAGCATACTGAATTTGATCAAAAGTGAACTTATAAAAGACTATTCTGTGGTAAGAAAAAACTTAAAGGAAAATAAAAGAACTTGAATTTAATCGAAAGTAATCTTACATGCAAATTAGCCTTCAACTTACAAAAGATCCTATTCTAAACAAATCTAAATACTAATCTACGATAAATCTCTGAGCAATCATGTTGTATGAATTGTCAGGTGATATGAATTTTTGTCGGGGGCCTTCTCTCTTCACTTGCTTCTTCTATTTATAGACGACGGGCATGCCTTCGATCTCTACTTCCCACGTCTTTGGTTGATGCCCACGTTTGCCACACAAATCGGTTGAGAGGGGCCTTCGAACGGTTACTTTGATATTTCCAAAAGTTCTTCTCTCTCTTCATGCTCTGATAATGGTGTTTCGTGGTCTCTTCATGGATCGTGGTTCTCCTATCTTCATGCAACGTGAATTAGTGTCACATGATTGTCCCAAATGATCCCCTGTAATTATGTTTAATTTTCGTTATAAATCAAGGCAGCAGTGGCACCGTTCGATGATTCCAAGTTTTAATCAACAGTTAAATTCCATCATGCTCTAAGATCATCTGTGTTTGATAATAAAACGTCATCGGTTCCAATCAAAATGATACCGTTTAGTACTAAAATAATGTCATTATTAAACCCCGTAATCCTCTGCATCCCGAGCCTAATTAAGACATGTTCTGATTGGTCACCACGTTTTCCGATGACATGTGTATTTTTCTCATTGGGTGGTATATTTTAGGATGTACACACACACACACACTCTCCTCTCCACTCCCTATAACGTCCTTAAGATAAGAGATGCTAATAGGGCTACTAGGGCATAGAGGTGATGGTGAAACCATACGAACTGAGCACCTTGTTAAAGTTTTCAAAGTTCAATCAAATAAGGCTGTGATAAAAAATGGTGTGCTCACCGTTTGTGGTGCCCTTGGAGAGACAAGAAAAGAATGGGATGGATCTGAATGTAAGTGATTTAGCATTGTAGTCGAGTGATTCTGCATATGAGTTGGTAAATTAAGTCGGTCCTTGTGGGTCTCTCCCTTATTTTTCTATTTAACATTATTTTTGGTGGTCTAAAAGGTTATACTTGGGAATGGTCGAAGTTACATCCAAGTAGGGAATGAAATTGCATTTCCCGTTTCTAAGTGTTGGGATATGCTCTGGCTATGGCAAGAAGAACCTATGTTTGTCTTGCTCCATAAATTTTCGAGAAAGCAAAATGTTGATTCGCTTGTAGCGGTAAAGGATTTTGTTTAGTAAATTTCTAATTCTTTATTTTATCGATTTTTATTTAGTACGTTGCTTTGCCAACTTTGCACTCATTGGGGAAGCATACACCAGTTATTATTAGTATTAATTATCTCATTTATGCCAATAAAATCATTGAGATGGTAGTCAAATTGGTAGCTGTACTTGTAATTTAAATCATATTGTTGGCCATTAGGACCTTTTAAGGAATATGATTGTTGCTCCTTGTCATGTATTCTTCTTATTACCTATCTGATTCTCTCTCAAGATATTGTTGTGAGGAATTTTTTTTGTGCTACTATAAATGTTTTTCTTGCCTTATTTCTTGTGTTTATTTTCTATGTTTGCTTGCCTGATAAAAAAAAAAGGTGCAATTGATGTCACCGATGCAGATTTTAATTACCATATGGTTTTACAATTTGACGATGGCTATCTTGTCAATATTCAGGACAGTAAAATAAAATAATACTGAAGGGTAGCATCATTAGATTGGTGGTATTGAAGTGGTATGTTTTCATGGTGACAATTCCTCGTGCTAGTTGGGAAATGTTGGTCCTTCCGAGAATGGACAATTCATGGTATAGATTAAAGAAAGAGTTCCACCCCAAAAGGCTAAGAGTGTTAATCTTGTACTTCCCACTCGTGAAGACGAAGTTCAAGTACACGTTTAGAGAAAATTCCGTTGCACCAAAAAAGAGAACAAAAGAAGAAGAAGATAAATTATCTAGGCCCCTCGTGCCATGACCGTAGAGTAGGATCGGGCCCAACTGTTAATAGATCGAATGGATAGTTGATCTCAAATAAAGCTGTTCAAAAAATCCGATAAACCGTGAAACTGGCCTGAACCGAGTCGATTCATACCTTTTTGAATTTGTCTGTGGATTAATGGTCCACATACTAATTGAAAAATTAAAAAATCGTGACTAACAGTTCAATCCACAGATTTTCATTACGAAATCGTGGATTAATTGACCCGGACCATGTGATATTTATCATATATAAATGATAAATAAACATATATATTAATATATGAAAATTAATTTTGGCACTCTCCAAATTGATAAACATATATAGGGATTGATTTTGGCACTCCCCATTGGGAATGCGGTCATCAATTTGGGGAGTGTCAAAATCACTCCCCTAAGAGCATCCGTAGTGGACTAATCAAAATTGAATAATCAAAAGTTGCCACATCACTTTTTGAATACCCATTTAAGGGGTTGCTAAAGGTTAATAATGTAGAGGTCCACAATTGTATAATCAAAATTTGGTACATCACTTTTTCAAACTACAAAAAACTAAAAACTATTAATATAGAAAACTTTTATTTTAATAATTTTCAAATTAATAAAAATTATTTATTAGAAATACAAATTAATTTTTTTTGAAACAAATTTTCGAAATCATTTTTTGGGAAAAAATTTTCAAAATAGTTTTTGAAAAAAAAATTTTGAAAACTTTTTGGTTTGGGAGAGAGATAGTGAAAATGGAGGAGAGAAAGTTCTTATGTAATGGTGAGTGTACTTGATTGAAAAGATGTGTGATTCAATAAATTTGATTATTGACAAAAGGTCGTTAGTTTTGTTTATCCAATGGCCAAAATTTGATTAGTTGTTAAGAGGTTACTAAGTTTGGTTATTCAAATGTGAACACTTTTTGAGCAAACATTCTAACCTTTGTAACATTTTAATTTTAATTAGTCCACTGTGGATGCTCTAATATATATGCAAATATATATATATATATATATATATGTATATCTATGTATACTATATAGATAATTTTCAATACAGTTAATTATTTTTTTATACCAATTTTAGTGAATAATGGGATATGATTTAGGTCTACGTAAAACCAATGGGGTAAAGCGTAGCTCTTTATAATGGGAGATAAGTAAACTCTAGTTCCGTAGTTCTTTAACTTCTTTTCCTAATTTATACTGTATTTTTCCTAGTTCAGAAGCCGTTGTCGCACTGCTATTCGCCTCCTCCTCCCTCTCTCTCTCCAATCCTGTCTCCTCACCGGTCATCTGTTTGTCTCTCTCGCTAGCACACCGGTAGGCCTCTCTCTCTCTCTCTCTTTGTCGCTTGCAGCTCTGTGGCCTCCGTCGTTGTGGTATGAGTTATTACTAAATAGGAGTGATATCAATCCCAAAACATTAATGTTTTGTTTGGAATTTGAGAAAAACTAGAGGGAAATTGTATTGTGCACAATTCTAAATATTTCTCTCCTCTTTCTTTTCAAACCAAATAATGGGAGAGAGTTTTTTTTTTTAATTTTCCCTTCATTTCTTTTCTTTTTCACAAGTTCCAAATACAACAGAATTTGTAATTAATGTACTATACTTTGGAGATGTCTTTAAATTAAACATGGTTTTATTTGACATGTTATTGTTGAGTAATAGTGGTAGAGTTTTGAATTTAATACTACGTCAGAGTTTAAGAGTTACCTGATTCTAAACTACCATTCACCTGTTGTGTTGGTTGTAAAATCTATACTGGTTTTGTTTACGATGATGACGAATTGGACCAATTATGTATTTCCAAACCAATAAATTGCACCAAACCAAACCTCCTAAATACAATGCGGTTCGGTGCGTTTTTTTGGTAGCATCAGTTGGTTTTGAAACCCAATAAGTAAAAATCAATTAAATCGGTTCGGTTTATTTTTTCCGTAAAACCCAGCCAAACCTAACCGCACGGTTTTCATCCCTAATTCTTAACCCAGGCTATGCTGAGGTTATAGATGCAAATTCTTAGGGCGAAGTAGTATTGCCCTAATACCCTCGTTTGAATGATTTGGGTGGGAGTTGTGATGGTACTCCTAGACGTATCTGACACGTTTAAAGAAATGCTCACCTGCAAGTAGTTAATGGCATTTATTTATTTAAAGCTACTAGCTTTCATTCTCATTTTTTCTGATATTTGTGTAAAAACAAGACAAAAGTGTAGTGGCAAATTTGCATTGAAAACAAAGTTTCTGACCACAAAAACTTTGCAGGTCCATTCTGTTTAATTGTTCATAAATAAAAATTCAGAAACTATTAAATGGGTCATGGATAGATATCTCAATTAATAAAGTGTGACACAATCAGTGAAGAGGCTGGAAAAAGAAAGAAAAAAAAAAACAATTAGTGAAGAAATTGGAAAAGGTGGGGACACTACGGCTTGGATTTTTTTTTTTTTTGTACTCTGTTTTTAATTTTAAAGTCATGAGGACTTAAGATATTGCATACAAAATGTTCTACAATGTGCAGCTATAAGTACATACACTCATGTACACTTTAAACCCGTCTCGAGTTCTACAAAAAAGATCCGAGCCACTTATTTTGTTCAAAATAGCTTGTTTAAAAAATTAACTCAATCTGACATCGGAAAAGGCGTTTATGAAACATCCACTTTTGCTACAGAATCCAGGCTCTAATTCTAAAGCAAAATTGGATGTTTCGAAAACGTCTTTACGGACGTTGGGTTGAGTTGATTTTTTTCAGGAATCGTAAACAAACTATTTTGAACAAAATAAGCGGCTTAGATCATTTTTATAAGACTCCAGACAGATCTAAAGTGCGTATGTACGTGGTGTATATACATAAATGTATGTACCCATAGACTTTCCGTTCTACAATAAGGTATACATCGGTGTAAATATTAAAAAAAAAAAATTCATAAAATGGGAAAGAAAGGCCTCCGAGAAATAAATAACCACCACAAAGGGGGGTTTGTGGGGTTTGTCTTTGGTGGTCCGTTTAGGTTGTGGGTATTTTTTGTTAGGTTTTTCTCAAACTTTTTCTCACTGGTTTGGTTGGCTTTTTGGCTTTTTCTTGTTATTTTGGTTGGCATCTTTCTTCGGTCTTGGGTAGTGTATGTCGGTGTGCCCTGACTCCGTTTAATCTTTGTACTATTCTTTATAAAGATTAATAAAAAAAATTTGCTGAGAAAAAAAAATGGCGGACACAAACCTCTATGCAAGCGGATTATAACAAACAAAAGCAACAAAGAAAACCTCCAAATGAGAGGTCGGAGAATGAATAGAAGGGGAAAAAAAAAAGTCCTCTGTCTTCATTTCTTTGGGTTGCATAGCTCCACAAATCCGCAGTTATACCAAGACAAAAGATGGTAGCCTCCACCACCAATGTAGATTGGACTCCTCTTGAGTGGTGGTGGTCTCTCAACGTGCATAAAACGCAATCAATGGCATCTGGGAATAGCCGCGGAACAAATCTGAGAAAAATAACGATAATGTGGCAAAAAAAAGGACGGGAAGAGGGAGGAGCATGGAAGCCATAATCGCGACGGAGAGAGATTAGTTAGAGAGAAATTGTTACTTTCTAGAGAGATCTTTTTGAGAAATTTTCAAAATAATTTTTTTACTAAAAGTTTTCAAAACTCACTAAAAAGGAAGTTTATTTTCATCCTTTCAATCGAAAAGTTTTTAACACTTTATTTTTTTTTTGTTTTAAAGAAATGCAAGAAACTCATGCAGCACATGTTTAGAGAGTTAGAAAGCCAATGGCAGAAGAGAGTAGAAACCCGTTACTTTGGATCAACTTAGCCAAGCATCTAAATAATTGGGCCATCCAGCAAGTTTTCGGAAAAGTTCCGTTGAAAAAATGAGAACTTAAAAACAGTCAAATAGACGTTATAAGTATCTTTCTGTTGGACGGTCACTTTATTGTGTGAATTTAAACATATTACGTTAAATAAATTGAAACAAATGGGACTTTTTAAATCTTCATTTACCTTTAATTTCACCTGCCCCAAACACAAACAGTTGGATTTAGCATTGAACTGACAGACAAGGAAGAAAAAGAAGTGTGTGAATTTGTGTAAACCTTGGTTTAAGAGCCTATATAATTGAGCCAAGCAAATGACCCTATTGCACTCCACGAGGGAAAGGAACATGCTACTCTCCATAATTTTGAGGATTTTTAATAGCAGTACAAATAATCATTACCACATCTTTTACATACAACAAATTTATATCTGTTGAATTCGACCTTTGCTAGTCTAAGCTGACAACGTTTTCGTGTAACCTATCTTCTCATCTGTTTCTCTTTCTTTCTTTCTTTCTTTCTTTCTTTCCACTTTTACATCCTTCCCCCTTTGTTTTTCTGCAATTCCAGACTATAACTGTATCCACAAGCACAAACACAGAGCTAAAAAAAGAAACTTACAGCTTCTGCATGGATTCATGCGAAGGTTTTGATCCCGTGTTCTCACGACTCTTTCCCAAGACTCTAAGTTAACTCTTCTTTAAACTGTAGAACTGCTATAGGCTGCGATCCGTTGTTTCCGGATACTGTTTTTCTTACTGAAGAATTATTGTCCGATCTCACTGCATTGTGGGGCATACTAGTGTTGCCCGTGTTGTGGCTGCTGTTTCTAGCTGCCGGAACATCGTGACCATGTTTGCCCTCGTATGTGGTTATGACAGCTTTAGGGTCGGTTGCAGCTCTTTCTACGTGCTTGCGGACATTGCACCCTGGGCTTGTGCACTTGTAATAGCTCCTGAAGATAGCAATAAGGTGCTTCAGAAAAAAATAAAGGAACTATGAGCAGAATGCAGTGGCAGTTGAAAAAACACAGCAAATATAGAGCTATGATCACGAGGCAGTTTATGATCACGAGGCAGTTTCTAATGACCAATACGAGTTCTGAGAAAAGGAAAGGTTTCAGTTTACAACCCATATCAATTAGGCCCCATTCCACTAACCTTTTTATAAAATAAGTACTGTTTTTACAATTTTTAAACTTAAAAATAATGGGCTTACGAAAACAATTTGCCCATTATTTTTAAGCTTGAAAATTGCAAAAAAAGTACTTATTTGGGTTTTTGGAACAGGGCCTTATTCTACTATTGGACTTGAAACATAGCCTTTAAAGTTCACTGCCATGATAAGAGAAAACATCCAAAGCTGTAACTTTACGGAACCTAGGACTATGCAACAGAAGACGGTTAGAAGTTAGAACTATTTTGCGAACCGAAGCAAAGAAACTGGGAACCCTTTTCCCGGATGATATTTTGGGAACTAGATAGGATGAAACACCAAAGATATATTATTCAAGAAGAAGCCATAGAAATGCAGCTAGACTTGGATTAAAATCTAGTGTGAAGTAAGAAAGCACCTAAAGCTATTAGCATTCAGCCCGAATCACCAGATACAATGAGAGCACATTTGATCTGAATGAATAATTGAATTCAGACAGAAATTGAGGAATAGAGAGAAATATCTGACAAGTAGAACACGATTTAAGAAGAGATGGAAGGATATCAGGAAAAAGTAACAAAGAAAAAGAAAGATGGAAGAATATGATCAGCATCAGATAAGTTAATTAAAAACCCACAACACTACCACACAATGTAGTTCCAGAGGGCAACCGCAATGCATTCAGTGTAGAACTGTCCAAAAGGTGCTCACATGAGGGAAGCATCAAGAAGGAACCAATTCCAAAATTTGAACTACACTGTGGTCTCTTTTGAATCCTGGGTGACGAACAAAATTGATTGGACCAAAAACATTTGGCCACATCCACAAGCATAGTTGTCAGAATCACACGATTCACAACTAGATTTTGTCATTCGATTCATGATTCATGCAAAACGATAAGAATCTATATTGAATTAAGGGTTAGACAAAACTGGTGATAAATCGTACAATTCACGGTTTTACGATTCGATTCGTGCAAATATAACAATTGTTGCTTTCGACGAATATGAAACCACTTTTACCTTCACTTTTTTAATGGAAAAGCAATAATATAAGATCATAGTGTGTTAAGTACTTAAGTACGAAAAACCTGTATTCCCACGCAAAATCTGTCAATCATTGGTTGATTAGTATTTATGTATTTATTCTGATTCGGAACATATTGTCATTTGTTAACATAACCATTCTTTTTCTCATTCTTCCCAACCACTAAAATAATCATTCCAAAGATATTTAAGGCTAAGATACGTTATACCCATGAATTATCTAGTTTTATTATGGTGAAATTTTCGTTATTCCTTAGATGGTAATTATACAAGTAGTTGTGCATATTGTTGAGGATAATATCCTACAGGAATGCGAATTTTGAGGAATTGATGATTTTAATTCTTGTATCCTCTAAATATAGACTGTGGCAGGACTCAGATGACAAACCCACCTATGTTGCCATATAAGCCAGTTTCTTACCCACTAAGCAACATTGCTCCTAATTGAGAAAGAACCCCGCTCTTGAAAATGCATGTGTGAGACACTATGTCAGGCACAATAGGTTAGATGTCGACACTTGCAGACACGAACACAAAGGCTAGCAAAATGAAATACATTGTTTGGACACACATGCATAGATTTCCATCCATCACTTGGTCTTTTAAGGCATGGAATATTTGATTAATTTTACCTCATTTTTACAGAGTTTTTTCTGTAATCCACAACTCATATATCTGGCACCAAAGATTCATAGATATTTTGCCTCATGTTATACAGTATTTTCTATAATCCATGACTCATATATGTGGCACCAATGATTCATAATTGTTTCAAATGTGTGTCACGTGCCTATGTCCATGCTACTTGGGTGTTAATAAGCCAAACAGGGTTACCAAGGCAATTAAGGCGTAAAGCTTTGTAGATGGGAGAGGTCTTGACTTGAACGGATAAAAGCAAAGGGTTATTGAAGGGATCTCCTAGAAGCTCTTCTAGAAATGCTACGAAGTGGAAGTTAAAAGTCTGACTGAAGAGATGAACACCCACTAGAAGCACTGTGCGGAAACTCCAAGTTGTACAACAGTAACTTCCCCTAGAAGCTGCTCAAGCAGATTCAAACGCCACTATTAGTGCTCATCACCAAAAATTTAAGGAACTGTGCACGTAAGCACGCGTAAAGGTCTCAATCCGGACCAAAGCAATTCCTTAAGTAGAGCACTTGCATAAATATCCTTTCAGTTCCAATTAGGGATCCTAGTGCTTTAACCATCATCCCCCACTTCTTTCCTCTAGTTTTCCTTCTGATTTAGAGATTGCAGAAAAACTTGGCAGGCCAGATGTGATACCACAACCAATCTATGATGTTTGTTAAATGAATCTTCAAGGTTTTAAAGTAAGATCCTATAGTTTTGTTTGATTAAAGTATTATGCAAGGTTTTGGTTCTGAACAATTTAATGACTTCTCATTAACTTGTGAACGGTAACTGCTTTAATTCTGTAATTATCTAACTGGTTTTGTCACATTTTGAATCATTCAGTTAGGAAGACCATTAGATTGAGTTGAAAGCCTACTAACGCATAAATGTTCTAATACGAGGAGAGAAAATCTTTATCAAATCACAAAGTACATTGTATCATCTTATGATTAAGATTACCATTTTCCTGATCTCACATCGGTTATATAGAAAATAGATCATCAGCACATGTCATAGGCATGTTGTGGGTGGATCCTTGATGCCTTAGCATCCTCCAAACAGGGTTTCAAACACACCAATTATCAGCATACAAACAACCACATTATTCTCTAGTCGCCATGGCATATCATAATTACCAATTCTAGGCTTCTTACATTACTTTGAATCACAAAACACTCGTTTATCATACAAGTAAACCATTTGCTGTGATATCCAAACATAAAATTTGAAGACGCAACTCCCTCGCTCCCCTGCCCTCATTTCATGAAACTATGTTTTTTGAACTTAACTACTAAGATGGGGGAGATGAAAAATGAGTTGATTATGGACTACCAACAAATACATGGATATGGTTAATTACGTGGAAACCAAAAGGTTAGCAATGAAGCATATGGTTAACTACGTGGATTAAGATATGGAAACATGGATTTGTTGTCGATGGGTACAATTCTATGAAGTAGTATAAGGAGATGTGGACCTAGAATCAACTTGTATGATGATGTGAAGAAGACAGTACTAGAAGATTATCACATTCAAAAGAACACTTTCCCCATTACAATGTATGAAAAGACCCAGCTGGGTAAAAGTATTACCTTGGATAAGGATTCCCTTTAACAACTTTCTGTCCATACTTCCGCCACCTGTAGCCGTCATCCAAAAGATCGACTTCACTGGTTGTCTGAACAATGATTCTTGGTTCTGCAACTGCACGGTGTGATAAAGCTGGCTCTGAATCCCTCATCTCTGTATTCCTAAAGAAATAGGGGGGGACATGCAGCAATCAAGATAACATGACAAATTAAAAAAATTCCCATATGAATAGCTCGATAAATAAAAGAACAGAGTTTACCTTCTCTTTGCTTCAGGCTCAACTTCATCCCTTTCATCGACTCTAGTTTCAGCATCACCCACTTCCTCATCGTCACTTGATCCCGACACATGTTCAGGTGTGGCTTGGCTAGATTCCTCATCCTTCATAGAGAATGAAACAGCAGGTACGCCCTCTCTCAATCTATTCGCAGTCTGGCCTTCCACAACCAATTCGGAATCTCCCTGATTATTTACATTTCTAGTTAAATTCCCAGTATCTTTTGCACCCTTCCTACTTTGAGGTGGCTGATGGTTGTGCTGTCCCTTGTATATAATCTCAGTTATTTGGCCATCAAGAGAACGCTCAACCTTCTTCTTGACTGGACATTTTGGATGCGTACATTTGTAATAACTTCGAGGATACTCGCTGCCTTTGACCTGCTTCTGTCCGTATTTCCGCCAGTTGAAACCATCATCAGCAGGTTTATCAACAGTGAAGGAAGAAGGTTGGGATCTATGATCAGAATAAGAGAGGTCAGATGATTCCTTTGTGATGCTATGGTCAGGCATAGAGGGAGGCATATGCTGGAGTGTTGTCGCAGCAGAAGTAAAGGATGAATTTTGTGGCAATGATGCAGCTGGAGCTGCTGACGAAGAAGAACGAAATTCTGTGTGGCTGTGCATCTGGGATTGAGCTTGTGCAGCTTGAGCTGTGAGTTGCGCCAGGACCTGCTGGTGGGATACTCCAAACGGACCCTATGCACCTCACAAATAGCAATAATAAATAGCTGAAAGCGGTCTCAAATAGGGGATTGAAGAAGTAAATTACAAGTCTAGCCAGCCCAACTAACAAGCCTCCATGAGTATAAGTCATGAAACAACCTCCAATGTCTAACAACCAACTAAATATTGTTTTATCACTGGATTAAGTTTGATTCCGGTTTGACTACAAGTACTATTTAATATATATATATAGGGTCTTGCTAACCAAGGCAGTGGGCCAGTGGCTAAAGTAAGAATAATGCTAAAATATTTATGGCTTTATGCTTTATTCGGTTCACAATTTGGGAAAATTTGGAAAAGATTTTTGGGGTAATAAGTGGAGAGAGAAATTATGGTAATAATGGGAGATAGGGTAGTGAGTGGAGAAAGATAGAGCAAGGAATGAGAGTAATGATTGGAGGGAGAAATGAGAGTAATAATTGGAAATGGGGGGTAATGAGTGGATTTGGAATAAGAAATTTTTTTCCAAATTTTGAACTGAACAAGGATTTTGCATTTCAATGCACTTTTTACTTATCTCAAAGCACTTCTACAAATTACTTGTATACTTTTCAAACACTTCAAGGTGCTTTTTACACATTTATTGTGGTTATCCACCACCCCTTGGGCAGTGGTTAGCATATCCTTCAAAAAGAACCTGGACGCAAAATCATACGGAGTATATATCCACTTAAGGTTGAATTTTCATTAAATTTTGCCCGAAATACCTATATTTATTTGGTCCCCAAACCTTTCACTTACACATCATCGTCCTTGTGTTCTTACTTGCTTGTCACTTGTAACACATCTGGATTGTCAAGTGCGGTAAAGAAATTTCGAAGCTGGATACCTTCCCTATGATCATTAAAACAGGATACAGCACCTTTCACAAGGGGGTCGATGGAAGGTCCAAGTTCGCTTTTCAGCAAGTTTCGTCCCCTTCTAATCAATCTAAATGGCAATTCATATGTTCCTAGAGGGTATCTGCAAAAGGGGGTCAATCTAAGGCCCATTTAACCTTTCAGCAAGTTACGTCACCTTTTATCAAGCTAATATATTCCTGGTCCTTGGAGGATATCCAACGAAAAGCAATACGCATTCAAGAGATTGGCTGCTCCAGGAACGGTAAACCCAAAATGTATTCATCTTAACTTCTAAGCAAAATGACTGAAAAGAAACAATACACTGGATCTCAAAAATTCTACTATCCTTCACCGAATGACAGAGATCCCCAGCAAAGGATGGACATACAATCTATTCTAATTAGGTAGATGAAAAAATAGAAATAAAACCCTTTGTGCCGCTAGATGTTACTTGTTAGAGCAGCACTCTCTCTAGATTAAATGCGATCCAAAGGCCATTATTATCTAGATATTTGAACCATTCCATTTGTGTAACCACTCTCCAAAAGGTGATCAGTCAAAGGAGATTTGGTTTCTAAGTCAAGTTGCATGTCATTGATACCCATTAATCATATGCCCATAGAACTAAACCTTTTCTAGGCACATGGGTGTCGCGCAAGCCGTAAATTCGCTCGGGTGTCAAATTGTCGCAATTCTTGTTTCAGTCCTAGTTCTATACTTTTTGAGGTTCGTATTTCTGAAATGGGATAAAACCACATCCAAAACCAATGGTAGATGCAGTAAAGTTCAAAATAGTTCTCTTTTATCAACCCATTAAAGAATTCTATGCACGTACATCATAGGATTACAATAACAAGACACTACATCAATCATGTCAGGGGTCACAACAACCAACCAAGTTCAATAGCCAACAATTCAAGAAACAGTCACAAGATGGAGAAGAAGCCACCCCTGTCGCAAACTGGGCTCGCCAGCTAGTGAAGATACCGAAGAGTCTACTTAAGAAGCGGATGAGAGCACAGCAAAGGAGGTTTTGTTAAAAAAGAACGATCCCACTAAGTGGACAGAAGAATGACCTTTGAATGGAGAGTGAACAAGATGGTCAGATGGGCTGGCCTAATTGTTTAGCTTTAACTTACTTAGAACACTACAAATCGGTACAAGCGCTAAACTAAACATCTCTATCTCTCCCTCTCTCCTTGTTAGATGGAAGAGAGAGAAAAGTACACCAAAACAACAAAAACAAGAAGAAAGAAAGAGAGATTGAATTGTGCTTCGAACAATTGAACTCTTTCACACATCAAACCAATTCAAAAGTACTAATTGGTTAGGCTAACCCTAATTGACTATGTTAAACTTACTTAGAACACTGCAAATGGGTAAATGTTACTCCTATTTGAACAATTGAACTCTTCACCCAGCAAACCAATTCATAACCACGTAAACACATCCAAAAATACAAATACACATCCACTTATCCACATCCTCCATTGTTTCCCTATATTCTCACTTGTTCTAATCCAAACAAATAAATTAAACAAAACAAGCAAGGTCGAATCTCACAAGACCAAACACCACGGAAGGTTTGCCTTATAGTTAACTTCATGCCTCGGGATTATTACTAGGGGTGCACACAAGCTGGCCGAACATCGCAATTATCAAACACAAATTAAACCAAACAAGCAAGGTTGAATCTCACAAGCGCCAAATGTTCTAAACCTTGGCGCCACATGAGGTTTGCCTTGCTCGTTAACTTCATTCCCCGGGATTATTACTCGAGGTGCACGGAAACTGGCCGAACATGGCAATTGTCAAAAACAAATTAAACAAAAACACACAATAAATACCTGAGCGGACGAGAACCACCCCGGCGAATCGAGCAAGCTCGCCGGGCTCAACCCGAGCGGGACAGTAAACATCGCCGGCTGAGAAACCGCCAGTTGTCCGGGCCGGTTCACCTTGAACCGGAAATCCGCATCAGAATCCTTAGTACCCTCCGCCGCGGCCGTCGACGGAGGAGGAGGGAAGCTAGGTTTACGGCCACCTCCAGCGTCGGCTGGGGAGGTGATGGCGCCGGCGAGTAGCTGGGAGAAGGAGCGGCAGTCGGAGTCCGGGTCGTTATCGGCGAAGAAGTTGGACACGAGGGTCATCGGGCCGGGGCTGGCTCCCGGCCCGCCGCCCGAGAAGAGGCTCTCGATGGAGCTGCGAGGGGGCAGGGTGATCGTCGGGCGAAGGAGGGGAGCTCCTCCTCCGCCCGACGACGATGACGACGAAGGTCTTGGATACGATGACCCTTGGTTCTCCGCCATTGGTTTTGAAAATTTCACTTCAAGTTATATGGATTGTTGGCTTCATAATCTCTCTCTCTCTCTCTCTCTCTCTCTCTCTCTACACTTTAGTCTGGTTTTGAGGATCTGAAAATTTTCGCAGTAGAAAGTCCACGCAGCGGATACGGGAGGAGATGGAGGAGGTCGTGAATTTCTTTTCTTTCGGTTGCCATGGAATTGAAAATTGAAACCCCAATTATTATTCTAATCTTAGGTGTAAACTATAGTGATGATCCTTTGGTTTTGGTAATTTTATGTTGGTTCTTGTAGATTTTGTAATTTTATACTATGGATCCCTAAAATTTAGATAAATTTAGTGTGTGTTGCACTAATAAGTACAGTACTTTTTTTTTTTTAACAAGCCCACCATATCGCTCAAAATGCTAACTGCACCGACGGTTTGTGCACAGATGGTGCATAGATCAACATACGTGGTTCACTTTGGGTTCCGCATGGATAATTCGAACCGTTCAATAATTTTAAATAACTTTTCTAACGACCCCATGAAAAATCAACTCAATCGGATAAGTGTAGGTGATTGATTTAATCTTCTAATTTTTTCATTCAGATTACAGGAACGATAAAAACCATCAGTTCCCATAGAAAGGTTCGATAGAACGATCCTTATAATAAGTTTGAGTGTTTGTTTATTTATAATATTTACATGCGAGACCTTCACCAATTACTTGTGGAGATTTCGTGCTCAACTTCTTAACCTTACCAGGAATCAAGTGGGTCGAACATTCATTTCATTCAACATAATACTTCCACATTTTTCATGAAGATTCTAAATTCAGAGAACACACATTTTTTAGACTAGAGGAATTAAAACAAAATCTAAGTAAAACCATAACAACCATTAGTGTAGTCCATGATTTATCTTTTATTGGAGTTGTTTTGAAAATATTGGAATACCCTCGAGTTGGTAGTCCATGATTTATCTTTTATTGGAGTTGTTTTGAAAATATTGGAATACCCTCAAGTTGGTCACATGAGTTACCTTTGTTACTACGTATGTTCAATACAATAATACAATATGGCAAGTAGTTTAGTATATAGATTAGTGTTCTTCTATTAATAAGTGTTGCAACCATCTGTTATTTTAATTAAAACAATCTATCCTGACTCATGTGCATCACTTGTTCTATTTCTCTAACTATATTCCATGACATTGTGTGGGAGTACAATTTTGTTCATTCTCCTTAAAAGAGTGTGATCCTTCCCTCTTATTGGTTGAAATAGTGTGGATCCCACAAAAAAGTGATGTCATCCTTATCAAGCAATACTCTTTTTGGTAAGCATGATATCACTCTGTGAGGGTATCGATACCATTTCAACCAATAAGAAGGAGGGTAATGTTCACCCTCTTAAGTGGAGGGTGAACAAAACTCAACTCCACTATGTGGTCACGATTTCAATCATCAAAGGAGGATTGAGAACTATAAAATAAGCAAATGAAGTGATACTGAAAATTACTTGAATAGCCAAGATTTCTCACGTACATTTAGATAAAAAAGAATTACAAAACTTGTTAAGGTATCCAAAAATGCCTATTTATGGAGTCCTATGTAAGGATCAAAGACTTTCAAATTAATAATGTCAAACCATCTCACCCTTTATCTTGCGCTTTGCCATTCTTGGCAAATCCTATTTTACTAATAAATGTTCCTTGTTTTGTTTGCTCTTTTTAATGTTCCTTGTTTTAATTACCAAAAATACAAAGTAAAATTTTAAGACTACAAGGACTAACAATGTAGTTTTCCCCCAAAATGATCTGTATTTAAATTTTCCGGACAGTTATCTACTCGACGACTTCCCGGAATTACGGGGTTGCCACTGCCGTGTTTCCAGAGTATTGGCCATTGGGCTACAACCGGACAGGACAAGAATCATTTACAGTTAACCACTTAAACATAATAATTACAAGGCTTTTCTCTGGGTCCGTTTGATTAAAGAGAAAAATAAAAGTGAAAATGATAAAAAGTGAAGCGAAAAAAAAGAAAATGAAAAATTATTATTTTTTCTCACATCTGTTTGATTAGAATGAAAGTTTTATAAGAAAATAATAGAGAGAATAAAATAGCTTTGTTTGGAAGGAAAAAAGAGCCCGTGGGCTTTTGTTAAGGTTGAAAAATGATACTATTAAAATTGTTGAAAAAAGTACAGGAGTTCACGAAAGTGTGCAAGAAAGTGTAAAAATGCTTTGAATTCGTTTTTTTTTTGTTTTTTTTTTTTTTTTGCGTCATTTTGAGTGCACATTTCTATAGTTATTATCAAAGGAAAATAATTTAAGATATATCTTCGTGATGGATGTACTCCTCCCATTCATACAAAAATTCAGCTCCTCAATAATTTTGTGACTGAAATAAATTTTGCCAATTCACTAAAAATCTCCCTTTTTATTTACAGGTTCTTTCGCAATTCTGGAGTCCAAACACAGCCCACAAAAAGGAATTGAATGTTGTGTGATTATCTACTTTTTCCTTTTTCTTAATCATTTTCAATATAACTTTTGTATTTATGGTGTGGGGTAGCGGGAATTAGCTCCGTCACCACCCAAAACAAAAAGAGAGTTTGACAATTGGGTAGTGGGTAGTTTTCGTGGGTGCAATGGCAAATAGTAATTAGTAAATGTCAACGAATTAAAATTTTGGCAAAATGTGCCGGTCTATTGGGTGCTGGCCACTTGTCACTTGTTTTATTCAAGTGTTTTCATCCACACGCAAATGGCATCAAGTTCGTTCAGTTCAGGGCACGTAGTAGGGCCATATGATGATATGAGAGAGAGAGAGAGAGAGAAGAGAGATGATGGATATACTAACTTATAGAGAGAGAGAGATAATGGATATAGTACTAACTTCTATTTATTGGCCAAATGAGCATAACACATTAAATAATTGTTCTCCGTGACGTTGTCCGTTTAAATTTTATGAAGATCAAATATTTTAAATTTTGTAGTCACTTAAAAAAAAATTCAGGGCAAAAAAAAAAAAAAACACAGTGATATTGGAAAACTGCAATATTAAACCCTCTCAAGTATAGCTATTTTGCACTTTCTTCTTCAAGTGTTAAAAATCTAAACGGGATGATCTCTTCAGTTACCATCATTTAGTGGAACGCAACCCCTCCCGTCACCTCACCGTTAGATTTTTAGAGTGAAATAAAGGTCAGATAAAGAGACAGACTTATTTTTGACTGCTCAATAAAAAGAGAGAGTTCATGGGGGGGGGGGGGGGGGGGGGGGGGTGTGGGAACTGGCTAATATCAGCCTCCCATCTGCATTACATAATTCCTTTGATGGCACATAAATGAACAACCAGTCCACATCACTGTCCAATTCGATTCTTAATTGAAATTGCCTACCTACACCAAACTTTTGAATGCCTACAAGTTACACAGAACTGTAAACGATAAGAACCATGAGTTGTTATAATGCTTTGTACATTTTATCTTTTTAACCTCTAATTAATAAAATTTCTTTTCCGTTCTAAAAAAATGACAAGAAACATGTGATCCCCTATAATTTCGCAGCAGCCATCAATCCCAACCCTCTAATCCTTCAATGAAAACATGCCCACTTTGAGCAGTTCTTCCACGGTTCCATCTATCCATTCACTCCCCTGAAACTCCCTACGACTAGACAATCACAATTCATGTAGGGTGGAAATACAACCGAGCATGTCCTGTTCATGTGGAATGAGAGAGATCTCCTAACTCTTTAGTCTGACGATGACACTAACCCATCTGCTCGAACTCACAACTTTGCCCTTAGAATCCGATCGCAAGGGGTCAAACACTTTCAGAAGTCGGCCAACCGGGTGCAATTAGCATCGTCAAAACAACTGGATTTCTTTTCAACACCTGCCTGTGGTCTAGCATGCCCACTCATTTCCCTTTCCTATAGAACACTAAAACTATCCCATATTTATGCACATACCCTGCCTCAATTATTTTCCTGTTGACAAATGACAAGAGCGTTCGGGAATTTGTTTCGATAATCTCTGGACAAATGTAGATTTCCATCCCATATATACCAAGTAATTAAGGGGCTATTTATGGCGAGATATGGAATAGGAAACGGAAACATATACCCATAACCAAAAAGTACAAAGGACCCAAAAGGTTCGAACAACAAGAAGAAAAACAACAAAATACAAATCTGCCAAAACTATCAGCCGCAATATTGGAGACCACTGCTCGTGAATGTTTTTAATGACCAGTCCACCGTTAATGCTAGGTTTCTTGACCTCTTAATTGAGAGTCCAGGTCAAGTCAGTCCCAGATCAGAAGAAAGGAAAGAAGGTAAAAGTCAAGTCAGTCCATGGCTTTTTTTTTTTTTTTTTTTTTTTTGGGTCAAACGGAATTTCTAGCATTAGATAAAAACGAACATAAATGTCATTTGCCAGTCCATGGCTTATGTTAGACCCCTTGCAAGACCGCGAAGCTCAAGTCAAGATGTTAGTCAAGACAACCACACAACACCAAGAATGTGGACCACAAAGTTGGAGCAAAGCAACCCAATGATGACAAGTCAATACCAAGTAGATTGCACAATGCTTGAATCCCAGAAGGAATCAACCAGTTTCATTACTAGCAGGGAATAAGGTTAAAAGCCAATAACAGAAGGCCTATGAGCTAACAACGCCGACGCAGGAAAACATCACACGCCTCACCCTCTTCCTTATATAGCACTCTAAGCCACTTCAAATCTAACAGGAGAAAACATGGGATACGCTTGAGGAGACATAATGAATCTAGGACTCTTGCATCTCACTAGGAGGTCAAGAGTTTTGAGTCTTCCCACTTGTGTGTCGGTGTTCTTCAGTTCCGATTATTTTTCCCCCTAATGGGGGCTTGTAGTTGGGTTGGGTTTATAGTGGTTGAGTTGTTGGGCTTATCTCATGGACTCTTACACAATTGATGTAGTGTCCCGAGGTATGTACTTTGTACGAGTAATTCATACGTGACGTAATGATCTCTCCTATCGATTGACAAAAAAAAAACCCTAAAAGCATGCACATACCTGCTTGGATCTGTGTGCTCTTTGAGCATGCACGCATTGATGCAAACTCGGTTTGTTTATGAAATCATATGAGTGTGAACCAATGAACAAGTACGTATTTTGCATACATGATTGGAGAAGGGTATGCCATGCCGCACATACCATATAGTAACAAGATTGCAAAATAGTACTATATTAAACCGGAAAAGCAAATTTAGCATAAGAAAGATATATGTTTGTGTGCAATATATCAGTATATGCATGTATGTATCGGCTATCCATATTATCTAAGCATCATATACGTTGATATAATCACCATTTTGAGTAAATATCAGTGCTAGCAAATTCATCAATCACCTAACAGCAAAAACATATACAACCCTAGTACTTTGCCACAATGGCTAAAAGCCTGAATATCGGTCCAACACAATAAGTAATTTCATGCTTTTCCAGATGAGGATCAGGCATCACCATATTCCGCACATCAAAATCACTGAAATTTTAATCCGGAACATAGAAATCAAACTTGACATCAACAGAACCAGACGTTTCACCACTATCTTTGTACTCGATATTCGTTATGGATCCAATCTCATCATCACCTTGATATTCTGGTTTTACCCGCCGGACGGGAACTGTGACAGAATAAATAGTTCCAACGTCTGATTCAGTAGAGACACTAAGCTGAACTTTATCTTGTGACTCTATCTCCACAAAATCTGATAGAACATTCACAATGTTGCTCACTATCTTCTGCTTTGCTTCCTCACTAACTGCACACCGGTCAGAGAAGAGAATCATCTTCAATCGTTGCTTGGCAACATTTGCATTAGACTTCCTTCTAGATGTTGGTGTTGGGAACATTATTTTCCAGGCCAAGTTTAAGCGTTCAAAGAAACTCATGCTTATGACATTAAGGAGAAAGCTTTCCGTTTCTGGGCTAATGGAATTGGGGGACAGCTTATACGCGCCAGTGATCCCAAAAGGTCGTTTAGAATTACAGCGCATGCTATGGCTATCAAGTACCACATGGGAACATTTTGGTGTGATATCAGAGACACCGGATGCTCCACGAAGGAAACCAGAAAAGTCTACCTGAATACATCAGAACCATTATTTCCTAAGAATAATATGAACAACAATGCAAAGTCATTGTAACCTTAAATGAAACTTGAAAGCCCTTGATTATGTTTCAACAAATCATCTTGATAAATCTGGCTGTATTTCCGCACATTGGAAATGCACTCACCCTATCAGTTATATGGTCAACTTTCAATATCACACGAACTGCAGTTATTTCATTTTTCATCATCCTATATAATTTGCTTTTTCTTAAGCATTTGCATGAGAGACCTTCTTGTGAACACAACTGATGGTATCTTACTTTTTGTGAGTGAAAACAGCATTTTCCGAATCATAACTATTAGTTTTACACGCATAAGAGAAGAATCAAACCCCATTAAAGCCACTCAAATGTTTCAACCAGAGTTCATAAGTGAAAACCGTGTCAATTGGTACTTGACTCTACATCACTTCCTTTCTCTGATTCTATATCAAATCCCAGGTCCATATACTCAAAAAATAACAATAACCATACTGCTATAGCCTATAAGGCCTGCCATGTTATACAGAATGAAGTGTTGGGTTACAAACAAATAGCGCGCAAGTAAGATGAGTGTATCTAAAATGAGAAATTTGAGATAGATATGAGAACATTTGCCGAATGTTAGGGGGCCTTATAGAAGATAAGATGAACGAAAGTAGATTAAGCCGATTTGGACGTGTCTATCATAGATCGACCAATGGGGTAGTTAGGCACAGTGATATGGCTATAGTTGAGGGCAACACTGCATGGGTAGAATGAATTGGCATTAGCGATGGTAGTTTTAGCTGACACAGCCATCGGTTCATATAGCTGACCGCAATTGAGTGGGACTCAAGGCTCTATTTGGTCTGGTTTGGTTTAGCAAACTATTTGGCAAAAGTGAGCTAAGAGGAGCAACTTGGCAAGAGCAAGGCTAATCAAATCCGATTCTGTGTGCTATTCTATCAGCCCTCACCCTGTCTTTACTTGATAAGGCTCCTTCAATAGTACAAATAGCCCAGCTACACTACTGCCATCCATGAGATTGAAATCTCGAACTTAGACCCTTCACGCATCTCACTCTTCTTTGCACTTCTATTTCGTTGTCTTATCTAATCCTTTGTTTCTTTTGTTATATTCCCAAACACACTATGAATGTTGTATATATTATTTCCATAATTAAAATTTTGCTTGCCCATTCCTGATACCATGTGACCATTTTCAGACAGCTACGGCCTCTATCCTACTATTTCAGGAAGCTCCTTCAAAACCTTGGAAGAATGAACACCGATAAGTGCTGTGGTAAGGAGGACAAACGGTTACCTTTTCCATTTTTTGGCAAGGAACGACTACAATCCTTACTCAAAATTCTAACCAAATTTATGACAAAATCTGAGTGGAAGGTATGAGTTGATTAAATTCATAAACGGTAGAAGCAGAAAATTAAAATATGACAAGTTTCATGTTTGGGATGTCTAGAATTGGAGTAAATAAAAAGGCTATCCCTTGATTTGGGCACAGAAATTAGCAAAACTCATTTTGCTATGGGTTTTGGGTAGGGATGTGCATTGTGCCATGTCGTGTCATCTAGGGTTCTTGTCAAGATTCTCTCAACCCTAACCCAACCCTTTCATTTGTTGGCGTTTATTGCCTTGTGTCGTTTTTCGTCCGTGTTGTGTTACGGTGTCATGGCAAAAGATTAATCTATAATAAAAATATCAAATATATGGAGTTAGTTGATAAAAAAATTCCTCTCAAGAGCTAACTTCATCAAACCATCCCTTTTAGGTATGAAGATTCTCATAAAAATATTTCTATGTCTCAAGAGTGAAACCTATTTTGTATGTTATTTTCTCTAACTAGATTGACAAAAGAGCAGTTAAAATGATCATATCAACCTCAAATTTGAAACAAAATGCAATATTAACCCCAAAAAAAGAAATTTACATAATTTTATTTCGTTGAAAGAAGTCACGTATCACTAATCAAATCCCTACAACCCAATTTGAAATGTTGTTAAAATCAATAATAGAATAAACCATGGGTACCTCCAGTTACTTCTAGTTACTTGGGTTTGACCCTAACCCGACTTGTTTATTATATATGTTATCGTGTCGTGTCATAATCATATTCATGTCAACAAAAGGCAAACCCTAACCCACTAATCTAGTTTCGTGTTCAAGTCATGAATTATGATACAGATTATGAATATTGAGTCGCGCCAAACTTCCCACCCCTAGGTATGGGTAAAAGGATGGAGATGGGATTAAGTTGTTTTCACACAGAATTTCAGCTTAATTCAAAGGACGGGTTATGGACTAATGCTTGGAGATCGTAAGAGATCTTAGAAAGGAGGCATCAAGGGGCTATATTTTTATCTACCTAATCAGTAATCCGTGTTAACAAACAAACAAACAAATTGATAATGAACCTTCATTGAGCAAACAAATGACTTCAAGTTAAAAACCATAAAAAAACATAAATATGAGGTCCAAAGATTTGACAAAAAAATTTAACAGCTTCAGCTACCAACCAACTATTGAATTTTCTGGTGGTGCCACAAGTTACGACCTAAGTCACATAATGCGCGTGTGCGTGCAGCGTGCTGAGCAGATGCGCAAGCGTGACCGTGAAAACACCTTTTAAAAACCCTTAAGTACTAAAATTTGCGAGAACGAGGATTGAGAGTGTGAGTGTAGAATCAGGGAGCGGAGGGCCCTACTGAAGAGGTCAAAAGCGAGAAATACAAAAAATGAGTGCCACAAAAGGAAAAATGCACAAGCGAAAAACTATTTAAAGACTAGATACACCTAATTATGTATACAAAGCACGCCAATCTATTTCTTTTCATTTCGGTAGGCAACCCATATCATGAAACTATATTTGGCAAAGAAATTCAGCATTGGAAACTCAAGACAGGTTATAGAAAAATCCAAAACCCATAACCCCAAATCAGCTGGTAAGCTACAATAGAATTCGAAATGACGATCAAGCGAGTAATTGAAGAGTAAATTAGGTGAAGTATAAAACAATTTATAGAGATAGTGAACAGAAAATGGAGAAGAATTTAGACCTTTGAAGGGGCCAAAGCGCTTCGAAGGGGGTGCGTAGGGTAAGAGCCCAATGTTGCGGACACCCTCAGATCTCCTGAAATCGCCATTCTCGTACTCTCTCTCTCTCTCTCTCTCTCTTCAGGGTTTCATTTACTAGCTTTTTCACTCCTATTCTGCGTTAGGGTTCTGTTTTCCGGTCTGGTGTCTCCAGCTGCTAAATACAACTGCGAGTTTGTTTTATGTAGCCAATTCAAAAGTTCTGCCCAAAAACTCTCTCCTTATAAATTGATTATATATAGCAAATTTCCAATTGTATTTAGCAAAACCTCCCTGATCCTTTTACAACTCTTGTCTTGTTAGCGACGCCGTTTTTCTTTGTCGATTACTAGCGACGTCGTTTATAAAATTCATTTGCAAAGGAAGATGCTGAACTCCGAAAGTATTGTGAATTATCTATATTCACGAACGATAATAATTAACTTACGCAGCACAATTTTTTGATTTTATTTTGATTGAAATATTTTTTGCATTTTTTAGTTTTATGTCAAAATTTTAAATGATATTGGTTCATCTTGACGAGATAAATCAGATAAGTAAAAATTATAGTAACTTTTACACAAGTATTTTAAAAATATCCAAAGAAAATCTCAAAAAGTCATATTTTGGACTTTTTTTTTGATATTTTCCAAATTTCTCTCGTAAAAGTCATAATTTTTTATTTTTCCCAGTTTCTCTCGTCGAGACGGAGCAATATCATATAAAAGTTTAATCAAAAAAATTTGAATAAAGACAACCAAAAATTTATTCTGCATAAGTTAATCATTAGTGTGGACACCCCAATATATTGCCTTTCAAAAAAAAGAAAAAAAAAACACCCCAATATATCTTATACATAAAGGGAAAGGTGATTTTAGTGTGACCAATTTTTGAAACTTGTCACCGAAGTGATTTCCGTATCGCCCTTGGGTTTTGTAAATTTCATCGGTCATTTTCAGAGACCATAGACATGGCGCAAAGTATTTAGAGGCCCTAAGCGAGACCTTGAAAAGGGTCCTACATATTTTTAGAATTCAACAACAACAATATATAATACAAATGTTTATCATATAAGTATTTTGGTCTATGTTGAGCACATTAAATGCTTTGGTTCTGGAGGCTTAATTGGTGGCCTTGTACCCCCCTTGACCTACTAGGTTCAAATTACGGCACTTGGCTACAATTGCGTAGCTTGGTTCAAATTGGATAGATTGAACAGTTCGGTTCATCTGTTGGACAACCCTAGCAACTACAATAGCATAGCTTAAGTTTTTTGTTTTGTTTTTTTGTTTTTTTTTTGCAAAAAGACACTTTTTGCCAAGATTAGAACTTGGGACATTCATCATGGTATGGAATAGTCTTACCGTCAAACCAACAAAGGCACTTGTTTTACCCTACGAACAAATAATATACTCCCACCGTCCCAATTTGTTGTGTTTGTGTTCTTTTTGGAACTTCACAAAAAATTGTCTATATCACACAATCTATATGTTTTTATAATTTCAAAATCTTTGTTTAAACAATATCTTTAATTAATTTTTGATTAATTGAGATCTATCAAACAATATTTATAATAAATTATACATTAAAAGATATAAACAATTTTTTAAGACGTCAAACAAAAAAAAAAAGACACAACATTTTGAGACGAAGGGAGTATATACATATTTAAGATGGGCCCTATTTTGGACCAAAATTTGAAGGCCGGGCTGCGGCCTCTTGTGCCTTGGCTTGGGGCTGGGCCTGACCATAGATTCTGGCGACTAGATTTTGGGCCTCCAGCGACAGAATGAGAAGTAAATAACTGTTTCCTGAGGATTAAAGATAAAGATGACACATTACCCAAAAAAAAAAAAACAGAGATAAAGATGACAACGGTGGCAGTGGCGGGCTGGCGGCAACAAACGGGGATATCGGTGAGAACTGAAGACTATATTTTTGTAGCAGGCATTTAGGTTTGGAGTCGGATCCTGTCCAGTTTGGTCCGGACCAAACTGGTCGAACCAAACTTGACCGGATCTGATCTTGTTAGTTTTTTGTTTTTTTGGCTCTGTATCTTTTTAAGTATTTTTCTGGTTTTTTGTTTGCTTATGTCGCGGACCATGTAGTTTCATTTGCGTGTAATTTTGAGCTGATTTCCAAAAGCAACATAGATGGACTTGCCAATATTCTTATGTCTGACAACTTCTAATTCTGAGTCTGAGTCGACGGTTAAAAGCAATTTTTTAGTTTCATGAATTTATGGGGCTGCCTGGCTTGATGAATGAAATATAACTTTCCTTGAGCAGTTTGCTAGTTCAACAGTACGTTTTCGAGGAATGGTGGAACATGACAGTGCGAAGGAAGGAATATGACAGGAATCAGGATCAAAGAAGTGGTTAGATCGCATTTTTAACGAAACAGCGCATATCTCTTCCGATGCAATGAGAATGCTGCATTGCACGCTACTGTAAATGAGTTTCTCATTTCGTATGATTATCGGAGAAATAAAGCTAGCTTCACTATCTACTTATTTGACTGAAGCTAGATATTGTTTTTCAGATAGAATGGTGCTACTGGTATAGACCAAAACTCTGTACCAGTGGATACAAACTTCATTTTGGGCCTCAAAAAAATGATCAGAATTGCTCATTTTGTTTAAAATACTTTGCTTATAGTCTTTACAAAAAATAAGTTAAATCCGATATCGGTAAGAGTATTTACGAAGCATCCAAACTTTGCTTTATTGAATTCTAGAGCAAAGTTTATATGTTTCGTAAATACTCTTACCGATACCGGATTAATTTTATTTTTTGTAGCGACCATAAACAAAATATTTTAAACAAAATGAGCAACTCCGATCATCTTTTTGAGATCCAAAATGGACCCAAAAAAGAGTTTGTACCCACTGGTACAGATTTTTGGTCTATACCAATAGACTTTCTGTTTCGGATAAGCCTTCAGTAAGTATAACCTGCAAACACTTCCACATTCCAAATCTGCAGCAAACCTTAATACCGTCATTTGAGAGAATCATACTTTCATACCACTCACGATATCGAACCATCCAAACAGAGCCTTCATCTTGATAGAAAGAAGGGAACAAAACTGAGCCTCCATTTCATCTTGGTTTCATGGTCCATAAACAAGGTCCCAACTCAAAATGAAAAGGTGAGGCCAAGAAGCAATAGGACCATAAGCAGCTAGAACCACACGAGCAATTCATCCAAACATCGTTAAACAAGGACAAAAATGAAATAAACTATTAAGGTCATTCACCAACCTACTACAGTGGAGTCCAGATACTACAGCCTAATATTCCAAGCTCAAAATTCTTGAACTCTAACAGCATGTTGAGGTGTGTCATAAGCATTCATAGGTCTCGATTTCTTCACACCAGCCATGAACAAAACCTTATCGGATTTGTAGCCCTCAACTGCCACATTTGTGACCTTAACCCAAACTAGGACCTTGGTCTTCATTCCTTCTATGCCTGTCAGTTTTCCTTTCAGCAGAATGCCCTTTACCCGAGTTGCGTACCTTACAGCGGATGAGTCTTTGAAGGTGACCTCACAGGCAGAAGGCAAGTACACAGTCAGCTTGGACTTCGACTCGTCAAATTCGTAGCAGGTTATGTTCTGGGGGAAAAGGCCTGGTGGCAAGTTGTATTCCCGGAGAAGATCAGGCAGCGTTTTCAGCTGCTTTCCTGCAGAGAGAGAACAAATAAATGTTGTAAAAAACAAATGCTGGACAAGTTTACTTTAGCTCAACTCAGTTGTGCACAACATCCTTATTTTCATGATTTGGTACCTGCTGAATACTCAAAGGGGACTATCTACGAGAAATCAAAACAATCGTCTCAATACTATTGATTTGAGACTCAATATGTCGGTCAAATGAAAGGGTCAAGTTGTTCAAAATAAACTCCACATGTAAAAGGGAAGGTTCCACCATCTTGTTGATCCCCTCTAGATCCTTAAACCATTCATTCAGCCATATATTTACCAGTTTCAAATCCCAATAGCTATCATTAAACCCATCATCTGTGATAACTTATGAAGCACTGACGCTCCTAGAGGTCACCGTATCCATCTCCAACACGTGGGGTCACAGGGCGGACCAGGGACGTGGCAAAAAACTTATGGGACACGCCACATGGCATGCCCATCAAAATTAAATTACTCTTAACTTTTTTCAGGGTGACATGGCAGGGACGTGGGAGGGACTCGTATCAGGACACGAGAGGGGTTAAATATGAATTTTTTAATTTTTGGGGGGTAAATGTTTATTACTACAGATATTTTGGGTAAAAGTGTGATAGTATATATATGTACATACATATATAATCATGCATGCTTGATGCTTCCACATATAACTATATTTCCACTGGTTTAAAAGGAATATTATTTCTTTGTTTTTGTTGTGTTCCCTGCTGTTTTCATGCCCGTGTGCCATTTTTTTTAGAAAATTCCGTGTCATGTCCGTGTTTGCACTACATAGATGGTAAAAACTTGGAAACACCACCTTATGTAGGGTTAATTGGTTACTGGTTAGACATAAACCATTAGTGAGCCAAGTGTGTTCATGTATTGCAACTGTAAGGATGAAACATCAAAACAAAGCAACATGAATACCATGTTATCAATAATGTCAACAACTTCTTGCCCCAACAGATTAAGCTATTATGGGATAGGCTTTACAATGATATCTAAAGCTATAGCCCTCAACCCCTCACTTACCTGTGACCTCATCTCAGGTCTGGAAAGACAATTTCTATTGCAAGATGATGCCAAAGACATGATAATGCCCCGGATAACTACATAAAAATTTCGATATAGACCATACTTTATGGTTATTGCTGAAGCATATAGGTTTACTTTACTAACAAAAGATCTACTTCGTGTTTCCGAACCTTTTAGCTTGTTGAAGATCCATTTTGCCTTTTCTTCAACGGTGCTTGAGAAACTCTGCAGTTATAAAGTACTCATTCAGTAAAATGGACGTTGGCCATCAATTGCAAACAAAATAGAGTAACAAAGAAAAGTAAGAGGAGGAGGAAATCACAGAAATCATGAGTCATGCATGGTTAATGAGAAAGTGACCAGAGGCGTTCCTATATCCAAAAGACACTACCGTTCTGGGCATATGCTGAAGATTATTTACCCAAAGTTGTACAATGCACATAGGAAATTGAGCCCTCCTGCAGCTGTTCTAATATTTTGAGGAGAAAACCACCCAACACCCCCCAAGTTTCAGTAAATTTTCATTCTTTTCTTTTGTATGAGCTTCTATGATTCCCTCTTTCTGCTGTTTTAATCTTCCTTCATAAGAGAAGAAATAAAAACATCAAGAAAGATGTCTGACCATACCCCTCAATATCTCGCTGACGCAACTTCAACCAACTTATAAACAACAATCTAGCATGATGCTTGCCAGTGTGGCTCTTAGTGTGAACTACCAGCATTGTGGCGAGTTCGGCCCGTCAAGATTTCACTCTTTCCGCTATCCGTATTATGCAACTTCCTGTTGTTCTTCCAAACTTTTCCTAACCCCAAAGTTAATGCTTGAATAATGGATTTGTAGAGGAATTTATTATGCACGTTTGGAAAATGGAACTCATGGAAAAGGAACAAGAAAGGAAGGGAAAGCAAGTGAGAGGGAACTTCTTGGGAAAGTAGGTGTTTTCTTTTGTTTGGTTTTGCGAATAAAAAGAAAGGTAAATGATAAGGAAAATAACTTACCTTCGTTTGACCTCCATCCCCTCTTTATAAGGTTGTAAGTTAGGGCGATGTGGCAGGCTATGGAGGGCGGGACAGAGAGGGGGTACAGAGGATCCAAGTCCCAAAGAAAGAGAGAAAAAACTAAGGTTACTAAAACAAACAAAGAAAATTGGAAAGGGAAGGGAACAGCATAAGTAAAAGAAAGAAGAAAAGGACATTACAGCTATTTTCCCTTCGACTTTTCTTCACTTTCAACATGAACCAATCAAAAGAAGGCAAATTACAATATCCTTACCTCTCTTTTTATCCAAAATTTCCAAACAAAACCTAATAGGAAAAAGAAAATTATCGGGAAACCAAAGAGACTAACTTCTTCATTTCATCTTTTACTTCATCTTTTCCTTTGTCTCCATGCATCCCTCCGCAAATTGACGGTCCAAATAAAGCCTAGAGGTTGAACTGTATCCTCACCCGGAATGCCATCGCAATACCAAATAGATGTCTAGAAACCTCTGGTTAGTCAGTACAACTAAACATTTGAGTTAAATTTCTAGGGAGCATCACCTACTGTGTTCTGTATCTCAAAATAGCTATTGATAGGAAGTTCATTTTTTATTTTGTGGGTAAATAACTATTGATAAGAAGTTGTGAAAGCAAACTTATAGCTCTGTGTTATTTATCATACATTGAGAACTCCATCTACAACATTGAGGCTTATCATTGAAGGCAGCCAAAAGTTCCCAAAATGCTTCCATCTCTGATACTGTAACTTCAGATTGTTTCTCATCTAGAAGGTGATTTTTCTTTCTGTTTAAAAATGGTTTCGTACCGTATATAGGACATACAACTCATCACTTGCTTTAGTTTGTTAATACAGCAAGACAATATTGAACAGGTTTAACAAAACAGTTGACCAAAAATTTCCTGTGTATGAGGTATTGCTATTGCACTGGCACCTTCTTGTCCTATCTGTGGTCCTTTTTGATCTTCCATTTTTTTGTTTATACCATTCATTCTGCTCAACTTCAATCTAAGCTTAATAGCAGCACTTGCAAATTGGTTTCTAAGCATAATAGTAGCTTCCTCAGACGGACACTTATGTATCTCAAATCCCATTTCAACCTTTTTCCTCCTTCTGTCAAAAAACTACTTACAGATCTCCCAAATCTGTGCAAACTTAGGGTGGCCAACAGCACTCCATTGTATGAATAAATAACACCACAAAATTATCAAGTAGCTAAAGCTAAATGAAACCACATAATCAACCAGGGGTATGAGAAATTGAAACCGTAAGTGATATGACAATTGGTGTCTAATATTAATGAAACCTTCCAAAACCCCTTTTTTTCCCGATAATTCAGGTGTCTGGGCCAACTTACGCAAACCTCGACAATTCCTGGGGCCTAATCCCACTGTCACTTGCGGGGAGCCCAATTTAAGCAGAAGCAAAGCTCCATGTGAACTGGCCCCCAAGGAGTTGATAGCAGCACCTGAGAGGTTTCGAACCTGAGACTTACGAAGGAGCAAACCCCTAAGTCCTAAGCCTTGACCCCTACGGCAACCCCTCCGTATTAAGCTTCCAAAACCCTTGTATCTCATCAAACCCATTTCCACCTTCTGTTTCTCTTTTGCTAAAACAAACTTACAGATCTCACAACTCTGTCGCAAATTTCTGACGGTCAACAGGACCAATGTATGATTAACCAGAAAATGAAGAACATAAATCAAGTGGGTAAAGCTAAAAATCCAACATTATCAAACAGGACCATATCAATCAACAAATATAACAGATAAAGTCATACAGAAAATAGGAAAAATCACGATGGTAGGAGAAAGGAAGACGGAGAAGTGTATACATTGAGGTCTTCAGAGATGTTGGAGAACTCTTCCTTGGCTTTCTTTGAGAGCCAGAACCCACCAGCCTTTAGGCTTCCAGCTTTCACCAGAACTTTCTCCATTTCCCTCTCTCTCTCTCTCTCTCTCTGTGTCTGTATGTGTGTGTTTGCGGTGAGAGAGAGGGAGAGATACTGTGCGTTTGAGCGCGATGCTGAGAGATAACGAAGGGACAAAAATACAGCTACCGAGCACTGGAAAGCGGCTCTCACAGATCCCAATGAAAGGAACCAAATTTCTGGGTTTTTTCTTGTTTTGTCTTTACTCAAAAAAATTGCGTCTGTTAATTTTGAGTCTAATTTTTGGGAATTATTGATTCATCTCGTCTAAACGAACGAAAAAGTAAAAAAAATGATTCATACACAAATATTTTTTGAAATATCTAAGATAAAGTCCTTTTTCATCTCGACAAGACAAATAAATAATTTATAAAAATTAGGCATAAAACTAACTAATAAATGCAAATTTTTTTAATAAAAACAAAACAAGAAAAAGCCTAAAAATCCTACCTTTAACGGAACTTATTCACACTAGAGATCCATTGTGTGTTTTTATTTATTTATTTTATATGCACTGAATATTTTCCTTTTATCTCTAAAAGTGTTACCATGGAAGGACAAGTTTCTAATATCACATTATAACAACGAATAAAAAATTATTTTACCACAAAAGGGATGGGTCAAAATTACTTCATTGGAATCGGTCGTAAAATTTCAAGTTTAGCACATATGAAGCCTCCTTATATACTTCAATACTACTATATTCTTCACAATTTAACTCGAAGATGAAGTTTTGAATTTCTAAGGCAATTAATAGGACATTTTGAAGTTAGAAGAGATCTTGAATCATTTAAATCTCCATGTATTAATATTGCAACTAATCGAAATTAAAATAAATGCAAAAAATTTAAATTTCATACACTTGGAGTATTTCATTTTGACATCCGATAAAAACTAGTTACTACAGTACCTTGGACTGTTTTTGAGTTAGCCTAATTCCTAGTACAAGCAAATGGGCATGTGCTATGAAATTTTTTTTTTTTTTTTTTTTGGGTCAAAACGGAAATTGATGTCCTATGATTTGACACACCTTCAGAAATATTGAGCATTTTTTCTTAACACAACACAAATAAATGAATGAGAAATACTTATTCACGGAGAAGCCATGAATAAATTGTTTCCAGTATGATCCAATATCGCCAGGGACGGACCGAAGCGGGGGCACGCGGGGGCACGTGCCCCCACTCGAACGCGTGCCCCCGCTCAAAATTAAAAATATATATATATTTTTAAATTAGCATAATTATGAAAGTAGGCTAATATATAAACATACACACTTGCATATATCTTGAAAAAACACATACAGAATTAGTTTTAGGGTAGTCCTATGGTACACACCCCTTATTAGGGGGTGTACCGTACACACCATAATTTTAATCCCTTGGATTTGAGAGTGAATAATCCAGACCACACATTTATTAAATCAATTAACAAAATTAAAAAATGGCTTAACAGGTTAACGGTGGCTCTCCCTCCTGACTCTCTCTCGCTCTCCATATCTCCTCTCTGGCTCTCTCTCTCTCTCCCTCCCACTGACTACCCTTCGAAGACCTCACTCCGATGATTTCCTCCGCCGTCCTCCCACATCTCAATCCGCGTGATTTCACAGGACTATCGTCTTTGTCTCTCTGTCCCTCCCACTGCTCGTTCTGGTTTGACGACCACACTCGGGCGACCACTCACTCCGACGTCCTCAACCACTGGCTCATTCCATCTTGTTCGTCTTAATTGAATCCTTTCATGGGTTAAGAAATTAGGTTTTTCTTTAGGGAAAAACTTGGGCTTTTTCCATAGATAAGGAATTGGTTCAACCTTTTGATTGTGTAGTTTTTTTATGCCTTCATCACATCAATGGTATTCATAGTTGAATGAAAATTTTGATTTCGTCGTTTCACTGCAAACCACGTGTTCGATAAAATGCTTCTCTCAACTATATGACTCCAATGTATGATGGACATTAGCTCTACGTACTACATATCATCTTAGTTTGTGAGAAAATTGAACTAATTGATTGTTTCTAGATGCTAAAATCAGAATAGCCGAAATGATCTTGCAAGATTATGCTTGGATACCCCTTAGTATATACGCCCTCAATGGGTTAAAGTATTCTTTTCTTTTCGAGATTTCCCCATCAAATTGACAAACGAAGAAAACTTAAGGGAAAAAAACTGTGCTTGCATCATGCATATTGATGTACTATTGCATGGCACGGGCTCAAACAATCAACACACATAAATAAATACTGAAGCTAAATATTTTTTAAGTACTTTTCAGGTTAAATACTGAAGCAAACAATCAGCACCTATGACAGAGACGCGGAGTGCATTACGAACTAGCGCTGGCTTTTTAATGTTGAGTATAAAAAATATGATTATTAAACTTTGGGATTTCAATGCTAGGAACTTCAGTTGGTAACCTAATTAAGCCCATCTTTGTTCTCTGTTTTGAAACAATAGTTTAATGGCTTTTTCCCCCTTTTGAAACAATTCTAGAATTCATCTTTGTCCTTAGAACCATGAAACAGAAATTGGTTTCTCCACACATTTTCTTTTATTGCTACCGAATAGGTGTTTGGAGCTATCCCTCTGCAGTATATATTCGTTGTTTGTTTCCTGTATTTGTCACATTTAAAAAAGAAAGTACAATGACAATAAATTTACAAAATTATATAGATTGTACTTCCATAACCTAGTTCCAAGGACCTCCATTAAATTTGGATTTGTACACATAGGGTGAAGGTTTGGCACCGATCTGCCTGTCAAATATATAGTGCTAATTTTTAAGTGCACCGCCCTGAATATCTGTATCTTGAAACAGTTGAATAATTATTTGTTTTAGTGATCTCTCATTTTTTCACGAAAATTTGAAGCAATTTTGATTTTTTGAATTAAATTTTTTAGAGAAATAACTTATTTTACACTAATATTTTGAGAGGAAACTGTAGTTGTATTCGAAAATTTGGGTATAGTACTTACTTTTTGGTGAAATTCTTGGATGAAAATTTTGAGCGAGAACTTCATTTTTAGTTTAAATTATTGAGGTATTGTATAGGGACAAATAAGAATTTGAAAAAATAGTGCGGAAGGAATCAAAAATTAAGATAATATGGTGAAAATTTTAAATTTTTGAAAAAATAATGTAGCGGGAATTGAAAATAATTAGTGGTATGGTATTTTGCTAATTATAACTATCGTATACTGAACATTTCAATTGAATTTTTTTTATAAAACATGTGAGTATGAAAACGCCAATTTATGGTGTTGTTATAACAAATTTAGTTATATTACTGAATTTATGGTATGATATTTTGTTGAATATAACTATCGTTAACTGAATATTTCAATTGAATTTTTTTATACGATACGTTGTGGGTATGAAAACGTCAATTTATGGTATTGTCATAACAAATTTGGTTATATTACTCAATTTGTGGAATGGTATTTTGCTGATTATAACTATCGTTAACCGAACATTCAGATTGAATTTTTTTTAAACGACACATTGTGGGTATGAAAACGTTAATTTATGGTGTTGTCATAACAAATTTGGTTATATTACTCAATTTGTGGAATTGTATTTTGCTCATTATAACTATCGTTAACTGAACATTCCGATTGAATTTTTTTTAAACGACACGTTGTGGGTATGAAAACGCTAATTTATGGTATTGTCATAACAAATTTGGTTATATTACTCAATTTGTGGATTGGTATTTTGCTGATTATAACTATCGTTAACCGAACATTCCGATTGAATTTTTTTATACGACATGTTGTGGGTATGAAAACGTCAATTTATGGTGTTGTCATAACAAATTTGGTTATATTACTCAATTTGTGGTATTTTAGACATGTGTTATTATGGAATATTTTAATTAATTTCCTTTGATACGACACACTGTGGTAAGAAAACGTCAATTTATGGTATTGTCATAACAATTGTGATTTGTTTATAATTTGCGGTATTTAAATATATTTTCTTTTGATACGACACGTTGTGTTAAGAAAACGATAATTTTAGGTATTGTCATAACAATTGTGGTTATTTTATAAATTTTGTGGCATTTTACAAATATTTTTGGCTTGAGTATAATAATAGTTGATTCTGGTACGACATATTTTGATTTTGTTACGGAATATCATACGAGTCAATTTTTTTTGGTATGACTCATTGTGGTAAGATAATGCCAATTTATGGTGTTGTTATAACATTTGTGGGTAACATTATTTAATTTTTGATATTGTACCCATATATTTGGTTAGGGTACAAGTGTTATGGATTCCGGTACGAATAATTATGGTTACATAACAACAATATTTTTTAATTATGGGTAACCTGCTAATGACCTGTTCAACAGGTAAATTTTAAAGTACAAGTCGTAATTAGAATCATAAATATGCATTAGAAAATCAAAAATCGGCATAATGAAAATCACAAATTGTCGTAATTTAGACATACGGTATACCCTGTGTACCATAGCTTCCTCCTTAGTTTTATGTCTGATTTTCATCATATGGTGTATTTATTGCTTTACGAGCTGTTTGTCTATTTGAAGTTATTCTTTCGTGATTCTCTTTATTTTTAACCGTGTGGGAGAAATATTGTAAAACAAAATCATTAACAAAATAAGCTTGATCATTCTAAAACTTTTGAATGTTCATTTAAAACATACTTTAAAAATTTTGTATGAGATTTTGTGCTCATTTTTACCTAATTTAATTTAAAGTACACGTTATAAACTTTTGTAGTTAGTAATACATGCCTTAATTTTGTACGATCTTATTGTGGTTGACTACAAAAATAAATTTTCGCCATTACGATTAACAAGTGCCCCCACTGCACTATATTTCTGGATCCGTCCCTGAATATCGCGCGTCCAAAAAGTGTTTTGAAATTTGGACGATCCGAATTTTAATCTGAAACACTTTTGAATGCGCGAAATTAGACTCCGCAATATAATTGATTTGAAAAAAATAAATATTTACACTGACGATGTAAATCACGCTTTGCTGTTACGCACAACTCATCCTTTACTCGAAAAGATTTGATTCGATTAGCTTTGTCACATACAGCTTTTTATGCCTTTGATGATGATTTGACCTATGGGTGAAAAAAGTGACTACACTCCCTCCCAAGATGAACCACTCAAATTTTCAATGCCAAGCTTCTTCTTCCAAATACTATAAACAACACAATTGGAAAGGGGTGAAAGAAAGAAAGGAACAAGGATCTGCTTTACTACATCAGAAAGGAAAGAAAGAGTGGTAAAGCAGGACAATGTGACTTTGTTAAGAGGCATATGTCCTACTATATGTACACTTTCAATGATGCCATGATCAACGATCAAAAAAATTTGTTCCAAGATCATACTGCACATGGTGGGGTCAAGATGATGTCTTTTTCCTGTCCTTCTCTAAAGCTAAAGTTGATTATGGTTACCTAGAGCAGTACCCAACGTTTCAAATTTCATACCGACCAGTATCGGTATTGAATACCGTACCTGTCTAATTTCTTTCCAGTTTAATTTCCAATTGGTATTGGCCGATACCGAAGAGTTTGGCTCCTCTCCAATCCTTGGAAAATTGGAGGATTCTCAAATTCTAATCTAACAGTTAAGAATATAACATTGAACACAACCTATCTAAAGGATTTGAGGGTGAGCACACATAATTATTTACCCCTCACAGGCTCCGTTACAAATCCTCAAATAAGGACATAAGAAATAAGGACCTATTTTCAAACTTAAAAATAATAGACTTACGAAAATAATTTTTTAATTTTTTTTGCAGGGTTTGATAGATCTTACCGAATCTATCAAACAAGATTTATATTACATATTTTTTAATTTTAGTAAACCTATTATTTTTAAGCTTAAAAATTACAAATAAGTACTTATTTTTAAGGGAGAAAGCGGAACGGGCTTCTCCCTCTCTCCCCCATTCACCGCCATTGACAATCTTATATATTCATCAGCCATTTCAACATTTCAACTACTGCTTCATCGGTACTCCATCCGTTCTAAAAATGTTTGTTCAGTCCACAAAACAAACAACTTAAAAATAATACATTTTTTGAACAAAAAATCAAACTTTTTAAACAAATCAAAAGATTTCATTTTATATAGTAAATTGTTAAAAAAAAAAACTCGAATTTTTTTCTTGAAAAAAAGTGTATTATTTTTAAGATCTCATTTTACGGATCAGACGAGGGGAGTAGTTCACAATTTTGCCTCTGGAAAACATGGCCGCTACCTAGTTTTTGTTGACCGTGATGATTAAAGATTTGAGACCCCCAATTATTAAGGTGGGCTGGGCTATCGCAGGGAAGGAGGAGCGGGCATTAGCGATGAATTCGTCGGAGGGTTGGACGGAAATGGAGGGAAGGGGCGGTCATCAATGGTGTCTGGAATAACGGAGGGGAAGTGAAATTATTCTATGTTTCACTGGATGACAAGGATTATGTGGCCATTAATAATCTTGGCCTTTAGATTTTTAGTTGCCATGTGTCGCTTTATTAATAGGACTTGAGGATCCTCCAATTCCCTTAGGATTGGAGAGAAGCCAAACTCGATATTGGAATGGTATTAGCTATAGAAAGTACCAGACTACTTTTAAATTTATTTATTTTGCTAGTACCGGTTAATACTGGACTACCTTTAAATTTGTTTTTTCTTTTTAACAAATGTATTTAGGTGGTGTTCCAACTAAAGAAAAAGAAGGTTTTTGGAAAAAGAAGGTAATTTCAAACTCAAATATAATGAAAATGGAAAATAATTTTTCAATTTTTTTGGCACCGTTTAAAAAATTTCAATGAAATCTATCAATCAAGATCCATATTGATAGAAAAATTATTTGCGTCAACACATAATTTTTGACTTTGAAATTACCTTCTTTTTTTCAAAACTTTCTTTTTCTTTAGTTGGAACACCCCCTTATTATGCTAAAGTCATCGATGTAAAAAAAATACACTAGTAGCGATAAATCCACAACGACGCCCGGCACCTCATTGATACTGTTACGTACCGTACCAGAAAAAACCGGTACTCTAACTAGCAAGGAAATCAGAACCTTAGCTCAGTTTCACTCCATGAGTTTTGACAAAACACCTTACCGGCATCCAATTGAGCTACTTTTTTGAAGGTTAGTAGGTACCCGCAAATAAAACATTTCAGGAATAATGAGTGGCTTGGATCATCTTGGGACCCGAAGTGAGTCCAACAAAAAAATCATACTGTATGTGCATGCTATGTGCCCACATCTTTACTGCTATAAAAAATGAGAATCGATACATAGACTAAGCTAGCCGATTTCAGCTCGCTAAAAACTCGTTTAAGATCAAGTTTTGGTGCAAAAACATACCGGGTTTGAATAATTTATGAAACTCGTTAAGCTTTCAAACCAAGTTTCAACATACTACTAAGAATCTGGTGTTTAACAAACTCGAATTACTCAAGACCGACCCCTAATCAGCTCAAACCGCATTTCAAATCAGCTCGCTTGATAAACAACAAACCAAGCATAAACGTATTGTTAAACTCCTTAAGTTTTCAACCCATGCGTGGACAATTCACCGCTGGGATTGTCTGGCTCGCATATCAAACCTATCAAAAATCTGCTAATATGTCGACTGCGATTCATACAAGCGCATTTTAACCGATTCCTCTTCCAAGTAAAAACAAAAGCTGATTTCTATCCGAATAAAGTGAAAACTGAGATGAACATGCCAGCCGAAATTTTAATCCAACCTTCTCAACAAGTATTCGACCTGAACTTCCTTTGTCAGAGGCATGATCCAATCTCCATAAAGTTTGGCAACCAAACTCGGCCTGATTTTGTACACTGGATCGGGAGCGTCCTCTTCTTGACTGATTCTTACCTCGATGCCATACGTTTTGGCTTTCATCTCCACTCTTGTCTTGACTGCTGCCTCTACCGTTTCGTATGTCAACAACTCCATTAGCCGAGCACTGTCCTGCGATTGAAGGAACAGATGAACAATCCATGAAGATGACAAGTTCAGACAAATGAATCTGAGCGCAATTGAAGGCGGCGGGAATATACTTGAGCTCTAATGGCAGCCTCATAGCTGGAGGGGGATTCTCGAAATTTCACCTCTGCTACAAATTTACCATAATGGATTCTCTTCGAGAGTGCCTGCAACGAGGAGAGGAACAAAACGTCCAATTCATCCACCAAACAAAAAAGGCTGTGAAGATAGCATTACAGTTTGTGTCTCGGGACTTGGACCTTCGATTCCGAATTTGCCAAGATATTGGTCAAAACATTGGCTTGTCCATGGCCAGATCGTGACACTACTGCTTAAAACACAATAAAAGACTGATAATAGAAATACAATACAAGAGCAAGTTGTCAAATACAGAATTGTGTTTAGGCAGATGGTCTAACAGTAGCTTTCTGCATATATTGTACAACGACAGAAAAACTAATGAATGGCATGGTCTTCTATGCCAAGAACTAAAGCAGCACATGCACATACCACACGTACCAAATTCAACACAGAAAATGAAAAAGGGAACGTAGAAAGAGATAAAACCCTATGGTTTTGGTGTTCGGTAGGAATTTCAATGACATAACACTTTAGAGGTTGAGCAGAGTTATTTCCGTGACTCAGAGGAAATCCACGACAAGCACAAGCTTAGGATTTTCAGATGAACAAGTCCTTAGAATATATGGACGAAACTTATCCCTGGCTTTATATAACCAAGAGCATCATTCAAAAAAAAGGTTCACGTAATTGCTGCAAAAATTTCAACGAATATACATGGAAACAGTTGAAGAGATTCTCGTATGCATGTCATTCAAGGGACGTCTAGCTTCTTGCATCCAGGAGGACCAGGACTAAACTAAAGGGATTGTACGGCTGTGTTTAATGAAATCAATAAGGGTTGAAATACATTTCTTAGTACTTAGTCTGGTGGACCATGTGCAGAAATCTTGGTTTGTAAAAGGACTAAAACAAAAAAGTGGTATTAATTCTATTGAAGATAATCTCTTTTAACGTAAAAATGAATCATTGAGAATGCCAAGAAGGCAGCAAGGCACATACCAAAGCCATTAGAAAATTAAGGTCCCTGCTAAAAGCTCAAGCGTCATTCAAATTTACAACAAATTCAAAGTAGGATATATTTCTTTTAGTCCCCAACGGAAATGCTTGAGTACATCGGCCTATTCAATAACCTTCTCTATGAACTAAAATAAGTAGCCTGTATATGGTGTATTCTGGTACATCAAAAGTGCTACCCTGGTGTTTGACAAAATGATACCTTGAAGTTTATTACTAAGAAGTGATGATCAGATCGCAATTCTGCGATGTTAGCATGGAGAGATTATTTAGCAGAATATCCACATAAGAAAAATGGCTAAGAAGTTCGAGAAAAATACGGAAGAAAGGCAAAAACAATAAGAAGTTCCAAAACACAACCATTTTGTTCAAAACATAATTTCCAAACCCACTTAGAACGAAGGCAGGATTAAAAGAAAACAGTTGCATTACGAAGAAGTGATGATCAGATAGCAACTCTTTAATGTTAGTACAATAGTATGGAGAGATTATTTTGCCGCATATCCGCATATGAAAAATAGCTAAGAAGTATAAGAACAATATGGAAGAAAGAAATAAAAAAAGACGATAAGTTCCAAAACACAACCATTTTGTTGAAAACATAATTTCCGAACCCTCTTAAACAAAGGCAAGGAAAAAGGAAAACAATTGCATTGGACGAATTAACACAAGTACTGCATTCTATTACTTATATAGTCGAACTCAACTAAACCAATTCATGACAGCAAAGACCCGCTGTGATTAAGTTCTTTCACATACCTGCAAGCAAATTGTGTCGCAAGTAGCAGTTGATCCACTGTTACCATCATCTCCCGGTTTTACCAGTCTTGGAAGAAGATCTCTAAGATACATATTCCAAATTTTTCTGTTTATGTTGATTGAAGCAGCAGAAGGATGCAAAACCTATCAAATGACAGAACAAATGGCAATATACTATTAGTAAGTGACATAAACATAAGATTTGGCTTCACTGCTTCAGCCTTCAGCCCATTAAGTAATACAATAATACTTTGGTGCAATGTTCTAAATGGTGCTTGGCGGTAGTCGGGCAGAGACCCACCTCCAAGCGCCAAGCCAGCCGCCTAGGCGGCGCCAAGCAATTCGACGGATATATTTTTTTTTAACAAACCATTATCCAATCAAACTATATTCCATGTATCTATAATGCAAGTTCAAACTTCAAAGTACAAACCCAAATGAAATTAAGTAGTAGCAACTAGCAAATAAGTTGAATATGACAATAAGAAGTAGGGCTTCGCTCACCTCCCTCGTATTATTATTTTTTCTATATATTTTTTAGGCCGCCAAAGGGCTCCAAAGACGCCGCCAAGACCGCCAAGCCTGCCAAGGCCGTCTAGGCGGCTGCCAAATACCGCCAAACCTCCCTGGGCGCCAAATCAAATGCCAAGGGGTATTGGCGTGGCGGCCGGGCACCTCCAAGCGCCTAGGCGGCCGGGCACCTCCAAGCGCCTAGGCGGCTTGGGCGGCCGCCATTTAGAACACTGCTTTGGTGACCATCTTTGAGTACCATGTTTTGGATACCATGTGATGTGTCACCAATATATTGGTGGAATATGCTTCATTTGTTATGTAGTGGAACACATTCTACCAATACTTTCGTGACACGTCACATGGTACTCAAAGATGGTCACCATAGCATTGCTCTTGGTCAGTGGCGGATCCAGGAATTTTGCACAGATGGGTCACCTCCCGAGTATAAGACTGGCCCAGAGATTTCGAGTACAAATATGGGCTCTCGATAATGTTTTACAATAATTAAAAATTATAAAATCACTCAAATAAAATTAAACCTTTGTGGTAATGTTGTTAAGTTTGAATTAAGATCGTGTAATGGACAACGATAAAAAAAATAAACTTGCCAAGAGTTCAACGAAAAATATATGGCATGCTATAATTACACATATGGATCTTTTAAACAAGATCCATATTGCATATTTTTAGATTTCAATAAACCCATTATTTTTTAACTTGAAATTGTCCTCTTAAAAAATAAAGACTTTTTTTACGTTCTGGAACGGGGGCCTAAACCATCTAAAACTATTTTTTAGAGTTTTGAAAATGAAGTAAAAAGGAAATCTTCAAAAAATTCCGGAGAGAAGAACTGTTAGGGCTTAGACCATTTAAAATGAACAAAGAAGGTTCACTACAAGTTTTGAACCTGTGACCTTTACCTTATGTGCATCAGTTCTTACCACTGAACCATCAATTATTTCGGTAACAATACTAACATATTTATTATTTATTATGAAGTCAGCTGGGTCACGTGACCCAGCTGGTCTCACATGGAATCCGCCCCTGCTCTTGGTGGAATATGCTTCATTTGTTATGTTGTGGAGCACATTCTACCAAAACAAATGAAGCATATTCCACCAATACTTTTGTGACACATCACATGGTACCCAAAACATGGTACTCAAAGATGGTCACCATAGCATTGCTCCAAGTAATACAATAATACTTTGGTGAACATCTTTCATACCATGTTTTGGATACCATGTGATGTATCACCAATATATTGGTGGAATATGCTTCATTTGTTATGTAGTGGAGCACATTCTACCAATACTTTTGTGACACATCACATGGTACTCAAAGATGGTCACCATAACATTGCTCTAAGTAATATTCCTTATCCAAATAAAAAACTATGAGTTAATCAAGAAACAAATAAGCTTCAAGCAATGTTTCCAATGTACTGTAAGGTGTGAAAAGAAAGCATCTCAGCATATTCAATCAAAACAAACAATCCTTGTTTAGTAGGCAAGCGACACTGCAAACTTTGCGATAAATCATGTGGTTCCTTGTCTTTCAAATAGTGATTGAATTGGTCTCACCTTCAGCACCAAATTAGGTGTCGTCGCAATCTCCCTTACAAGCTTAAGTTTGATACCAATCAACGCATTGAGTAGATAGCAATAACTAAAAAAGTAAGTTCGGTATTATTTTTTGTCAAGTCAATCATGCAGTCACACCTACTCTTTGCAGAAGGATTTATTGGAGACATCATTTAAAGGGTCTGCAAATATCTACCATGAATTCACAACGAAGCATTCTCTTGTCAATAGAAGTTGAGTGCATTAGTTTTTTCATAGAATGGAAACTCAAGTTCACAGTACTTTTGTCTAATGCAACTTGGCTTTCAGTTTCACTTGTTGATAAGCCATTCAAATTAATTCACATAGTTACTTTTTTTTTTTTAAATTTCTACAAAAAACAGGTAAAAATGCATGAATAACCAAGCGCATTCTTATTTCTTACTCATGCTCATCGAAGAAACCAGCATATTCTGAAATTTATTTCTGCTATTGGACTTAAATAAATACCGCATACCAGTAGTAATGTAGGATAAAGTAAATGGAGATTTTCCCTGTAAACTTCATTGTGCTTAATATACTTATGTAATGGCAGCTACCTGTGGATACTGCAAAGGTGGAAGCATCGGCTCAGGTAACTCTGTTGGGAAGAAAGGATGCTCATCTGGGCTCTTATATCTGCCCACCTAATTTCAAAAAAAATTCATTTAGAAAAATTGACAGCATGTTTCTGGTATCTCACTTGCTTTGTTCTTTTCAACATCAAACAAGTCCTCTCTGGTATAAATTAAACAACCTTAGCATGAAGCTTTTCAGTTTCTCGAAGCATGAACTCCACCAAAGAACCACCGAACCCATCCATAGAGAAGGCATTGTGATCATATGTGTCTGGATTGTAACAGTATTGAGCCCTCTCCAAAAGGCCAAAAATTATGCTATCCTCTTGTCGGACAAGTGAGTGTCTTATACTCTTTAGAGTCAAAGTCTCACTTTCATCCACCCTTTTCTTCCTCGTATAGCTTAACATGAGAAAGTAAAATAAAACTTGCATAAGCCACATGTTATTCCTCAAGTGATCCGAAATGATATGCACTACAGTCCACTTTGATTTCAATTCATGAAAGAAATTTCATTGAGCAAATATCAGGGGCGGCTCGAAACTTCCTCTTTCTTTTTTTAACCTACAATTTGGTTTTTCCTTAAGATTGTTGGCACTAAATCAATCTAAATCAATCGCACGAAGAAAAGGTAAGAATTAAGGCATAGTTTCCCAAATGTACTAAAGGTGTTAAAATTACTATTAAAAAAAAAAAAATTCCTTCACAAAATACAAAGGGGAAAAAGTTATTTTAGCGCATTTGGTAACTACCCCTAACTTCTCTTCAAAAAATAGAACCATGAAGGTCTTATTCCGTATCACACGAGAAACACATTAGGATCACCACATTGACATGATCGTGATCTTGATTCGTATGTATCGTTTTATGGAAATTTATGGAAATAACCAAGAAATTCTCTTTTTTTTTTTTTTTGCAATACCTGATGGGAGACGACGAAACTTGAAGAGGGCGATACCCTTTTCCTTTCGTCGCTGTATTTGATTGAATGGATATGTGGGTTGGGTTAAGATTCGTGTTCAAGGCAGAATGCTGGACGGGTCTTGAGGAAGATGGTGAATTGGGCCACAAAATGGCCCGAATAGAAGCTTCTGAGAGCTTAGCCTCCATTTCAATGATGGTGTGATACAGAGAGTGAGAGAGGTTGAATCTAGAATCAGAGTAGAAAGAGAGATGCCCAGTTGAGCTTCAGAAGAAAAGAGGCGGATGCCACTATATAACTAACAAGAAAAAAGATGAGTAGAAACAGTAATGCTAAAATCGTTTTTGTTTGTATTAAAATTTTAGTGCATAAAAATTTTGTATCTTGCATATGGTATAAATATTTTATGCATTACGTATAATTTTGGTACAGTAAAAACAATTTTTTGGCATTAACACCACCCACCCAATCGAATTTATGGGTTTTATTTGGGTCTTTTGTTTTTACTCTTTTCGTTCAGTTTTCTGCCATTTTCACATATAGAAAGTAATTTAAAACAGTTTTTGCTACTGAAATACTAGTGTACTATTGAGAGCATTTTCGGGAGGTTTTTCAAAGGGTTTGGAAAATAATCTATGTATAACTTTTAAAACTAAATGAGTTTAGGGGATTTTTTGCTTTAAGCCAATTGACTTTTTTTTTGGTCTTTATTCAAATTTTTTTTCGCATTTATTGGTTTCGCGTATTCTTTTGTGGATTATTGGTTAGACTTGACGAGAGGAATTGAAAAGTAAAAAATTATAGTCCAATAATCTACAAAAATTAACAAATGCGGAAAAAAATTGAATAAGGACAAAAAAAGAGAGGCTTATTTAGCCAAAAATCCCCTTAGTTCAGTTAGCCACTCTTGCACCTCTAATTGGGAAGTCAAGGGATCGAATTCTAAGTGAGAGGTCAAGAGATCAAATTTTGATAAAGGCAAACATCTGTAATTTCTCTCCTCCAGAGAGGCAAGTTTTTTCGGTTGCCTTTTCTGTTTAGTTTTAGTTTTGAAAACTAATCATTATCCTACTTCTTTCTTCAATCATTACCCTATTTTTTCAATTATTACTTTCTCATCTCTCTCTATCTCTTTTCAATCATTATCCCTATTTTCAATCATTACTCTATTTCTCTCTCCACCCACTACCAAAACTAAACTAAACTAAACTCCCAACCAAACACAACCAAATTATTTCTTTAGTTTTTCTATGATGAGCTTATTTATTGTGTTTGTTAGGTTGTTGGGCTTGTGTTGTGCTAGTAAATAATCTCTACTATCTATTGAAACAAAATAAATTCAAGTTCAGAGTTCAAATTTTTTTTTTTTGCTACAAATCAAGTTAATTTAATATTGATAGTCAGTAAAATCATAAGCAAATTAATTTATCTCGAAGGAAAGAGACAAATATGATTGGACAAGAAATTTATGGTATTTTTTAGTAATCAGATTTGATGCGTATGTGCTTTGCAAATAAAACTGATTATTGAAGCGTGAAAATAAACTTGGGAGACTTAGCCAAAAATCTCTCTTATTTACATTTTTTAAGCTCAAGGACAGACACTTTTTGCAATCGAACATAAGAACAAACGTGCCTATGAAAGTGCCTAAAATTCTAGGGTATCCTATGAAAGTGCCTAAAACTCTAGGATACCCTATGAAAGTGTCTAAAACCTTAAAATATCCTATATATGAAAGTGCCTATAACTGTAGGGTTCCCTATGAAAATGCCTCAACTATTAAAATCCTATAATTTCTTGCACCCTAAAACCCTATAAAAATGCCTAAACATGTTTTGGCTTTATGGCTAAAAAACTCAAAAAATTGAAAGACCTCAACTAAAAACTATTTTGCTGACGTAAAACTATTTTATCTGCATTAGGCTCAGATTCTTATCACATTAAAGATTATAGGACGAGACCATCATGATGAGAATCCTTCCGTAGGATCCGTTAGGAGCCTAACCTTTTTTTTTTTTTTTTGCATTTTGGATAGTAAATTTTAAATTTTAGATTTGTCATAATAAATTATAAATCTAGTGAAGTTTTAGGAGATCAGATAGGTGCATAATAAATTTCACACACATATTAGTATTTTAGAGGATAATGCTCAAAATAGATTATGAACTAAAAAAGAGAGTCCAATGCTAGTGTTGTGTCCGTTCAAGATTAAACATCACGTTACGTGACTTCACATAATTTATAAGTAGTTTTTTTTTCCCTCCCCACCCACGTACCTCCCCCTTTTCTCTTTCCATTATCATACTTTAAAATTTTTTTTTTTCTAGAAAATTAGAATTGATGGTTTGGAGGCTTTTCAAGGCTCGCTATGTTTAATATATTGATAGATAGATAGATAGATAGATAGGTCCAATTCCATAGGTTTTCGATCAAGAAAAATAGCAACAAAAAATTACAACAGTAAAAACAAATAACATATGAGGGCAACTTCAGAATTATGATAAAAGTTAAGAATTTAATTTAATTTTTTTTTTGAATTATTGATTCGTCAATTAGAATTTTTTTTTATCATTTTTTTAAATATACAAGATAAAAGCGAAAAAAGGAGCAGCAGCCCTTCCTAGCAGCCTTTCCAGGAACTGCATCCACTACACCATCCACTATATTTTGTGGAGCTCATTCAGGATTTCACAAAAATACAAAAAAAAAATTCAAAAATTTTAAAATAATGTTTTATGAGACCTTGTAAAAAATCAGCACTAATAAATATCGGTAAATATTATTTATGAGTTTGTATGTCTGAAACGTGTAATTGAGCATTTTTGCTCCTACAAATTTAGAAATAATACATACCGATACCCGTTAGAATTGATATTCCACCGGATCCCTAAAATATTATTTTAAATTTTATAGTTTTTTTTATATTTTTTTTTGTAGAACCCGAAATTAGCCCATAAAAAATGTATTTGATGGTGCAGTGGTTTAGGCAGTGTACCTGTACTTATTGTTAGATTATCCAACAAGTACTGCTAGTTCGCTTCCAAACCTCATCGTACTTCCACTTCACGATTAGAGTCTAGACTCAGAAATCAGAATTAGCTATACCTCTCCGACCTTCATCTTCCATTTTTTTTTTTTTACCGATTTCCCTCTATTTCCGAAATGCTTGTGCTGATCGCAGATTTGAAATCACCATCTCCGTAACCGATAAGCTACAATTTTCTCCAACCCATTGCCAGGTGATGCACGAATGCCCTGATTTTCCATTGTTTTTAACCAAATGTTTGTGCAACCCTTAATCCTCAGTTATCTTGCTTACACATCCCAACCTTAGATTTAGCTATTGAATTTCTTGTTTTTTGGGGGAAAGAATTTCTTATTTATTTGTTTGTCTTTTCACATACCCACAGTTGATTCCATTTTCCCTAATTCTGTTTGGCTATCCATTTATTCCTCTTGGTTATTTTTTTTTTCTTTTTCTGGAAACACTTAAGTTTTGATTTGAACGTAATTACCTGAAAGTTATTGTTTTTATTTTTATTTTTTTTAACAGAAGGCAGGAAGAAAGGTAGGATGAGTTGAAGATAAATTGGGCATACCCAATTTAAAAGACTCAAGTAGATAAATCACAAAATAAGTTCTTAGCATAACAGAAGTTTCTAATTAGTTTGACTTGCGTATCAAAAAAAAGAAGTTTGACTTGGAAGATGCTTTTTGCCTTCAACAATGCATTTCTTTTGGGTGATATTTAGAGAATTTGGTTTATGGGGAAATGAAAATGGATTTCCTTACTTGCACACTTCGAAGAGAATTTGTTGGGAACGACAAATTCAGCAAAACATGGTAAAGCCTTCTGGATGCAACATAGTTTCTAGTCATTTCTAGAGCCTAAGCATTGCTCCCGTGTACAAGGCATGATACACTTTTGGTTGGCTACATGACGGAACAACTATAACGACGGTATGCGTGTCAAAGCATGTTGGGAAACTAAGAAACAAACCATTCATAAAATTGAGTGTAGCTGAAATGACGATGGTAAAATGAACCATATTAAGACAATAGGGATAGGATTAAACCCCAAGGGTTTGGCCTGGTGGTCAAGGCCTGGCATTTAGGCTTTGCTCCCTCATAAGTTCTTCCTTGCCAGTAACTCCTCAGGCTACCTCAGAGCCCGTTCCAGAAACCTTCTTAAAAAATAAGCAGCTTATTTCACATTTTCAAACTTAAAATAATATAAATGAAAAATAATTTTCAATTTTTTTGCTTCGTATAAAAGATTTCAATGAGATCTTTTAAATAAGATCCATATTGCATATTTTTAGATTTCAATAAACCCATAATTTTTTAGCTTGAAATTGCCTTCTTAAAAAATAAGGACCTTTTTTGCATTGCGGAACGGGGCCTCACTCCATGCTTAAGTGTGTGAGGGGTTATAGGGATTTGTCCAAGGTGCGTGCAAGGTGGCCAGAGATACCATGCATTACAAAATATAAAAGAAAAAAAGAGGGATAGGAGACTTAGTTGTTGTGGTTATATACAATGACTTGTAGATGCGACAGAATGACAAGTGCTATGATTAGTGTTGATGGCATGGGATGTCAAGATAAAGCGTGAAATAATTTTTTGGGGTTAACTGAACATGTAGCTCTTGAAAGAAATAAAGAATTCCCCAGACTGGTCACCCAGTTTGCTTAGACGCAAGTAGGGGTGTAAACAAGCCGAGCTCAGCTTTGTCAAGCTTGAGCTTGGCTCGTTCACTAAACGAGCCCAAAATTCGAGCTCAAGCTCGGCTTGAGCCTTAACGAGCCGAATCCTCATAGGGCTGAGCTAAGTCATTTACTAAACGAGCCTCTTTAATCGAGCAGAGCCACCCTTAACGAGCGGAAAACTCGAGCTCGACTCGTTTATTAAATGAGCCGAGCCGAACCTAGCCGAGCCGAGCCCTAACGAGCCGAGCCGAGCCAAGCCAAGCTTGCGAGCTGCTTGGTTCATTTATTGCCCTAGACGCAAGGCTTAGTTTGGTTTGGTTAATCTGTTTAGTGATAGTCATGCTGAGATACATTTTTGTTCTCTATCATTAGTTTGGACAAAGTAGTACTGCTGGAATTTGAGTTTTGGTTCAATCATTTTAGGAGGAATATAACCCCTAGTTTTTTGTGTTACATAGTCACTCACTCACTCCCACCTTTGCAAGGTGACAAATAAGTACTTGTTGAATAGCGGCATTTTGGAGACTGATCCATTCGGTATAGGGCACTTTTCTTGTTGTTTCTCGTACTTAATATAAAAATATGTTGTTGCAAGATACTGATATCTTTAAAAATGATCTACTGTTATAAGTTGTTTGACGAGAAAGCGAAAATTGGGATGGACGAGGAGATGATTTTCTTGGACAATATTATGCCAGTGGAGATTGCACTTAAAAGGGAGCTAGAATACAGGAGGAAGGTGGAGGCTTGGCGAAAGCAGCAGCAAATTGATCCTAAGAATGATACTTTGCAATTGGAGGTAAGGTTTGTGAAGAATGTCATCTTGAAATTGTTTTGCTTATGAGAAATATGCCAGCTTGTGGTCTATGAATTGGAGGACTACTCCCCTAAATGTTATTCTTATCAATGCAGTTTGATACAGAAATATGCCATCTTGATGATCTTATGCTCCCTCTCTTATTTTGGCTCCAAATTATTTTATTTTGGTTTTATTCATTGGCATCAAAGTTATTTTCTTCAAAGTGGCAATCTTTTCCATGAATCTCTAAATACTGAACATTTGTGTCACTCAAGTTTTTATATCTGCTTCTAAAAGGTTGAATAACCAATAATAAGACACGTACAGATGCATGTCCAAAGTGTGTCAGGGAGTGCCGATCGGGTGCTGGTGTTCGACACTGATTTACAAGATTTTTTTAGAAGTGGGCCTGTTCTAATGACAGGGTTAAAATAGTCACCATGTTTAGTGTTGGATTTAGTCGATTGGTAATCCGTCTAAACAATTTCCAGTGTTATGGAGTTGGAGCTCTAGAAATATGGAGTTTAATCTTTGTAGTTTGTTTCCAAAGACTAACAAATTCTTTTTTGCTGATAAAAAAAATTAACTTGTACTATTTCATTTTTGGCAAGCTGGTATCTTGGGATGTGAGGAAATATCTCATGCATCAAGAATCATGACTTCTCGATGAATTAATTGGGGCAAACTTCATGCCGCCTTTACGACTTGGTTTGTTTGAGTTTGTTATGAATTTGATAAATGATAATATTGCTCTTATTTTTTGGGTTTAGTAGTTCCTAGGACGACTATTCAACAACAAATTTGCGCCAATTTCATGCTGCCTTATGCCCTTTGCTTCCTTTTTATTGAGAGCGCAAGTCAATTTTTTACACAACCCCTGTATTACTCACTCCTATGTTACATTCCTACCATTTTTATCTTACCATGTTTAGGCACAATCTCTATCCATTGCTAAAGTTATTTTCAAACAATTGCTGCATAATGAAAAAAGAACCACGTAAGATGTGCACTTTTCAATAGTCAATACTTGGAAGTGCCTACCTTGGGTGCAATATGGAATTGGTATGTCTTGTTTTTAGACTCGTATTTCTCTCTGAAAGATGTACCTACTTGGCATTATTTGATAAATTATATTGACTGTTTGCCCTATTTCCTAATAGCTTAAGCTTCAAAGACATTTGGTGACCTAACATGCCATAAGAGCTTTGGATTCTGAGAGGTATTGGGTCCAAGTTTCAACTCTCCCTGTCTGCACTTGTTACGCATTTGCACTGCGTCTTGACTTGCATTCACTTGTCCCTACACATGAATATTTGTATCTCCATGGGCAAGATGAGGTTGCACGTAAGGGAGGGTGTTTGGATAGCTTGATATACATTGTTGGTGGATAGATTTCGTATATCTATAGCATTTGGGCAAATGGTGATCTCACAGGCCTGATATCCAGCAGTTCTACTTTTCTAGAAGTAGTTCACAATTATAGACAAGTAGTTTCAGTAATAGACATGTCGTGTTAGATAGGCATTCAACTTACCAAATGTGGAGTCTGCTATTTCAGCTGTCTCTCTTCGCCCTATGATGATTTATGTCCATGCAGAGTTTGCTTCTTCACGGGTGTTGACAAATGGATGGCCTTGGTTTTGTGCATTATTTGTGGTATCTGGCCAGTATGAATAATCATTAGCCAATCTTGTTAAGTGGACATTGTCCCCAAATGAATAATAACTGTTTCTAATGTTGTTGGTGAAGTATTAATGGATGGGTTATTCAAACTTTCTAGGCCCTCTTTCATTTGGAGAAAGTTTATTTACACATCAGGGAAGTTGGAGAATGAATCATACTAGCCCTCGTGGAATTTTTCTTGTTAGCTAGTATTTATCTACTAAACTTAGAAGCAGAAAAAAATTTGATCCCATAGGTACAAGCATTTGGTGTATTAAGGATCGGGGTTGAAGGACATACTGATGTTACATTTGGGAAGCTTGTCCCACCTATGGACTGATAGATTACAGTGAAATGAAACCAAGTAGTCCCAGAAATTATTCAGCATCAAAATCTGATTTCTCCAAATAAAGTAATATTAGAAGTCTTTTGGATGTGGAGATTTCTTGTATCTTCTGAAACGAGAGTATGGTTAATTTTGATCTGTTAGCTTGAGTCATTGATATTTCCTCCTTTTAAGGCTTGTGATTGTCTGCCTTTTGGAGCATGATAATGAATATAGCATTGATGTGGCAGCATGGTGATTTTCTCAAATTAGTTTTCTGTTCAAAAGATAAGTTGATCTTCGAAGTTTGTGTTGCTTGATAAATTAGTAGAACTGAATTGATTGCTAACAATTAAACTCTTCTTTGTTTCTATCTTCTTCTTTTTTTTTTTTTTTCATGTTTGAATTTTGTAATTTCAGGGGCCTCCTCCAAGTTTAGCAGGAACGAAGAGGAAAGCACCGGCTACTAGCTCTCAAGGTTCTTGCAGTAAACAAGCATTCCAAAAACAACCTGCTGGCCTTGTTTGCATGGTGTGCAAGGTGTCCTTCTCAAATTTTTATTATCTCAAGAAGCATTGTGAAAGTCAAACGCACAAAGAGAAATTATTACAGATGAAAAAATGGGGAACACCTTTAAGCAACCCTCTAATGTGTGAGCTCTGTAATGCCCGTTGCTCGAGTGAAGTCGTATTAGAGGGTCACCTTAGTGGAACAAAACATGCTACTGGCCTGAAAGAGCTTGAGAGTGCAAAACTGGGGAGAGAGGGCGAGGCTAAGCTGCAAATTTTCAGTGAAAAGCACTGGAATTGAAGATGCATTTTGGAGAAAAGGTTAAGGTCTGGAGTTTTCAGATGGCTAGGTATTGACACATCCCTCGTAATAGTCTTGTCCAAGTACTTCTTTTCTTTGTTGCTCCTTTATTATCTAGATTTAAACTGTTCCTTGGATAAATCATTATGCCATCCTTGACCGACTGTAGCTGCAGATTTTATCTTTGATTGTCTTCAAAATATGCAAAAGTTGGATCAAATTATTTAGACGTAGCTCTTAATGGGTCCTAGAAGAACCTTTAATATGGTTCAGATGCAATCCATTTTCAGTCTTAAAGAAAGTTGAGAATAATCTTTCGTTGACCTTTCCATCAAATTAAGTGTAAGTGCAAACCAAATTCTATACGGGTTTACCGTAAAACATTAGAGAAAAGAGTGAACACTTTTTTAGACATGTTTCTGTGAACCTGGTCAAGTACTACCAAAAAATGCTAGTGCCTTCGCCCCATTTTGTTTGTCCATTTTCAAGAGTCCTACCTTTACCTGGATCAATAAATGATGTATTTTTGTAAATACTTTTCAATTGTTTTTCCACCAATCAAAAGAGCAAATTGGTGGGAAAAGAGTCAGAAAATTCTTCACCATAATACATTGTTCCTTGATCTGTTTGAATGCACGACTGTTGAAATTGGCCAGACAAAGTGGGAATGAAGGGGTAAAAATGATGTTTTTACCTATCCATAACCGATCAGAGTATTTTTTATCGTTATTCCCATAATATTGTCTCCTAGAATCCTAGGAGAAAAGAAATCAAGTATGAAGCCTGAGAATAGAGAGTGAGGTTTTCTTGAGTAAAAATGTATAGAACATGTTTCCTTGCATATCTGATTATTATTTTGCTTCTGTGTTTAAGATTATGTTACTGTATTCAGACAATGCTACTTGTAGAAGCCTACCCTGATCTTACAACTTTTCAGAGCACATGGCACACCACATAAACCATACCTGTTCCTGCTCCCCTTACTGGAATGATCCCTTCTTGGTGACCTTCTGCTAGCTGTAGTCCTAGTGGATACTACACTGGAGTCTTGGATATTACCTATATGATTGCCATGTGCTTCTCGTAAACTGATCACGAGCTTTTAAAAACATTTCTGCCTGTCAGCATGAACTGCATGAACCATGACCTAGGCTGAAGGAACAGTAGGCGTGTTAGTGCTGCACCATGTACCCTTGTCTAAATAAAGAGCCCTTCCATTATGTACTCTTATGTTAAAATTGTTTTCCTTTTAGTTGGTTCTTACAAGGAAACATTGTGAAATGTCTTCTAAGTTCTAGATTGGGCTTGTTATCAAATTGTAAGAAGTATTTCAATTCGAGGATATGGACTAGTTTGGTTTAAGGTACTCTACTTATAGATGGTGTTCGTAACTAATTAGAATTGTAAGGATGATGCTCTAGAAAGTTTCGAAAGAAGTTTTTTTAATTATGAGTTGGTCGTTATAATCTCGTGGCTATAATATACTTTGAGTGCGTCTTAAGATTGTTGGGGCATACTTCACTGCTGGAGCTGTGTTTGGGTGAACTCAACTAGTAAAAGCAACAATAAATGCTCCAACAAAGTTCATAGATTATCACACCAGATGGTCACATCCATGTGAGACTCAATTTGATTTGTACATTGGAGCTCGGTTGGTCATACACTCAATACTGAAACTATAATAGCTATTGCACAGTATGAAGGTCACATATAAGTACTTCTCACTTGGTCCAACTACTTTATAAAATTTTAAAACCCATGTGGAACTCAAATTTTGAGTTTTATTGAGTAACTTTTGATTAACTCAGTCGTGTCTGAAGTCGAAATGTCTTTCAGCTACTCTGGTGCGTAATGCACAATTTGCTGGTGAGAGCATTCCTGCTTGTTTCATTTTGCCTGAATACTAAATCCGGACAACATTTGGTTGTTGAAAGATGAAAATACTTCATACTTAATCCACAAACAGTTCATGCTACTCAAACAGTTCATGCTACTCTCTACCGTGAATGAAAATACAATGGACGAAACAATTACTCTCAGGATGTTTTGTGAGAAGCTCTTATGTCCAGTACCATATCAGTTTCAGTCCTCTGTTTCTGTGATGCTGCTAAACCATTCTTTAAATTTCTCAATCGATAACTTTTGAACTAAACTCTTGTAACTTCTCTGATTTTGGACTAGTGATCCGCGTGTGAACTTTCTTTCTGCATGGATATCTTCGCCTTTTCATATGCCCTCTCCAAATACCTCCCAAACCTAGCCAGGTTTAGAGTTACATTTTGATTCATGTATATTTCCCAGTTCGACCAGTCATTCATCAACATTCCTCCTTGATCGTTTGGATCCAACAAGTTCTTCGGCAATTCATTGGCTAAGCTGCTCTCTTCAATGGCAATGTCATAGACTATGTACTCTAACGCCAGGCGTAAAGCAAGCTTTCCATAACATATATCCCCCAACCAACTGTTTCTTATAGGCACAATTTGCATGAACACCGCCCCCGGTCTAAGGAACAGCTCATTTGTAAGTCCTGCTCCATGAACTCCTATCATTACGTGGCTACTATGAAGAACCCTAAAAACCTCTCTCATGGGGGTACCTTGAGTTGGCTCAAAAACAACTACGTCGAACCCTACATTCTTTGCGGCTTCTAGGACCTTATCTTGGTTTAGAATCACGCGGTGGGTGCTGCGGCCAATAATCACCAACTTCGGCCGGTTTTGGGGTGGCAATGTGTAGCCTTGGCCATACGTTGTTGTTAGAATGGTGTGGAAGTCAAGGACGGTCTTCGGGTGGGCCCCGCGTTGTAGCGTGGGGTCCACAGTCATCGGACCGTGCGACATTAGCCCTACGATTGCCGTTGGGAAGCAATGAGTGGCTGTCTCTTTGTCGAGGTTGATGATCGGATGGCGCGTGAACCGCTTGATTAGCTCGCTGTACTTATCGACCCACCAATCGCTGCAATTCACAATTGCGAGGATGACGTCTTGATCGTTGAAGAACGAATCAACGGTGATGAATAGCGGGATGAAACCTTCATTGAAATCGTGGAAGACGTTGGAGGTGAACCCACCTGCACTGAATATTAGGCCTGGGGAAGTGTGTGTGATAGCACAGGGGGATTGGAGTGGGGCTGTGGTGAGGGTGACCTCCCTGACAGTTTCCATGGCATTGTGCTGCCATTTGCGTGGGTAGGGGCGGATCGTTTCCACCAATGGTGGCGTAGAGTTTGTAGGATCCACTGCAGATAAAGTCGCAGTTGTTGGATGCAAGACAGATGGACGATTGATGTAGCAGAGATCGTACTCAAAATGAGAACGATCACATGTGATTGACCATGTGGGCTCCGGGCTCTCCCATGGACTACTTTCTTCTTCTGTTTCAAAATCTACCAACGTACAGAAAAAGAGTTTGAATCATGTTTATTGCTGTTGGGAGTGAAACAAAAGAGTCTATCGCGAAAGCAAGGAGCTCTGAAAACGTAGTGTAAATTTAGGTTTGTAACAATCTAACACTTACACAACATACTTTCTGCCAATTATGTGTTCATACATGTTAGAGATCATACCTAGTTTTCTTGTTGGATTTGTTTCAAACGATCCAAAGATCAATGTGAGAATGATGTCAAGAGCAAAGAAACATAGAAGTGGTGCCAGACATATAGATAGTGTTTTTGTCCGTTTTCTCTTGCTTGTTATGCACGCTCCGGGCATGGTTGCTGATGAATAAGTTGATGTGAAACTACTGGCCATCAAGTTTTTAATGGCAGACTTTAGAATTCTTTTAGTGATCGATACCTGAAAACATGCTGTGTCTGTTAGAAAACAAGAGAAAGTTGCAATAAAGTTTATACATTTGCTAGAAAGCATAGCAATAAAAATATAAGTAGGGAATGCCCAATGTTAGAAATGAGTGAGAAAAAGTTTATAATAGGCACGATGAATCAATTGAACAAGAAAGAAATTTTCACCGAAGAATGATCTTTCCTTCAAGCCTTCTAGGCAGGTAGCAGTGGTCCTGTGCCTGGATAGACCTCCCTGCCCGGACAATCTAACCGATTCCAATAGAGATTCAGTGTTTGTTGAAGGGTGTTTTAGGTTTTAAGTGTTATGATGATATTAAACAAAAAGAGTGCATTAAATCATTCTGGTAATGTAAGAAGCTGACTAAAAAATTCTAGACTTGAACTAATAAGCCTTATTAAGTTTGGAAATCAGATCCCAAAGAGGGAAAAACTGTTAATATTGTAATTCTCTTTTACAGAATCAACCTAAAGTCTTCTGAACTCTTAACAAAAAGAATTGTGGATTCAAGCAGTAAATTGTATTTCCGCAGTTTGGATATAAAGAAGAAATCTCACAGTATAAGGAAGGAAATCTTGGTGGCGTAAAACTAACACAACCAAGGAAGCTAACCTGCTGGGATTGCAAAAACATATGTTTTGTTGGTGATGTCCTCCGATGAAAGTTCATGCACCTTGCAATTTCTTCAATCTCGCCGTTTCATTGAAGCTTAGTTTCAAAACCACTTTCATTTATTGCTTAGGTTAATTAGTAAAGCAGTTAAATCTCATTAACCAATAAATCAAATTTACCTAGCATCATTAAATGAATAGTAGTCTCTCTCTCTCTCTCTCTCTCTCTCTCTCTCAAAATCAATACATACATTTATATGTACTCCATCTCATCCCTCTTATGTAAATGATGACAAGGTTGTTTTTCCAGGTTCGGGTTTTTTAGAAGTATACTTCTTTGTTAAGTTTATTGTAAATACTTTTTTTGTTTATTCCGAAATGAAAATGTGGAAACTCATTACTAATCCGAGACCAAAAGATTCCCAATTCATTGATCCTTTCTATTTAATCAAATAGAAAGTTGTGCTCTCGATTCTCTCGAATGGTGGTTTTTCTTCCCTTTGTGGGAAATTCTTTCGTTAAATAACTCCAATGAGAAGAAAAAAAAAGGTGGATTTTTAAGTTGAAAATTCGCGTAATCCTTCTATTGTTCCTAGAGATATCAAGTTTTGATTTTCTTCCTACACAGAACATGTTCCTAATGATATTAGATTAGTTACTTACGAAGGCAATTATGCTTCCAACAACTCCGTGTTGCATTTATGCAAAATGCCCTTTATGTTGTGAAAAACCGATTTGAATTCCTCTTTACGTTATTAGAGCACACTCTCTTCCTTCTAAAATAATCCACTTTTTCCTCATAGTTGAAAGTAATTGAACTTATTTTGATGAGCTTGGAAATAGTTTGAAATTGTGGTCTTTATGTTAAAAATGTGCTATAAATGACTTGGAAAACATCAAATTTAAGAAATTCACAATTAGGAGATACTTAAGGTCAAGGCTGCTCTTTAATGCACTAGCTCACTCGCGGCACCCAATGTTGGATCCAGAGTCAAATCGCTACTAACAACTAGTGCCGAGTTCAAACATGAATCTACTACCAGACAATCTTGGGTAGAAATACTATTGAAGTGAGGGCAACCTCACGCTTGTATACTTCATATTGCTTTGGTACCCTGTGCCATATCCATGCTTCTTAGCCTGAATTTTCCTTTTTCGCACTGTAAAATTTACCCTGTGAAGGAGGGGCTACAACCTAAAACGTGGCACATTTACTACTCTGCTACTTGTGATCTTGTTTTAAACATGCATTACTATTGTTTTCTCTCTGGTCTAGGACGGTAGTAATGATTTCAAGATTTATTTTGCTTCAAGGTTGGGTCTCCAACATTTGTGAGCCCAAATTGTACTTTTGGTTTTCTACTTCTTATATAACGAGAGACAGGTACCTGTTTAACCAGGATTTGGAATTCTAGTCCAGTTACGAGTTGACTTACCCTTCTCTTCTATTTAATGAAAAAGACCACCCCTTGTTATTATCCTTTAATCAGAGATTATTCAGGTTACAGGGAGTAAATTTTCTGCTCTTTTTCGTTCACATTATGTTATACTGAACTAGTTGGAGCAATCATTCTATTTCATTTCGGACGCACTTATTGAAAACACCTAATTAGGGGGAGCAAGACGATTGAGAGAGTAAGTGACCAAATCTAGATATCAAGCACTGAGCCCGTCATAACAATAAAATCTATGCTCAGCCTGTGTACATAGGCCAGGAAAGAATAGATTGGGTGCAGACCTAAGGTTCGAATTAGATGCACAAAGTAATTCTCGTCAAATGCACAAACTTCTTTGTTTTTAGGCCGATTTTAACCACTAACCCCTAGTGGGCTTTGTTTTTTTTCCTTTCTATCTTCTTTTCCTGTTGTCCCGTAATTTTGGCATTCCCTTCTGAGCATTTGGTGTATTGTTACATTTATTATTGCAAGAAAACGAGCATTGCGAATTTTCATTAAGGAATGCAGTTGGTAGATAATAGGAGTTAGGTGCTTTCTAGAACTGCCATTTAAGGCAAGTTTTATTACCAAAAGAGAACAAGAATACAGGGGAAATAAAGGGGCGTACCCCCGGAAACAAGTGAAAGCAGGACAGATCCAAGCTAAGCCAATCCTACGCTATACAGCAAAATCAAAACAAGATTCTCTCAGAAATGTTCCAGGCCCTTAATAGATCCTTATTTACGTCGTTTCTTCCTACTTTCCTCCAAGAGCACACTCTATCCCTTACATCCTGAACAATCTGCTCTATAGTGCCTTCAAGGTTGGGGAGCTTATTACGGAAAATACTTTCATTTCTTGCCTTATACAGAACTTGTCATGGCTAATTTATACAAAGCTGAGGGCAAACCATTTCTCTTCAGGTGATGAATTGCCCAGGTTATCTCCTGCTCCCAAACTTTTGGGCTTCTATGAATGCCTAACTTCTGAAGGATAACCCCCATAGATGATTCTATCCTTTGTTGAGAGCCTCCCTCAGCACACAAGCCATGTGATAAAGGCCTACTTCAGAATCCTTTGCTTGAACCAAACCATAGAAGCCTCAGAGCCTCCCGAGCCGTCTTTACTGAGTACATGCCATTAGAAGCAGGGATCCAAACCACAAAGTCTTCTACAGAAATATTAGGCCTCAGGTTGTGGGGAGTGCTCCCCATAATCTGCATGATAGCCCTATTCCTTTGCCTAGGCCAATGCCAATCCCCATTAAGAATGATTGAGGAGACTTTTGCAAGGAGGGAACTCCCTACATTCCTAAACTGTAGCTTCTCCAGATACCTTATAAAGAGGGCCTACAGTATGCCAGTGGTCCAGCCAAAGAAAGACGATGTTGCCATTTAACGCAAGTTTATACGAGTTGTGCAACATATTTTATTTGTAGCTTTAGTCAAATCCTTTGTTTCAACATTTATGTGGGACTTAAGCTGATGAAGCTAACTGAAGTTGTAAAACAGAAATCTGAATGACCATGTACAGGGAAACTCTTACCGGCGTGGATTGATGAATCCAAACGGTGAAGCATCTCAGCAGTAGTTGACACAACTTGAATTATTTTCGACCACCCTTTATGTAAATGTAGCTGAAAGTTTGGCAACTCTATTAAACAGCTAGGTTCTGTAACTACCAAGTTATTGAACTTATAAAGTTCAGGTGTAAATGCAAACAAACTCATTAAATATCTCTTTTATTGCAAGGTCTTGTTATTATACCTCTGGTTTGTCAAAGGACTTGTACTTGTGATTGTCAAAAAGAAGAATACTATGTCGATTTTTTCGATCGAATAATTTTTTTTAACTGTTTTCGCAAATGTTTTGTTTTTCTTTTTTTTGGTAATTGAGTAATTTTATTACCAAAAAAAATTTACAATGTAAGTTCAATACACACATATCAGGATGCTACTTCTACTAACACTAGAAAACCTAGCACAAAAACACTCCTCTCACAAAAGAGGTATCACACCTATAGAATAATCAACAATTTCAAAGGTAGCTTATCATAGAGACAATTCCTAACATCATATGAAACTCAACTCTAAGGTGGTTTTTTCTTCATGAATAGTTGAGTGGTCCTTCCTCTTGGATTTTGGAGCAAACTAATTAACCTCAATTGAGCTTCCTCTTAGGCACGGGCATCCTTCACTTGATACAACTTATCCTTGAGCCTCTTCCTTTTTTCCTCCCTAGTTAGAAGAATTTCAACACCAAGGGGATCACAACTCAATGAGACCTCATCTTGTCCCTCAAATTCCACATCTTTGAGAAAATTTGAGATTTCAAGCTCTTGTGGAAGGGTAGAATGATAAGCTTCAATAGATGAGGTAGATGCTCCCTCTCCTTTGTGGACCATAGTGGAGGATGAACTAATAGTTTTTTGAACGGAAAAAATTTTTATTAATCTTCGAAGATGTTACGAAGAGCAAGGAGAGAGGAAACAAAGACGAAGAGCAAGGAGAGAGGAAACAAAGACGAAGAGCAAGGAGAGAGGAAACAAAGAGCCCAGTCCGAGACTTAATCCCTAGATTAGCAAGATGCCAACCTAGGGGCTTGTCCTGCTGTGTATGGAGAAATGTAGAGCAATTATACATTTCACTGCAACAGCATCAAAATATTTAAGAAGTTATAGTGTCATTTCACTGCTAGTATTTTCTTTGAAAGAAGTTATATCTTAGCTTTCGCCAAACAGTTCCAATTCTTCATAATCTGTTAATTTTCATGCGTACAACTATTTAAATTCACCTGGGATTTTGATCTAGCTAAGCCCTCTTCACCTACTCAAGATATGGAGCAAGTCTTTTTCTTTAGTTGTTAGCCTAGTTGTTATACATTCTCTCTTGCATCAAGGAGCTATTTGCTATGGTAATTTTTTGGCCCATGGAGCTTGGAAATTTAGCAGAACATGCAGTGATCATATGTGATTCGCTACACTCACACTAGAAACCATTTTTAAGAGAGTATTCATGTTACTGCGACTCTTCCTCTCTGTAAAACTGAGCTTACAACTATCCTTTTCCATGGCTACGCGGCTAGTACTTGAAATCACTGTAGTGTCACACACACCCAAGGAGAAAAAACACAAATGCAGGCGCGTGTGTGTATGCATATGTATTCTGACTATTTAAATGCCTTGTTGCAGATTGGATGTAAACAAGATCTATCTTACGGGGATAAACCAAATTTGCCGAAACCTTTTGGTGCATGGATCAATGGATTATGCCGGTTCTGCACGGTAGGCTTCGAATCGCTTACCATGTGGCCAAACAGGTTTTAGAGATTCGTGTTCTCGATAGGGTCCTTTTTATCGCTTAGCTCATCCTGCTGCAATGTGTTTGTTTGATTGGATTGCGTTCATTATGGGTTCATTTGCCGGTGGTTTCTTTCTGTTGTACTGGGTCAATAATCTTTGAACTCTGGTGTACTTTTGCATCCTCCTGCATGTTGTATAATGAAGCTCTTTCTATTTTGACAAGCTAGAGAAATAGGAAGTGTACCCATAGGTGTGTGGGAGACTGCATAAAGTGATCAAATTGATTTCTGGAGACTGCACATTTACCACTGTTCCAATCACTTTCTTCTTCTACTTATAACCAATTTTGAGTTTTCTCCCGAGTATTTTCAACTGTTGTCTCATTTTGGAGTAATAATTCACTTTCACGCTTTCTTTCTGCATGAATATCTTAGCTTTCTTGTAAGCTCTCTTTAAATATTTCTTGAACCTAAGTACGTCTAACTTGATTTTTAGGTCCTTGTACCATACCCAATTCTCTAGGGTTCCACCTTCTCTTGCCAACCTTTCCTTTGTAGCTTTGTCCATTCCTAATAAGCTCTCATCCTCTCCAAGGTCATAAACCATGTACTGTAGGCCCAACCGAACTGCCATTTTCCCGTAAAACAGGCTGCCGAGCCAGTCGGATTCTTTTGGTGCTAGCTGCATTAACACCGATCCCTTTCGAAGGAACAACATGTTTGTTAATCCCGCGCCATGCACAGCTATTAGTGCATGGCTACTATCAATGAGCCTAAAATCTTCATGCAGTGAGGTCTCCCTGCTTGGCTCGTAAACAACCACGTCAAACCCCACCTCCAGCGCGGCTTGATAAACCTTGTCGATGTTCAAGATCGTCCGAGCGCCTTTTCGATTCAGTAACACAAGCCTTGGTCGGCCTTCCAACCTCCAGGGTAGCGATGGCGGCAATAGTGGTGGTGAGTAGTCCACGTTAGTTTCATTTCGTAATGGTGCATGGCTTGCATGGCTTTTGGAGTATGTAGCCGCAATGAACGAGCGAAAATCGTGTAGTGTCTTGGGATGGTGCCCGCGTTGCAATGTCGGGTCCACGATCGAGGCACCGTGTGATATGAGTCCTATGATCGCCGACGGGAAGCAATGGACGGCCTTTTCTTCATCGAGGTTGATGATCTGGTGGTGCGTGTAGCTTGATAATAAGTCGATGTAGTGGCGGAGCCACCAGCCGCTGCAATTGAAGATCCCGATGACGAAATCGTGATCGGGGAAGAACCTATCAACGGTGATAAAGAGAGGGATGAAGTTTTCATTGAAGTCATGGTAGAAATTTCCAGGCCACGCCCCTGCGCTGAATACTAGGGCAGGACTATTGTGTGTGACGGCGCAGGAAGAGTTCGATGGGGCAGTGGTCAAAGTCAGCTCCCTTACATGATCAAACGGAGTGTGTAAGAAGTTACGCGGATACGGGCGGATTTTCTCAATCAATCGACGGGTTGAGTTGGTTGGATCTGCTGTAAAGAACGTCGCGGTCGTTGGATCTAAGGTGGTTGGACGGTTGAGATAGCATATCTCGTAATCATAATGAGTCCTGTCACAGCTGATCGGACTGGTGGGCTCTGGCCTCTCCCATCCTTGTTTCCAGTGTTTCTGTTCTATATGAACTTTAGAAAATACAGAAAAAAGGAGTAGGTCAGTTAGTGTATTTTTAATTTCTTTTCTTGGGTGGGTAAATTTCGATATTTTCTTCACATGCGTAAGTTTCTTTTCTTGGTTGTGGTCAATACATTTTTTTTTTTCCCCATGGTCTGGGCAATACATTTTCACTTTCATCAAAATCATCTTTGATGAACTGATACATAGACAAACTGAATAGAACGAAATAAATTGCGAACAATTTTTTTTTTACTACTTCCATCCCAGAAAGATTGTTCAGCCCGCAAAATGAGAACTTAAATAAAATATATATTTCTTAAAATATCAATAATTTTTTTCATTTATGCAAAGAAAAGTTAGGATTTTTTTTTTGTTGATAAAGAATACGAGTGCTATATTAAATTCTCGTTTGCGGGATGGACAATCTTTTTGGGGGGGAGTATTTTATTATACACTTTTCCTTAGAAATGTTGTCCATCAAAGTTCTTCAAACAAACTTTCTTGCAGTTTTTGACAAAACTTTTTCGAAGACACAGTAATCAGAAGCAAATGCTCACAAATATTAAGTAAAATCTTTTTTCAAAACAACATACAGAAAAAACAATTTTATGTTCTCACACACACACATTTATTTATTTATACATTCTTGTTCAATTCATAGAAAATGAGGGAAATTTTTTTATTCTTTTTGCGTTATCCCATTTTTCATACTATCTTTTATTTTCCCTCCTCAAACTGAATATCCAAAGATATCCTTATAATAAGTCCTTTTGAAAGTCTCAAAGGAAAAAACCAAAAAATAAAATAAAAACAATACTCCTGTAATTAAGCATGCAAATAAAGAGAGTTAATTAAGAAGTGTACCTTGAATCCTTGTCGAATAGTATGTGGTTTTTACTCTGGAAAATTTACTTGTCATGGCAAAAAGGAAGAGGAAAACTATAAGACCCCAACATATGACTACTGCCAAGATTTTGAATTTCTTCCACAACTGAAATTGCGAAGAAGCTAATTCAGGCATAATTGTCGAAGGCTAATTTATTCAGTACCTCGTGAAAAGCCTATGGGGTCCCCGGGCATTTCTTTTCTGTAATTAGATAGAAACCAAAGGAATTAATCAAGAGTCTAAATATTAGCATTGGGAAATTATAAAATACCTTTTCTTTTTGTCAAGCGGTAGAAGAATACAAGTATAAGAATTACATGACACTAGAAACGACTCCACGATCACAATAAAGCCTAACGGCCCAACCCAACTACTTACCCCATTAGGAGGAGAAACAATTTCACAAATCAGCGTAAGCCAAACCCAACTATTAGCCCTATTAGGGGGATAAATAATCTCAACAAATACAAATGGCTCCTAGTGAGAAAGAGTCTTGGCCGAAGCTGAAAATCGGCTTTTAAAATTTGATCCGAAAAGCACCTCATTTCTCTAGAATCAGATTTTAGATTTTTTTCAGCTTCTAACTAGGAATCCTTAGAATCCCAAATCTGTTGATAATTGGGTTACAATCAATTTTTTTTTTAATAAAAGCTAAAATCTCAATATTCACTTCTAGAATTTTTTGCAAACACGCACAACGACATTTTAAAAAAAACACAAAATAATAGAAAGACATATATCTAGCTACAGAGCCACCCGATGTGTATGGATTCCACGAGCAACTTGAACTAATTTTCCCACAAAGTACCCTATTTCTCCTAGAAAGAATTATGCAAACAAAAATTGGATGTGCAGAAAAGATGAATTACCTGTATGGCCTTGAAAAATCTTTGACAGAGGAGTCCACCCCTTAAACGTGCCTCTGAAAATGATGGATTGAGTTTTGGGGGTTAGATCAAGAAACCCTAAAATTTGAGGCCATATGGAGCAATCCAAAACCATAGTTTGGATCTAGTACTACAAGGATAAAGTTGGGGGAAAATAAAAAAGAAAAGAAAAGAAAAGAAAAGAAAAGAAAAGAGGGAGACTTCCTAGCTTGTGGGAGGTAAGTGAATGAGGGGGGAAAAATCTTACTGTATTAAAGAAAAGCCCTCAACTCCTTAATTTCTGCACACTCTCTACATTTTTATGAACCGTTGTGTTAATTAAATTGCATTAATAATCCACAATTTAATGCATCAGTTTAGTATTGGGAAAAAAAATTTAAAAAAAAAACCCTAAACGACAAGAGACGATGTGCTTTTATGACGCGCACACACAACGATAATAAAAACTATCTTTCATAAGATGAAAAGTTGTTTGACGTTAAACGTGTAATATCCTTCTTGAAATTGTGACTAATACAATAGAGTATTTTTCGTTGTGTTTGGTACATAGATTCATGGAGAGAAAATGAAAAAGTAAAGGGAAAGATGAGATGATACGGGATTGACAAAACTAAATTGGTTTTTTGTATACTATCTGTACTTTTACTTTTCTACGTAGACTCGTCACAAAATCGCAATCCAAACACAACCTTAACAACAAAGTTGACCTAGTGTTTGAAATAAAGTGGCGACATGTGTGAAAATGTGGACTAGTGTTTTCATTTTTATGAGCCAGTTTTAGTAAAATTTAAACAAAACCTATGGATTTTTTCAAAGACTTCCCTAGGCTATTGTTGAGGAAAGGCACACACAATTTACATTTCTCTTCTTAATTTGAGTTTTAGAGGAGTTTTTGTCAACAATTTAAGAACACATTGGAGGAAGTAAAGGATCTCGTGTTCGAACCTCGCTTCTACGTTCACTAATGTCCATTTGGGTATGGTGGTAGTTCTATGTATGTACGTAAGAATAGATTATCATGTTTGTTAAGTACGTATGGAGTCATAATGTTAAACAAGATGTTTATCCACTTGAATGCATATTCGAGGTAATTAAGTACGACCCTTTGCTACTAAGTTCCTAAAAACACGAGCCAAGCTCGATCAAACATTGCACATACCCAAATCCAATTGATTTACAGTTCGACTTTGTTCGTTTGGAGTCCTAATTCAACCACTCTTATTTACCCAAGAGAAAGTCCATACCTAGCTAGCTTGATCCATTTACATCTTTGGTAATTTGTTGTTTTTTTTTATTTTTTTATTTTGCCGTACTACTCTAATTATACAAATTATACAGAAAATTGATATTTTTACAATTCTGTAGCCAAATAAAAGAACAAATTATTTACAAACTGGATTTCATAAGAGAAATTCAGGCAATGTGGAATTGTAATTTAGTACAAGGTAAAAAGACTTCCTAGTTAAAAAAAAAAATTTAAAAAAAAGGGAAAAAGAACTTTTGGATCTTTTGAGGAGATCCTTCAATTTTTGCGATATTACAATGCTGTGTAAATGACCTTCATCAACTTGCTAACCCTCTCTTTCCATGAAAACCCTTGCCTTTTCATTTGCTTTCTTCAAGTATCTCCTAAACCTAACAACATCCAACTTCACATTTTGTTCCACCAAATATATATCCATGATTTCTTTGGACCAACCCTTCCTTTGAAGAGCCAATGGATCCTTTATCACCAAATCATCCTTCCCATACTTCTCCCTCAAGCTAGTCTCCTCTACACCAATCTTATATTCTATGTATTCTAACCCCATGTCGTTTGCCGGCTTCCCAAAGCACGCCCCCGCTATCCACTCCACCCCTATCGGCACTACCTGCACCACCACCGACCCTGGCCGTAGAAACAATAGGTTAGTGAGTGCCGCCCCGTGGACCCCCACCAACACATGACTTGAACTTATCAATTTGTAGATTTCTCTCAAAGGAGTGTTAACTTTTGGTTCGAATTCAATGACTTCAAAACCCTCCTCTTCTATTGCATTTCTCAGCTCAGCCTGATTCAATATCACACGTCCCATGCTAACATTGCTACGGGTTGCTAACACGAAGCGTGGACGGGATCTTGGGGAGTTGGAAATAGGAGAGATAGAGGTGGTAGGAGGATGGTTTAATTTCTGGCCATAGATTTTGTCTAATAATGCATGGAAATGCAGCAAGGTTTTTGAGTTGGGCATTAGTTCGGGTTCTATGGTCATGAACCCATGTGACACTAGGCCCACTGTGGCAGAAGGAAAACAATGGGTGGCTGTATCTTTATCAATGGTTATAATCCGGTGCTTGCTGAAACTCTGAAGCAAATCTACATACCTCCGAACCCACCAATCGCAGGAAGTAGAGATCACAAGGACCCGGTCTTCATCCTTGGGGAAGACCGAATTGGCGGTGATGAAGAGAGGGATGAGGCCATCATTGAAAGCATGGAAGAAATTTCCTGTGCATAAGTTGGATCCGGTTACACTGAATAATAAGGCCGGGGAGTTATGTCTGACCGTGCAATGTGGGCCTATTGGGCCTGAGGCGAGAGTGGCCTCCTTGATTCGGGCCATCGCGGACGTTTTCTGATTTTGAGGATCATTTTCCAGCAAGTTCGTTGGGCCCAAGTCATAAAAGGTGACGACTTTTGGATCCAGCACAGTTGGGCTGCTGATTGAGCAGAGATTATAGCTACCATAAGAGGTGTGGCAATTGATTGGGCCTGACATTGGGGAGTGAAAAGTTGCTGAAGCAGAATGTAATAAGAAAGAAGGGAAAATGACGATCAAAGACGTATTTTAATAATTAATACTTACTAAGGACATTTTTAGTATTAACAAATATTCTCAGCATATTCTTGGTGGGTATTAATTATCAAAACACGTCATGGGCCGTCATTTTCCCAAGAAAGAATTAAACAGCATATTTATTTATATTTATAGTAGTGGAGATTTTTGACAATTTAACATTTATCTAATTTAAAGAAAAATTGAAGATTTTACGTAATATACTTTATTGATTCAAGAATCAATCTGATTTATTTCTTACCGTAGCTAAATGAGATATGAGTCGAAATCTATAGGATCGGACCTATGTTCAATTTTTCTGATTTGTCTTTGTGAAAGAGTCGCGGGAAAGTCTATGTCTATAAGTTGACCACATTTAAACACTGTGATTAGTATACCAATGGGATGTAGACTTTATGCTCAATAATTACATGTGTTGTGGGGAGCCCAACGATAGATAATATACGAACACGGTGTTACCCAAATGTTGCCACTCATCCTAATATTAGTCCTTGTAAGTTTTAAGCAACCCTAAATTTGCTCACATGAGTACCTATTAAGTCTCACTCAATATCAGTCGACTACATGAAACTGTTTCTCCATTGCCAATGTTTATTGATCTCCTCACATGAGCATCCTAAATTGCATAATACAAAAACTGTGTGCGTGCGCGCACGCATGAGAGAGAGAGAGAGAGAGAGAGAGGGAGAGGGAGAGAGAGAGACATACCTTCATCACTTCTGGTTTGATTTGCTGGTGGGCGTAGCATGGAGATCGATGAGAGAGCAAGCAATGGCGAAAAGTCATAAATCCATATCCACGGTTTATAAATGAAAATAACTGTGACGAAAACAAAACAGATCATCACAATTTTTGAGTCATATTCATTCATTTTGCTTCACATGATCGATCGCGCCAACATTGGAAAATCCAACGCAATGGGAAATTTGACAAGATTTTCCACTACAAGAAAATATCAACAGCGTGAATTAAAATAATCTTGGCCTTCTTATTTGAATTTTTTTTCCCGAGCTCTTCACGTGAATTTTGGTTTTTTCTACAAGAAGTTTTTACGCTAATTACCTCGGTGCAAATAAATTTTGAAAAATGAACTCAAGATCTCGTGAAAATGGACAATTGAACGCTAATTGGAAAAGTATCATAAAAAAGAGATAATGAGACAGCAATGACCTATGCAAACGAAGAACATCCAACAGAGGCTACAGAAATGTAACTGTGCAATTAATAGGCTCAATTAAGAGAGACATTTATTTTTTTTGAAGGACCAATCTCAAAGTAATCAACTTTTTTTTTTTTTTTAATATAACTCGTTGTCCTCCTTAATGGGCCTATATTAATTTGGAGGACCGACCTCGTCGACCCGAGAAATTTTTGGATGCCAGGTGGGTACCACGTCACCTGACCACTGATGTGATATCCGAGCAACACATCTGGGCCGTCCAAAAGTGTATTGGACGGTCCAGATTGAAACACTCTCTCTCCTCTCACCCCAACATTCTCTTTCCTCTTTCTCTCTTCAAATTCGAGCCATCCAATACCAAAATGAACGGTCCGGATGCACCGAGCGGGCACCACGTCGTACCTGCTCGGCATTGGAAATCTTCTCCATTATTGACCCAGGAAACTCGATTAAAATCAAGGCAGAGCCTCATAGTGACTTCTTTTTTTTTAAATTCATCGTAAAAGGCCCAAAGGGTTGGAAAGACCCAAAAGCCCATCCGGAGAGATTTTTACTTCTGAGTAGATGTGGCAATTCTAGCCCATATTTATTAATCCGCTCAAATTCGCCCACTTGTACCCAATTCAATCCGCCCATATTGTATAATGGGTTGAGAGTGGGTTTAATATGGGTTAAAATTAAAAATGGTCAACATCCCTTTTTCTCCCTTTGCTCGCACAGCCGCACTGTTTCTCCCAACTTCCAAAGCATTAGTCACAACAATCAATCCAATTATTCACCCATCTCTCTCTCTCTCTCTCTCTCTCTCTCTCTCTCTCCAATTCACCTCTCTCTCCGTTTCGGCAACAAAAAGATAAAAATAATATAATTACAAGACCAATCTTTTGAGCTCCTCTTCCTCTTTTGGACTTTTTTTTTGTCTTTATTCAACTTTTTCGCTTTTATCGTTTTGCGACAAGTATTTTACAATTTTTGATTTGCTCCAATCATAAAAGTAAAAAATTACTTTTTTGATTCTCTCCTCGAGACGAACTAATAGGGATAAAAAGTTTATCGAAAAACAAACAAATACAAAAAAATTTGAATAGAAAAAAAAAAAAAAAAGTCACTTGACTTTTTAATCCAAACATAAGCGATGGCTTCGACGAACGCAACGAAGATCGAAACTGTATAATCGGTGCAATCATTGCCATATGTGCGTTACGATGTTAAGCTACTCTCGAGTATGCAGCCATTGAACATTATTGGAGTAGGAGTTGGAGGAATATAGAGCTAAAGCGTGTTAAATTACAACTTCTGCTTATTGGTAGTGGTGAGATCTACTTGTTACATTTCCAGGATAGGATAGTTTAGAGTCATTGACTAATCTTCCTGAAGAGCTGGCCCTTCTTTATGCATTTTTTGAGCCCTTGATTTTGAGCTTATCCGTTAAAACGTAGCAGCCTCTCCTCTATTATCATAATCATGGTGATTGTGAGTCTGTATTGGATGCTTAATGTTATGCAACTGGTAACTCTTGTTCTTTTTTCTGCAGTACAACGGTGACCTCGACAAATCAGAGAAGGCAAGAGAAGAGAGGGGAAAAAAAAAAAAAAAAAAAAAGAAGAGGAAAACGGGTCGAGTTGGGCGGGTTTGGGTTTGACTTGACTCAGATTCGACCCGACCCGTTTCAACCCGTTTACTTTTTGACCCATATTTGATCCGCCCATATTTGACTCACGACCCGTTTCAACCCGCCCAAACCCGCCCAGACCCGCCCGTTTGCCATCTCTACTTCTAAGTACAAAAAAATGAAACTTAATTCCCATTAAGGAGATATGGAATATTTAATTACCACTAGGTTCACTTTACAAAATATATTTACCATTAATGGAAGCATCATCCTAGGATTTTAGAGTATTCTAGGGTTTTAGTGGGTAACCTGCGCCTTTTTTTGGTAGAAAACGATGTGGGTAATATTGGGGGAAGAGATATGGGTCAGATAGGTACCAAAGAAGGCTTCCGTTATCCAAGTAGGCAAATTCCGTCCACTGGTTGACGGCAATGGTGACATTGAACTGATTCACAAACTAGAAGGACAAAATTGACACAAAAAATTTTACAATGACGAAAATGAAACTGACTCTATTTTGTAAGGACCATTTAAGTACTTAAGCCTTTTCAAAAAAAAAAAAAAAAGAGTTAGGCATACTAGATACTTGAAGAGTCCATTTTTTTCAACATAAACATTCTCTGATCAGATATTACTCCATATACGATAACTTGGTTTTTAGTTGGTTCTCTTCGACAAGCTCTCCAATTTGAATGATTCCAATTATTGAATAAAAAACCCAAAATTGAGTTAAAAATTGACCGGACCCCACATTCTAATCCATTGGGTCATTCCAGTAAACAAAAAAAGAAGGAAAAACAATCAGGTTAGGGAAAAAAAACGGTCCATGACGTGTTTGGATAATTAATACCAGTCAAGGATATGCTGAGAATATTTGTTAATGTTGAAAAATGTTCTTGGAGGATATTAATTATCAAAACATTTCTTGGACCGTCATTTTCGCATCAGGTTAAACATGGCCCACTTGAAAAAAAGAGAGTAGATGGTCCCTAAACTCGAATCTGGTCCGTAAAGCCCACCATCATTGAAACCCCTTTAAAATGTGGCCCGAACTACTCGTTATCAGGATCAAATCTCTCCTCTCTCTTTTTCGACTGTCAGCGTGGTCGGTCCGGCTTGCGCGCATCAATTAATTCCCTTTTCCAGTTCGGTCAAAATTAGACCTTTCACTCTGGGAGTCTGGGACTAGAGAATTCACAAAAAATTATCGATTGTGTGAAAATCAAACCCATCAGCTAATTCGACTGGGGGCTTCGGGATCATCAGTAAAGCCTTGTGCACAACAGGCTGTGCACAGTAGCTGTGCACAACAGGTTTTTTCTCCCGCCTCGGGTCGCAAAAAGATGATCAGAGGCGCTCATTTTGTTCAAAAAGGCCTAAATTCTGAAGTGATTTTGGGTGTTTTGTTGACGCCTCTAACGATATCGAACGAAGCTCATTTTTTACAGAGACCTTAAACGACATTTTTTGAACAAAATGAGCGGCTCCGATCATCTTTTTAAGACCCGAGGCGGGAGAAAAAGGCATCTGTGCACAGCTTGCTCTGCACATAGCACAGCTCTCGGGATCATATCTCACCATCAAGCACCAAATCTGGTGATTCCTGTTTAATCAACGCGGGGCCCACAAGAAGAAATCCATGTCCTTATCAACGGTCAGCAACTCCTCAATAGCATATCCAGGTAACATAGAATATAAACCGAATAACACGCAACTATCAATACAAATTTTAAAGAACAGGGTACTTTTATTGCTCCATAAAAACAAAAACAAAAAACGCATAATTCAAAACACATTTTCTCTTTTCAATACACTTTCAGAAGTTTTATACATTTTTTACACTTTTTAATACATTTTTTAACCTAAACAACAGCCTTGCGGACTGATTTTAGCATTTTTTTTAAATAATGAAAAATTGAGAGGGCAAAGCAAAGATCGCCAAAAAAATAATAAAAAACATACCCACAGTTGTCCTAATGGTTTGGGCGGATGCTTAAGATTTGGGAGTACTTTTCAAGGGTTGGGATTCGTTTCTCCACAAGGTGAGTACCTTAAAGTAAGTGAAGGGCGTGATTGGTGTGGCCGCGCTAACTCCCCCTGAGATTTGGGTTGCGCAAAATCGGGTCTATTTAGTGGTCTGATTGTAGTGTTGTTTCTCCGTTAAAAAAAAAAAAGAAAAAACAAAAACCAAGAATAAAGAAAAGACCAATGAAACCCGTTGATGTAACGTCGGTTGGTGGACTACCATGCGGATTCAACTCATAAAATTTCATTCACAAATTAAATAAATGCATAAGCAAGAAGATTTAAGGGGGCCTTTAAGGTCAAAAAACAATGAAAAGTTGAAAACCCGCAGGTTAAAAATATTTTGGAAATGGTAGGGCCCCGAAATAGTAGCAAATGAAAATCAAATGGTATTTGTCTCTAGTCAATTTTGAGAAGAAATTGAATAAAAATACTGATCAAATGAATATAGAAACTGATTTTCGTGCTCCATTTTTTACTGATGGCACTCCAATTTTAACGTGAAGGTACTAATAACTTTGTGAACAAAGTGGAACTCTATCAGTAAAAAGTGGAATGCGAATATCAATTTTCAATGAACATTAACGAATAAATTTATCAAGTTAAATTATTATTTTTTCTTTGTCTATCTAGATGAGAACACATGGAACTAACTCACAGAAACAGTTTTAGCATGTGAATAGTAAATTCATCTTTCTCTAAGTTCTTATACACAAAACTAAGTTCGGAAAAGAGAACCGCAAAATAAACATAGAATGTCGGTAAATCATACTGTAATAAATTTAACCCCGATGAGTTTGGCGGGCATCATAAAGCTAATAATTACTTGTCTTCCGCGAGATCAGATACTGAAATTCCACAAATGTCAAATGTTTCAAACCTTGAGACCTTGCAATCGGTCGAAGTGCATGTAAGCTGATCAACATTAGATCATACAAAAATTTATCTTCATATGTTTAAAGTGAGAAACTTTTGTGTATCCCAGGGATACCAAGCCTCTTGGTATATCCCAAGCCTTTTGGTATCCCCTCCGATCCGTTTCTCATTTTTCGGCTATTTTTCTATCACATTTTAATGATCGGCTTCATTCATTTTGTAGAGTTCGGTGAGAATCTTATTCATACCAAAAATCGCATTCATCGGACTTTATTTGATACATGATCGGCACACGTGAATATTGAAGAAAACCAAAATTGGGTCCAAAAACACACTGAACCTAGTTTTGTTTTGTTTTGTTTTTTTTTTTGGGATTTTCAAGTGTGTCGATCATGTATCAAATAAAGTCCAATGAACACGATTTTTGGTATGATTATGGTTTTCACCGAACTCTACAAAATGAACGGAACTGATCATCAATATGTGATCCGAAAATGGCCAAAAAACGAGAAATGGTCCTGAGGTGATCTCCTTCTCTCTACCAAAAACTCAGCCAACTAGGGTTTTCCGCCTTTGCCCCCTCCCCCCCCCCCCCCCCCCCCCCCCCGCCCCCCGCCCCCCCTCCCCGTCCTCTCCTCTTTTCTCTTGGTTGAGCCTCTCCCTTCTCCATTTTTCTGCTTCAACGACTTGGGTTCCAGCTCTCCGCCCTTTCGCCGAGCGTCTTGCGTTGAACTCTAGATCTGGTCCATTGCCCTTCACTGTGTGGGAGGGCGTGGTGTTGGGGACCCGCTTCTTTCGCCTTGGTCGGAAGTTTCTTAGCTCCTCCGGCATGTCTAGTGGCTTCGAGTGGTTTGGATGGTTGTGGCAGTAGTCAGTGGTTGGTGGTGCTTGGCCATGGGTGCTTGATCTGTTTGAAGTTTGGAAGGGTGCTGTTTCTTTTTCTTTACTTTTTTTTGTAGGTATTTTAAAATGATTACTCCAAAAATCGATCAACACAGTAGCTTGGTGGTCGGAGATGGTGGTGCTATTTCGGTCATAGCCGAGGTCATGGTCCTCGACAGAAAGGTGTTACTAATCGTCTTTTGTGTGCTGATTTCGGCTGGCGATCGTCCAGTGGTGCTCCGATGGCGACGAGGGCGGTTTTGGTGAGACTTGTCGGGATCCTTGTCTTCTTCTTCCTTCTCTCTCTTTTTTTGGCCCCCACCTTGGTTGCTGCCCAATTTCGGTTTCTCTGCAATTATGTCACCTCTGCTCCCATCAAGGCTTGTTGCTGACTCTAGTGTAGGGGTGTAAACGAGCCGAGCCGAGCTTCGGCGAGCTCAAGCTCGGCTCGTTTCCTTAACGAGCCCAAAACTCGAGCTCGAGCTCGGCTCGAGCCTTAACGAGCCGAGCCCTTATCGAGCCGAGCTTAGCCATTTACTAAACGAGCCTCTCTTAATCGAGCCGAGCCTCCCTTAACGAGCCGAGCTTTTGTCGAACGAGCCGAGCTCTACTCGGCTCGTTTAGTAAACGAGCCGAATACTCGAGCTCGATCTCGCGAGTAGCTCGGCTCACTTACAGCCCTACTCTGGTGTACTCTTCACCAGTCTGATCTCTCTTGTGTTTTCCGACGTATGCCTAACGGTGTGAGTAGTGGCCTACCATTGTCGGTCTCCCGTTGGGTTCATTTCTTGGGTGTCCCCGGTCTCGCCTAACGGCTCCGGTTGAGCTTCTGCGGCAATGGTTTGGGTCTTTGTTTCGGTGCTTGTTTTTTCAGTGATGGTGGTGGCTCGGTGGTGCTGGACTTGACGATCCGATGGTGGTGGTGGTTTCTGTCTGGTGGTGGAATTTACAGTAGTTGGCGGCGGGTGATGGAAGTTGGGGTAGCAAATTAGGGCTGGGGTTTTGGGTTTTCTTGTTTGGGCTCAATGTTTGTATTTGGGCTTCTATGCCTTCAAGTGTTGTGCTTTATTTGTATATTTGGGTTTTCGTGTTTTGGGCTTGCCCAATTTGGATGTTTCTCCAACATTTGGTTGGAGTTTCCTTTTCCGTATTAATAAATTGCTATTTTTGCCGATCAAAAAAAAAGGGCTTGGTCTCCCCGAGATACACAAAAGTTTCTCGTTTAAACTCACATAGAAAGTGGACTCATGACCTCTGTTTTCAAGTTGGTATACTATGAAGATATAAATCAAACAATTACTAGGGATGGCATTCAGGGCGTTCGGGGCGGACATGGGGATTTCCGTACCCGATCCCCGAAACCAAATGCCTACCCATATCCGCCTCGATACCCAAACGGGGATAGGAAGAAGGAACCATAACCGAACCAATCGGGGTTCGGGTAACCCCCGAACCGATTGGGTAACCGAATTGGATGAAAAAATCTGTTTACCCAAGTACCCACCCCAAACCGAACCGAAATAAAAACCCTAGCAGTTGCAGACAACAAGAGAAATACAGATCTAGGGTTCGATCAAATCTGGACTCCAGAAAAATCAATAGAAATAGAACCCTAAAGCAAATCAACACATAAAACTCCCATGATCTAGAACAAACCAAAAGATTTTTGTCACAAATCCGTCATTCTCAACTGATATAAGAAACCCATAATCTAAAACTTTGCTACAAAAAATGGTACATACGTAATTAGTAGAGACAGAAGCATACAACAATGGGAAGAAAAATGCTTCCGCACCACTGCAACTCGGTGAGATCTTGGGTTCGATTTCGTCGAGGAGAGGAGAGGTTGGTTGAAGAGATCGCCATCGCCTGCGAGAGGAGTGATGATGATCGACGGCGTGATGAGTGACGGCGAGAGGGGTTAAGGATGATAGACGGCAAGAGTTGATCGGACTGTATAGCTTCAAATCGGACGATCGGACTGATTTTTCTAGTAATTGAAGACGACAGAAAGAGATAAGGTGTGAGAGAAAGAGAGACCAGAGAGGCAGAGAAAGATCTCTTTTGATTCTTCTCGTATTCACAGATGAGAGAGAGAGAGAGAGAGAGAGAGAGAGAGAGAGAGAGACGCTCGGGCTGCCGGATTGGAAATGAAAATAAAACTGAAAACCCTAACTCAGTAACTCATGTATGTGTGTATATATATAGGAAGGGGTAATTTTGTAATTTACTAGTTCGGTTCAGTTCGGGTATCGGTTCGGGTATCAGCTTAACCATAACCGAACCGAAACCCGTTCGGTTATCCTTTGTGCAAACCATACCCATACCCACGGGGAAAATTTCGGTTATGGTTCGGGGATAATTTCGGTAATCGGTTCGGGTACCCATCGGTTCGGTTCAAATTGCCATCCCTAACAATTACTATGGTAGGTGGATTCATTTCACAATTATTATGGTTCAAAAATGCAAAGGCAGAAATTTAAATGGCTTTTAAGGTTTTCTTATGTGGGACATTTTGTCCCACCAATAATACAAATTTGTGGACAAATAACCTATATATGGGCCATAATTTCATTACAAAGGAGACGTTTCGACAATTGATTGGGACATAAGGCTCGATTCGATTCGGTTCGGTTCGGTTTGATTTAGTTAGACGTTTTCACTAAATTTTGAAGACAATATGTTTTGTTAGGCCTAACTTACAGTAATTTAGCTTCATCAAATTTCACTTCAGCCCATAATTTAATACCGAAATCATAAATATCCTAATTTATATTGATAGATAACACAAATCAAACTTTCCCACAATTATTTACAAGTAATAATTTGTCATTATTCCAAATAAATTATTCGTTCAGATATACATGTGTAGTTGTAGAGGCCCGTGATTTCGTTTAGTAAAGTTAAACTGTTTCATATATGAAAATCGTAGATATTATATGGATATTTGACCGAGGGGTTTGATGTGCAAAAGTTTAGAAAACTTTGGTGATTGTGTAATATGCATTTGTGTGAGTATTTATAGGGAGGAGTGTGAGAAACACATTCACACCCCTCACTCCCTCTCTCCCATCCATCTCTCTGTCTTTCCCTCTCTTTCTCACTCTCACCCATTTTCCACCAAAACACCTTAAAACCCATTCAAAACCACCTTCAATCCTTCACTCTTATGCGTATTGTGGCCCGTATCTCGCTGGTTTGAGCTCAGTGGAGGCATATCCCATCCGATTTTAAGATTTGGGGTTGGGGCTTGGAAAATCTTTGAGTTTGTTCTTCAATGTTTGAGGTAGGAAGTTCTAACTTGCAATATATGTTTATGACTTGTTTCTTGTAGCTTGATTCTTGCCACTGATCGTTGTTGTTGTTGATGATGTTGTTGCTGTTGAGAAACCCATTAAAATCTGTAGAAAATCTGCTCGAATTGAATCGTTATCGATACCTTTAGCATTGTTATCGATACCTTTGTGTTCCAAAGCCCAGAAAATCACTTGTTATCGATACCTTTTGCCCTAGGTATCGATACCCTTATGTCTGGAATCCTTATCGGCCAAATGGTATCGATACCATTTTCCTTGGTATCGATACCTATTGTTTATCTCTAGTTTTTGCTATTTTTCTTCATTTTTCACCGTTTTGGTTTTTAATCACTTCCACCCTACCCAAACACTTTCTAAATGACCCTTAACTTGGTTACTCGTATTTAATGACCTCATCGGACGTTTAGCATAACTTTAATACTCGTTTGCATATGATTTTTTAAAGTTGAGTTTGAATAGTACAAATGTGACGATTAAAGGATTTCGAAACTTTACGGATACGATGAGAATACTTCAGGACATCTCGATGGGTAAAGTGCCTGGCAAAGGACATTAAGGTCCTTTAATTGTCCCAATAGGAGCTATATTCTCGTATTTGATACTTCAGGACATCCCGATGGGTAAAGTGCTTGGCAAAGGACATTGGGGTCCTTTAATTGGCCCAGTAGGAGCTATATTCTCGTATTTGATACTTCAGGACATCCCGATGGGTAAAGTGCCTGGCAGAGGACATTGGGGTCCTTTAACTGGCCCAGTAGGAGCTTCGGCTCATGACACTTGTACGAGACACGTCTTGACTTATGGTGCTTTCAAAGTTTGTTCAGCGAGACACATGAATGGTTTGAAACGAAAGGCTGGAATTAAATTGTTATTGTTGCCCTTCCGTTGGATGTTGCAGCCATTGTTCCTTTTATGATCATTCCTACTGGTCATATGCATACATTGTTAGATTAGAACTTTTTACTGGGCTAGTGTAGCTCAAGCCTTACATTACCTTTTAGGTACAAACCCAGGGCGGTAGCTTCATGTTTGGAGTGCTTGGATGTGGACATACTTTTGAAAGCTAACATTGAGGAGTTACTAAGTCATCTTTGTAATTTATTTTTGAAATACGTATTCGTAACTCTATTTGTAAATCTTTTGATTTAAGAATATTGTAAGTTCTTAATTCTAGTTTGATATTTAGCAATTATATTGATTTGGGCCATAGAGCCAAAGATGTACTTTTTGGAAACATTTGGATGTTGAAGTGTTATTAAGGAAATGTGAATGTTAAACTATTTTGAGGTATTGTATGGATTATTGTGAGGTTTTATGAATGAAAATCGCTTTGTGTTTATGTTGAAAATCGACGACGTGACAGAAGCTCTTTGTAAATCCCAAAGGGGCTTGGGATTTGGCCAAGTGAGAATGAAAAAGCAACTAAATTAAAGGACTTGCCCTCGAAGAGGTTGCAAGTTCAAATCTCACGAAGGCCGAACATTTTTCAAACTTTGAAGCAACCAAAGATTTTTCTGATTTTTAACTTCAAAACCCGAAATTAGTTCAAGTGAGCTTTAAAATCGGTTTTGACAATTAATTGTGAGCTTTAAAATCGGTTTGACAATTAATTGTATTATTATGCAATCCGTTGGTAGATTATTACAAAAGTATTATTTGAGATTCTTTATATCATGTAGTAGTGGGGGTGATGAGCACCCAATATTGCAGATATTTGGTGCGACTTGTTCCGTTCTATGTTATTTTAACTTGCGTTTATTTAGTTTTTATAGCAATATTACACGTAAGATGTGTTTTTAGTATTTTCAAGTAAAACGTGCAAATAAGGCGCATTTCAACGCCATGGATGGCCCAAGTGCTTCCAAGTACCCGAAGACCCTGTCAGCCCCTTAACATCTGTTTAACTATGGAAAAATGACTTTCTGGAAAAGTATCGAGTTTTGAGATTAAAAATGACGGTAATTGATTCTTGAATTTTTCTAAGAGTAACTAAAAAGTTGTAAAATTTTATTTGAAGAGCAAAGTCATATTTTGAGTCATTTTCTCTAGAGAAAAATGTGCAGTTTTTCATTTTACACTAAAAGTGGGGGGTTGACATTTTGATATAATTGGAATCTTGAAATTCTGGTAATGCCATTGTTTCCAAATGGGGGGTACTTTCTTATTTTCATTAAATAAATTAAAGTAAAGAAAAGAAAAAGCAAAAGAAAAGTTTAAATAAGATGTTGAGGAGCTGTGAAGCTGCTGGGAGCTGTTTGCTGAAGCTAAAGCTGAAGCCTCAATCTGAAACCTGCAATTTTGCAAAATGTTATCGATAACATTCCAATTGTTATCGATACCATTGGTCCCATTTTGGTCCAGAAGTTGTCCAGAAGCAAGGTTAGCGATACCTCCCCTATTTTGTTATCGATAACTCTTTTCTCCGATGGAGTATTTGAAGGATGTTATCGATACTCTTTTGATAGGTATCGACAACATTGGGCTTCTGCAGATATTTTTGTTGCTTTTCAGACTTTCCACTTATGAAAACTTTCTTTTAATAGGTAGCTTGGATTTTTGTTGACTTTTGAGGAGAGAGAAAGCCTTTGTGTATATATGGGGCTCTCCCTCACAATATGCATAATGTATGTAGATATTTATTTTTTAAGTCTTTTTCTTTCTAAGAACTCCATTGAAGTCTTCTCAAGTTTTCTAGTTAATTTGTTCAAGAACTCCTTAAGGTATTGGTCTTTTGTTCATTTGTCGTTTATTAATGTTGTAGCTACTCGTTGGATCTTCGTATAAATCAAGTTTGTTTTCATTTCCTATGGTTAAATCTTATGGCTCTTTTTTCTAGCATGCTTTGTTCTTTGATTACGTGTGAGTAGTTTCTTGGCCAAGTCTTGGGCTACTCTTTCCCAATGACTTAGGTGGTTATTTGGTTTTCAAACATTCGGGCTTAAAATCATAGTTTTCGGAATTGGATTAACCAAGCCATTTTGGTCTAAGCGAGTGGTGTTAACTACTTGATATGTCGTTTAGTCAAGCGGTCTTGGCAAGCAGCATATTGAGGGCTTGTGGCCTCCTACGTGTTAGATACATTAGCAAAAATAGGTTGTTTTAGTTCCGGTAAATCACATCGTTTGATAAACGTAGTCGTTAAAGTTAAATCTTCTGGGCATGAGCACACGGTCGTGACTCTCGCTTGAGTTATAATTGAGAACCGGTGACGACCTTTGTCAAGGGATAGACGATCCCTAGACTTGCCTCTTTAAGTTTATTGAGCTCATCTCTAGTCTTTCATTTTAGCATTTCCAACGTTTAAAGCAAACCAAGTTGGCCGTCTTAAAAGCCGAAATCTACCATATAAACCTACAATCCGATTAAGCTATCTTTGAATTCCCTATGGTATGATCCCGGTCTTACTGGTTTATTATGCTACCGATAATCTAGCCCTACGCTTAGGGTTTTTCCAACCTTATTTGAAGGCAAGGTTGTGGTGTTAAGCAGGGGGAATACATTCAAAAGTTGCAACAACGGTATTATACATCAATCATGTGAAATCCATAATAACTTGATTATAGTAATAACTAAATCAAGGCTTAATACGAAAATATTCCAATAAACAGCCAAATAGGATAAGAAATAAGTTAACAACGAAATACTTTTATATAAGGCCTTGTTTGATAAGTGAGTTAGAGGGTGGAATAGGATTACTAGTCCTATGGGACCCCTAATTCTATGTTTGATGGCACAAAATGGAAGTGAATTAGTAATCCCATAGAATGGGCAATCCCCTCACTAGGGAGGATTAGTAATACCTTGAGAGACTAGGTATTAACAAATCCTATCCCATAAAATTAAACTACATTGACTCAATTACACTTGGGATCTTCACCCGTGCACGAAAAACCACCGAAAATTACCACTGATATAATGGGTATGATTTTGGCTATGTAAAAATTAGATTATCGATGCATCAGTCCATTTTTGAAGAGTGAGTTAAAAACATCCATTATTTTCCTACATTCTTTGCGCAATGATTTTAAAATAGTTTTTTTGTTTTCATGTTGTGTAAATTTTTTGTTTTGTTCCATTTTTTTTTGCTTCATGATATTTTTGGAACTTGTAAAACCCAAAAACAAAAACATAAATGAAAAAAAAGGCATAAAAGATTTTATTAGTAACTTGAATTAGTATTTGTGTGGAACTCAAAGTGAATTTCACAAACCCAGTTGTGCGCCGTCGGTGCATGGTGTTGGATAGCCATAATTGTGTTGAACCTGAATGTAGTATAAAAATGTACATTAGTTGTTTTTTCAATCCATGTTAATTGTATTTTCACAAAATGTTGAGTACATTTAAAAAAGAGAGAAGAAAGACTAAAAAAATAGGACATTTTAATTGTATTTTCTCTATTACTTCATCGAGGGCAAAAATTAAGGAAAATTATTGTTTTAATCCAATCTAATCGTGTCCTAAACAAACATGATATTAACAATTTCATCATTCTATGTTTTTTTTTTTGGTAAGTATTCCATTGTTTATTGCCTAAAAAATAAATTAGGTAAAATTTAGAAAATTACGCATGAATAAAGGTAATGTTGGAACATCAATCTTCCAATCCTATCCTACGCGACTACGCGTGGGAAACAAACGTAATATTACTAATCTCATCTCCTTACGAATCCCACTCTATAATCTCATCTCTTTATGAATTCCATCTCAATCTCATCTCTTTACTAATCTTATTTAATCCAAAACATTTATAAACAAGGCCTGAGGATTATTAATAATCAATTCTTGCATTTGAGGAGATTTGACTTCTTGACCTCCACGGTAGAAAATGTGCTGGCTAGGCTAGCCCTAGTTACGATGGGTATCATTTAAGTTAACCAAGGTTAGTTAAGCTAGTTTTTTTTTTTGATCGTTAGTTAAGCTAATTCGAATCTCTGCATTTAAATAGAAGTTTTAATGTGAGGGTAAAAAATTCCACGCGCTCTCACGCCCTGTTTGGATGGAGGAGATGAAGGGGGATTTACAAATCCCCCTGATTTCTACTCCGGGTATACCTCAAATCAGGTGTTTGGTTCAGATTTTTGGAAGGTGGAGATGGTTGCTGTAGAGGATTCATGTCCGGGAGAAGGGGGATTTGCGACGGGGAGCTCAGACCCCGTCGTTGGCAAATCCGGGAGGTTTTGAGACCATTTTACCCCTCCAAATCCCCCTTTCATTTATCTCTCTGTCATTTCATTTCTTGGTTCATCGTGTTACCCAGACCAACGAAGAGAGAGAAGAGAGAGAGAAAGAAGAGAAGAGAGGAGGTCGCCGAAGAATTTTCAGGTGACTCCACCGCCTTACCGACAACTCTCCCTCGTCTTCCTCTTTACACGGTCTGAGGTATGGTTGTTCACTCCATTTGCGATCGTTTTTGTGGTTTCTGAAGACTGTCTGTGTTCTGTTGGGTTGAGTTTTTGATTGATTTGGGGGTTTTTGATGTTAGGCGTGATTTTTCACCCATGCTACTCCATAGCTTATCTGAGTTGCCCTATAACTCCTGAAACTCCATATATGTTGATTTTGCCCTAATTTTGTTGTACGGTTTGTAGATCTGAGTTGCCCTAACTCGAAAAATTCACCAGAGTATCCATAAATCTATGTAGGAAGAAATCATACACATCATCCACATAAGTTGCAGAAGAATACCATTTTTTATGAGGTTTAGAGCTGCTTCGGACCAAACACAAATCCTGGATTTATTGTCACCAGGTGTATTCCATTCTCTCTTGCGAATTTCCATGTAGCATCCTCAGCCAAGGTTTTTGAAAGGTGATAAAATAGCTGTTGCAATAATCTTGATTAGCAAAGAACGAATAGTGTAAATTCAATTGAAAGCTTTTTTTTTTTTTTGAAAATAAATTCAATTCAAAGCTAAACATTCAACTTTATTAAAGATGAACATTCAACATTACCGTTGATAGATCAGTTGGAGTTAGTCCAAGCAAAAATCAATACAGAAAATCTGAGCATAAATTCAGTTTGTCGAGGACGCCACTTTTTGCATTAATATGAGCATATAAGATGATAAATCATCAAGATTCAAGAGATGGATTTCAGGTAACAATAGAGTATCTACACTACAATCTATGAAACCAAAATGCCAAGTAAATACTTGCATTTTACTCATATTTGCTAAAATATAAGGTGTATAGTACTGTAATACTTGTAAATCAAAATTTCTCAAGTACTTCGCATAAACCTTGGCATCACAACACAAAGATGTGATTGATAGTCATGGACAATCTAACTGCTGGTGGCTTTATGGCACGGATATTGGTGGTCATATAGAGGAGAATTTTGGTTCCTAGATTCTTTTTGGATATCGGCATCCCCTCCATACGAAGGGGTGTCATTTATTTATCTTTTTGGTTCTTTTGATTTACAAGCCACAATGTCAGAGCAGAGAGCTTCACAACTTCTCTTTTTGTTGGAAGACTTCATGTCCTCCCTATTGTACCTTGCCTTACTAGAGGATGTTTGATAGATACGGTTCGTTAAAAAAAATTCTTCAAAATTCTTACATTACCTTTTATGATGAGGCAAATTCAAAATTGTTCGAATTGTGTAATCGTCAATTACTGACAATGGTAAACAACCCAAAGCAATTTGATTATAATCAATTCGAACTTTGCTTCAGCTCATTCACCCTAAATTCTAAAGTAAGGTCGGATCAGATGTTTCATAAATGCTTTTCCTGATATCCAATTGGGCTGATATTTTAAGGACCATAAACAACATATTTTGGATACAATGAGCGGCTTAAATTATATTTGTGGGACCAGATACGGATCCCATATACGTATAAAGCATTGAATACTGAGTCAATTCGGTCTATAAAGCATTCAGTCAATGGATGTTTTTTCCCATTTTTTTGGTATGTCGTACTGATTTTGCCCCAATTTCGAACACCCTGCTGATTGCCACCTGTTGATTTTGCAAAATCGTATGTATAATGATTAAAATGCGTTGACTTGCTAATAGAATTGGAATTCCCCAAAAGGATTAGTTGCATTAAATTAACTTTTGCCTTAAAACAGATGGCAAGACTAACGAACCGTGACCGAAGGAAGAAGACAAACCGTAAGGCATTGTTAGCAGCATTATGTATGATGAGAGTATTCAATAGTGTTATTCAACTTTACTTGTTAATTACGAAGTTGATTGCTGAGAGGAATCGACAAAGGCTTCAACAAAAGCCTCATCTTCGTGCCAATCCTAATGTTTACCAAAGCCAATTGGATGCACTGAATAGGTTGGTACGCGGGAATGACAAAACTTGTCATGCCAATTTGAGGGTAAACAAGCATACATTCATGACATTGTGCCAATTACTTATCGAAAATGGGTTAGAGCCATCTAGGAATGTTACCGTTGTAGAAAAGGTGGCGATCTTTTTGTGGATCCTGTCACACCATACCAAGAATAGGCGTACCATTTTACAATTTTGGAGATCGGGGGAAACAATTAGTAGGCATTTCAACGCAGTTTTGATCGCGGTGATTCGCCTTCACAATGTCTTGTGGTATCATCCTCACCCTATTCCCGCCAATGAGCCGGATGCTAGGTGGAAGTGGTTTGAGGTACATAATTCTTATGTCTTAAGTTCTAGTAATGCACTTATTCATTATAAATTAACTATTGTAATAAAAATATTGTTCTGTCTCGTAGAATTGTCTAGGGGCTTTAGACGGTACCTTCATACTTGTCCTCCCCCCAACAGAACACAAGGCAAGATATAGGTCAAGGAAGGGTGACTATGCGACAAATGTTTTAGGAGTTTGTAGTCGTAACCTACAATTTGTTTATGCGTTGTCTGGTTGGGAAGGCTCCGCCACCGACTCAAGAGTGCTCCGAAATGCCTTATTAAGGCCTCATGGGTTGAGAATTCCACAGGGTATGTGACTTGAAAACCTTTCCATTAGTGAACATACGTCAGCATTATTGTAAACATACTCATGTAGGGCAACTAATCTTATTTGTAGGTCGTTACTACCTTGCTGATGCTGGTTACACTAATGGGCCGGGATTATTAGCACCTTACAGAGGTCAACGATACCACATTAACATTTGGAGGCAAGGACACATGCCACAGAGCCGAGAGGAGTACTTCAACATGAAGCACTCTAAGGCACGAAATGTTATCGAGCGATGCTTTGGGGTGCTGAAGATGAGATGGGGGATTTTGAGATCTTACTCTTTCTACCCCATTAGGACTCAATGTCGCATCGTCACTGCATGTATCCTTCTCCATAATCTCATTAAGCGTACAATGGCGGTGGATCCCGTGGAGGCTGAATACACGGCGTGGGAGCAAGCAAACCTCCATAATGTACCACATGAAGTGTACATTGCCAATGTCGATGCTACAAACGAATGGACACAATTTCGAGATAACTTAGCAACCCAAATGTACAATGATTGGTTAGCTAATCCAGGGGGTGACCATTAAGATTCGTGTAACTGAATTTGAATGTAATAATTTGGACGTGTTATTTATTTCTATTATTATATGTATCTGTTGGACGTGTTAAACTTGTTGAACAATGGTCATGTGAACTATTTGAATGTAATAATATTGTTTTTCATGAGTACAATACCTATGTCAAATTGTAATTATCATTTAAATCAGGTTAGCATACCTATGGAAAGTGAAGGAACTTCACAATCTGAACCAACGAGTCGTAGGAAAAAACAAGATCGTAGGCTATGGACCTTTGCGGAAGAGGAGGCCCTCCTTGCTGCCATGATGGAGTGTATATGTGATAAATATAGAGCTCATAATGGTTTCAAGCCGGGCTACTTTAATGAAGTTGAAAAGGAGTTAAAGAAGAGATTGCCTGGGACGACGCTTAAAGCGCAACCGAACATTGAGTCGAAGGTGAAGGGGTGGAAGGAAAAGTATGGTGTGATTGTTGACATCACACGTCTTAGTGGGTTCGGTTGGAACCATACCACTAATTCCATTGTAGTGGATGATGAAAACGTGTGGAAAGAATATGAGAAGGTAACTTCTCCCCCCATACATTTAAACTTACTATTATTGTTGTTGCCTCCCATTTAATTATGCCATTGTACATGTACAGTCCAATTCCAAAGCGAAAGGGATGAATGGGAAGTCTTTCCCCATGTATGAAAGTTGGCAATTCTTATTTGGGAGGGATAGGGCCACCGGTGATTTAGCCGAGGATGCGGTGGAAGTGGAAGAAGTTGTTGAGACCCCTCGAGATGAAGCCAATATAGAGCTCGATGACATGTTCAATGAATTCTATAGTCCAACATTTGCAAATGGTGACACGGTGTTTCCATGTGAGACACCTTCTTCCGGAACTCCAACAAGCAATACCATTCCGGCCGCGACACGAACCAATGTCAATACTTCAAGAACCAATGCCAATACTCCAACAAGCAATAACAATGCTGCCACAAGCAATGTCGTGCCTGGAAGGCCAAAGAAAAAGGCAAAGGTGGACGCAAATGAGGCATCCATTCATGTGGCAATGGAGAATATATTGGCTCAAAGCACTACGGCGTTCAACAAGATTGCCGATGCGGTTGGATATGAGGACCGACTCTCTGCCAAGAGAGAGAACGTGTTTACTGAGCTAATGAAGCTTGACCTTGAGATGATTGATAGGTTTGCTTTAAACACCATGATTGTGTCCGCCGAAGAAAATGTGGACACATTCTACGGCATACCGGAGAACTACAAACAAGTTTGGGTCGAGGCCGTATTATCGGGCCAAATCAAATTGAAGACTACGTAGGGATGTCTTACTAATTATGGCCCTTTTTGTACAAAATGGTGGAGGATATGCTTACTCCTTTTTGTAAAGAATTATATAGTAGTAACTGAATTTGCCTAAAACATGTTTATTTGAGGGAATAGGCCCCTTTTTGGCATTGTAATTAAGCACTACTTGAAAGTCGTTAGGGCAACGATGATGATCCACGTGATACGATGAGGGGTACAGGGCACTTTTTGTGGGATATTTAGGGCAACAATGATGATGCAATGTTAATAGGCTGAAATTGTATTACTTCGTACTGATATTGGCAACAATGAAGGCCTTTTTTGTGCTATATTCTGGCCAGAATGATCTCTGTTTTCTGTGTTGTTTGATTGGGCAATGATGTAATGATGACTGCTATGTATTAGTTGGTATTGCTTTTGCCAACTTTGACGGCCTTAATGGCAGCTTAGTTGCAAATGGTAGTGCTACTTTGACTATGATACAATTGTCTGAGCCCAACACTTGATAACTTGTGCAACTTCCTGACTATGGGCTGTTTTGAGCATGTTTTATTCTGCAGGTTTATGGGTTACTTTGATGGTTTTTGGCCTGTTTATGGGCTGGTTTTTGACTGTTTTTGTGCAGGTTTATGGGCTGCTTTGTTGCAGATTCTTATCTGGTTTATGGGCTGTTTTTTTTTTTTTGTGGTTTTTGGGCTAATTCTTTGCTAGTTTATGGGCTGTTTGCTGCAGGTTTATGGGCTAATTTTTGCTCGAGTTGTATGGGCTATTTTTTGCAGGTTTATGGGTTATTTTGTTGCTGGTATCTGCCCTATTCTGTACAGAAGTTTTGCTGGACAGTTTTGTTTACATATCCGGACAGTTTTGTGGACAGTTTTCGTGCTGCATTCTGGCTGTTTGTTGGACAGGTTTTTGGCTAGGTTTTTTCCTATTTCTTGGCTGGTTCTTGGCTGCATTATGTTCTGTTTGTTGGCAAGGTTTGCTTGCCCTTTGTTGGCCTGTTTTGTTGGTAGTTTTGCCCCTGTTTGTTGGGTCATTTTAGTGTTGGTTTTTGGCTTTTTTTTTTGGGCAATGATGCAATGTTGATTGCAATGTATTAGTTGGTATTGCCTTTGCCAATTATGACGGCCTGAATGGCAAGTTAGTTGCAAATGGTAGTGCTACTTTGAGTATGCTATAATTGTCTGAGCCCAAGTGTTGCTTTTGGTCTTTGACAGCTTGTTTTGTGGCTGTTGGGGGATTTTGGTCTGTTGTTCGTTTTATCTTCTGATATAAGCGATTCAATAACCGTGGAGTATATGCGTTGTCTGTCGTGTATGCCATCTTATGCTTCATTCTTTCTTTCATATTAATAGTGCATGCAATAATTGGGAATTCCTTCCCTTCTGCTGGTTAGCTTGTGTAGTGGCTTTTGCTGGTCTGCTACTGTCATGGCTCTTGTTGTCGTGGTTTTTTGGTTTTTGGTTGTTCTGCAGTTTTCTTTGTGCTGTGGTTGCTAGTGGTTGGTACATGCTGCTATTTTGTAAGGTCAAATGGTGTTGTTTTGTACACTTTTTATGGCTGTCATGCTCGATTTTGGCTGAAATTTACTGTGGTTCATAGGCTATGATGATATGACGGACAAATTTGAAGGCGAGGCACTTGTCTTGGCGGGACAACTTATGAGGGTCAATGATTTAATCACCATTTGGCAACATAAGTTGTAGCCAAGTGGTGCACTATGCGCCGGTCAAAAAAATATCTGAGCCAAGTGCATATCAACATAATATTACTATTCATTATGTTATAAATGTGTCCATTCCTCTTTTTTCGTAGATTTTACAATGACAAGTGAAGATAAACAATACTATTGGGTGGTTTTCGTTGGCCGTAATCCGGGAATCTATACAAGTTGGGAGACCGCGGAACTGCAGGTTAATGGATACCCGGGGAACTTGAAGAAAAGATACAACACGTTCGATGAAGCAGAAGGAGCATTGTTACAGTTTCATGAGGAAAGATACCGGCTTATTCAAATGCAATCGGTCCGAACCGAACATCTATCAAGTGACGATACTTCTACATCCACAAGTACTTTGCAAGTTCAACGTCAACAAAGTCTATCAACATACTTTGTTCTAGTTTTTTTTTTAGGTTTCGTAACTTGTATTTTTTTCACACTTCTATTCGATTCCGAATGAAGTTGTAAGTTTAATTTCTCCAATTTCAAAATGAAGACTGCATTATGTAGAAAAACATTAGTAATCTCAATTAAATATAATTAGTTGAGATACAAACCGGAATGGTACAAATTTATTCCTTAAACATTTATTATCAAAAGTACGAACTTATTCTTCGACCACCTTCTTACAACTTAACTTCTATTCTTGTCGAACAAAGCAATGGCCCCAACGATTGAAATTGGGAAATTCCTTGTCTCGAAAATGTCTCATATGTGGCCAATCCTATATAAAATTAAGGCAAACAGTTAATAAATTTACTAAACAAGATTTAATATGAAATTGGAAACAAAATTCAAAATTACTTACTCGAACAAATTCATTCCAAACATCATTTTCCGCCACCAGTTTATTTTCATTTGAATTCCACCCAAACCCCGGAATTCGGCTTGTAGCGTCTAGAAGAAAATAATCATGCTTCCATTTTTTTATCTTTCCTTCGATATGATTTTGTTTAATACCTGCTTCGGGGAAAGAAACTCGCATTTGATTCTCAAGAACTCCTAAGTAGCCGGGATGAAACCCGTTCTCGGCTTGCCAAACCCCTTGATCTACAAGGCTTGTAAGATTTGTAAGTAATATTTCCTCTTCCACCTCGCTCCAAGCCCGCCGTGCCATTTTGTGGAGTCAAAAAAAAAAAGGGAATTTTTTTAAAGGAAGATAGATGTGTGTGACTGTGTGCAGTGATATGAGATAGGTGGTGGTATTTATAGACCACTTTACCAAACAATTTTGGTAAAAACATTTTTACCGAACAAAATTTGGTGCACCTACTTTTTTTTTTCAACTACCACAAAATGTACCTTTTAAATTACTATATTGAAAATATATAATTTGGATTTCTTTTAAAAAAAATTCAAATAAGCTTAAAATTTTTCCAATATAATTACATTTAAATATATGCAATAATTAGTTATAAATATGTATTTACTGTAATTACAAAATGTACTTTTTTATTAATAATTAGAAAATAAATATTTCGGATTTTAATAAAAAAAGATTAAAATATTTTAAATATAATTTGATTCAAATTTATGCAATAATTAATTGTATATATGTATTTAATGTAATTATAATGAAATAAACGTGATTTGTCCATTAAAATACTAAACTGGGGGCAAATAAGTCATTTAACACCTTATCCCATCATATCCACCTTTCAAATCCCCCTTCTCAAAATTTCATCCAAACACCTCATTACAAATCCACCCTTCTTACAAGGTGGGGCCACCCTTCTTAACATATCACTCCTCATTACATATCCACCTTCAAATCCCCCCTCATTACAAATCCACCCAAAACAAATCCTCCATCCAAACGGGCCGTCAATGTTTTAGAAAACCCAAAACAATTGAGAAGATGTTTTACGAGTGGTGCTACTGGTACAGATTTTGAATCTGTACCAACGAGTACGAACGCCCTTTTGGGCATGTTTTGGGTTACAAAAAAATGATCGGAACCGCTCATTTTGTTTAGAATACTTTGTTTATGGTCATTGCAAAAAATAAACTCAATCCGGTACCGGTAAGGACGTTTACAAAACATCCAACTTTGCTTTAGAATTCAACTTTGCAAAGTTGGATTTTTTGTAAACGTCCTTACCGGTACCGGATTGAGCTTATTTTTTGCAAGGACCATAAACAAAGTATTCTAAACAAAATGAGCGGTTCCGATCATTTTTCTGTAACCCAAAACATGCCCAAAAGGGCGTTTGTACTCTCTGGTACAGATTCAAAATCTGTACCAGTATCATTTCTGATGTTTTACCGAGCGTTCATCAAAATGTAAGGCCCTGTTTGGACGACTTTCGAATGGCATTTCAATTTCTGTTTTCTGGTTTTTGCAGCATTTAATGAGGGGTTTTAAGCTTTTTAACCAAGGTTTTTTAAAGTAGTAAAAAAAATTGCCTAAAGATGAATGTGGAAAAATAGTTGGAAAAAGTTTATCCAAATTCCATCAATAGCAAGTAAAATTAACCGGCACTTCCCGTTATAAATCCCGAATAACGATTTAAGGTTGTCACTAAAATTAATGTAGACGTGAAGGTCTTGTGTTAGAGCATCCACAGTTGTATAATAAAAAATCAAAAGATTGTTAAAGTTAACAACATTTGCTCAAAAAAGAGCTCACATTCGAATAACTAAACTTAGCAACTCATCCATTTTTGGCCAATGGAAAATCAAAACTAGCAACTTTTTGTTAATAACCAAGTTTAGTTGTTCCCATATTTTCTCAATCAAGTACACCATTATTACACGAAATTCTTTTCTCTCTTAACATGTTTCTAAGAAAAAAAATTTTAAAAATAGTTTTTATTTTTTTGCAAAAACTTTTTTTTTTTGCGAAAACTTTTTTTTTTATTAAAACTGTGTTTCCCAAAACTTTTTTTTTTTATTTTTTGCAAAAACAGTTTATTTCAAAAAAGTTTTTTTATTTTTTTCAAAAACTGTTCTTTTTAAAGAATTTTTTTTTTCCAAAAACTATTTTTTTATTCAAAAACTGTTCGTTTTAAACTTTTTCCCGAAAACTGTTTATTTTTTAATCAAATCAAAAAACAATTTATTAGTTTGAAAACTATTTTAAGAAAGTTGTTTTCTATGTCACAATTTTTAGATTTTTATAAGTTGAAAATGTGATGTGACAAATTTTGATTATTCAATTTTGATTGTACCACTGTGGACCTTTACATGACTAATCTTAGCGACCTTTTAAATGGATAATTAAAAGATGATGTGACAACTTTTGATTATTGACTTTGGGTTATTCCACTACGGATGCTCTTAGAAGTATAATAATTAAAGTAAACGTTCAGATTTGTGACAATTCCAAATTGATACTCCCCTTTTATCCCGATACACTTATTTTTCTTTCTTGTGAATCGCATCATTATTCATGCGCCAAATAGTGACTTAGGGTTTGTTCGAAAATAAAAGAAAGAAAAAGTTTTAAAAAAAATCGTTATCATCGTTTGGTCCGGAGAAAAAGAAAGGAGAAAATAGCAAACTTAAGTGTTATGTTCAATAGAATTTTCTTTCCATTTTCTTCTCTCTTACTTTTCGTGAGCACCAAACACAGTGATTCATGTCCTTAGAGCATCCACACCGGTAGCCATAGTCCAACTATGGGTCCACAACGGTAGCCATAGTCCGACTAGGCGACTATGGGTACACCATTAAATTTGGTGTAAATCAAATGCACATCGCGTTGTGTGGGACCCATCTCGAAATTTCACGCATTTGATCGGAGCCGCTCAATATGTTTAAAATATATTTTTAAAGATCTTTAAAAAAAATTAGCTCAGTCGAATCTTGGTAAGCTCGGTTGAAGCTCTTACTGATATCTGACTGAGGTTATTTTTTCTGAACAAAAATATTTTAAACAAATTAAGTGTCTCAGATTATTTGTGTGGAATTCCAAGATGGGTCCCACATAACACAGTATACATTTGGCGAATACCAAGTGATGTACCCATAGTTTTATTACCGTATCAATTTATGGCAAGATTTCTTGCCATTTCTTAGAACAGTCAACAGTAAGTGCTTACTGTCCACACAGACAAATCCCGAATAGATTGTGCACAGATTTTATTATGGGGGCCATCATGGGTTCCACACAAATGATCCAAACCGTTCATTAAACGTAAAACATTTTTTCAAGGGTCCACTCAAAAATCAGCTCAATCCGATACCTATAGGTGCTCGATCCAATTATTTAACGTTTCAGCATCCGAAAACCTAAATGAAAAGTTAGATGATTGGATCGATCGCCTATAGGTATCGGATTGAGCTGATTTCTTGACGGGACCTTTGAAAAAATATTTTACATTTAACGCACGGCTTGGATCGTTTGTGTGAGACTTGTGATGGGCCCCATAGCAAAATCTATGCACAATATGTGCGCAATTGTCTGTGTGGTTAGCAGCGTTGTTCTTAAAAATGGCAGGAAAAAAGTGGGAATTGGGTGCCACACCCATAATGTCAAACTTCTCTGAAATTTGACAATTAATGCCAATTCTTTTGTCAATTAAGGCAAAATTGTCATTTTTGGAGATTGTGAGAGAGAGATGAAAGCAAAGCAAACCACGGGTGCAACACTTCTGTCCAAATTTTTTTTTTTGGCAAAATAACACTATTCATTGTTCAAACAATAAGAATGACAATGACAAAATAACATCTATAGGTTTGGATTCTCTCATATATGTAAGATTTTTTATTGCACGACGGCACCACACCGTATTATTACAATATCACTATGAGGTCTAATATTTACCTGTAGTTCGTAGTTCTCGAGATACGAACAAATACAACTCACATTGATAAATAAATAAATAAAAACAAGATACAGGTTACACGGCCCATAGATAGTCCTAAAACAGTCACGAGCTTAGACTTTCAAGTAACGGCATACACGGTTTTCGTTTGAAACATGAGAGCTAGGAGGCTCTGTCATTGTCAAACTTTGTTAATCACAAATGTTAGAACTAAAAGTTAACAAAAGACTTGGGGTTTCGAGTCAATTATAAGACTAGTTCAAACTTTCTAGATATTTATAATTTTCTTTTTTTTTGGGGGGGTCCCTAATGAAACATACGTTAGACTGGATGTGGTCCCTAAAACATCCATATGGTCATTGTCAGAGGGAAAATGTGGCTCGACCTTTCCATATAGTGGGAGATTAATTTGGCTTTATAACTAGAAGTTAAGGGTCCCCCTCATGGGTTCATGAGTCTAACGCAACTTATGGGGTGTTTGGGAGCTTCTTTTTTTGAATTTATGAATTTTTTGATCAACTGAGAAATATATCAAATTATATATCATTATAAAAAGGACACTATCGGTCCAAAATACAAAAACAACAAACCAAAACAACAAACAAAATACAAAACATAAAAAACAAAAAAGCCGCCTGGAACCAAAACGTCGGAGCCGGACTCATCGATCACACTCGTGGGGGTGGGGGGAGTGGCCAAGGGAGAGGCCAGGTATGGGTAGAGCAACTCTCAAGATAGAACCGCCACACCAACTTAAGCTCATTCCCGCCGCAGGCTAAAGGGCCGAAGCCGCTGACTGACGCCGCCACTGTCGCCGCTAAGCTGGTTTCAAAGACCTAGATCTAGAACTCTAGATCTGGCTACTGAGTCCAAAAATAATAGGGAGAGTGAGAGATCTCATCTCTCTAAGGAGAGAGTCTCAACCACCTTGTAACCATGGGCCAAAAGAGGAGAGGCTAAGGGAGGAGCGGAGAGAGTTTGGAGATGGAGGATTAAGAGGAGGGGAAGAAGGAAGAGAATGGGGGATGGGGGGAACAGGAAGGGGGAAAGAGGGTCGGAGGGGTGAGGGAGGGGAACCCACCCCAAAGTCTCTCTCTCTCTACCCTCTCGAACTTGGGATTATGGATTGTGAGTTATAGATTGTAGATTGTAATTAAAATAGACGGTAAATTTGTGAAATTGTTTGGATGATAAGTTTACTTTCACCGCATGTGGTTTGGGCCATGTGCGGATACACCATTTATGGATCAAAAGTATGCACACAACCCCCTGTAGTTTTGAATATGTACGGATAGACTCCTTGTTGTCATGTTTTACATCCCTATTAACAGACGTAACATTAAAGACGGATAAGCCCTCATCTTCTCCCTTGATTCATCTTCTTCCTTAAATCTAACCAATCCATCTCTTCCTTAAATTGGATCCGAATCGTTGATATTGTAGAGTTCGATGAGTACTACATTCATGCCAAAATTCAAGTTGATCAAGAAAATGAAAATCTCATGGCCGAATCGAATTTATTATGAAATTAAAATTTAAAATTTGAATTTATCGAGGATTAGATTACTAGGTTATTGATGCTTGATCGAGATGATTTTTTATAGAGATGCTTTATCCTTTATTTAATACATTATGAATGGCTCGGATTAGATTCTAGAGGCATGTGAGATACACCTCCATTAGTATAGATGGAAAACTTGACAACAGGGGATCTATCTGCACATTTTAAAAACCACAGGGAGTTATATGCACATTTTTGAACCATAGGGGATGTATTCAGTATTCACACATGACTCAAACCACATGGGGTGAAAGTGGACTTTGCCCTAATATATAGGGACTGGATTATGTGTATGTGAGACTGTTTGGAGTATTAGATGGAGATTATGATGTGTGTGTTTTTTTACTTATCATGCTCTTTCCAAAAAGGCAAATATAATCCTAGTATTTTCGGTTTTTTTTTTTTTTTGTCTTTCGTGAATTTTTTTTATCATTTTGATTTTTTTTATTACTTTTTTAGATTCCTCTCATGGAGATAAAGTGATAAACCAATAATTCACAAGAAATTGACGCAAAATCGACAAAAGAATAATCTGGCTTCTTTTTCTAGGCTGGTAAGGGTGTCCAACTGCCAAATATTCTCTCCGTCCCAAAATATTTGTCTATATTTTTCTATTTGGACCTCTTAAAAAACTATTTATAGTTCCACTTTAAAATATTTTTATGGGCAATATGAATCTTATTTGATACTAGATTTCATTTAGTTCTATTGGACGAAAATGTTGAAATTGTACACATAAATTACAAAATGTAATCAACTTTTTGGAAAGTCTAAATAGTGAATATGGAGAATCATTTTAGAAGGCAGGGAGTAGTAAAATGTGTAAAATTTAATTAGTTTCGATTTAGCAAACTAGTGAGGCCGATGTTTTACGTTATGAGAAAATTTTTTTAACAACGGAGCCGTGAATGGATTTTTATGGAGCCACTCGCGACCGTCTAAAAGTGTTTTGGACGATCCAATGTTAATGAAACTTTTCCTGGGATTCTGGGAAGAATTAAACTTTTTCCCGGAAAAAGTTTTCTTAAAATCTTTTTAACGGCAGAGCCATGAATAGATGTTTACGGAGTTACTCGCGATCATCCAAAAGTGTTTTGGACGATCCGATGTTAATGAAACTTTTCCTGGGACGAGTGAAACTTTTTTCGAAATTTTTTATTAAAATCTAGACCGTTTAAAATATTTTTAGATTATCGCGATTGATTGCTGCTATAAATAATTTGTTCATGTCTGAGCCGTGAATAACCACTTGAATATTCATCAAGCCAAAAATGATGGCTCCTCCACTCAGTGGGAAAAATGATGATAGACTCCAAAGCAGCGGTCGGTGGTCTTTTGCGAAGTTTATTTGGGTGATTTCTCTTAAGGGAGTTGTTGTTCTCATGAGTCCAACGAGTTGGCTTTGGTGGTCAAAACCTAAGAATGGATTTTTTCTATTCTATTTGGTTTGGGTTTTGAAATTTTTTTTGGAATAATGAGTGAAAAGAGATGGATAGAGAAATGAGAGGAGAAAGTTTATTGGGAACTGTTCTTCTCTAGGGGTTGAGTCTAAAGACCCCAAACCGAACACAGTAAAGTCTCATGTTCGAAACCTCTTGCAGTGTTATAAACTTTTTTAAGGGTAGTCGATATCGAGCTTTGGGATCCCGAAAACGGACAGTGAGAGATTTGTCCTCCAAAATTAAACGAGATGCACCCGCAAGCTAATTGGACACCTGAATTGTAAAAAGAGAAAAGAGTCATCAATGCTCATGAATGTACTTGCCACAACCTGTTTATGCTTTTGTGCCGAATAGTTTTTGAAATTGTTAACAAAAATATGTGAAACTTGTAGAAAGTCGTCTCATGTGTTGCTTTTTGTTCTCTTTTATAAAGAATTTTCTTCTGTTGACTGTCATTTTCTATTTCACCATCTTGTCTCGACTAAAAAGATGGAAAAAAAAAAAAAAAAGAGACCGAAATTGAAAATAGTCTACTAAATAAAGCCCTCCAAAACTATATATTTTTATTTTTTATTTTTAAAACTAGTTGCTGATACCAAAACTTGACAGAGTATTGTTTTACTTTGTTTGTTTTTTTTCCGTTGAGACGAACCAGATTTAAAAGATGTAACTAAAAACTACTAAATAAATTCCTTTAAAACAAGGATATAGAAAAACTCAACATTAAAAGTGTTGAAAAACCAGCCAAAGGCATTTGTTTGACGTCGCCCTCTGGCTCTGGACCTCTGCGACTTGATCAGGCAGGTTCAACCCCAAATGATTATTTGTCAAATTATAAATTAAACTGAATCAAGTTTTACAAACCCAACCAAAGGCATCTCAAACACGGCCCTAAGTGTAGGAGGGTTTTCCCCAACAGAGGAAACACAGCCTAAGCACGTGCATAACACATGACCACATCGGGGCACCATGTGAAGGTGCTAGGCGATAATGCCTAACAGTTGAACTGGTAGGCGGCGCCATATGAAGGTGCTAGGCGGTAATGCCTAGCAGGTGCACTGTTAGGTGGCTCCATGTGAAGGTGTTCGACAATGATGCCTAACAGTTGCACTGGTAGGCGGCGCCATATGAAGGTGCTTGGCGATAATGCCTAACAGTTGAACTGGTAGGGGCACCATGTGAAGGTGCTAGGCGATAATGCCTAACAGTTGAACTGGTAGGCAGACGCCATGTGAAAGTGCTAGGTGGTAATGCCTAGCAGGTGCACTGTTAGGTGGCTCCATGTGAAGGTGTTCGGCAATGATGCCTAACAGTTGCACTGGTAGGCGACGCCATATGAAGGTGCTAGGCGATAATGCCTAACAGGTGCACTGGTAGGCAGCACTACGAGAGGGTGCTGGGACATGATGCCAAATTGGTGCGCAACACCTAAGGTTGCTAGGCAGTGACGCCGAACAGTGTTGGCTGTACCATATAAAGGTGCTCGTTGGTATGGGCCGAACACGTAATATTGTTCAATGAGTTAGCCTAACACATGGTACAGGTGCATTGTAGTAACTGTGCACCGCCGATGTACATTGGACCAACTCTACCTGGATCGCTGATATGGTGTGGCGGTATAATGTTCCAGAAGGTTCTAGAAAGGAAATCCTACGTGATAGGCAAGTGCCCCATGAATAAAGGCATTATAACTGAGTTACCATATGGGAGGTAATTCCATATGAGCTAGGATTCCTAATGAGGTTGGAACCCTAGGCAGAGAAGGAGACTTGGAGAACAAGTATGTCTACATCTATAAATAAGAAGTAACACCCACGAAGGGAGGTATGTTCATATACATGATTTTTACCTACTATGAATTAGGGTTATATGAGTACGAAATACTGACTTTGGCATCGGAGGGCCTTTGCTACGAGAAGCAAAGGTGCGCTCACCCCTTGTCTGTCTTGCAGATTAGGGTTCCGACGACGAACTAGGGTTCCGGTGTAGAGGCACGGGAAGCCGTTGCAGTTTGGTGCTGTCTAGAGCACCAATTGTTTTCATCCCCCTACAATTGGCGCCGTCTGTGGGAAACGGAGGAATTCTCTGAGATCAATAATGTTTTATAGAAGCGTAAATACTCCACGAATGGAGGATGATCCAAGAGGGAAAAGGAGAGGTCACCTTCTTTGCCTGGTGCTCCGGAGGAAACACTAAGTAGGGCTATGAGCACGTCCTTCAATATTGTATGCTCCTACGATTGGGGTAGCAAATCAAGATGTCGATATGGAAGTCAAAGTAGTCTGAATCTATTAGGAGATCGCATAGTGCAATCTGATTGTGTTTAGCGATCGCGTAGAACAGTTTGAATCTGCTAGGCAGCCGCAACCTGAATCAGTTAGGCGATCGCGCAGAGAAGTATGAATCTGCTAGGTGATTGCGAGAGCGATCTGAACTTGTTAGGCGATCACAAAGGCCTATTTGAATCTGTTAGGCAAATTGCGCAAAGCAGTTTGAATATGCTAGGTGATCGCAAAGAGCAATCTAAACTTGCCAGGCAATCACACAGAGCAGTCTGAATCTACTAGGTGTCCACGCGGAGCAGTCGTAATCTGCTAGGCATCCATAAAGAGCAGTCTGAATCTGCTAGGTAGAAGCACAGAGCAGTTTACACCTGGTAGGTGATTGCGCAGAGCAGTTCAAACCTGCTAGGCAATCTTAAAAAGCAGTTTGAATCTGCTCGACATCAACGCAGTGCAGTTTGAATCTGCTACGCAGCAGCGCAGTCTGAATCTGTTAGGTGTCCATGCGAAGCAGTCGTAATCTGCTAGGCATCCATAAAGAGCAGGCTGAATCTGCTAGGTAGAAGCACAGAGCAGTTTACACCTGGTAGGTGATTGCGCAGAGCAGTTCAAACTTGCTAGGCAATCTTAAAGAGCAGTTTGTATCTGCTCGACATCAACGCAGTTCAGTTTGAATCTGCTACGCAGCAGCGCAGTCTGAGTCTGCTAGGCGATCTCAAGGAGCAGTTTGAATCTGCTCGGCAGTAGCACAGAGCAGTCCGAATCTGCTAGGTGTCCACGGGGAGCAGTCTTAACTTGCCAGGCAATCAGACAGGGCAGTCTGAATCTGCTAGGTGTCCACGCGGAGCAATCGTAATCTACTAGGCATCCATAAAGATCAGCCTGAATCTGCTCGGCATTAGCGAACGCAGTTTGAATCTGCTACGCAGCAGCGCAGTCTGAATCTGCTAGGCGATCTCAAGGAGTAGTTTGAATCTGCTCGGGATCAGTGCAACGCAGTTTGAATCTGCTACGCAGCAACGCAGTCTAAACCTGCTAGGTGATCTTAAGGAGCAGTCTGAATTTGCTCGGCATCAGCGCAACGCAGTTTGAATCTGCTACGCAGCAGAGCAGTCTGAATTTGCTCGGCATCTGCGCAGTCTGAACCTGCTACTTGATCGCGCAGAGCAGTTCAAATCTGCTAGGCGATCGTAAGGAGCAGTCTGAATGTGCTCGGTAGTAGCACAGTGCTATTTGAATGTCTATTAGCCGATTGGATGGAGCAGTCTGAATCTACTAGGCAATCATGCAAAGCAATTCAAAACTGCTATGCAACTGCACGGAGTAGTCTAAGTTTTTTAGGCAATCGGGCAGAGCAGTATACAATCGTTAAGTGCTCACGGAGGCTTATCTGAATCTGTTAGATTATTAAGAAGATCGGTCTAAGTTTGTTAGGCGATCACAATGTACTCGAGACTACGAAGGGTCTCAAAGAGAAAGAATGTGATAATGAAGAAATTGCTTGGCGTATGAAAAAATAAGAGTAAGAAATCAAAGACTTATAGAGATGCCTACGAAAGGTGGAGAATTCAGGTAGTGCTTCGAATAGTGTGTTAGAATACAAAGCCTTGTTGATCGGGCTACGAAGTGCCCAAAGTACTAAAGGCTAAGAAACTAAGGAAGTTTTTGCATGAGATCCCAAGAATGGGAAGCTTGGTGTGAACTGGGAGAGACCATACAAGGTTACTGAGATAGCTGAGATAAAAGCTTATCGCCTCAAAGTCTCGGATGGGAATCTAATGCCAATGCCATGGAATATACAGATAAGTAGTGGAATTACTTGTTATAATTTATATTTTAGCTATGAGTTGCTATAAGAGAATTATGAACAGAATTTCGTAGAAACTATTGCTTATTGTGATTAATTAGCTATGAATTGCTATGAGGGAATTATGATCAGAATTCCATTCTGCTACGAGTGGCTTTATGACGTAATTATGAAATTTCATTTTTGTTCGGTCCTAGCACGAATAAGCTAAGTATGGACCCAAAGACACTTAATTTGCCTCCATACTGCGGAGTAAGGAGAGTGTGCTTTGAAAGATTATTGCAGTTTTCCAAGTCTGAGTACGATGAAACTCAGAAATATTTGTTGAGTATGATCAAACTCAGAATTTGGCTAAGTATGAATAAACTTAGGCCATGGCAATGAATAATGCCGAAATTCGATTGAGTACGATCAAACTCAGAATTTGGCTAAGTATGAATAAACTTAGGCCATGGCAATGAATAATGCCGAAATTCGATTGAGTACGATCAAACTCAGAATTTGGCTAAGTGTGAATAAACTTAGGCCATGGCAATGAATAATGCCGAAATTCGATTGAGTACGATCAAACTCAGAATTTGGCTAAGTGTGAATAAACTTAGGCCATGGCAATGAATAATGCCGAAATTCGATTGAGTACGATCAAACTCAGAATTTGGCTAAGTATGAATAAACTTAGGCCATGGCAATGAATAATGCCGAAATTCGATTGAGTACGATCAAACTCAGAATTTGGCTAAGTGTGAATAAACTTAGGCCATGGCAATGAATAATGCCGAAATTCGATTGAGTACGATCAAACTCAGAATTTGGCTAAGTGTGAATAAACTTAGGCCATGGCAATAAATAATGCCGAAATTCGATTGAGTACGATGAAACTCGGAATTTGGCTAAGTGTGAAAAAACTTAGGCCATGGCAATGAATAATGCCGAAATTCGATTGAGTACGATGAAACTCGGAATTTGGCTAAGTGTGAAAAAACTTAGGCCATGGCAATGAATAATGCCGAAATTCGATTGAGTACGATGAAACTCGGAATTTGGCTAAGTGTGAATAAACTTAGGCCATGGCAATGAATAATGCCGAAATTCGATTGAGTACGATTAAACTCAGAATTTGGCTAAGTATGAATAAACTTAGGCCATGGCAATGAATAATGCCGAAATTCGATTGAGTACGATGAAACTCAGAATTTGGCTAAGTATGAATAAACTTAGGCCATGGCAATGAATAATGCTGAAATTCGATTGAGTACGATTAAACTCAGAATTTGGTTAAGTGTGAATAAACTTAGGCCATGGCAATGAGTAATGCCCGAGTCCAATTGAGTACGATCAAACTCAAAATTTGGCTAGGTGCGAATAATCTTTGGCAATGGCGATGAGTAGTGGTTGGGTATACCGCACTATATACATAAGTCAGAAAAACTTAGGTGTGTACGAACAAACACACAAATTTGCGGAGTCTGAGAAACTTAGGTGCGAATGAATAGACGCACAAATTTGCTAAGTCTGAGAAACTTAGGTGTGTAGGAATCGACGCAGAAATTCGATTGTTTTCATCCCCCTACACTAAGTTCATGTAAAGTGTAATTTTTATTTATTTATCATGAGGTTACTATTTGGTGTTAAATGACGAAGATTGGCATTTTTGTTATGTTATTAAAGTGAGAATGAGGTCCCCCCACCTCCTCTCTCTCTCTTTAGTTTTATAAACGAGAACCCTATAATGCATGGGTGTATTGCGCAATTTGAGTCGTCCATTTTTACAATCAATGGACGACTCAAATTGTGCATTATTTTACTGAAGTGCACCCGTATTACAGAATCTCCCGATTCCTTTTTTTTAATACATGGCATGTACAGTACCTCTCTTGTTCCCACATCTGTCAAATCTCTCCTCGCATAGGCGAAAGGGACATACCGTATATATTAATAGTTTTGAATTTCTATTGGTTAGTTAATGTTTGTTGGTTCATGTATCTTTGGAATAAGGTTGACCCCCCTACCAAAACAAATTATTTAAAAAAACCGTGTGACGATATTGCCAGGAAGCATATATTGGTTGGTAATATTTTTTTTATTTTGTGAAAATTGGTTATTCGAGTCTCTTTTTATCCCTCCAAATTTTTACGGAGCACCTATATGTTTTCACGATCGCAATATTTCAATTTATTCACTTCTTGTGTGTGGCATTATTTTGTATTGTGGGGTAAATTAATACGATGAACCTTACATATATACATGGTGATTGTTGGATGAATAGCCGTTTGAGGTGAAATACTTTCGGTGATCTATATTTTCTTTATTGTGTTTGTTTTAACGTCTCAAGCCAATGACGAAAAACTATGAATTATTTAATTTGCTTATTGTATAGTATCTTTTTTTTAAAATTGTTGTTCATATTCAACCTTTTGAATGCAAAAACCATTTATTAAACCCATTTATTTCAGCTCTCATGGTGTTAATTCAACACTTACGGCATATTGTTTTTGACAAAAAATAAAATATTCTATGACTAAATTTGGAAAACACATATAATCACCACAATCCTCTTTCACGAAAAGAGATTGGCGTTAGAAGGTCAAACTAATGGTGTCGTGACGCTAGAGGGCATCCATCAGATTATCTCTCCGTGATTTGCACCGTTCATGTCGTATGGCATGTCGTAATCGAACATAAATATGGATCACGTGACCAGTTCAAAATTATTTTGCAATAAAACGGATATAATATTCTTGAAAAAATCGTACCTACGAACTATAGAATTATCATCACACAACTATCGATGCTCAATTGACCTAATTTTTTTATTTGTTTATACGTGAAATTGGAAATTGTGTAATGATCTCACAAATTCAAGGGTTTCTTCCAATGGGGATTTGAAAAGAAACAATGCATTTGTATTAGATAGCAACTTGTGCACCGGTTTGAATTGACTATACATGCAATCATGTTCAATTCCATCTAAAAAAGTAAATATATTCGTTTGTTCAGGAAAATTGTGTTATTCTGATCTTGAAAATTAAACATTTGGGCGGATTTTCTTTTAACAACACTCAAAAATATTCATTGAGATCTTTTGAGCGGTGCAAAAAAGTTTAAAAAATATTTTTGAAAATGCTTCTTTAAAAAAAAAAACCAAAATAATGCTAAGTCCCGCTAAAATTTTTAGACTTTTTCTTGTTCTGTCGTTATTTAATTTTTTTCATGTTTGTCAATTTTGCGTTTAACTTTTGTGAATTATTAATTCGTCTAACCGAGAAGAATCAAAAAAATAAAATATTTATGACTTTCACCCCATTTTTTTTTTCGAAATATCAAATATAAAGTCCAAAAAACCCCCCCTTAGCGGAAACTTAAACTAACGTGACGTTTTGTAAGAACCAACATAAAATGGTACGGAAGTTATGTGCTTTTTAAGGAGGCACAACATTAGGCTCTCTGTAAGAAACAGAGGATCAGCCAACCAAATACACACAAGTACAAAATCCCCTCCCTGTGAATCTTTCCAACATCTAGGGCATCAAAGTAAAGTATAAAAAAGTAGCCCTAAACATAAGGAGAGATGATATTGGCACACCCTTCTATTTTTTACTAGTTTTTTTAACAATGTACTCCTGTACACTCAACATTCTAAAATTCAATTGGATTACCAAACTTTTTTTTTTTTGATAAGTAATTGGATTACCAAACTTATATTCTACGTACCCCTATTTTCACGAATAAAAATTAGTATCATGCGATGGAAAATGAAATTCATCGTGGTCTAATTTCCTAATTACAAATATACATCTTGTAGGTCTTGGTGTATTTATTTTCCGTGTCAAAAATCAAGTTGTTCCGACGAATCGTTCTCCGTGTCGAATTATTTTTTTAAAAGATAAAAAATGAATTGTTAAAACCTGACCGTTCAGATCGTCAAATCATATCGTGGTGAGTCTTATTTTGGGTCACATTTAAGGATCCCATGAGAGGGAGTAATTATTTAGTGCTCCTGGAGCACCACGTAATAGTGCACCAAGCTCTTTTTTTCCGCACATTTTGTGGTGGAGACCACACAAATGTATGGCGGAGATAGAGTTTGGGGTACCACGTGACACAAGGGGCATTGAATACTTTTTTCATGAGAGGATTCTTTAATCCTACCAAATCATAATCACCTCCGCCACCGTCCTTCTCTTTCACCTTCATCACAACCCTCCCACTTCGGACCCCGGGAGTGTGCTGCACAGGTTCGTACTGCGCAGCGTGCTGCGCGGCCTTTGGCGCCGCCTTGCCGGCATCGGTCCGACAATCGGAGACGTCCACTGCGTAGAGCTCGATGAATACTACAAGTGTACCAAAAATCAACCCGATCAAGTATCGTTAAGTATCTCATCAGGACACATATAATTCAAAAAGAATGGATTCAGTGGTTTTGATCCAGTGTTTCATATCCATTTGGATTCATTTTTTTTCAAGTTATATGTATTCCGATGAAGTACTTAACGATATTTGATCGGGTTGATTTTTGGTACACTTATAGTATTCGACGAGCTCTACGCAGTGGACATCTCCGATCATCGAACCGATGCCGACAAGGCGGCGCCAGAAGCCGTGCAGCACGCTGCGCAGCACACTCCCTCTGTCCTCCCAGTTCAAACGCTCATCAGAGAAATCTTAAGAGAGAGATAGTGACGGGGTTTGGAAGATGTGGTGAAGAGTCCTACCCTAGAGCAAACACTTTATTTTCTTACGGTGATAACTAATTTTTGCGATTTGACCTTTCAAGTTTATATAACATTTTAAGAAGGTGTTCCACTTTTGAAAAAAAGTACTCCCTCAGTTCCAAAAAGAGTGTTCTTTTTGCGGAAGCGTGTCATTTTCAATTGCTTATATCTTTCAATGTGAATATCAAAACATATGCAATATGGATCTTGTTTGATAGATTATAATTAGTTCTATTAAATAAAGTTTTCAAAATCACGTAAAACTTCATAAATCAAAAGATATAAGCATTTGAAAATGACACGGAGTCCCAAAAAGGACACTCATTTTGGAACGGAGGGAGTAACTTTTAAAAAATAAAGGTAATTTCAAACTCAAAAAGCATGTATTTATACAAATAATTTTTCTACAATATGTATCTTGTTTGATAGACCTCATTGAGATCTTTTAAACGGTGCAAACAAAATTTAAAATTAATTTTCATTTTCATTATATTTGAGTTTGACATTATCTTTTTTTTTTTTGAAAAAAAAGGTTTAGAAAGAAAGCGGAACAAGAATCAACATATATCTTGGTCAATTTATTCTTTAAAATATGAACAACTTTATTTTATGGGAGTGATTTTGCCACTCTCCAAAAGTTAACAATTTGGGAAGTGGCAAAACCAACCCATACCGATTTTGACAATCCCTTGGAGAGTGCCGTTAAAAATTTGGTGAGTGGCAAATCACTTCCCTTATTTTAAGAATTCTTCTGGCCCCCGAAAATTCGGGATCGGCTCTGGTTAGAGGGCGGGTTGGTTTGGAATTGAAGTTTTTTTATTTTTTGGTTTGGAGCTTCAAGATGTAATTTGAGATTTCTACCGAAGTCCAATAATTCAGTTAAAAAAAAAACAAAACAAAACAAAGTGCAATAATTGGTAGAAATGGAGACAATCAGTGGGTGGAAATAGAATCACCTGAAACCTGATCCTTCCCACAGTGCAATGGGACCACCATTGTCTGCTATTGGCCAATCAAACAATTCTTCAAATGGCAAGTAAAGTAGCAATTATGAAATAAAATTAATCTCATGACATATAAAGATTAAGAAAGTAGTATTCAAGTTTGTTGTTATTAGCAGGCGTGTATAATTATGTGTATCTATCTTCTATACGGGCCTTATTTAATTGTCTTTAATATCTGTACCAAAAGCAATGAAGGTGGAGAGAATCTAGAAAATGCCCATTTCTTTTTCGTTTCCTCAAAAACCCAGAAGTTTATTTAAATTGGAAAAAGAATCAGAGAGAGAGAGAGAGAGAGAGAGAGAGAGAGAGAGAGGAGTGAAGAAAAAGCAGAGAATAAAAAAGAGACCGGATGTTGACAAATTTCATGTCACTGTTCTTGGAAGGGTCGTTTGTTTGTGTGGGAAGATTTTCTTATCTGGGATCTCTCTCTCTCTCTCTAAAAGAAAACTCTTCTCTCTCTTCAGGCACTGGTCCCATCGGATCGAAAATCTCCTCCTTTTCTTCAACCCGACGACGATCTAAGCATCTTTGAAATTGTGTTTCCCAAACACCCACTTTGTGCTTCTCTATATTTATGAAGTTTTCTTCTTCTTCTTCTTCTTTTTTTTTTTTTTTGGTTTTCCATTTTTGTCTTTTGTAGGACCCCAAGTTTATGACTCTAAATTTCCAATCTTTTTTTTTTAACTTATTGGGTTTTTGGAGTCAATTCTTAATAATTGAATCCATGGTTGCTTCTTGAGGAGAGCTGATTGCAGGATGTGGGTCTGAGGTAAATTCTACTCACACTAGTTGTTAATTAGATTTATGGGTGTGATTTGTTTCTATTATTGAGATATTACATTTAATTGGGTTTTTAATATTTCCAAGTTTCTCTTTTTGGGTTTGGTAGATTATTGGATTAGATTGAATGGAACAAAGGTTTTGTACACACTTATATATATATATATATATAATATTATATTATAAATCTAGTGAGATACTTTGCTTTGTTGTAATCTGTTCATTTGGTTTTTTTGTTGATCAATTTCATGGGTATTTGGATTTGATGGGTCATCACCTATACGTGGGATCAAGAATCTATCTTTATTAATTATTATTAATCTGCACAAGAAAAAGTTGCTATTTTTCCCTTGTTCATGGTTGGATTTCTAGAATACAGTGTGCTAGTACTTTAGTTAAATTTCACTGGAAATGCTTAGAATCATCTGTTCATCTGTTTATGCGCATATAATTGTGTTGCTGCTATTTCTGGTGGTAAATTGATTCTACGCGTCGCCTTTGCTATCTGAATTTTGACCGAGTGGTTCCGATTGCATTAGTTAATTGCCCGATTCGTTGCAAATAAAAGAAAGATCTTTATTTGAAGTTTGTGTTCGATTTAGTTTAACCCAGTTTCAATAGAAATTTTCCCATTGACAACCTGTTTGTGCCTTTTCAAGAGCATTACTTCCTCACTCTTTTTTTTTTTGGGTAATTTATTTAAGCAGTGGAAGAAGGTTTCCGGCCAATATCTGAGATCTAGAAGGCCTGGACCAGAAAGTAGTTGTGCACTAGCTCTTTCTCGCAACCGAAAATTGTTGCTTGCATTGTGTTTAACCTAAATAGGATGGCATTAGTCAATTCATCATATGCATCTCTAGATTCATTGCTAGATTCGCTCAACCTATATACGTAACCGTGTTAGATTTTATTCTTCATTTATCATGAACTTTTAGCCATTGGGTAGTGGGCCGAACAATGATTATTAGGCTTCCACATTTTTAAAGTTAAATAGCGTGCTTATCATCTAATGCCATTTACTGATGTAACAGCTATGCATATGAGGGAACCTGATGATAATACCTGTCTTGTTCTACCGTATCCGTGTTATCTATGCCATAACTTTGTCTTCATACTCTAGCATGCGACAAACTGTGCTCCATGTATGCTTCATTTCCTATTACATATAGAAATGCATTGTAATGTCACGACTTTAAGGAAATGAAGGAAAATGATGTGTGACACTATTGCGTAATCTGATCCTTAGAAGGCACATGCTGGTGTAGTTAAAAAGTTGCATGAATGTAAACAGAGGCGCTTTCAAATGCGCTTTCTATAGTAGTTGTCAAATTGAGAATTGCATTGCGAGTTGTTGTCTTTGGTAAGCTGTTGTTTTAGACTAGTTGCGTGTTCTTCCTCGTTGGGAGGAGTTATCGTCTATTTATGCTTGTGTGTTCCTTTGTTTTTTTGCTTGTGCTGCATTGCACTTCTTTTCTTTTCGGTTGAAATAAAATGGCGTGCTTACCCAAAGAAGATGCATTTGATTGAATTCTTTATGTGCCTGCAGTGATTTAGAAGAGAAACTTCACTTCGATTTTTCTCCTTCTGATCCCCTGATGGCCTTGACTAATATTCTTGATATAGACCCACCAACATGATTACTATTATGACGGCTGATGCCAAGTGCGAAACTGTTATGGTATGGAGATAATGAACTAATTTGACAAAAGTCACAAAAGCAATAGCAGGGCTAGACTTTGCGACTTAGCCAAGGTTATCTCCCTGTTGACGTATTAATTGTGGTTAAATGCATTTGCTTTTTCATGTCTCTAAGCATAGCATCATAGTAATGCGTCCATATCGTCTGAATCCTGATTTCTGGTTTAGTGGGACTTACATAAATGATATATGCCTTATTAATGGGCATGCAGAATTGCATACATTGTGGTGGTTATATAGTTTAATTAGTATATTGGCCAATGATATGTGGAGCTATCTGGTACTATTGGTGGATGAAAATTTCCGAGTACTACTGATGCATGCTATTAGAATCAGTAAATCTTATGAGCAAGTGGTAAACCTGTGGATCTTGAAACTAATCTATATTTTACAATTGACAGCTCTAATATTGAAAATACTTGTGGGAGAGTGTGAGATGCATGGCTAAGCCAAATGCATTGTAAGAGAGAAATAAGAGATGATAAAGGTCAGTTGGACTTTGGTGTACGGAACTGAAATCCCGGGTGCGTAGTGCAAGTCCCTAAACCCAGCCTTTCAAACTCTTTTTGGATCATGGAACCGGCCTGTTACTTAGAGGTGGACATGGTTTTGGTAGATGAAGACAAGGAGAGACAGGTTATGGAGGAAATGACTTCAAGTGCTCTTTAGAGACTTTGCTTCTTTGAATATCGTTTGCATTTATGGACCCATGACTCCCATCATCTTAGAAGTGCAGTTTGAAAAATAGGAATGGCCAAAGAAGTGCATTAGAAAGAATAATAAAATGTGGTTTGTTATGCTGACATATAATTAGACATCGATTGTACTTTCGATTTTGAAGATGGCTAGAACTTCTGAAAAGCAGAAACAATTAATTGTCTCGAATATATCCACCTGTATATGCCGTTGGCTTCTGATATATTCACCTGTATTGAAGTTATGGTGTGTCTGGAAATCCTACAGCAACTGAGGCACAAATCCACATCCTTTGGCCTGGTGCTACAAAATGAGAGATGAAGTCCATTCATGGTATCAGAGGAGAGAATGGAAAGATGTACGAGTACAATGTAGAACACCGTTGTAATGCCATGAAACCAAATCAGGATGCTGAGACAATGTTTTGTCTTTCAAGCAAGGAGGGGAGTTCTTGCTGGGAACAGTAGGCATCTAACAGAAGAGGTTTGCATTTACCTGAGGAAGGCAAATGCGAAATGAGTACGTTTGCCGGTGGCCTGGTTAAAAATGATGTTTATTCCATTGAGACTTAATATTACTCCTTCCGTCCCACTTTAAAGAACAATATACTTTAATTTGGTGTAAGAAAATAAAAAAATAGAAAAATATTTTTTGGGGGGAGTGGCATGAATTAGTGCATATTGGGGATGTTGAAATCGCAGTGTATATATATCAAAATGATACATTACTAACACTTGAGTTTATTGATTAGACGGCTGCATAAAAATAAATGTAGATATTTGCTATCGATCCCCTCTGTTTTGTAATTCTTTTTCCCGAATCTAGGCCGCTCATCATATAGAGATCTAAAGTGCTTAGTTCCACCAACTATTCGTCTTAAACAGCTGAAAAAACTAACCCATGTTTCTTCTTTGATTGGCAGGAATGGGAACAAAAGTGCACTGCGAAAGCTACCTGCCTGGATATTATTTCTCCATGAGGGATCTCAATGAAGATTCTAGTAGTAACTGGCCCCTATTTTATCAAGATAAGACTTTAGTAAATGGGCAATATTGCAACAACTACTTGCCCACGACTGTCGGAAATGCATATCCAGGGGACCATAAGGATGCCTTAAAGCAGACGATGCTCGAGCACGAAGCTGTATTCAAGCATCAGGTCTAGTTTGTTCTTTAGTTTCATATTTGACATAGCAATTTGATTTACTACTTCACAGATTCCATTTTACTTCTAGTAATTAAAGGGCCTTCATTTGTTGCTCTTGTTGCTCTTTGATAAATCGAAATCTTGTTGCTCTTTGTTAGGTTTTGAGTGCTCTAATCTTTTGGCAAAATCTTGAATAATTTGATTTCTTGTTGGCAAGCAGGTGTTTGAACTCCACCGCCTTTACATAAGACAGAGGGACATGATGGATGAAATTACAAGAAAGGAAATACAGAAGCATCGGATATCAATGGAGACGTCATCGTCATCAAGTCCATTGGTGTCTCAAATGCCGTATGAAGATGCTTGGAGATGGCATAAACCCAGCATCCCCTTAGCGAATGCTGGTTCCGCTAGACCATCTGTTTCTGTTGCTGAAAACATTAGTTCTCCCCTGAGTTGCACAAAAGCAAATAGCACACTAGCTGGTCGGACTCCGTCCCAAACTGGGTGCAGTTCAAAGGATTGCGAGATATTGGAGGTCAGACCCTCCAAGGTTAGGAAAAAGTTGTTTGATCTTCAACTCCCGGGTGACGTGTATATTGATACAGAAGAAGAGAAACAGTCCCCGGAATATAAGATATCTGACATATCAGGAAATCCTCGAGCCAATATTCATAAGATTCCTTCTGAGAGCAGTGTAAAGTCAAATTTTGGAAGTAGTGTGAAGATCGATGGTGATGGAAATGCTTCAAGATTTGGTTCCTGTTCAAGGAACTCTTTTGGTTTGGCTGACTTGAACGAACCAGTTCTGGCTGAAGAAGCAACTGTTCCTACATCTGTTGATTTTATAGGCTGCACTGCCCGTCATACGGAGATTAAAGATGCAGATTTAGATGCTAAACCAAAGTCTCAGTTTCTTCTGGATTTGTCAAACAAATTCTTGCGGACCTCCCAACATGGAATGAACACCGGGACTCCTGGTAATCCACAAGTTGAGAATAAAAGAATCACGAGAGAGAGGTCGCCCTACATGTCTGAAACAGGTAATGATTTTTCTTGAACTTGGAAATAGGTTGGCCATTCATTGTAAGTTCTCATTTTCGACCATCCTTATTGGAAAAGAGAGAATTTAGCTAGGAAGTCTTCATTCTATAAGGATTCAGAGAAGCTACGTGTATTTGTGGCATTTATGGCATAAGTTTGACGGAGTAAATGATTCTAGGAGAGAGTATCTCAGGCTTTAGCAAGTAAATTTATGTGGCCCACCCATTACCATCTATCATCTTTTGGGCTATGTTTGAATCTTGAATTGGGGGACAAATGGATTTGTAGAGGTCCCGAGGGCAAAAAAACAAGTGGTAGAAAGATAATGAAACCTATCCCCTTTTTACCTAATCTTTTACCCTTACGTAAATCTACTATAAATACTAAGATCCAAACATTGCCTTAGGGAGCCTCAGATCTGTGGAACCACTAAATTTCAAGGGGTTTTTTTTTTTCTTTCAATTAAATAAAGAACAAAGGTAGTGCCAGCGATGCCCATTTGACTTTTTCTTTCTTCTTTCTTTGGGTTTAGAGCTGATAATATTATGCGAATGCTTTCTTCATCTACAGGACACAGTCAAACCCATCTGAATACTTTTCCCCAGGGTCTCCAACCGGATAAGTTGCTTGTGTCTCCCCAGCGGGCACGTGCTACACTAAACGAAGTTCAGCAGCCTATGGAGATGCTCCCATCTGATTATAGCAGGGGAGGTCTGTGGAGAGAGAGCAGAGTTCACAGTTTGGAATTCTCTGAAAGAAGTGATTTCTGTAGTTCTAACCATCTGGAACCAGATGTGGCTTCCCGTTTTCCCAGTCCCTACCCATTGGTTCATGCTTCTGATTCAAACAACAATTTTTCCCACTCCATCTCAACCTGGGGAAAGCGGGATATTAGCTTGACTCAGAAACTGACATCAAGTCAAACACTCCCACATTTAGATCCGTTGGGTGCCATAAGTAGGAGTTCTCAAGCATCTGCTCAGAGCCACGAGACTTTTATAGAGACGTGGCATCTGAATAGAAGTTCTGGGTCAAAACCCGTTTATGGCAGTGGACTAACAAACTGTAATGGGTTTTACCACGGGTCATCATCCTGGTCTAAGGACTTTTCGTCTCGTTTCTCTTCAGCTGGTTTTGATTATTCAAATGGCAATAAGGATGATAAGCTAGCTTCTGAACGTTCTATCAGTTACGGTGCCAAAAGCTACTTAAAGGGCTATAATGATGTAGATGTGAAGCCGGTAAAAGACTTGAACTTGAATGCATGTTCATCCATTCTTGAAGACAGCAAGTGCGAGGGCAATCTGGATGTTTTGCCTTGGCTTAAAGCGAAGCCTGCTAAGGAGTGCACCAGTTCAAGGTGGGATTCAAATTCTTCGGGACTCAGTTTCTTACATGCTGATTCCAACCAATTTTCCAACAGAAGTGAAAATGGGAAAGGTACCTCTCAACTTTGTACGCAGAAAATTACTTTACCTTCATGTGACTCTGAGGTCAGAGCCAAGAGGAATGAGGTAGGTGGCTACCGGGTTACGGCAAAGATTCTTGGATTTCCCATTCTGGACAATTCTTATACCCCTAAGAAAGACTCTTCGTCTGTTGGCTCCACTACTGCATCCCTTCGATGCCCTCCTCAATATGAAGACGTGAAAAATGGATGCAAAAATGGAGGAATTGACATAAACCTGGCTTGTGATCCTGAATCTGGAGCACAAATTGCTGCTGAAGTACTTGTTATAGAGGAAGGGAGGGATGAAAAGGTCGCCAATTTTAGAACTCACTTTGATTTGAACTCTTGTGCGAGCGAGGATGAAGTTACATTAGCGCCCTCTTTTGAAAGCAGCACCAGTGTTAAAGTCAAGATTGCAGTGGATATAAATCTTGAAGCCAGCCCGGTTCCAGACTCCGACGAAGACATTCTACCACAATGCAACATGGAGAAGCCTCACGAAGGTTCTGTCAGAATCGCAGCCGAGGCATTAGTTGCTATTTCTTCCTCCTGTCATCTTGATCATGTGGAGGAGGAGACCGCCACTTGCCTATCTGAAGCTCCTACGGCGGATTCCCTCCTTCAGTTTGTGGAGGTGGTTTGTTCTTACGTAGATGATCTTGAAAGCAAGTTTGGCTCCAAATCAAGAGGTGGAGACGATGAGTTGTGGGACGAGTTTGATTACTTTGAGGCCATGACGTTGAATCTGACAGAGATGAGGGAAGAAGAGTATATGCCTAAGCCTTTGGTTGTTGAAACCCAACAAGTGGAAGAAAACGAAAGTGTTTCACCACAAAATCGACCACGAAGGGGTCAGGCAAGGAGGGGGAGGCAGCGGAGGGACTTCCAAAGGGACATTCTTCCGGGTTTGGCTTCTTTGTCGAGGCATGAGGTAACCGAGGATCTTCAGACATACGGTGGATTGATGAGAGCAATGGGGCATTCTTGGAATTCGGGGTTGACCAGAAGGAACGGCACCAGAAATGGCGGTGCCGCCAGGGGAAGGCGTCGTTCCGTGGTTGACACCACCCCAGCTGTGGCAGAAATTACGGTTTGCGCCGCCCCACTGATGCAGCAGCTTACTAGCTTTGAAGTTGGACTGGTGGATAGAAGTCTAACTGTGTGGGGCAACACCCCTCGGCGGCCCCGCCGCCAGCGATGCATCCCAGCCGGTAATCCGCCGCCGGTTGCTTTAGCCTAATTATGGGATTAGGATTTGGTTAATACGTTGAGGATTTCATATATAGAGATAAGTAGGAAAGTGGGAAGCTGGTTTTATGGCTTTCTGAAGTGAGTTTGTTGTTAGTTATCATGGGATTTGTCCTTGTACCTCTTCTTTAGGGGCCTTAATTTGGGTCCCTCTTTATTTTTCTATTATTGGGTTACAGTCATTGTACTTGAGATAAAGATGTTGCATGATTTCTTCTGGGTTATATATAGAATAATCCTATATGTCAGTGTGCCCTCCTACTGCTTTGGAGCATTCGTTTCTGGGTCCCAGGAGTTGTTATTCTCTGGTAACCTTGGATGCTGTTTGCTCACAATGTACTACTCCTAGCTTTTTGTTTTGAAAATCCCTCAATCAATTAATTGACTCTTTCCGAAACAATTGATTATGTAGCAGCCGTCAAAATGATCTATCCGTCCCCTTATCTAATACCTCGACTAATTCCGGATCCTGAAGTTAAGGATTTGGCAAATCCTAATGGTTTCAAGGTTTGGAATGTTTAATCTTCGTAGGATTCGAAATTGCAACTTCTTTGGGGGCAAGCCATTTAGTTTTTTCATGTCCGCTTAGCCAAACCCCTTATGGTTTAGTATTTTGTAAGTCTCAACGTGGTGATCACCGAAGCAATTATCAGGTTAATTGGATGTTAATATAATTGTTGGATAAGAATCACATTTTTTTCTCAAAATATTGTATGGAGTTAACACTAATCTACACTTGGGGAGAAGGGAAAGGGGATGTGGGGTATAAATCATCACCGAAACTCTACGGGGCCTAATTCGAGGGTCAAACCCGAGATCTTCAAGTTGGGAGAGTCAAAAAAATGTCAACTAAGCTAGTGTGGACTGGAAATAAGAATAGCATTTATACTACAAAGAATAAATGGTGTCGTTATAATTGCTGACTGATATTTTCAGAGACAAATGTAACCTTTTGAAATTAGTTATCAAAAATTGATTAACCTATTTTTTTTTTTGTACAAGTGTTTTATTTCATCGGATCCACGCTTGAACACAAGTTTCTTAATCAGTTTCACTAATAAAGCTTTTAAATGAAGGTGAGTTTTGAAGTTAATGGGTTTTTTTTTTTCCCGTCCTCATCGTTTTTTATGAAAAGTTGAAGTTAAGTGACCATTAAATTTAGAGTAAATTACACTATGCCCCCTCAACTAATTCATATTTTCACTTAACCCCCTCAGACTACAAAATTTGACATTATGCACCCTCTAACTATCCAGAGTTGACACTTAACACCCTTTTGTTAGGTCTCCGTAGGAAAAATGCATCTACGGCCGTCTCCAGCCACCGGACGGCAAATCGGAGCGGTCCAAAAAAATTTTAAAAAAAAATCGTGTGTGCTGACGCTGGAATCAACGGCATCCGACGTGCTTAGGTGCTCGATCCAAACACCCCAAGAATTTAAATGGGGTGTTTTGATCGAGCACCTACGCACGTCGGATGTGGTTGATTCCCTTCCAAGCCCACTCGGTTTTTTTTAAAAAAAATTTTGGGCGGCTCGGATCGGCCGTCTGGTGGCTGGAGACGGCCATCGGTGCATTTTTCCTACGGAGACCTAACAAAAGGGTGTTAAGTGTCAACTCTGGATAGTTAAAGGGTGCACAATGTCGAGTTTTGTAGTCTGAGGGGGTTAAGTGAAAATGTGGGTTAATTAAGGGGGGCTTAGTGTAATTTACTTACCACTTTCATTATTAAAATTTTTGATTTAATTGTGCTCAAGTGACTTCCATTTTACTTTTACTTTTACTTCTACTTCACGAGATACTCCCACGGTTTGGAAGAGTTGTATGCCTTCGAGTCAAACTAAAAACTTGCGCTTCGAACACACTTCCGTCTTCCCTCAGATTTGGAAAATGCCAATTCTTTTGTCATATAGAATAGAATTCAAGGAAAATTGTCATGTTTGAAATTGAGAGCGAGCGTGATTGAAAGAAATAGCAAAACGCGGGTGCAACATTTTCGCTGGTTTTTTTAGTAAAATGACACAATTCATTGCCCAAAAATAAAAATGGCAATGAAAAAATGACGTTCATGAGCGTGAATGCTCTTATCTCCCACCTTTCTAATGTTACCCAAACTCAATTCTTCTGTACTGAAATTCCTCTTATCTCTGTACTGGTGCATTTCCGGCAATTGGATCGAATAATTTTTTTACTAAAACATAAACAATCTCACACCATCCTTTATTTCTTTGTTTCTATTCTGTAGTGGGATTATTTTCTTATATTGATTGAGTTATTAGACTTGGTTGTCTCGTGAACTCTTACAATTGATGTAGTGTTCCGGATTTGTATTATGTATTTCATATTTATAAAAAATGATCTCTTCTATCGATTTGAAAAAAAAAAAAATCTACCCAAAATGCGGGTACATACATGAATTTCTTGGTACAAAGGATTCGAGGGATGCTACCCGCCCTTTTTCAACTTTAATACTTGCCCGCGTTTTCCACAACCAAAGACACAAATCGAAGCCATCAAACCCAGCCAGATGAGATGATAATAAGAACAAGAACATGAAACTCATCTCACTGTTTCGGAAAAACATCTCTCACATCCGAACCCTCCAGTCTAGAACTATATCTTCCTCGCAAACCCATCACCAATTTCCCCAAACCGACCAAACCCTAGCTTCAATCTGCTCCATCTCTTCAAACCCATTTTTTTCCCTTCTGGGTCTCTGCAAATCCGTCTCCTCTCTCCGAAAAACCCACTCCTTGCTCGTGGTTCACGGCCTCGCCTCCGACCTCCTCTTCCAAACCAAATTGGTAAGCTTATATGGTTTTTTTGGCCGCATCCAAAGCGCCCGCTTGGTGTTCGATACAATTCCTGATCCGGATATTTATTCGTATAAAGTGATGGTCAGATGGTACTTCTTGAATGATTTGTACTTTGAACTTGTTGGGTTTTATAACTGTTTGAGGAAATGCCTCAGAGAATGTGATAATGTTGTTTTTTCCATAGTGTTGAAAGCGTGTAGCGAGTTGGGGGATTTTGATGGAGGGAGGAAGGTGCACTGTGAGATTGTTAAGGTAGGGAGTCCGGACGGGTTTGTGATGACGGGTCTTGTTGATATGTATGCCAAGTGCGGAGAGGTTGAGTATTCTCGCGAGGTGTTTGATGACATTGTCGATAGGAATGTGGTTTCTTGGACGTCGATGATTGTTGGGTACGTGCAGAACGATTGCATAGAGGAGGGTTTGGTTTTGTTTAATCAGATGAGAGATGGGTTGGTTCAAGGTAACCAATATACTTTCGGGAGTATAGTCACTACGTGCACAAAATTAGGAGCATTACATCAGGGGAAGTGGGTTCATGGATGTTTGATGAAGAATGGTATTGAATTGAATTCTTTCTTGGTTACTTCTCTGGTAGATATGTATGTGAAGTGTCGAGCCATCAGAGATGCTCGGTCTCTATTTGATGAGCATCATGTGATTGATCTTGTCTCATGGACAGCGATGATTGTTGGGTACACTCAGAATGGCTATCACGATCAGGCATTGGAGTTGTTTACAGACAAGAGATGGAAAGTCATTTTGCTCAATGCTGTTACCACTGCAAGTGCACTATCAGCATGTGCACAGTCAAGCAATTCAAAGTTGGGTAGATCAATTCACAGCCTTGGGATTAAGCTTGGTTTAGAAGATCATACTGTGACAAATGCTCTTGTAGATATGTATGCAAAGTGTCATTTGATAAAAGATGCTCAATTTTTATTTGAGAGGTTTTCTGATAAGAATTTGGTTGCTTATAACTCAATTATCTCTGGGTATTCCCTAAATGGCTCTGCCTATGAAGCGCTGAAATTGTTTCATCAAATGAGATTGGAATATGTGGTGCCAGATGCAGTCACGTTGGTAACTGTCCTCTCGGCTTGTGCTTCCCTCGGTGCTCTCCCAGTTGGTTCCTCTCTTCATTCTTACTCTTTAAAAGGAGGCCTATTATCATCCAGTGTTTACGTTGGCACTTCACTTGTCAACTTTTATGCAAAATGTGGTGATACTGAATCTGCGCGCATAGTTTTTGATGGGATGAGAGAGAAGAACAGAATCACGTGGGCAGCGATGATCGGTGGTTATGGAATGCAAGGGGATTGCGATGGTTCCATTGCACTCTTTACCGATATGGTCAAGGAAAACTTGGAACCAAATGACGTCATCTTCACGAGTATTTTATCTGCTTGTAGTCACACAGGAATGGTTGGAGAAGGGTTGACGTATTTCAACTCAATGTGCCAGAAATACAATTTTGTTCCATCCAGAAAGCATTATGTATGTATTGTTGATTTATTGGCTCGTGCAGGTAGGCTTGATGAAGCTTGGGATTTTATTGCAACTATGCCAATCAAACTGGAAGTGAGTTTATTTGGAGCTTTCCTCAATGGATGCTTTCTCCATTCGAGGTTTGACCTTGGGGAGGTGGCAGCAAAGAGAATGGTAGAGTTGCATCCTGATGAAGCTTGTTACTATGTGCTCATGTCCAACTTGTATACTTCAAGTGGAAGGTGGAACCAAGCTAATCAGGTAAGGGAGTTGATGAAGAAAAGAGGGTTGATCAAATCTCCTGGGCGTAGCCATGTAGAAATGGAAATCGAAGAAAATTTTCCTCCTCTAAGAGTGGCTCTTGCTTGACAGTTGCATGATTCATTCCAGAGGTTGATTGGTACCCAACATGAAAAATTGTGAAGGAACCAGTTTGTGAAAGTTTATCTTTGCCATGGCTTGTGATTGATGGATTTTGGTTATACATGTTGGAGTGAATTTGGAAGTGTAAAAACATTTCGACTTGGAGTTGATTTGTTGATATCAAGGTCATTTGCTGCAGACTAAGCATTCTGTCTTCACTCGAAATGACATTGAAGTTCTCATGCATCTTCAAATTATGACGACAAAGCATCGGTGTGTATTGACATGACATAACTGCAGAAGTGAATTGTAAAGCTGGAAGAAAGCTTAGAACGCGAGTGAGCTCCAGCATTCATGACTTGTAGACAGAGAAGAAGAATCCAAGAACAACTTATTTTTTTGATACTATATAGCTACCCATTTTTTTTGTGATATTTACTCCAGTTCTGAAATATAAGTTACAGAAGTTTGCGACAGAATCCAAATTCAATATACATACGACTGTTGTAATATCAAGGGTTCATTTGCGCAAAAAAGTGCAAGTGAATCACTGGTGACCTAACCTAATGTGCAAAAAGGTGAGATCGTCTTTCTAGAAAGGGGAGATGAGGGTCATCTCTGAAGCAACTACACGAAGCCAAGTCCATAAGCTAAAAGACTTCGAACCTATTTCCATAACAATCACGAAACAAGTAATCAGACCTCGTAGGATCATTCCATCCAGAACAAAGCTTCCACCTTCATGGCCCAAATACAGCTCCTTCCATACTTGTCAACCAATTAAATTGAAGAAACAGCTCACAGCAAAAAATAGCACCAGCAGGATAATGCAGCTGTAGTGTCATTACAGAACGGCAGCAGAATGCAGGCAGTCAAAGGCGTGAACACAAGAGCAGACATTGAGATAAGAAAGCGGCACTACCCACAGAAATAGCCATAAGCTGAGCAATTACAAGAGTGAAGAGCCAAGAAGTGCACCACCATAGCAGAGCAACCTTGAAACCAGCTGAAGCAACACTTCAGACATCAAACAAACATACAACCAACACCCACAATGGAAGTGACAACTACCAAACAACCCCACCATTAGTTTCCCTTCGCTGCTATGCATAGGTCAGAAAGGTAAACCATCTAAACCAAACAAAATTCCCTCAATGCACTTGGATCCTATTGAAAGATTCAGGTAGATTCCATGTTACTGCAGCTCACTTATCTCCAGACCTGCTTTTTACCTCTAAGTGTTGCCTGTCCAGTATAAAGGACACCGTGGATCCCACAATCCTCTGGTCTTGCTTTAGACTGAAAGATTTTATTATTTCCTTGCTTCCAAATAGCACACATTGTAGCTGTGAATCCTAGCTATTTAGCAGTAACAAAAGCAGACTTACCCCTCAATACTTCATTTGCCATGCCCTTTTTCTACTCGGGATATGGGGCTATATGTTGTTTGAAACAAGTTTTACAATAACATTTCTTGATTTGGCTATCTAAAAATATCTTTCTCCACTTCGTGGGTTCAATGATACTCCTCTAAGTAGTCGTCCCCATGTTGAGCCACCTCAAAAGGGTCTTTCTGCCTCCTGCAGCAAGAAATGTCATCCCTTTCAAACCATTTACTCCGAGGAATTTGGAACGCATTCCCAGGCTTTCTTCGTCTCATTAAGAAAAATTTGCAATCTCAATCTCTATAGCAATGTCGGGGCACTGACTCCCACACTCTGCCATTTTGAAGGAATAGTGAATCCATGCCAATTTGAAGGCCCTCAGATATGCGAAGGAACTTTTCAAGACCGGCCTCAATATTCCCACCCATGATTTCTAGCATGTTGCTATGAGCTGTAAGTTTGTAACACTTGTTCCTCGGGGAAAGTAGTTGTTAGAACTAATTGGAACTTCATTTCTCCATTATTACAGTCTTAGTCACCTATTAAGCTTTGTAGATCTTCCAGTACGGTGTAAATTTCACTTGCTTGTGAATGAGACTTATCATTTGCTCCAAATCTGTGAACTGTCTTATCAATTTCAATTGTACTGTACCCCTGGACCTTCCTTAGACCCATATTGGTCATCATCGATCTTATCATCCTAAACTCATCCCAATCACCTCCTTCCGCAAAGATATTAGATAAAAGAGTATAATATCCCGTATCATCTGTCTCTAAATTTAAAAGGTCTCTTAGGATACTTTTAATCATGTCCATCCTCCTATAACTTCGACACCCGTTCAGAAGAGCACCCAAAATGCTTGCATCTGCAGCAAATGGCATCGTGTTAACAATTCTATATGCTCCATCGATATCGCCAGCTCGGCTCAGAAGATCAACCATGCAAGAGAAATGTTCAGACGTGGGAGCAACACCAAAGTCCCTTATCATTGCGCTAAAATATGACTTCCCTTCATCCACATATCCCGCGTGACTACAAGCAGATAGAATATTTGTGAAAGTAACTTCATTTGGTTTTATTCCTGACCCTACCATCTGCTTGAAAAGTGAGATAGCAGGACCAATCTCTCCGTGCATCCCATAGCCGCCTATAATGGCACTCCAGGACACTACACTCCTCTCTAACATGGTATCGAAAACTCTTTGTGCCATTTGAAGTTCTCCACATTTTGCATACATGTCAGTTAAAGCTGTATCGATATATGCATCCTTCGCTACACCATATGTAATTAGCTTATGATGAACCCATTTTGCCTTTTCTAAATATCCTAAATTTGAGCAAGCTTGAATTACAGCCAAGAAGGTCACTTCATCTATTTCTAGGCAATTTGAAAACATATAATCGAAGAGACTAATTGCTTCTAAAGAATTACCATTTTGAGAAAACCCACAGATCATTGAATTCCATGTTACTACACTTCTCTTTTGGTCCTCGTTAAATATCATGAATGCTGAATCCACAAAGCCACATTTGGAGTACATATCCATCAGCGAATTCTTGACAAACTCACTTGATATACTGGTTTTAATGATATGCCCATGGATCTGATGTCCAAACCAGGACAAAGAGATATCTCCACAAGCAGAGAGAACACTTGCTAAAGTAAATGAGTCTGGCAATATTCCTAGACTCTTCATTTGCACAAATAGCATTAAGGCCTCGTTTGAAAGCCCTTCCCGAACATATCCAGATATTATCATGTTCCATGACACAACATGCTTCCCTTGAGTTTTATCAAAGATCTTCTGACAATATATAACATTCCCACAGTTAGCATACAAATCTATTAGCATTGGTCCCAAAAGATCACAGCCCGTGTCCATAGCTCTTCTAACAACAAAACAATGGACTGATTTCCCTGCTCTAAGCCAGCCAAGCCTAGCGAAACAAGATAGAATTCCCATCATGGTCACTTCATTGGGTTGCACATTGGACTCTTGCATCTCAACAAAAGTGCTTAGTGCTTCTTGATAGCAGCCGTTCTGATTGTAGCATGTAATCATCACTGTCCATGAAGAAGTACTCCTTCGAATAATGTAGTCAAAGATCACTTCAGCGCTATACAAGTCACCGCATTTACCATACATTGCAATGAGAGAATTATCCAATGACCCATCACTTTCAATCTCCTTTCTCAAAACATAACCATGAACCGATTTCGCTTGTCTCAAAATTCTTACTTCAGCACAGGCCTCCGCCACACCTAGCATAGTAACCACGTCTGGTTCTTGACCTTCCATGATCATCTCACGGAACACTTTCAACCCTCCACTCACCTCTCCGTTCTGCACGTAACTTGACAGAATCGAACTCCACGAAACAACATCTCTAACAGACATTCCATCGAACACCTCACGAGCATCGTCTAACCTACCGGCTTCACCGTACATACTAAGCAATGAGGTCTCAACAACAGAATCAGACTCAAACCCACATTTAATTACTCTCCCATGGACCTTCTGGCCCATACCCAGATCACCAAATCCAGAACAAGCTCTTAATACAGAAGGAAATATAAAGTTTGTCATACGGGTTTCATTACTATAAACCATATTATTGTAAAGGGCAATGGCTTTTTCAAATAAGCCATTCCACACGCAGCACTTGATGAGTACACCCCACATGAAAGAATCTGGGTTTGGGAAGTGATCAAAGACGAGTTGGGCAGGTTTAAGGGTACCCATTTGGGCATATGACTCAATGAGTTTGGTTGAAGCGAGTGGGTCCATGTGGAGTCCGGTGACAAAGAGGTGGGCGTGGAGTTGAGCTATGGTTCTTGAACTTGTGCATGATCTGAATAACGGCATGTAAAGTGTCATCCTTTGTGTTTTTAAACAAGTATATATTGAAGTTATTTGTAGAAAATTTCTAGTAGATTTAGAACACCATTCCAAAAGTGTTTCTTGGGGAGAGAGTTCCACTGTGTTCGCTATGTGTCTCTACATTAAACCCCGCCCTCTCCATGGTTTCCAATATGTTCTCTCTCCTATTGGATGGTGTCGTCACCTCCAATTCTTTTTCCATTTTTCATCGGGAGCCTCTCATGAATTTCAACGCCGCAAACACTGAAGCAAGGTGACTATATGCGAAAAATGCTACGCGCACGACCAACACAACGGTTGTGCGTCTAATTCTGACCGTCTAAATGTATTTGAACCGTCTAAATTTAAAAATAACTCTCTCAGGTACAAGTTTAACTTTTTTGGAAAGCATTTGAGTAAATTCTGACCATTTATTACATAATGGACGGATAGAGATTGATTGTATACTGTGCTTTACACAACCACTATGATGTGTGTAGCACCCATAAATGCTACACGTGCATATATGAGGTGCCCAAATTGTGCGCAGCTAGGTCCGTCGGGTACCAAACTAATTATCCATGTCGTTTATTAATCTTAAAATAATTTTTGAGTTTTTCACTAAAGATCAATCTAATAGAATCGTAAGTGCATGATTCAATTTTTCAATTTTTATTCATAATTCAAAATCATGAATTACAAATAAAAACTTAGACAATTGAATTATGCATTTTCGGTTATTCAATTGAGTTGATTTTGTAATAGCTAACTCGAAAAACTATTTTAAAATTACTAAATGGTATGGATCATGAATTATGAATAAAAGTTAGACAATTGAATTAGGCAATTACGATTTTACGGTTATCCAATTGAGTTGATTTTATAGTGGTTGACTCGAAAAACTATTTTAAAATTACTAAACGACATGGATAATTTGTGTGAGACCCAAAAGTGGACCCCACAGACCCATTTGTGCACAATCTCTGCACCTCCTATTTGTATGTGCCAGATTTCTAATATTGGAATTGGATCCTCTCCGGTCTTTAATTTGGGCGGTCCAAATCTAAATCGTCTATTGTCGCAATCAATGGTTCGAATTTGTTTAAGAGAGTAAGGGTTTGTGAGTAAACCCGAACCATTGATTAAGAATCTCTAAGCAAATCCGAATTATTGATTTTGCCAATGTATGGTTCGGATTTGAACTTTCATCATCTTGAACCGGAGAGGATCCAAAGGAATTTTATTATGCACACATGTCAAAAGAGATTCTATAATGCACACATGTCTCACGAATTTTGTAGAGAAATTGATGTTTGTACTCCATATTTATATAAATGCACTCCAAAACATTTCTTTTTGAGTGCATTGGGAATTGTGACATGTATAATTTTTAAGTGACATGTATAATTTTTAAGTAGGAGTACTAAAGAAGACGATTGTAGAGTGCATATTTATTAAAAAATATGAAGTACAAAAATCATTCCCCATCTTATAATATGCACACATATCTCATGAATTTTATGTCCTCTTTATCCCCTCACAGGGAAAAGAGTCCAGGAATATTTTCCATTCTTAGCCTTCTAAATGGCCCGACCCAATATTAATTCATCAACATCAAGCATGCATTTTTTTTTGTTATGTCTCCGTGAAAAAGAAAAGGAAAAATGGAGAGTGCTGCTATGTTTGGTCGCCCCTCCTCCACCTCTTTTTCTTAGCAGAAGAGAAATTGTTTTGTTTTGCTCTAATATTGAAATTTAGCGGTCCATTTTGCTCCAACAATTATCTAACTTATTAACTTGCATCTTATTATAGCAAAAAGCCGGGATTGCAGCTCAATATTGCATGCAATCATTATCCGAAGCTACCATCTTCTACCTCCACAATTATGAGCATGTTTGATTCGAGAAAAATACAGAATGAATAATTCAACTGAGATCTATAATCTCATCAGACGAATAGTGAAGAGATTAATAATATCACACCCCGTAGCATTATACATCCCACACTAAGATTATGTAATCGATGCATGCTTAATTCCGACCATCGGAATGGTAATCAAACACCAAAATATGTAGTAGCACCTTTCAATATGTACTCCAATTCGATGCTCACATTTGATCAAACAAACGGATCTTTAGAATAGTTCACGAAACGAAGGAACTTGCGGTTGCCAACAATGGGACTCAAATTCAAAGCATAGAATTGTCTGCTGTTTCTACATCAATAATAAAACTTCCTTCAAGTTTAGATGCTTTGTACATCCGAAACAAAACATCCACAGTCACCAAAAGACCAAGCTACATATGTACAACTGATCAGCTATTTATGTGATATACAACTTGTAAATACCAAATCATAGGAAATTGGCTCACTTTGAAAAACAAATAAGAAAACTGAACTTGTACAGAATTCTGGCAGTCACAAGGTTATCTTGCTCTCCAAAAGCCCAAATCATCAGAAATCAAGCAATACCCACTCACGAATCACCCCCATTTTCTTCTGGTTCATCGTAGGGGACCTCATGTCGAGGTCTATTGTACTTCTCGCGCAGCTGTTTGATTGGGATGAGGTCTCCAGCTGCATCCATACCGAGGAATAAAAAGGACATGTACGGATGCTCAAACCTCCCCTGCGTATTGTTAAGAACAAGGCAAAAACATAGTAAGATATGTGATCACAAACACTTTGGCTTATTTCAGAACCAATTTCGCAGGACAGTTTTCGAGTTTTATTTTTTGGGTAAGTAGTTTTCTAGTATTTGCTCAATAACGTAGACATTTTGCAGAACATTAAGAAGTTGTTTGTATTTCTCATAAACCATTTTTGCTTAGAAGGTAACATATGAGAGCTAAGAGTGCGGGAAGTGCGGACAATTCAGAACGAATGAGAATGTTTTTGTTTTCAAAAACTGTTCCTAAAGTGTTCTCCAAAACTGGTTCTGAAAGCAACCACCAAACAGGATCAATTGTTAGCTCAAAAGACGATAATATTCACCTTGTCTGGTTGATCAGGTGCCAGTAAATTTTCCTCAGCAACTGCAATTCAAGAATCATTTACATGGAAAATCAGGTTATCGGGCACGGAAGAGATTTACAAAACTGACACGTCCATGGCAAGAAAATGTCAAACCTTAGCACCAATGGAACCAAGCCTTTGTGGGTCAGAAGATATGCAAATGGGGGTGATGGGAAGAAAATAGGTTTAATCAAATGGGAGAAGATTAAGACCAAGATCCGGCTAATTACCATATACGACTAGTAGGTCAGGCTCCGAATATACATCAACCAAGACCTACAAAACAATAGGCCAAACGAAGTAAATATCATTTATCTTCCTTTGCCCACAACAGAAATGTCAAAAGGCATTCACAAATAGGAACAGATAGACAAGATGAAGACGTCAATGAAGAGACACACATATGAGATGAGCACACAGGAACACAGAGGCAATACGAAGATACAAGGGAGGACAGAACACTGTTGCTGCACTAGAGATCAGATTGAAAGATACTACACAAGATAATCTACAAAATCAGCAAACTATTGTTTATATGTTCTCTATCCCACAACCAAACCCTGAAAGACTCCATTATCTATCTGGCCTTTGTAACCGTGAAGATTATTATGTCACCATCAAAATCAGAACAAGTTTTCTTATAATCAAAATCAGAACAAGTTTTCTCATGAAATTATAAGAATCTGAAAGCATGCTTTCCTCAACACCAATGGGCATCATATCTGGTACTCATTGATCATTGTTTAACCATCAGCCCACGGAAGAGAAGTGTGTTTGCACATATTTGGTCCACGTGTTTTACTCAGCAGGGATTGGGGTTATTGCCCATTGGTGTCCTTGCATAGTAATGATGGAGCTAGTGCCATTATAATGGCACAGTTGTACAGAAACCAATGATGCTTTTCAAGCGGACCATTTGTAATAAAAACAATTGCATATTGTTTTGGAGGGGGTGGCACCAATTGAAGACAAGTTGAGAAAAAGCTCAGTTAATTATTATGCAGGTTGTTAAGGAATAAGGACTATTTTGTCGGCAACAAGCTGAAATGAACAAGAGAATTCCTAGACATGTGATGATCTAGACTGAAAGTATGTAAATGATATCATTCTCTGCTGTTCCAAAATCTTTTGAAGGTGCACACTCAAAAAGTACAGACATCACCAACAAGTATAGATATTACTACTTTCACTTCCTCTAGACCTGTTCAGCATGCTGATACACCAAGAGACCAATACAAAAAAGATTGACATAAAATGAAGTCATTTTCATTGCTATGTATCAACAAACGGAACAAGAAGCACGGCAATTACATGTCCCAATTAGAAAACCTGCAATCCCCCGTTTGATAAGCGCAAGTCCATGGGCGTGCGTGTGTGTAACTTTTACCAAGTTTTCAGAACAAAGTAAAGAATTTTATCGCCCGCATAGCAAAAGGTGTGGTCCCACACATTTGAACTTATCTAAAAACAAGCTCAGACACCTGACATAAGTAAATATTTCTATAAAGCAAAATATGCAAAATCACTTCATTCAAAGCTTGGATACTAAAAGAAGGTGGTTGCAAAGCAAGCCCAATAGTGTTTCATAAAGGACAAGAGAGCAATGCACTGATAACAAGCTGAGAAATAACGAAGATAGAGTTCGTTCATGCAAGCACACTCATAAATCAAAAGAAATGGTTAAGACAATTTCAACCTGATAAAATGGCTGGCTAGGACCATGAGACAACTTTTCGACTTTTGCAATATCCTTCCACGAACTTGATTCACAGCAAAATGGATCCATTCCACAAATAACACCTCGATACCCTAGTAATGAATCAGTTCCTTATAATGCGATCTAAGAATAATATGAAGAAAATTTTGAAAAATATATAATCAAAGTGTTGTCCATGACACACGCAGGTATCTACCAAAGACTTTGTGTGGTAAAGGAATTTTGTTAGTGGATGATTACCCAGAAAAAATTCCTACCCAAAAAGGCTGACAACAAAGAATATGTCAGCTTAACAGAATAGACCTCAGTTTCAGAAAAATCAGCTCGCATGCTAAATGTGAAAGAATATGCAAAACAAAAAAAGCCTGAACTCTTATAAAACTCCAACTGGGAGTATTAGAGAACACCCTACCTTCTTCAAAGAAGAGGAAGAAGGCCATGGCTATGTTTTGGCTTAGAGGATTCTCTGACGACAAAGAAAAATCTAAAGTTGCATTGAAGTGTTCTCAACTATTCTTCGACTATATTGATGTTTAAGTTAACTCTTTTCACTGGAGAAAATTCAAATGAACATCTACCTGTTTCTAATAGGTCGTATGACAGTAGCATGTTCTTCGGCACTTGATCTAGCATGCTGACATGAAACCAAAAACCATGTGGTCTGTTGGGATTTCTCACGAGGACAAATCTTTTAAGACTCCTGATCTCAAGAAAGACTCGGATCCTACTATATAGTATTGAATGTCTTAAATGTTCCAAAAGTGTCCACGTAATTGTACAGTTGTACCCAACTTTGGGATATAGATACTAAAATCCTACTATTTAGGAGTTGGGAGGTGTCCGACTTCTGGAGTCAGGACACACTCACCTATTTATCGTACCCAATTCCACATAATATTCTAACAACATTAAGTTGCTATCACTACTCAAGTGCCTTATTCGTGTATGGTGCCAAACACACAGCCCATACTGTCGTCCTTGACATAGCCAGTGGACACGGATACAACAGAATGAGACAGTTGCTCATTGTATAGACTGTATTCTGATTGCTGATTAAGATAAGGAACCGAAGTCTATTGATTAGAAGGGCCCGCAAATCATAACTTGAGCATCTTAATTCCAAAAATTCACTAATAATATGATGACAGAAAATAAATATTATTCCCAAACAGATCAACAATGAAGTCGCAATGGCAGAACAAATATCTACCGAATATTTTGTGCCCCACTTTCTGGCCCAATCGAAATGCATATTGAGCATTTCCATACAGTTGAGCTGTTGCCGTGGCAGCAAGCGACTCTGCCTCAAGCTTAGATATTTTATCCCGTAATTCAGCTGCCAGTCCATAATTCTCACTCTGAACTGCATTCTGAAGGTCTGATCTGCATGTACAGAAGTAGAAACTATCTCACAGATGTTCCGCTAGAATAGAAAGAGAATCTAAAAAATGAAACATGTACCTAACACAGTTAGAAAATGGCCTGAATCTTCAAAACCAAAAATAATATACAAGACACGCAAGATATTAGACTTACCGCAGCCGTAAGATACTTATAGCCATGTCTTGTGCTTCACTCTTCGAGTTTGATCCTCTTCTTCCTTCTTGCAGCTTGATAACCTCAGTTTCAACCTTCCAAGGCAAAGAACTATAATTTATTAATATGCCACAATGCCATTTGAGAGCCATTTTCCAGCAAGTGGTAATGGAGACAAGTACACAAGATTGGCTTCACAATAATCACTCATCGCCAATCACCAATTGCAATGGCCAGATAGTAGCTTTAATCAATAGTTTAAAAGAAGAACAAGAAACATAAAAAGCTGGTATTGCCATAATTTTTGTTAACTTCGAATGAAAATCTACCAACAAACAAATAAAGCACCTTAAAACTTAAGGAAGAAAGCTTGTGAAGGGTGGGCCTCAATATGGGTGCCACAATATGGTGAATCAACCAAGCTAAGCGTTAGTCAATCTAACCTCAGTAAGCTTGTTTCTCAGATGTTGAGCATATTCATAGTCCTCCAAGTTCAGAGCACGCTGCCGACATAAACAGAGAAATATGATAAACAACACTCCTATGGATGGGATCGGGGGTGATGGTGGGGTGGTTACTTCATGTAAATGGCACAATAATTAAAGGAAGACGTTGTAAAAGCATCCCAACCTGCACTTGAGTCGCCAAGTCGAGCTGAAAAAAGAAAATCAGTATATCCTCATTGGCACTTTCACTTCGCTCTGAGCTTGCTCCTGATCGCTCTGAGCTTGCTTCTGATCCCTGGTCCCTTCCTCTAAAAATCCAACCAGCTTCAACCCTCACATTTCGATCTCTCGATAAGTCAGCGGGCCTAATGAAGGGTAATTTCTGTGCACCTTGATACCAAAGGCATGGACTTCCAACTCCAAAGATTCCGTGGATTTGCTTTGTTAGCCTCAAATGCTTCCCTAAAAAATGGGTAGATCCGCACCAGCTATTACTTCCAGAGGGAGGTAGAGTGCTTGCTGATATAACTTGCACCATTTCTACACTAAAACAAATTCCCCTTCTTTCGTTTCCCGTTCCTTTGAACAACTACCCCACCTTTTCCACCCTCCTTTTTTACTGCCTCTGCATCTGATGTATTCATGTAACACAGAAATGCTCAGCCATATTTTATTTTACGAAGTTAAACAGGCAACAATGGCATAGAATTACGTTCTTCAATTGAAATGCGATCACGCAATTATTGTCCCAAATATTCAAATTAGATCAACGTTACTTGAAAGTACAATGATTTGAAACTTCAATGTCAGAATCTTTAAATGTTCCACAATTCCATAAATTCCAGTTAGTTGAACACATAGTCCAATTGTATGCAAAATTTGGGTTTTGATGGTATTACTGCATAAGCCAATGGGTTCATATGTGCAGTTAGGGCCCACTAAAATGCATCAATTTCCAAAAAACAAAACAAAACAAAACAAACTTTCCTTTCTGAAATCATGTCCCTTTAGACATCACAGATACATGCCGCAGTTGCCACTATATTATTTTGAGCATATAATAATAACTTCAACGCGTAGAGTTAGCTAGATTGCTATTCCAAATCAAACACAGTTTTACGCAGATGAAAATATTCCAAGGTAAAACAATTAAACAATATCTAACATGAGTCACATGACTAAGAGGGATTGCTCCTGCAATTACTGCTTGGACAACTTTTGGACTTGCTTAATCAGCTTTCTAACTACAAATTCAACGTAAAATCCTAAGCCTAAACCAAAACCTAAAAGAAACAAAATCGATGTTTCGGATTGCAAAAGGAGAAAGAATGAAATATAGATACAGAAGAAGTAAATAGAAAATAGGAGCCATTACATTGATAATTCGATGATTAATTCAATTAAATCAAAAATCAATCACAAAAACGATGAGAAAACCCCCAGCAGAGCAAAAATTATTCAGTGCCTGTGGGGCACACCGCCACGGCACCGACCGGGGTGGTGCCCCAAACCCCTCTTCCAGCGCACAATCTTGTGAGGTCCAGTACTAGGTCCCCACCTGGGGCACCAGGGTGGCAGTGCCGCAGTGGCACCCAATAATCTCTGGCATTGGCAGAGACAGTATGAGAGTGAATAAAATTGATGAATTCTAAAAATAGGACTTAATGGGTAAATAATCGCTAGCGGGCCTATCTGACTAGATTCGACTAATTGCTATGCACCGATTTAAATTACTATGCCTCAAAGTTTGAAGGTGGCCGACTGCCGGACCACGGCGACTTTTAGAACATTGGTAAACATACAAAGATATAGACGTATATGTATATGCATGTATATATTTACCTGATTTGCGAGTTTGCCAGAGAAGAGTATATGGAAGTCTGAGCAGCAGAGTTCAGTGTCGAACGATTTTGATGATCCAAAACCCAACCGTTCAATTGAGGGAATAGATTCTTCCTTTTCCTAACGTATATAAATGCTGCAGAAGATATTTGGGTAAACTACACTGACTCCCCTTGGGTTTCTGACAATGTACCGACGTCTCCTCTGGTTTCGAAAATTACTGTCACCTCCTCCCCTTACTTTTGAAACTATTTTCTTTCCCCCGTTCGTCAAATATGACATCACGCAGTTATCTTTAAACGTAAAAAGACTCAAATATCCTCAAATGAAAAAAAAAAAGGAGAGAGACTACACTTGCCTTCCTTTTTGTAAAGGCTAATGATAACAAAAGATTTTTTCTCTCGCTAGAAAACTTTTTCTCTCCTCAATCGGCTCTCCCATGGTGGGGGGAGGATGCCGCCTCCTCCCCGCCACACCCACCCTCCACCGCTTGTTAACCTCCTTCATTTTCCAAGAATAAGCATCACCCTAAACCCCTCTGCCATTCGCTCTACCGATAGTGCGCAATTCCTCTCCGCTAGCCTCTTTTCCGCCTCCGTCTTGTTTTCTTTGTCAGCTTGCTGTTCCGGCGTTGCGTTTCCCCACGGTTCCAGCCACGCACGTTTCTCTCTCTAACACTCAGCTATTCGGTTCCCCTTTTCAAAAGCCCCTTCCCCCATTGTTCAGCTGGTTTTTTCCAAAACCCGATCGGCGCCCCCTTTTGTCCGATCGATCTTCTCCTTTTTCCTTTCCCAATTGGATCTGACTCTCCCCCCTCTTGCCTCCCCTTCCCTGTCGGATCCGATCGGGTATTACCAGTGCGTGGCTGAGTCCTTGGTTTTGGGAGCTTTATTTGTTTATTGCAGGTTTGCTAGAGTTTTGCAGAGGAACCTATGACTACCCAATCTGTGTCGGTCGCCTGTTAAAATGGGCGCGATCCGGCCAGCGGCATGGTCGCATTCGGTTGACGTGGTGGGCTCTTCTGGGCTGATTGCTCTTTTGAGGACGCTAACCTCGGTTGGGGTTTTGTTGGGATGCATTAGTTTAGGTTTGCTAGTAGTTTCTAGATGTATTGTAAGGTTGGCGAGGGTGGGTTTGTTTCTGTTGTATTAGATTTATCTTTCATTTGTCCTTGTTTTGGCCGCATGCACAGAAAAATACATTTTTCACACTATGTTCTGTTCTTTAGGCCCATGGTGGCCTTCGTTTGTCGTCGGTATTTCTAGGCCGCTTGTTGGCCTTTATCTTTTGGCGACAGCATAGTATTTGTGTCTTTTATGTTTTGCGGATTAATACGCTGTGTTTTGTTTCTTAGACCCTAGTTTGGTCTTCACTCATCGTTGGCGTGTCTTCATTATTGAAACGGCGACAACACAATTGTACTTTCCTTATTATCATTAATACATTTCTTGCTCTTCCACCCAAAAAAACACAACCGCATGGAAGCGCTCTACAACGTCAAATCAAAAGTCAATCCAACCTTACCTGATATGTTCCGCTAAGGATTTTTAAAAAATAAATACTTATTTTTAATTTTTAACCTTAAAAAATAATAGATTTATTAAAATTATTTTTTGTGCAATACGAATCTTGTATAATTGATCTTAATAAAATCTTTTGAACGGTAAAAAAAATTTAAAAATTACAAATAATTACTTACTCTTTTAGAATTTTTCGCAGATTAGTTCCGGATGACATTGGAAACGTCAGGTGGTATAGAAGAAATATTATAAAATTACCAATAACCCCTTCAACTTTTTGAACATTACGTAAAATTCCCCTTTTACTTTTCACACTTCGTCCAAGGACTCCAACAAACGTATCTCCTTTTCCATGATCTCTAAACCTACTTTTTACCCTTATAATTTCAATTCCTCTGTGGTTTTAACCAAACTTTTTTTATTTTGATTTACATAAAATTTTCATACAATTTTTTTTTTGTATTTTAATTTGTTTGAATGAGAAAATTTTAACATGAAAATGGGGAAAATCGCTACACAGATCCGATCCAATTCAGTGGTAGAGTTGGTGGTCTAGTTATGGTTCTAAAAAAAAATCAAAATTGATTATTTTGGTAAGGTTTTTGGTTACTTTATGGTTAAAACTGAATTGTACCGTATGATCTTACAAACTACTAATATTTTCTTGTTTTACGATTAGGTCATGTAATCTGACTCTTTTAAATTTTGTTGTTTTGTATTCAATACTGTAAGATAAACCATAAATGCATACCTATATGCATTTATGGTAGTGGTGATGGTCCTTTGGGAGCGATGGAGGTCCGATGACAAATCAGATTAGTTGGATCGACTTATAATTCAAATTTTGAGTTGCAAAACATCTTGCCCTATGCAAGTGAAAGTTGTCACCGAGGAGTTGGTTGGTTAGAATTTGTGATTTTTTTATTCATAGATCGGTTAATGTAGTTACTCATACTTTGACACATCTTCGTGTTTGCTAGGTTATGGTATTCGTACTTGAGAAGTTAGATCTCCAAATTTAATCATTCTCTTTTATGTATTGTTATTTTATTTTTTTGATAATGAAAGTTTCCTACCATGTTAACGGAAAAAAACTAAAGAAAGTAACCAATTTTCTTTATCAAAAAGTATGGAGTATTAAAAAAATGACAATGAACGGATTTAAATTTTGCCCCAAAAAAGGAGTCAGATTATAGCTTTGAAAATGGCAATGGGTGGGGGAGGAAGTCCACTCTTGCTCCAAATTCGATGCCAAGTTTTGGCAATACCAAAATGCAGGTGGCCTCAAGTTGCCCAACAACTCAGTCCCATTTATTAACTCAAGGAGCAAGAAAACATTTATTTCAAGTAAAATCAACTAAACTAACCATTACAACAATAATACAAAGAATGAAATTTCACTGGTGTACTATACAAAATACTTAAACCCATCACAACCCCAATTCCCTTACACAAACAATAATAAGGAAAACCAGCAATCCGGTAGACTCCGCTCAACCACTTGCTCCAATTCTGAAAGGCAACAACTACTATGTTCTCTGGTATACATACTTCGTTCTCGGGTCCACAATCAGACCTTTCCCTCCATTCACTTCCAAATCGTGCCTGCATTTCACACATAAATTGGGAACTTAGCAAATTTTGGTTGCCATTCCTTTGGCACCCAAAATTTGGAACTAGCTAGCGGCAATAACAAGAATAGAAGGGTACCCAAAATTTGGAACTAGCTAGGGGCAATAACAAGAATAGAAGGGTACGCACGACGGATGGCAAAACACCCTATCCTATGGAAAGAGTTACCACTTATCAGACAGGACAGATCCAAATCGGAAGGGTTTGGGGGAGCACTAATAAGGGTAGGGTTGGTAACAAGAGTGGGTAAGTTGAACCCGATCGGATTTGGGTCAAGTATGGGAAAGATACCCCCACCCAACCATACTGTATGCAATATTACATGTATAACATTTAGCATTAAATGCATGTTTAACTCAACAAAGCATCTCAACTGGAGCTAGCTCAGTTAGCCACGACTCCTACATATCACTAGGAGATGAGGAGTTCGAATCTCTGAACTTGGGCTAATAGTGATAGTGTACTTGTTTTCAATTTGATATAATTCTGACACTTGTATTCTCCTACCGCTTGTAATAGTAAAAAAAAATACTCAACAAAGCATCTCTGGTCAGAACCAAATTTTTATGGCCAAAGCTATTTTTAGGAAGGGCTGAGGGGGAATTAGATTAAGGTAGGGAGGAGCGTAAGGAAAATCTGATTAGAGTTCGGGTCGTGTACGCAGGAGGTATAACTTAATAGGGCCACTCCACCCATTGCCACCCCTATCAACTACCCATCCATACAAGTGTGGAGCCCAGTCAGTATCTTTGACAAAACAACTAAAAATAGCAAAATTGTAGAAGAGAAGCACAGAGGACTCAACTGAAATACAAAGTCGGGGATGGTTAGCTGTTCGCGAGGAACATATCTAAATAGCTGCAAAAGGCGATCAACATATACGACTTTTTTCCACACCTAGGTGAACAATAAACAAGACAACAAGCTCAGTGAATAAAAGTAAAAAACTAATTGGGTTCATATCACTGAACAATGAGGAGTCGACATACCACACTATCCACAAACAGTTGCATAGCCAAAATTGCAGCCTTCAGTCCAAATGTCGGGTGAAGAACATATATTGCCTACATTGCAAATGGGAGGTTAAGCTTTGGACAGAAGAAATGCAATTTTCCCATTGGATGGAACAACTTGCCATCACATACATGAAGGTTTCGCTGGTGTTTGCGGCCAAGTATTTGCTGTAATCTCCTCAGCCATCCAAGGTCCGGTTGCCTAGTCCAAGATGCAGGTCTCAAAAGGTGAAGAAAACAAGAATTGTTTATAGAGGGAATATGGCAAACAGAATGTCAGGAAGTATAAATAAATGTCCAACAATCAGTAGATCGCTAGTTGCCACTTTTACCATCATTGTAAGAGAATTGAGGTGGGGAAAAATCGCTGTCCCCCTTGATTTTGGCATAATGCTTCTATGTACATGTGTGTGTGTTTTTTTCATTGAACTTATGCACACTCCAATGTATTCAGAGAAAACAACCTTTCAATTGGTCAAAGGGCTGTATTAAGTTAAATTAGTGTACATACCTTCAAAGGAAAATTTTGTCAGTTAATGACAAGATAGTAGTACATCTGAAGACATGATGTGAATTGCATGAAGCTTTGCATTATAATGTACTAGTAAAGAAGGTGTGCAACCAATCCATTCATTGATTCGACTAATAAACCACGAAGCATAAACATGTTTCATAACTTGCTATACAACATATCGTGGGCACTATATTATTCTTACAAAACTTGATATTTGTGGTCACAAATTAATTCAATTGCAATAAGGTACTTAATAAAGGCTCGAGAGATTTCCCTTGGCGAGTGTAAAAGGAGGTTAATGCAACTAATATCTATTATGAGCCACACCAAGCCAAAAAACATTACACGCCCACTTCACTTCTATTTTAGAGCATGAACTGCAAATTGCACTAATAAATCTTCCTGATTTAAGTAATCTTGGCCTCACATCGATTGAATAGCACTTAAGTCAATAGAAGGATCAAGTCTATTCGAAAAGATGCTGCAAAGTGGAATTCAACAAGAAGGGAGATTTGCTATACTTACATCTGTAATGATGCTGCGGAATGGAGGTAGACAATGGTATAAGGCTTCTGTATCAAGGGCTCGAACTCCTGAAATTCAATATTGTGAATCATTCATCCTACTTCTGAGTAGAACAGAGTTGTACCACCACCACAATTTAAGACAAATGCAACAACAAGAAATGCAAGTAGCCATGTAGGTTCCACCACCGCCATTTCAAAGGATGTGAAATATTAAGTCAGCTGCAATAATGCCAACTGAAGCAGGATGCAGCCCCTTTACCTTTACTACATATAGCACGAATCGTTCCAGATCAAGACATCGCAGCAGAAAATGTGCTCCCACAACCACCATCACTGGACGACCCTCACTATCAACCCCCCCACGGTACCTGAAATAAGCAACATAAATTCTTCTTGACCATTTGAACCCTATTTAGCATGCTTGAACCAAAATCATTGAACAGAACTTCTGCAGGAGAGAACTTTGCATAACGGTTTTCTGTGAATATACTTCCTCTTTTCCGACTACAGAATTTCAATACAATAAATCTTGTAACCGTCAGAGAGGCATGTCCAATATTTTGTCATAGCCAAACCTCAATGGTAAGGGAGCAACTAAGAAAGAGTAAGACATCCAGAAAACAACCCACATATCTCATAATGACAAAACAGCTTTCTTCATATTCTATTGGTTAAACTAATCAGCTTTTAGAGAAATTTTTTTTTCAACATTCACAACTTCATTTAAGGTGGCGTATTGTTCATATTATTGAAACGTTGTTTCAAGTTTGTCTTTTTCTTCATTTCTTTTCCTTTTCCTGAGTGTCTCTGAGAGAGAGAGAGAGAGAGAGAGAGAGAGAGAGAGAGAGATTGAAACGTATGCTTACACAATCTTCATTTCCGCAATTTCAGAAAGGTTAACAGAATTTGATTTAGCAAGATATCGAGAATGAAGGGAGTATTCTTCAGCAGCTGACAATGGAGGCCCTCCAAGATCACCATATCCAAGCATTTTAGCACAATTCCACCCACTCTGAGCTTGAGCAGTTTTTTCCCATTGTTCCTTGCGTCTTTCATCTGGATCTTTAATCAGGGACATGAACGCTGGATCCAAGTATGAATCCAGATATGATGAGTTCCTGTTCAGAACAATCTTCGAGTAAGTTCGGTTGACTACAAAAGGAACAATAAATGCCCGATAAATTTCAGCAAGCCAGAGAGATAAAAGAAGAAACAAAGGAGTGTATAGTATGTGCAAACACATGGAACTCCACAACCACAAAAAATCAAGTTGTTGAACAAGGGTGGGCCTGATAACTGTTGATGGCAAGTGCTCTAACTTCCCATAGCAACAAATACAAAGCCCAAACATAAGCAAACAATCTTTATAAATTCATACTAGAAACAGGAAAAAAGAAGCATAGGAGATGGGACATAGAGCATTATTTTGAGCTATGTAAGCTTATCTTGAGCTTTCAAGTATACTGACCGTCTTGCCAACCCAACATCACTGACAGGAAGATCTGTTGATGCTTGAAGAGGTTTAGAAACAGTCTTTTTGACATCAGGCAAAGGCCTTATTCTGATTTTACGTTCATCTATAACTGTCTCGCCATTTTCGTCCCCAACATCTGCCGGAAGTTTTGAAATGGCCACTTCCTCCTCATGTTCATCCCGAGGGAAATAAAGTGGAAGCAATCTACATTTTAAGGTTCAAGGGAATATTCCATTCCAATCAACAATAATACGGAACTATACCAATCAAATGACATATAAGCCCCAGAGAGGTTTCATATTGACGTAGAAATTACCTTAAATACAAACAACAAAAATGACATACCTTTTGTATATCTCAGTATCAGTTGTTGTCGTAGTACAGAAAACAACAGCAGCTATCTTGTCTTGCTGTTTTTCGAGAAACCGTCTCACAGTTCCTAATTGTAGGTGTAAGCAAAAGAGAGGTAAATGGTAAGGCTGAATGGTGGATTATAAGCTTCGAGGTTCTGTTAAAACAAAATATCTATTACTACATGAACAACTAATGCAATCGCCATAGAGGTACAGGAACAACTATCCATACAGGTACAGGAACAACTAATGCAGGCATTAATCATTGATACTCAACATTCTGCACATGCCCACGACGATGTGAATGTCATCAAAATAGAAGAACTGCAATAGGATATAGGAAAGTATCTCACTTATTGCTACATGAGCAGCAGGTTCACGAGGATAATTTTTTGCCTCTGTATATATACAGCCCATAGCAATACTGCATTGACAGATGATATTAGATAATTCCAGTTCGACAACAATGAAACCAAAGAGATAAACAAAGACATAGTAAATATAAAGGACATTGGTCTATCAACCAACCTTTGAAGCCCATTCTCAATCAGAAGTTCAAGGCAAGACCGATAACAGTGGCTCAAAGCATTCTCGGCAGCAGTATGATATTTCACTGCATACTTGGGACCCACAGTGTGAATAATCCTCCTAACAAAAGTAAATTGTAATCTGGTCTTAAGGCAACGAGATTAAGTTTGTTCTTGTTGCCATCAATACTCATAAGTGCATGAACTAAGCAAAAGAGATAATACATTTTCAAGGATGATAAAGTAATCAGTGCACCGTGAAAAGCTTAAAGCAGAAAGAATTCTAGTTTGTTGTATGCATAAAAGCAGCTCTCACAAACAGTTATTACATACACTAACGTGGCCGCTGCACCTCACATACTAAGGTATATACAAAAGAAAATGGACGTTTCAATTTTGGAAAAGTATGCAGATACACTGCAAAAAGGACAAAAACAGGCATCTGAAAAAATAACTGAATACAGAGTCAATTTCTTCTCTAAACAACTAGTACTGATTACTGAGTAAGCTCTAAGAGAACAAAGTCAAGGAACAATAGAAAGAGAATGTCCAATGATTTCAAGAAACAAAATAATGGTAAAAGCTTCCTACAACTGCGTAATAGTCCAATATTAAATTCCTCATTTCCAAAGCACAACGGCAGGTAAAGTAAGTGCAGGATTGAACTTTTACAAAAACCGTACTTCGACGATTTACTTGTTTTGATCAGCATCAGTGCGACTACAAAAAAGTAGTCCTACGTATTACAAGCGATTACTTGGTAGAGCTGAACCACTACTCACCTTGCAGGAAGGTCATATGCATTAGTAACCTTTGCCATCCCTGTCCGGCACCCACCCTATCAAGAAACAAAGGACACCATGTCATTCAGAAATTTTCAGCTTTAATAGGTATCACAATGGATTGGTCTTACTTGTGGGGAAAAAATTGCTTCGTATGAAAGTTGGAAGTTTGAAACCGTCACTCTCACTTAATGACACAACCTTTTGCTTTAGGCCTCATCATTACTCTATAAATTTATCTCTGCAAATCTTATTAGCAACTGGAGTATCTTTTAATCCATTTGGCAAATCATATCTAAAGTCGGTGTTCAAAAGCATTAAGTCCCCTTCAATTGAAAATACACATCTCCAATTAACATTACGCCAAAAATAAAGAAATCAGGATCAAAGGGGGAAACACATAAAAAGGTCTCCTGATATACAAATAGCTTACCAGTGCTGCACATTCTTCTGCAAGACCAGGACCAGCTGCAGCATGCAAACCAGGGCTGCTGTGTGCTTCATCAATATTCTGTAACCACCGAATTTGAAAATAACTCAGAAGAAAAGGATAACAATTCTAGGATGCATGCTATGGTCCCTATGATGCAGTTATTCTGCATGCAAAAATATGCATTGCGAACTTCGGAAGCCCGGATGAGTTAAAGACTTCATGATGTGAAGGCCCAATATAAATAATTAGAACTTTGATTTCATAAGCTCAGTTAACTTATAGACCACATGCAATGAAACCTATACAGTGCAAACATTAGAGACCATCAAAAGAAACCTAATACGCTGCTTTTGCACTTTTAACCAAAATCACTGAATCAGCAGCCTACACTTCAAGCTTTTATGGCATATTCTAACATACCCATGAACAGAAACCGGCTTTTCTAGTTGTTTCCCTTTGACCACCCAAAATAGAACAGAAGCAATCATTTAAGGTGTCCGTGTCTACAAATAAACATGTTCCTGTCGTGCAATCAATCAATAAACATTGAAGATGAACTGTTTTAGTCACATCATATCATAACTAACAGTTATAGAGAAAAAGTTTTCGCTTATCACCTCATTTGTGGAGTTAACAACAGCATCCGCCTCAAGATTCCAAGGGTTACCCCTCCAAAGATAAATCTTCGAGTTGATTTCATGGTCCACTGGAAACCTAGACACCATACCATTTCCACTACTCTTTGCCCCTGATGATGAAGCTAAAGGGTCGGGGAAGTACAAATTTGGAAAGCCGGGATCTTCATTCTCAAATGAGAACTTGTACTCGGCATCACTCCAACGTGGAACTTGGTCCAATGTCACCACTGAATCCCCATTATCCGTTGGTAATCCACCTCTGGTAGTGGTGGTAGCCACAGGCCGATACATGTTCACAGCTCCCAATTAATACCTTTATTTCCCTGAATTGGAGCCACAATTACTGGTATTCCTTCAATCCCTCAGCCAAACTGAAATTTCAGAAACATGAAAGGCCCCGTTTGTTTGATGTAAAATGTTTTTTCAGAAAACAAACTTCAAAACTTTTTATTTTTCGGTGTTTGGTTGACACTTGAAAAATATTTTTAGAAATTGACACAATAGTTGAGAGAGAGGGGGAGACTTAAACAATAAAAAGATCAGAGAATATTGGAATTGAACGTGGGTCAGGAATGACAATCGAGGAAACTGAGCAGTGAGAATTGCAGTAGAAGGCAATAGATTTATTTCAAAAAATAACTTATGCAAGATTTAAGAGTAAGTCATTTTCATCCAATTAATTGAAAATGTTTTACAAGTAAAATATTTTCTTTTTTTTTACATAACCAAACACCGAAAAATAGGTAAAATATTTACTGAAAAATATTTTACGCCCAAACAAACGGAGCCAAACACAAAGAAAGAATGTACATCTTTAACTGGAAAAAAAAATTTAACGAGTTGCAACTTCCCTAAATGCCCCCTGTTTAGTTGTCAGGAAAGGAAAGGAAAGGAAAGAAACCGATTATTTCACTTCCTGCATAATGTTTATTGCTTATCCTTAAAAAAAATGCACGATTTTACATTTATCTTACTTTTCAAGTTCCATCGATAACTAGACAACCGTATATTAACACAAAAGTCTCTCCTAAATGACCACACAGAAGAAAATCCGATTCTTTTTCCTTCCCTACACTTGCGCAAAATACTTAGCCACCTGAATGGAGCCAAGAAGATAAGCTCTACTACACAAACGTAATAAACCCACATGGAAAATTGGGATGACAACTTATAAGTTTATAACCATGACAACAGAATTTTTAAAAAGAGCTCACTTTTTGAACACTAGTTAGCACAAATCACACAATTCAACCTCAATTTCCTCAAATCAGTCAAAGAAAGGATCAGCCCGGAATTTTGCATGATCGTTTCAATCCACTAACCACGCAAAAATCCCATACAAAAAATGCTGTAAAAATGAATCTAAATGTATTCCCCAAAAAGTCAGATTTACAGGGGTTTGAAGAGCAAGGAAACCCCTTATCACATACAAAATCAATATAGAACCAAGATCACCAAAAGCAATCAGAAGAACAAAATTAATCTAAGGTCCCTATACCGACATGTGCCCGCAGCTAGGGCTGCAATCGAGTCGGGCCAAGTCGAACTTTGAGCTGCTCAGGCTTGGCTCGCCAAAATTGGGGTAAGCTTGAGCTCTTGAAACGAGCTGCCAAATGTGGGCTCGAGCTCGGCTCGCAAGCTATTGTCTTGGATCGAGCTTGGCCCACAGACGCTTAGCAATCACGCGACAACAAAGTGGAGCAAGGGAAAGGTGTAGTGTTGTAGTTATATAGGAGATTCTCTCCAACAGTTTCCCATATTTTTTGATGTGGGATTAATGTAGAGGCTTTGGTGGGAACTGGGAACCTCTTCAATTTTCTCACATCGAGAGAAAATGTATTCTCCCACCATTCCTTGTGCTTTACAGCACACCGCTCCGTTTGACGCGTGGGTTTTGAAAAGCTTCCACATGGCATCTTTCTGTATTCATTTAATCATCAGTTTAAAGAACATTTTGTACAGATCTATATTCAATATATACCTACAATATATACATACGTATGTGTATAAGTCTTGGCTTGCAAGCTCATCCGAGCCGAGCAATTAGTTGCTCGAGCTCGGCTCGTTTATTTAGCCAGCTCAAATACTTTGGCTCAAGCTCGCTCGTTTGCATTCCGAGTTGAGTTTGAACGAGCTCTTCTCGAGCCAAGCCTCGAGCGGCTTGCGAGCAGCTTGGCTCATTTATATCCTACTCACACCTTTGTTCCCGTGCAATCCAACGGCTGAAATTGCACAGGAATAGAGGTACAGGCACAAGCACAATTCCATTAGGTTTGAGTACAACGAAGATCCCCAATATAAAACTTCTGCAGCACTCATTAGAAAAATTATACAATTCAAATTCAACACCCCCAAAAATGTCAAAGCAACTCAGAATTACGCATTGCCAATTCGAATTATGCACCACACAAAAAAAAAAAAAAAAAAAAAAACAGAATTGAAAAACCCAAAAACATGGAATCCAAATCCAATACAAATACTATCCACATAAATAAATACAAACCCATAAATGTAAGCATAAATCAACGTACATAGAACCCTAACTTGAAGCTTAGGTGATTTGGACTTGTCGAAAGGAGGGAGAGAGGGGGATACAACAGGTTGAATTTCTAGATAGAGAGAGGGGGAGAGAGATGTATGTATGTACCTTTGATTTGGGAATTGGGGTGTGGCGCGATCCGCAAAATGATTGAAGAGACAGGGTAACATTTGCTGGACCTGATGAGCTTCGCCAAACCCATTTGGACCAGGAAGTGGTGACCCCAAAATGGAATTGAATTTTATTTAGGGATTCTTTTTGTCCTCTCCTGTGTTCTGAGTTTTGACTCGTGTTATCGGGAGAAACACTTCCGTATATTTTTTTGAGTAAATTACAGCAAACCCCCCTCAATTAATCCAAATTTTCACTTAACCCCCTCCGACTACAAAACCCAACAGTGTGCACCCTCTAACTATCCAGAATTGACACTTAACCCCTTTTTGTTAGGTCTTTGTAGGAAAAATGCACCGACGGCCGTCTCCGGCCACCGGGCGGCCGATCCGAGCCGTCCAAAAATTTTAAAAAAATAAATCGAGTGGGCTAGCACGGGACTCAACGGCATCCGACGTGCGTAGGTGCTCGATCCAAACATCCCAAGAATTTAAATGGGGTGTTTAGATCGAGCACTTACGCACGTCGGATGCCATTGATTCCCGCACTAGCCCACTCGGTTTTTTTTTTAAAAATTTTTGGACAGCTCGGATCGGCCGCCCGGTGGCCGGAGACGGCCGTCGGTGCATTTTTCCTACGGAGACCTAACAAAAGGGGGTTAAGTGTCAATTCTGGATAGTTAGAGGGTGCACACTGTTGGATTTTGTAGTCAGAGGGGGTTAAGTGAAAATTTGGGTTAGTTGAGGGGGGTTTACTGTAATTTACTCTATTTTTTTCTAAAATTATAGTACTTCGACCATAACATGTCATGTGATAGGCCATGTATCTTTGCCTCTCTGGGTTGGTTTTTTATTTTCTAGCTCCAACTCTCAATTCGTGTTTTATGTTACCCCTCTCAATTTTCGTTCTCACTAATTTTAGTACAATTGCATACATTTTTAAAAGACATTTTTTCCTTATCACTCTCGCTTACGGTCAAGCACATGCATTGCATAACTTAGGTTATGTTAAACTGATCTTTCATACCTATCGTTAAGGTAACCCGAGGGGGAGCTCCAGAGCTTCTCTCTCTAGAGATTTCCGGTGCTTCTCCGGCGACTTTTCCGGCGAGCTCCAAAAACACTACCCGAGTGTAGATCGGTCTGTTTTATGCATAGCGACGAGGGTTTGAGAACTTTTCTCCCTCTTTGGTCGAGATCATGCTTTCTCTCTTGTTTCCTCCATAGATTTTTGGGCAAACTACCCCCCTCAATAGTCTCCTTCCTGGTACTGTTGTGGGTGGTTCCTCATCAAGCCGTTAATTGGACATTCTGGCGAAGTTCAGACAAAATGGACAGCTTTGAAGACCAACATTCCGGCGGTGCTCTAGCGAGTCTTGTTTCCGTTATTGTTAGTTGGTTTTGTTTTATTTGTCTTCTCTCTGTGTTAGGCCTATGAGCAGTGTAACTTGTATCGGTGTTTTCATCAATATAATTTGCATTTGGTTGTCCTCAATATATATATATATATATATATATATATATATATATATATATATATATCTTCATTTTGTTGGACAGCTCTGACCGATAACAATGACCTAAGCCTTTGATTTCATATATACTTCAGGGAAAAACATTTTCATCAAAATTCCAAATTTGCCAGGGACGGAATAAGTAGTACATTGTTCTAGGAAATGTATAACAAATATAATTTTGAACTTAAAAGCCTCTTTTTATTTTTTATACTAGTATTTATAAACTACAATTTGCCTGCCTGCCTATCGATCTTTGTTCAACTGAACTTTTACAAAGATACCACCTATCTATCTATCTATACACTATAGAAATGTGTGTGAGCCTTCAAAGCCTCCAAATCCCAAATTCTTAATTCTTAAAATTTTTGATTTAGTATTTTTTTTCTAAAAATTGTGTGTGAGAGAGAGAGAACGGGGGGGGGGGGGGGGGGGGGATTATGCGGTCAGAGAGAGAGAGAGAGTGTGTGTGTGTTAAACTGTTGTGTTTTGTTGTTTTCTTTGCTAAGTCAAAAAAAAAAAAAAAAACGTGGAAGTGGAGAGAGAGACAGATTTTAGGGGAAAATCTGTTTTATCCAACATGTTCTCCTTGTTATCAAAAAAAATGTTCTCCTTTAATTTGCTTTTTTTTTTTTTTCTTTTTCTGCTCTCTTACCATTACAAACTAGCGCTGTGCACGGGACAAAAAAATTACAATGATATTTTTCTTAAACTATTTGCCCTCTTACTAGTGTTGTGCATGGGACAAAAAAATCACAATGATATGTTTTGTTAAACCATTTACTCTCTTACTATTACAAATTAGCATTGTGCACGAGACAAAAAAAAAATTACAGAGATATTTTTTCTTAAACTATCTTTCTATCAATTAGCGTTGATAGAAGAGAACTGAAAATAACACCTAGCGAGGGAGATGGAGGGTGAGAGTTGTGGCCCTTGTGGGGGTTGAATATGGAGGAAAAATTATTCTATACTCCTGGAACACGGTCACATGGTACTTTAAATTTATGAGACCAATGTTAGCGTGTATCGAACACGGAACTGAAAAAAAATATTAAACTATTTTTTTAAACAAAATATAGTATTGTACCCGTTCGATACACATGACAGAATTGATTTTTTTATCCCGTGTATCAAACGGGCACAATTCTATGAGAAACTTAAGGCATGAACATTTCAAAATCATAGTTTTGGTTTCTGGTGGAGCCCCAAAAATAAAGGCCTTGGAGGAGTATGGAGCCATGCCAGTGGGAAACTCACTCTGTCCCTATCAGTATTGGTTTACAAGAAAGCTGAGCAGACCAGGACTGCTACAACATATTCAAAAATTAACTAATTCGGGTGTGTTCCATCAACTAAAATAAGTATTTATTATTTACTTTTTGAATTAAAGGTTATGTATTTTTTTGAGAGAATGACCTATCTCACAATAAGAGAAATAAATACTTAAAAAATAAGAATCTTAGCGAAACGGAGCTACTAGGGATCATAATACGTTTGGTGTACAAAATTAGTATAAAACTAATATTCATGTAAAAATGGTTTAAGAAAAAACTAATCATAATGGGAACGTTAGAAACGTTTCAAACGTGGGTTCCACAATTTCCTTACCAATTGAACACAAAAAAATTGCAGAAAAGTGAACTACCACGAATTTTTTTACTTTTTCCAACAACTGAAGGGGGCCATAATTGGTTTTTAGTGTCATGGTAAGTGCTTGACAATACGGACACCCCTCCGACCCTGGCTCCAAAGCAAAAATTATGGGTTGCAACTTAAGCGAGCAGAGCAAAATAATGGATTATCCATACTTTAGTTTGATGATCAAGCCGATCTCAAACGAGATTCTATTATTGATAATCAGTTTAGCCGATCTCAAACGAGGTTCAAATAGAATAGATCACAAGCTAAGCTCAAACTAAGCATCAGGGTTTTCAAGTTTAATAATATTACTCACCGAGCTTTAAATGTGATTAAACTTGGTTTATTTATGTAACAACTTGAATACAACTAAGACTCTAACAACTGAATATAGCATCGAGCAACACGGAAAGAGAGATTATTGTGGAGGGAGATGCACAAATTGTGATTTGAATGCTGCAAGGGAAATCGAGTGTCAAAGCCAGCTTAGAGGTGATCATCATGGACTCTTTGCATTTAGCAAGTACTTTTAATTCATGTTTGTTTAGTTTTGTTTCACGTAGTTGTAACATGGTGACTAATGCTTTAGCTAAATACACCCTTTCCCTAGTTTCTCCTACATCCTGACAGAGGAATTTTCTGAGTTGGGTATATAGGGAAGCAGTTTTAGATGTTTCTACTTTGCAGTGAGTAATAAAAGTTTGCTACCGATTAAAAGAAAAAAGAAAAAGACACTAACAACTTTTATCGAGACTTCGTGCAAACTTCTGGTTTCTCAGTACGAGGCTTAGACTCTTCCAAAGGTAATCGGCCAATTTTATTCCCTAACTAGTTCTCTCGGTTTTATTTTTATTTTTTCAAACATAGGAGGTATCCCCACACCTAAACGGGATGAAACTAATCCATCTAGGGCCGGCAGCAAGGGATTAACACCTATAGAAAGCAGTTAGAAGCAACTAGGAGGGGGACCACTGGACGCGTTCATGAGGCTATCCACATGGACTTTCACCTCCCAACTAGTTGACCTACCCCCAAGAATCGAACTCACACCTCCAGGGTGGGAGCAAACCCGTTGGCCAGTGGAGACAACCTATCCATACCAGTTCGAACATCTGGCCATTCACTAATTTAACATGTCTCTCTCAACTTTAATACCAGAACTTCCTGCAGGTCCCATGTAATGATTCTAATGAAGCTAGTTAATACTCTTAAGCAAATAGATTACACTTTAAGTTTCAAAGTCTCAGGAATTCGGAAAATAACATAAGCATATATTCGATTCATCATAAAAACATGTTGCAAAGTTTATGGAGGAAAACATGTTGCCATATGAAAGTGAAAACAGTTTCGGAAACAATGGATTTATCTATACTGCTAATCTACAACTGCTTCAGTCACTCAACTCCAACCTTCTGCTTCAACATGGCAATGAACTTGTCTCTGTCGTCTGGCGTCATTCCCTCTGCTGAACAATCTCCGACTCCCCACTCTGCCCCACGAAGGCAGTACTTGTCAAGAGTATCTTGTTTGTTCCTGAAGATTTTCGTAACAATTTGTAAATACTACAACATGTCATATAATATGAACCTTTCCCTTGAATAAACATCCCAAACAACTAATTTCACCAAAAAAAAAACTCCCTTTTATTCCACTAAGAATCCAGATTTTCAGTCTTCAGCTTCCCAAAATGGAAGATAAATTTATTTTTTCTTATCAGTAGGATAATAACTCTCCAAACTACTATTCTTCCGGTCCTCCAATTTTTATTCTAAACTACTTATTTTGGGTGAACTTATTTTAACCAAACACCGTTACTTGAATATATAATCCAATCCGATGCTCATAGCTTGTCAAACAAAGGAGCCCTTTGAGTTTAAGGTATAACTATGTATCACAGCTTGCTATTAATGTAGACAACAAACAGATTACTAAAACCTCCAAAGCAAAGTTAACCCAATGAACTGTTTTGATCTCATAACTCAACTTCCTCTTAGTCAGCTTGGCTAACTTAAGTCAGTTCAATACAAGAAGCTCAATTTTAGCTCTAATGCAAAGCAGAAACCATTTGAAGATTATGGGGAGATCAACAATTCATAACTGCACCAAAGTCTACAACTCAACCCAGAAATTGAACTTACTTCTCTTTGTTCAGCTTCGATTGTTCAAGTAGCTTTTTAACTATAGGCGATTCTCTGATTCTAGCATCATCTTCAGCATACTTTTTCTGATTTTCTTCTGCAAGAGAAGAAAAAAATGAAACCTTTTCTTTTTTCGCTATCTCATAATTCCAGTTCATAAAGTACCTAACAATTCTTCACAAAGGTAAGTAGAGATCAAACCGTTAAAGCGACTAAGAAAGTCAATCTTGGGTAATTCAGGGCCTGGCACTGATTCTATACCAGGGAAACCTGACATAAATCCGGCTTTAGCTGCAAAAACCAAGATTTCAAATGATTAAACTATTCTCCTCTTTTGCATTGTTGCAAATTATAAACCACAAACGCCCATGAAAATACATAATCATGAATCCTTCACACACACAAACAAAGACAGAGAGGGTAAATTCAAGATTCTAGGAAACAAGTCGGCTCCACTTATCACGCAAATGGTGTTGTGGGGATGCAAAAGGTAATGGCATGCAATGTGAGTACTCAAGACAAACTAACCAAAAGAAATAGGATGATTTTCAGTTTTTCTGGTTTATCTATGAGTAGGGCGACAAATGAATCAAGCCATTCCTGAATGGCTCTGTACTTGGCTTGGTTGTGTCTCGTTCAAACTAGTTTACTTACATTAACGAACAACATGCTCAAACCTTAATATTTAAGATCGATTGCTAAACAAGCCAAGCTCGTATTTATGCATACTACTTGGATATTTCACAATTCAGAATAATATTTCAAGGAAGGTTGAACTACAATTATTGTGCATACCGACACTCTAGACTATCAATAAAGGAAGTATGGTAATGTGCATATAAATTGAATTGGGTCTCTTGGCCTGCCCTCTATGATGCCATTTGGCTTTGATTTGGGGGCATGGTTCTGCAGCAAAACAGGAATAGGGGGCCACTGTTTCAGTGGTATTTTGAGAGCAGCCACTTTGTGCATATTGCCAAAGGTTAGGTCTGTCTTCAATTCTCCTCCACCCATAACCCCAATGATTGGGGACTACATGGGTTCTATTGTTGTTGTGTGTGTTGTGTGAAGTTTGAACTACAATTGCTGCCCACAATATTGGCAAACACGCACTTTTATAAATGTGATGCACAACCCTACAGTAGTATGATAAATATAAAAATTCAATGTGAGAGTCTGGAACTAAAAGTCTTAAACAAAGTGACACCGTTCTCAATATGTGTAAAGTTGAGAGATGACAATATCGATTTGTGGAAACCCAAAATTAGGGTTAACTTTCATTAAACTGGGTATATATACAACGCAAGATACAACAATTACAATGAGGTCCTAACTAATTAACTATTTACATACTAAGGATAAATAATGAAACTCCGTCCAACAAACTAATTCATTAATCTAACACTCCCCCTCAAGTTGGTGCGAAGATATCTATCAAGCCCAACTTGAATGCAATAGGGTGGAAACTCTTGCTGCCAAGTCCCTTTGTGAATATATCAGCCAACTGATCTCCAGATCTCACAAAAGGCATACATATCGAACCCTCGCTCAGTTTCTCCTTGATGAAGTGTCTGTCAATCTCAATATGCTTCGTTCTATCATGTTGAACAGGATTATGAGCAATGTTTATAGCAGCCTTATTATCACAGTAGAGTTTCATAGGACCACTGTCAATGAAACCCAAATCACGTAATAAGGTTTGGAGCCACAAGAGCTCGCAAACACCGTGAGCCATGGCTCTGTACTCTGCCTTTGCGCTAGATCTAGCAACCACTGATTGCTTTTTACTTCGCCAAGTAACCAAATTCCCTCCAATAAAGGTACAATAGCCAAAGGTAGAGCGTCTATCATCCACAGAACCAGCCCAGTCAACATCAGTAAAAGCCTCCAACCGCAAATGGCCATGATTAGAGAACAGAATTCCTCTTCCTGGAGCTGATTTGAGATACCTCAGAATACGATAAACTGCATCCAGGTGTGAAATACGAGGATCATGCATAAACTGGCTAACTACACCCACTGCATAGGTAATATCCGGCCGGGTGTGAGCTAAATATATCAGTCGTCCTACAAGTCACTGATACCTCTCCTTATTAGTACGTTCGCCCATATCTCCACTCAAATGATGATTTGGCTCAATAGGAGAATCTGCAGGCTTACAACCCAACATGCCTGTTTCTTCCAAAAGATCAAGAATATATTTTCTTTGAGAGATAAAAATACCTCTATCAGATCTTGCCACTTCCATTCCAAGGAAGTATCTCATCGCTCCCAAGTCCTTAATCTCGAATTCTTGGGCAAGTCGAGACTTCAAATTATGAATTTCATTCACATCGTCACCTGTCATTATTATATCATCAACATAAACAATAAGGACATCAATCTTACCATCACTCCTCTTAATGAATAGAGTATGGTCAGCGTGGCTCTGTTTGTAGCCGAAACTCAGCATGGCCTTTGAGAATCTGCCAAACCAAGCCCTAGGTGACTGCTTCAAACCATACAATGCCTTCTTCAATTTGCACACCTTTCCCTCACTTGCAGCGGAAGAAAAACCTGGTGGAATATCCATATACACTTCCTCATCTAGATCACCGTGAAGGAATGCATTTTTTACATCAAACTGTTGAAGTGGCCAATTCAGGTTAGCTGCACAGGAAAGTAAAGCTCGCACAGAATTCATCTTTGCTACTGGAGCAAATGTCTCCTCATAGTCAATACCGTAGGTTTGAGTGAACCCTCTGGCGACCAATCTAGCTTTGTATCTGTCAATTGTACCATCTGCATTCTGTTTAACAGTAAATACCCACTTACATCCCACTGATTTCTTTCCTCCAGGAAGTGGTACTAGCTCCCAAGTGCCATTCTTTTTCAAAGCTGTCATCTCCTCTACCATAGCTCTTTTCCATTCGGGTATGACTAATGCATCCTTCCAATTTTGTGGAATAAATATAGAGGAAAGAGACGAAACAAAGGCATAATATGAAGGAGATAAACGATCATAAGACACGAATTGGGAGATGGGATGTAGACTACATGATCTTTTCTCTTTTCGAATAGCAATAGGACGATCATCAATAACAGGGGGTTCAATAAGAGAAGAATCACTACTAGATAAGTCAACTGAGAGAGGAGAATCATTAACAGGAGGAGAATCATTACCAGATGAGTCAGCTGAAGAGTCTGGAACTAGAGTAGGCAATGGTGATTGACAGAGTGGTATCACATGGGAGGACTTCCCATCTTTCTGTCTAGCATAGGTCTTTAAGTTGCCTTGCAACCGTGCTGGAAGTCCATCAGTGTCATCGCCCATGCCATGTGTTGCCTCTTCAGCAGATACTGTTTCTTTCTCTCCCTCAACTTGATTATAAAATACTATTTCTTTCTCTCCATCAACATGATTATAAAATAGGTGCTCCCCCTCACCATGATTATACATAGTAAACATCTCTTCTTTCTGATTAGACTCCCCCTGAAGAGATGACTTGAAGAGGGAATAAAAAGACTCTCTTTCCCAAAAAGTGACATCCATGGAGACTAAAAACTTTCTAGAATGTGAATCATAACACTTGTATCCCTTCTGGGTAGGAGAGTACCCAACAAAAATACATTTATGGGCTTTATGACCCAACTTACCTCCGGAAGGGTGGGGTGCATGGACAAAGCACACACAACCAAAAACTCTCGGGGGAAGAGTGATAGCATGATAACTGCTAGGAAGACACTCTATGGGAGTCCTGAAGTTGAGAACACTGGATGACATACGATTGATAAGATAAGCGGCAGTTAAAATGGCTTCTCCCCATAAGAATTTTGGAACAGTCATGGTAAACAAAAGAGACCGAGCAACCTCAGCCAAATGACGATTCTTGCGTTCAGCAACTCCATTTTGTTGTGGAGTGTCAACACAAGTCGTCTGAAACAGAATACCACGCTCATCAAGAAAAGCTCTAAAACCTTTATCAATATACTCAGTGCCATTATCACTACGGAGAATTTTAATTTTTGCATCAAACTGAGTACTCACCATCGCATGAAAAGATTGAAAACAAGAAAAAACTTCACTCTTTGATTTAAATAAAAACACCCAAGTAGCACGAGAATAACAGTCGATAAAAGTGACAAACCAACAATACCCCTTAATAGAAGTAACAGGAGAGGGCCCCCAGACATCAGTGTGAATAATCATAAACGGGGACTCACTTCTTTTGTTAATAGGTGCATAAAAAGAACGCTTATGTTTTCCAAGCTCACAGGCTTCACAAAAAAACTGACTCCGATGACAATGTTTAGTTAGATTAGAAAAAAGTTTTTCTAAAATCCCATAAGATGGATGACCCAATCTACGGTGCCACTGATGTAACATAGAGAGACTTGGACTCGTATCTACTTGCAGAGCCAGACCACTTGGCATGGGTGAAGGAGACGGACGAGGAGCAGACTCCAGATAATAAAGGCCATCACATGATCTACCACTGCCAATCACCTTTCCTGTACCCAGTTCCTGAAAGACACAATGTGTAGGAAAAAAGGTCACTGAGCAATTTAAGGATTGTGTAATACTACTAACAGAGAGAAGGTTAGTAGGAAAATTTGGCACATGAAGAACTGAAGAAAGAGGAAGGGTTGGAGAGCATCGAATGGAACCTTTCCCTGAAATAACACCAGATAGGGATCCATCTGCCACTCGAACCTTATCCTTACCAGAACATGTAGAGTAGGAATCGAAAAATGAAGAACAGCCTGTCATATGATCTGTGGCACCAGAATCTATGATCCACGGAAAAGAGGATGCATTAGCTAGAATACTTGTAGAGAAAACTGCAGTAGAGGTAGGAGCTATAGTAGATGGAGTATCAAGCCTGGCCAGTAGGTGCTTGAGAGCTTGTATCTCCTCCCGAGAAAGAGGGCCAGTTGGAACGTGGTTGGGATTACCCGCCATATCAACAGAAGGTAGTGAACAAGTACCAGACACTAACAATTCCCAAAAACAACTCCAATCAAGGGAATCAACTCAAAATAAGCAATACCCAATCAATTGGGGCCCCAAACTTCAACAATCCACGAACAATCAACTACCAACAACCAGAGATAGTAGTAACAATCTACTAAAAAATGCCGTAAGAACAATCCAGGAGCCAAACTCACTAGGTTTAATTCAAACTGACTCGGTCGAACTCAAATAGCAGCAGCGGAAGCTTGAAAGTACCTGACTTGAACGTGAAACGACCTGAAAAACTCCGGCGAGCTCCGGTGAGGGAAGGCGACGCCGGAAAGCAGTGGTCGGAGGTCCGAACAAGGCCAGAAGATTGTCGGTGAACCGTAGGTTTCAAATCTGAGTGGCAAATAGGGCTGAAACTGGTTGATATAGTAGTTTGCTACTGTTCATCGGTACTGTTCACAAAACACTATTCACCGAACTGTTCACGCGTACTGTTCACGCGTTACTGTTCACGGGTTACTGTTCACTCAACACTGTTCAAGATTTGGTGAAAGGGAAATCCCACGTTAGGGTTAGGGTTAGGATCTCTGCTCTGATACCATGTAAAGTTGAGAGATGACAATATCGATTTGTGGAAACCCAAAATTAGGGTTAACTTTCATTAAACTGGGTATATATACAACGCAAGATACAACAATTACAATGAGGTCCTAACTAATTAACTATTTACATACTAAGGATAAATAATGAAACTCCGTCCAACAAACTAACTCATTAATCTAACAATATGCAATCTCATGTACATCATATCATATTCATCGACGTGCGATTGACAAGCATTGGTGATGAGAGAGCTATGTTTTTGCATGTCTGTTACTGAAAGGTGCATGAAAATTTTACTTGTGTCACCCCAAGGGGTTGGCCTAGTCGTCAATGTCTGGACTTAGGTTTTTGCTCCCTTCTTTTAAGATCTCAGGTCGAAACCTCTCAGGTGCTATCAACTTCTTTGGGGCCAGTTCATACAGAGATTTGCTCCGGTTTTAAATGGGCTCCCCACACGTGACGGTGGAATTGGGTCTAGGATTGGTAAAGGTGCGCGTAAGATAGCCAGAACACCTGAGTTATAAAAAAAATGGTGTTTGTGAACTAAGGCTGGTGAATTAGCTCAAGGATGACTCTAAGCCTTGCCGGCTGCCGCACTTGACTCAAGCTTTGCTTGTCAAGTTTTTCTTCGGCTTGAACTCGAACTCCTTACAAATTTAAAAAAAAAATAAAAAATTAACACTTTAAAACTCGATTCATTTGCAGCTCTGTCTACGTGTAAATTGTTGGGAAATATTCGATCCCACCCGCACAACGGAAGCGTAACGAAAAACAATCACACACAAAAGAGACACAAGAGTACGTGGTTCCCAAACTCGGGTACATCCACGGGAGAGAGAAAAACTTCCACTCATATTAAATGAGTACAATGGGATACAAAATTCCCTACTCTAGCTCTCAAGCTCTCGATATTTTTATCTCCCTCACTCACACAATATTCTCACCGATTTTCTCTCTCACACACATTGTATACCTTGCTTTGTGCTCTCTCTGCCGTAGCTCACACACTTGCACAGCCTCATTTAAATAGGAACAAGAGAAGGATCTACACATTTGACTCATCATATTCCAAGCATCACAAATGCTCTTTGAGATCCGAAACATGCACAGCCGGCAATACCCACTTCAAATGAGCAGAATGACTTAAGCCAATAAATGCATAACCAGCCAACCAACCGTCCATTTCTATTTCTTTTCTTTGTCAAAACCCATTACCACATGGGCAAATCCCAACAAACACCCCATTTTGCTCATGTGAAATCGCACCCCCTTGCTCGGGCGCCACACACCCCCTCAACAGGGTGCCTAATCGAAAATATCGGAGACCAAATTTGGTGCAAAAGAGACCCTTTTCCTTGCACACAAATTTCCTTCAACTTTTTCAAAAACCAACAATTGAGGCACTTCCTTCTCAATGTTGCTCTCCACACATAATGCCTTGCTTGTTTACACCTTCGCATGCCATACTTGTGTAACCTGACACCCATAATTTTTTTCTTGTTCGGTATCCACCATTTGCACGCCACACTTCAACTCGACCTTGAAGCTTGTATAGATTGCCCGTCATTTTTCCTTGCAACAACACTTTATCATTCTTGAAAACCTCAGGAACATCGTTCCTTGTTGCAAAGCTACAACCCTTTGAATGTAACATTTCCAAAGAAATTAAATTTTTCCTTTGTCCCGGCACGTGTCGAACTCCGGTCTACCTCACAAATCTTCCATCGGCCATACAAAAACGTACCGTTCCTATACCAACAACCTTATTCACCATGTTGTTTGACATCCTAATGGTACTTCCATCGCAAGACTCATACGAACAAAAATATTTTCTATTTGAACACATATGAAATGAACAACCGGAATCCATAACCCAATCAAAATTCTCCATACCTTCCGAAGTCACCGTGAGCAAATCACCTTCATTTTCGGCGAAGGTCTCAAAAACCGTTGCTTCGGATTTTTCTCTTTCTTTGGCAGCTTTGAGCTTTTGGCAATTATTTCATTATGTGGCCCTCCATTTCGCAAAAGTAGCACTTCTTGTTATCACCCCTTGATTGTGAACGGGCCCTCAAATTGGATACACCTTGCCTCTCGGTTGTTCTACCCCAGTCCTGGCCACCATCGGAAGCAACTATAATGTGAGACTCGATTCTTATGTTAAAAGAAAAGAAAGGAATTAATCCTATTAAGAGGGGATTTATTTTTATGTGGGCTTTGATATTATTTTACATGATAGCCGGGTGTTGATTTTTGTGAAGGAGTGCATGTGAGGTGTTTGTGTGCTGGAGTGCATGCATGGGATTGTGTTTATCTGTTGGGTTGTGGAATGGATGAGGAAGAAGGAAAAAAAAAAAAAAAAACAAAGCAATGGACACTTGTCCACCAAATGACACCTAATGGGATGACTGAGCATGGGCATGTTCTCTATCTATATATAAAAGGAATAAAAGGAGGAAAAACGGGGGGGAGGAAAAGGGAGAAAGAGAATGGGGTTAGTTGAGAGGGCCTTTTTTTTTTTTTTTGTTCTTCTGTTGGGGGAAAAAAGACTAATTAAAAGGGCAATGGGAATTTTACACAACATTAATGTTAAGGTGTTAATCACCATATTTTGGTTTTGGATTGTGTCTTAAGGATTAAAATTTGACCTGAGGGTGATTATATTTCATGGTGGTGCTTGAGGGTTCGGACTGTTACATATAACACGCTCCTCCGATATCCTTTCGCTCTCCTTCCTCCGCTTCGACTCGTGGGATAGGAGTGTAGCAACCACCTCATCAAGCCAGAGAGTGTCTTTCCCATATATCAATGTAGTCCGGAATGCTCATACGACGGCGGCAATGAAACTAACAAAGGATTGCTTTATCTTCTTCCTCGATCTTTGCACCAATGGCTCTCAATTCCGTTAGAAGCCGATTAAACCCATCCAAATGGTCATTGAAGGTTACTCCTTCGGACATATGCAACGCGTACAATTGTTTCTTTAACGAAAACCAATTTGGTTTTCGTTAAAGACTTGGACTTGTACCTACTCTCCAACTTCGCCCAAAGTTCCTCTGGATCCGTTTCATTGATGACTTCCCGAAGAGTGCTATTCTCGAGAAACAATTGAATGGTGCTATTTGCAAGCTCTCTCATCTCCTCCCATTTATCCTCTGGTTTCTCAGATTGTGGCTTGAGTGCCTTCACCAAACCTTCTCTCACCGAAATATTCTTCACCCTTTATTGCCAAAGAGTGAAATTATTGTGGCCGTTGAAAAGCTCAATCACGAACCCGGTGCTTTTCCCCGCCATACCGTAGCTCTGATACCATTGTTGGGAAATATTCGATCCCACCCGCGCAACGGAAGCGTAACGAAAAACAATCACACACAAAAGAGACACAAGAGTACGTGGTTCCCCAAACTCGGGTACATCCACAGGAGAGAGAACAACTTCCACTAATATTGAATGAGTACAATGAGATACAAAATACCCTACTCTAGCTCTCAAGCTCTCGATATTTTTATCTCCCTCACTCGCACAATATTCTCACCGATTTTCTCTCTCACACACATTGTATACCTTGCTTTGTGCTCTATCTGCCGCAACTCACACACTTGCACAGCCTCATTTAAATAGGAACAAGAGAAGGATCTACACACTTGACTCTTCATATTCCAAGCATCACAAATGCTATTTGATATCCGAAACATGCACAGCCGACAATACCCACTTCCAAATGAGCAGAATGACTTAAGCCAATAAATGCATAACCAGCCAACCAACCATCCATTTTTATTTCTTTTCTTTATGAAAACCCATGACCACATGGGCAAAACCCAACATAAATTACACAAAAGATTAAAAAAGAAAGTGGGGGAAAGAGGGTTACCTGGATTGGAGAAGAGTAAAATCGCAATCGAAGCAGCAAAGGGAACAACAGACTTCTGGAGAAAAATTGGTTCAGACAATTTCGCAAACAGATTGGAAGGGCAAACCCGATTGGCCTTAATTCGTTGGAATCTGTTTTGAATATGTGGAAGATTTCTGAATCGGTGTGGAATAGTGGAAAGGTCCAGTTGAGGAGAGAGTGAATTGGAAATCATGGCAGTTGAGCCCCTCTCTCTCTCTCTCTAGACAAATGAGCGGGCTTAAAACTGGCAGAGAGATGATAGGAAGTTGAGTGAGCAGAACTAGCGGTCAGTGCTTGGTCTTTGAATATCCAGTTATATTTTATGACGTGTCGCCTGTTCATTGGTAATTTGGTCATACGTAACTTGTAATGGAATTGTTTACGGAGGGTGTAAACTCCAGGTTTGCACCCGACATGTAACTCAAATTATTATGATAAACAATCGAAATGGGGTCACGCATGCCCGGGTGGGTGCAATCACGGTCACGTGATCGCCATAGTGGGAAACGAGTCTGGAACCACGTGACAGTCTATCAAATGTGTGGCGAAATCTATCTATAATACAATTCGCGACGGTGTGGTGACCCACACATTTTCTCTGCATAAATCTTAACCGTTTGATTTAATACACATTTTTCTGCATAAATCTCCACAATCTATTAAACCTTGGCATTTTTGTAAATACTTTGCATTTTTTGGAATAAATGGTAGTAATTATTTTTTCAGTTTTGGTAGTAATTATTTTTTCAGTTTTGGAAAATATATAATTTGCTGAGATTCTCTCTTCTTTCCTAAAATCACTCTTAACAATCCAAGACCTAGGATTTCTTTTAAGGAGGTGAAATCTCACGAAACAAATATTGTGTGTTAGTTTGCTGCATTAAGCCATAAATATTCTCTCTTCTTTCCTATAATTGCTGGTGGTTTATTAAATTTGGTAGTGATTTATGAAATTGCCGGTGATTGGTGTTGAAAGACAAATGGGTGAATTGCTTTGATCGGGTGAATTCTCATATCAGTTTTTGGTAATCTTTTATACGATGGTGTGGTGGCCCGCATATTTTTCCTACACCGTTGAATTTGTAACACATTTTTCTGCATAAATCTGCACCATTTATTTATTTTCATTCTAAGACCCCAATAATTAATTAGCTCCCACAACAATAATTTACGGTAAGACAAATCAACGGCTATTGTTATTGCTATTTCTAATCCGACCGGCAATCAAATGCCCATTTATGGAATGTTCAAACTCAAAGTTAGAATCTCAATGTCAATATACACGGAAATATTTTTCATGGAAAGTTCAAACTCAAAGTTAGAATCTCAATGTCAATAAACACAAAAAAATGGACAGAAACAAAATCAATATACACAATCCTAGCTCTCTCCTCCCCCCTCACTCTTCTTCCGAAACTCCATAACTTGAGGTGAGTGTATTTCATTATTTTTTTGTATTTCACGGTTCCTATTTTTTTGTATCAGATTTTTTGTTGAATACCTATTTTTCACTCTGCTTCCAAAAGAATTGAGGTGAGTGTGTTTCATTATTTTCTTTCAGTATACCCCCAATGTTTACGTTGATTTATGTGGTGAAGTAATACAATTACCGATTTTTGTTTTCAGTAGTCATTGTTTACTTCTTAGTTTTTTTTATTTCGATGTTTTGGTAATGGACTAATAGATTGTTGATTTTTTACTATAGTGACTGATTTTAATTGTGAAGGTCGACTACTGAAAAGTGTACTATAATACCAGATTATGAACTAAGGGCGTCTTATTTTTCAGTCATACCAAGATTCGAACAAATGTGAATTTTTAGTTTGCTTACTATAATGCCGAGAAGCACCAGTTGTGTGATTCTTAATTATTTAGTGTGCAAGTCCTTATTTGATTGATTGGTGAATTCTTTATCTTAAATAGGAATGAAATGAAATTGTTGCCATTGCTTTGGGTGACTCTTCTTTTTGCTCTTTATGTGTCTCTTTTTCTTTTTTTGGTTTGTTGGTTGGTAAATGACACCATTTTTTTTTTTATGGTGTATGGATAGTTTGGGTGGTGGTTACTTTCGGGATTGCCGCATGCCAGCGAAAAAAAAACTGTTGATAGCTTACTTGAGTGGTTATTTCAAGTTTTATGTATCAAGAAGTCGTAAAGCCTAATTCTGAATGTTTCCAAGTGGATTTTTTTGAATTCTTTCTATTAGCAGGTAACCTGAGTGCTAAGCTTCAGGATGACTGTCAGCAATGCATGTTTGTCTAATGGGCGGACCATCAAGAAAATCATATGGGATGCAGCAAAGTACTGCTATAGATCACAAAGAACAAAGAGCTGTATGGTTTTCCTTAAAATCATAAAAGATATGGATTACAGAATGTCATTGAATTAAGTTTCAGGGGGAATTCGGTGAGAAACTTCAACCATAAAACATTATTGCTTAGCTTCCAAATGATTCTTCTGTGTAACCATAAAACTTGGGAAACCAGTTAAAAAATTTCCTAAAAATTTGCATACGGGTGAGTAGCTTGCAGATTATGATTGTCACCTTTTTTGGCAGTTGGCAATCCATGGCGAATGCACCATGCTAATTGTGGATTAGGTGGGAAGTCTAAATAGTTGGTTGTCTTCCTAACAGTTGGTGGCTAAAGCAAAATCAAAACCAGGGTTTGAAAGTGCAAAGGATACATTCAGTTTAATGCCACGAAGCAATAGTCGCTAAACATATATAATTTGGTAATTGATCTTAATTTTTTTATTCATGTATCTTCTTCTAATTATAGAGTTTCTCTATGCATATTTGAGGGTGTTAGCAAGCTATAATGTTATGTTTGTATACTCTATAATGACATATTCGTTGAGATTCCGACCAACGATGTTGTGTTCATATAATGTTAGGCACCATCAGTTTGTTATGCCTAACTAAGGTCACTCAAAATTATATTGATTAACAAATTTTTCGATCCGTGCAAAGCCTGGGAATTGGTAAGCATTCTAAACTACCAATGTAGATTTATATCATGCAGTTCGATTGTTCTAGAACCATCTGCTCCATCTTCAATTGGATTTTTAGTTTTTCATGAAATTCCATCTTCAAAACCAAAAGGCTTTACTTGGAATTCTGTTTATTTATTTCAAATGTTCCGTGTTTCAACTTCTGCAAATTGGTTTATGAATGGTGATTGTCCATTATGTCTTTCGATATTTTGGGGTCCAATGTGACTACTAATTTGTGTTATTTGCAGTTAGAGAAATTGCATAGCTCAAGTCACTCTCTCACTAATTGAATAAAGTTAGTAGTGTAGCCTTTCCTTTCTACTATAGGGATTACAAATTGAAATAAGTAATGTAGTCTTAGTTGAGCAGTGCTGCATTTATTTGGCTGAGTAAATTAAAGGATTTTTTTTATTATTTTAGTTGAGTTAGGTTAACAGGGGTAGTCATAATAGGACAAGGTCATTGGTTATGATGGATATATAATTTGCTAGATAAAATGGTTTCTACTTTGTTGATTTTATAAAAAAAGATTCATGTTTGTTTTAAGGAAGATGCTTAATTTTTTATTTTTTAGTGTTTGTAGGTAGTTTTTAATGTACAAGTGGCAAGATTACTGAAATACAACAGAAATTTATAGTTTTTCTTACCTGTGTGTTTTCCATAGAGTTAATGAACAACGATGATATGTATTTTATTTTCTAATATGTGGTCGAGTTGTCTTTTTTCTCCTTATCTTTGGATGTTGGGCGAATTATATTGTACAGAGGTGTGATATGGATAACTGCTTCATTGATTATTTGGTGGTATTTGTTATTTGTTTCATGAATTATTATTTTTTATCTTAATTATATAGTATCAAGATGAGTTTCCCGGCCCACGGGGCTAAAAGGGGAAATTTGGCCTTAGTCCGGTAGGAAAAATTGGTCTTAGTTTTTTTTTTTTTTCGAGATAAAGTCGGGATCATTGGCAGAGGTGGTTAATAATAGGGAATGGTAGTCATTTATGTTGCACTCAGAATTCGTTGCACCGTGCCTACAGGCACGGGCAATTTCTAGTAATACAATTCACGACGGTGTGGTGGTCCACATATTTTCTCTGCATAAATCTTGACCGTTGGTTTAACACACATTTCCCTGCATAAATCTTAGCCGTTGAGTCGCTCAATATGGTCAATATTTTTTTGGTAATGATTGGGTAGAAAATATTCAGTTATGGACTATAAAAACTTGATTGTAATGACTGATTTCCAAAATTGGTAACGTTTTGGGAATAATTTCCTAAATTAACATTGATTGGTTGAATTGGGTGAACAATGCCATGCTAATAATTAACACACAATTATCCCTAATCGTCTCTCTCTCTCTCTCTCTCTCTCTCTCTCTCTACGTTTTCGATCTTTTCAATTCTTATGGCTTTTTACTTCGTTTTTTTTTTTCCAGTTCAGGCCGGGTTTTTTTTCAATTCTCTTTGTTCAGTCCACCTCCAAAAAAAACTTCAATTACGCTTGGTTAGATTACTCCAAAATTCAATCGAAAAAAAATAGTCCAAATTTTTTTGACTGTTGGCTTAAGACAAATTTTTCTGCACAAATCTTCACCCTTCATTCAACCCTTGGCATTGAATGGCTCAAATTGATTTCATCTGATGTTTGAGAGTTGCTCAATATGGTTTCAGTTGAATTTTTGGTAATGATTAGGTGGACTAGAGTTGCTCATTACGGGAAGATTATGGACTATAATTACGGTAATACAAAGACTAATTTATACGAGATTTTTGTTAATGATTTTTGAAATTGCCGTTGATTGGGTGAGAATACAATGACGTGCTATTGGTTGACAAAAATGATACTCACACAACAATTCAAACACAACAACTTACACAACCTCTCACATGCATGTGGGCTCCACACACACTACTATGTGTGGGCCCCATATGTATGTGAGAAGTTGTGTAAGTTGTTGTGTTTGGATGGTTGTGTGTGTAGCATTATCCGTTGATTGGGTGAACAAATTTTGGTAATGATTTATTTGCCTTTAGGTGGACTACGAATTTTGGTAATCATTAATTTGTTGAAAATAACGAATTTTGAACAAAATTTTGGTTAAGTCAAATTTTGGGTGAACGAATCTCTCTCTCTCTCTCTCTCTCTCTCTCTCTCTCTTCCTGATCGTTTTCTTTCTGGTTCTCTTTCCTATCTCCCAGACTCTTACCCTCTCTCCAGTTCTCTCTCTACAGGTATGGCTCTTTGTTCTCTCCTTTTTTGAACAAACAGTTGTGGCGGCTGTGAGTCGAAAAATTAGTTGTTTAAAAAATTAGTTCTTTGTTCTCTACTCACTGTGAATTCTCTATCCAGTTTTTTTTTTTTTTTTTTGCATGTCGTGGAATATCAAAGCTTCCTATTTTAATTTAAAGCACAGTAGGCATCCGTGTTCTCATTTCAATTTTGCATATCAATGAAAACAGATAGGTTTGTGTGTGCCCTTTTTTCACAGCATGATTTTTACATACTCCAAAGCGTGCAGGAATTTCCTCCATTCAATTGCTGTGAAAGCATTTTACTAAGAAGTACTGGAACCAGGTACTTTAGGCTTAACCTATTTGTTCCTAAATTACATTTAAACAAATCGAATTTTTAGTAAAAGAAGACAAGAACTCAAATAAATCTTACACAATCTTAAGTGTCTCCAATGTTCACAACGGTTGCTTTTTTGGATCCTCTGATAACCTCGATCGACACCAATAGAATTTTGTTGTACTTCTACTGTATAACTATGAGTTTTTTTTTACCTGATCACAGGTACGATTGTTTGCGGGAAGAAGAGAAAAGAAGATAAGAAAGCATTAGGTTGAGGTTGAGGTTGTGAATAAACTTCTTTTTTTTTTTACCTGATCACGGGACGGGTACAATTGGCATTTGTTCGATTTTGTTGGCGATGTCAACAATAACCATTAGTGTAGTATCCCACTGTACTAGAGATTGTAGTATTTCCTGATCACGGGTACGATTGGCTTTTGAACGATTTGCCGTTGGCACGGGTTCTTAAATGGGTTTTGAGATATTTTGTTTAAGTAGTTTGAATGTGTTCAGTTTATTTTGATATACTGTTTGGATATGTGTAAAAGCTTAACATAGTGGTGTTATATTGGTCTGATTTTGAAAATATTGTTCTTTTTTCTGCCTCTTACATCTATTGTGAAAAAGAAGGCTCATTGGTCTCCCAAATAGAAAAATTTTACAAGAACTTCTGCCAAGAGAAAGGAAAATGCACCAGTATGATTTTTTGAATAAGGTTTGACCTCTTTCAAGTCTCTCTATTCAACCTCCATCAGTTCCATCCATATATTCACTATTTTCTTTCGTAAACTTTGACAATACACCGTAACTTACTTTTATAGGACGAATGGAAACAAGAATCGGTTCAGGCAAAACAAATGTCAAATAAAGGGAAAGAAAACGCAACTTATGCCATGGGAAATGAAAATGAACGGGTATGACTATTTCATTTATCTAAACTTCTTTAGAATCAAATAGATATGTAATCTTCTGATTATTTTATTATTGACATTTCTCAACTGACTTTGTACATTCAGATTCAACCTCTTTGAGACAAAAATATTGGAATAGTAATCCGTGATGAGCGGAATCACAATGTCATCCATGTGGAGAATGGAAATCAAAATTTGAGGGTATCATTTGCCTTTCTTTTGGTAGTTTTAAAAATTATCCGAATGACAAACTATGAAAGCATCTCTAAACTACACCTGTCTTTTTTGAGTCTAATCTTACGACGTCATGCAAATAGTTTAGTTTTTCAAATGCATTACATGTTTGTAATTTAAAATTTTTTCAATTTTAATGTGTGCTTTTTCATTCTCCTACTGTAGGCCCAAGCTGGTAATATATTATCAAAAGTGACATTGGCGTAACGTGCACGTTGAATTATGTGAGCGTTCTGGCGAATCACGGGTATTTTCTAGCTTTCCTTTGTAGCATCATGCAATTTTCTAGCTTTCTTTTGATAGCTTCATGAGTGATCCAGTGCACAACTATGTTTTTCTATACATAGTTCGCACTTTGCATGAATTTGTGAGAAATGATTGTAATGTTCTTTAGCTTCTTAAAGTCGTAGCATTGAGCAGCCTCTCTAGAAAGTAGTAGTATTGTGGGAAATGATGTTATTCAATTTTCCAATTGCTCACGTTCAAAGGATTAATCTTGAAGAAAGCATGGTAGAAGAGGGTGTGTTTTTTTTTTTTTTTTTCCGTTACAAATTACAGAATTCATAGCCAGCAAGGGCGGCCAACTACGAGGCCTAGGAATTCACCAACTTCAGACAACAATGAGCTTATATGTATACGGGGTTCTATGTATATCCCAGTCACTGTTTGTTCTAGAACCTCCCACCGGAAAGAAAATAATGAGGATTTTCATATGCTATCTATTTGATCGTTTTATTCTACTAACTTTTTTTGTTTGTTTGGTTTAGTTGTTGGACGAATGGAATTGACTTGGTTAATTGATGGTTGCCTGGAATTCGATTGAAAATCTCATTTAATTCTACATTTCCATTGTCTGCAATTACTCATATTTGGTTCATGAGCAATAAGAAATTAAATTCATTTGTTGTTGTAAATTTTAATATTTTTCTTAAATACAATTACCTTAATTAATTGACTAGATATAAACTCTTGAACCTTATATGAAAAAAAGACTTTTCAGAGAGGACGGCTTTCTTGGCAGGGGAGGTCAACGGTAGAAAAGAGTAATCTATTTTAGTTGTGTTTGAAACGCGTTGCGCCGTGCCTTCAGGCACGGGCAATTACTAGTAATAATACGTTCCTGATCACATCTAAGTACCAGTACCACATTTAAATATCATATTTTAATTATCATGTGATTTGTCACTAATATAATATATTGGTAGAATGTGGCTCATCTACTACTGTTACTACGGGGTATTATTCAGTGGGGCATGATGAATTCTACCGATGAATTGATAGTAGTACTCAAAATGCGGTAGCCGTAGTAATCAGGGGCACTGATGAATAATCTAGAGTATTTTTTCTCAGCCACGTTCCAAGTTTCTTCCGTCAACGGTGGGGTAAGGAGTAAAGATTATTACAGTATTGCCTTTTGATTTCCTCTTTACAAACCCAACATATATGTATTTCGGCATGGAAAGGTACGCATCTATCTCAAGTGTGTTATACATCTGAGCGTGGGTGGAATTATAGTGATGACACGGGAGTCCGGAGATGTGGAATTTAGCTGTGTTAAACTAAATGCCCATTTAACTAACCAACTGAAGCTGGCTTAGTTGGCCGGCCGGACTCTTGGATCTCACTGGTGGCCGGCCGGACTCTTGAATCTCACTGGGAAGTCAAGAGTTCGAATCTCTTCACCTGTACGTGGGTGTTCTTCCCGTAGATGATCTATTTCTTTGTTTTTTTGTTTACTTTGTTTTTTTGTTTCTACCCGTTCAATTATTGGGTTTGATTGTCTCGTGCACTCTCATAATTGATGTAGTATTTCGGATTTATACTTTGTACTTAATGTATGATGTAGGTGATCTGTTCCATCGATTGCCAATAAAAAATAAATTCAATGTCCATTTGTTCAACCTTAATACTTACAAAAATCTGTTCTTTAGTTAATAGGAGAGGGGATATGGCCAGGGAAAACCGAATTTTGTGGGCTTTGCTTGTCAAATTGCATGCCTTTGTGCTTTGTTCCTTTCTTTCTTGGATGTGGAAACATGCTTATAATGCTATGCACACACTGTGAACTTGTATTCATGTTAGGAGATTTCTAGTGTTTACATGCGATTATCCAAAGAATGAGGTCGTAGTTCGTTCACTAAGGTTGTTTTTGGATCAAGAATTTGTGCAAAGCTCTGTTAACAAGCCCTTCCTCAAATCCTTGATCCAGTTGTATTTCTTCCGAAAAGTAACAATTTGGCCTAGGAACAGCGAGTGGTGCAGTTCTAGGCCTGATGCGGGCGTGCCAGGGCAGGATTGCTGCCCAAATTCGTATTAAGGCTTGGATGCCTCAAATCTGACTTCGTACAGACCATTGAGTACGACCTAAGGGGTGAGGCCGTATGTAGTTCGTGGTTTGCCTTGTCGGGCTAAGGACTTAATATTTCCTAATCGTGTGAAAAATGGAAAGAAAAGAAGAGCAAGGCCTAAAACAGAAATAAAAGGACTTTATTAACGGTTTAACAAAGTCTGGTTACAAGGAAATGAAATAAAACCTAGGCTTGGCTAGATTGAGTACAAACTATTCTAGAAAGTAAAGGTAATTGAACGATAAGCCGTGGGCTTGTTTGGTCGGGGACCGAAAGATAAAAATAGTTAAAAGATAATTGAAATATAAATGGGGTAAGCCGGGGGCTTGATTGGTCGGGGACCTTTGCCAAGGCCTTCCATTATGGTATTTATAGGTATCAATCCAGGCCTTGAGCTGCTTCAAATGCTTCAATGCATGGCTGCCACGTGTCCCTCTTGAGCTACTTCAAAATGCTCCAATGAGAGGCTATTCTTTGATAAAAACGTGCCCTTTACTCCAAGGAAATGGTAAAGGCCTGAAAAGCCCTTCTTTTCTGCAGAAAACTGGTCTAGGTGAGCTACTTGTGAGCAGCTTGCTTAGGTCAGCATGAATCATTTACCAGCAGCTCCAAGGAGCTGCATGTACGCCACCTGTCCTTGGCCTTGCTTCATGCTGAAGGATGGGGTCTATTCAGACCTTGAGCTGCTTGTAAGCAGCTTACCCAGACCTGTCTAGCAGGAACATTCTAGGCCTTTGAGCTGTTTGTTAGCAGCTTAAGGCCTTTGAGCTGCTTGGGACGTCTCCATGCATGGCTGCCACGTGTCCTTGGTCTAGTTGAGTTGCTTGCCTGCATGGATGCTTGTAAAAAGGGGATGTTAGGGCCCACCAAGGCCAAAAATGCAGGCCTGGTTGAGCTGCTTGAGCAGCTTGCTAGGGAGAAGCTTCTAGGCCTTTGAGCTGCTTGTGAGCAGCTTGCTTACCAAGCATGACTAAGCAGCTTATGGCCTTCTTGACTTGGTCAGTTTTAGGCCTAAATAAATCTGAAAAACTGGGCCTAGACCTGAAAAACGGATCTTGGCCTTATTGGGCTAGATAGGCCCGAAAAACTAGTCCAGGCTTTGATTAGTTGGGCCGAGGCTTGAAAATGGGCCTAGATCTGAAAATCAATTTGGGCCTTGACTAATTAGGCCATGTTCCAAACATTAATGTGGCCTAATCAATTTTCAAACTCTCTCCTGCCTTTTCAAACTCAATTTGGCCTAGTTATGGCCACTTTAAATTCTTCCAAAGGCCCAATTATGCAGGTGATTGATTTATAAGACTTCTTAAGGCCTGAAACTACCTCTAAGGCCATTCTTTTATTCTCTTTCTCATTTTGGCCAAAAATGGGTGTAAACAAGTTGCAGCCTAAAAGTGGTATGATATTGCTTTATTCAAGTTATAAAAGTATGGGACTGATTTACAAAGCTGTCTTAACATAGCACAATGAATCAGGGGAGGAATCTCTCATCCTACCATATCAGTGTTACTGAATGCGTAGAGATAAACACGAGTACTTTTTACAAGTTGTTCGTTGACCCGGGGAAGGACCTTGATTTAGTGACAGTTAGAAGCACAAACACGTCGGTGGAAACTTCCCTGTCGATCGGATTTTATTTGCTTTCTCTTTCACCTTGAACTCCTCATTCCTTTGGTTTTCCTCGGCTTGGGCTCGTGCTCCTCCTGCAATCTTATCAATATTCTCCATCTCACTACGGTAATGTTTTATCGCTTTTGCTCTCCTGTGCTCCAGTTCGCTCTGCAGTTCAAGTAAGTAGGTTGTTAGTTCTGAGCCACCAACTTTCAGAGTGTCTGTCTCTGTCAGATTGTAGGGAAAATGAAGCAAACCTCGGTTTTATCCCTTTGGCGTTTGGCTTTTGCTTTCTTCTTACTCTCCCAGTTAAGAATTGTGGTACTCAACTTATCATACCTGGAACTTCTTTTGTTAGTGCCAATACAAAAACAATTTTCGCTTGTGGGAATCTGAAATTGTAGTTAAGGCTCTGAACTTTAGACATATATTTACCGTTCTTCGATCTTGGCCATCTCAGCGTTCTCCCAAGCATCCGCCTCCGTCTCTTCGATTCCAGGTATTGTCGAACTCTGTCTTTTGAAGTCTGTTGGTTGGAATGCAGGTGGTTTGGCAGATGGGAGCTCAATCTTTGGTAACACACTTTCAGGCTTTCGACTGGCAGTGCTGTCCAAGGGCTTATCTGCAAAACTAGCAGTCTTTTTTATCGACGGAGCTGGACGAACGGCCTTTTCAGGAATGGCAGTAGTGTCCAAGGGCTTATCTCCAAAACTAACAGTCTTTTTTAGAGCAGGACGAACAGTGTTTTCAGGACCGGCAGTGGTATCCGCAAAACTAGCTGTCTTTTTTATCGACAGAGCAGGACGAACAGCTTTTTCAGGTATCTTTTCATCTTTCGCCTCACTCACTGGCACTGATTTGTCTGGAATTTCCAAATTTGTCACTGAAAGCTCATCTGGTATAGACAGATTTGTTCAGATGCATAGTGGTTTTCATGAACTTATTTAGTATGGTTCTACAAAAACCAAGAACCAAACCAGTATCTACAGTCTAAAAAATTCAAAACTGTATGACATTTCAGACCGAAGAAGAACCAAATTGCTTCGGTTCCACATTTCAATGCAAAAAAATGCAATGGTACAGAAATACTAGCTCATAACTCAACATCCTTACCTGAGAGCCGTCTGGATATTCTACCAGAATATCCAGCTTCTGGTACCCTAGTACTTGTGTCTTCTGTTCTACTCTTGATCTTGGTTAAAGAGGTATCAGCTCCTTCACTCTTCCTTTTCTGTTCTGCAATGCTCAACTCTTCAAGCAAGTTGATTGCATACGCAGCTGCTGCAACTGCTGCTGCGTACTCAATCCCGTTGCTGGAATCGAAGTCCTGACTTTGCCTCGAAAACTGTCTCCGCAACCAGGTCTGTGATTTTTTCTTCTCTGCAAAATGCACCATTATGTCGTTTTCATCGCTTTGAATCTCTCTCTCTCTCTCTCTCTCTCTCTCTCTCTCTCTCTCTCTCTCTCTCTCTCTCCATATAGAAGTTTCACCCATATGCCATAATGTAAGGTATATGTTAATATTGGATGGTTGAAAAAGACATGTTCTTGGACTTGGGCTTAGCCCAAGTGGTCCATCACTTGTGATTGGTTTCAAAAGATGTGCGTTGGAGCTGATGAGCGGTGTTGACCCTTTGTAGTAATCTAACTTACTGATATAATAACACACTATGGAACAAGAAAATGAAGACATTCTTTTCTTGGTTTGCTCTGGATTTCTAAAAGGTGAGGCGAGGCATACATAGTTTGGAAAATACAGGCCGGAAATTTGGGTAACGCTCTATGCGAACATAACTTATCTATAGAACATGGATAAAATATGACTTCGGACGGACTCCTCAGAAATTGAAAAAATCCATCACCTTGGTTCGTAATCACGAATTTGGACTACCAAATCATTTCCTAATTATTCTGCTTCAAAAGGTTATAGGATTCGCGAAGTGACGATAAAAACCCGCCTCCCCTTTCTTGGGCTGTATACAGAGGAATTGCAAAAGGATTTGTTGTGTACCTCCTTTGAAGGGCTGAATTTTTTGTGGTTGTAAGCTTCGATCTCTGATGTTGCTAGATTCTTCTTTGTTTTCATCTCCTATGCCGTAAAATCTTAGCCTGACACACGAGGCCAGTGATAAAGAGTCATGTAAAACAGATAGCGAAGCCGGTAAAGGAAAAAGCAATGCTGAATGGAAAGTTGCTTGTTCCTTGGGAAATTCCAGATGCAGAATATCAAGTGATCAGCTTTGTTTTCCTTGGAATTAGGTTATGCGTTATCCAATTTTATGTTCATTTGCATTTGGCTCTTAGACTGTGTTAGAATGTAGCAATTGAGGATTTTGCAAGGGAAACAGAAATCTAGAAAAACTAGAGAAAACGATGAACTTTAGAAATGAATTTCTTTTGACATTCACTCCATAGGACAAATCCATGATCCAAACATAACCTTACGAGTAAGTTAGTCAGACTAGATTCCAGCAATCCGTGCCAAGAATATCAAGCTGCGAAAAGTTTGACCCCAACACATCTAAAGATCTACGGTGTTATAGTTTTGATAGAGGCAATGTTAATGAAATAAGAAATTTTCTATGGTCGAATTTCTGAAAAACTCATGTCTATGCAGTGCATTTTGGATTTCTGTTTTTTGTGTGTGATAAAGATTTATTTTTATTATTATTTTGTTTTTGACATGTACATGTTTTCATTAATGTTTTCAAACAGAGATATGGGGATTGATACATATCGGTTGTGATGGTATGGCCTCACACCGGTAGACCTCCAACAGTATTGGCCAATATATCGGTAACAATTGCCATCGAAGGTTCAAAATCCCGACGCTTTTTGACATGGATGTACAAGTAGTACCTAAATTTCGGCATGCACGTATACAAAATAAATACGACTTGCATTGTCATCTACAGCTATAAACATATGATCTTTTTTCCCCTTGAAATAGTTTGAATACCGGATTAGTACCTCGTTTGCCGAATCCAACTCTCCATTTCTCAACAGGTCTCTCTTTTACTCCAGGAAGCCTCTTCTCCCAGATGAATGATTTTGGTGGTGACCCAGCTGGGTTTGCTGTTTATTTGAAGGAGATTAACCCAAATGGAAAGCAAGAAAAGTTTGTTGAAGAGTTGGTCATGGGCTCTGCGAGTAGTAGAACAGGGGAGGCAAGCAAAGGTTGGTGAGGGGTATGCTTTGCATGCAAGGCCTGGTTTGAATCTCCAGAATGCCAGGCCTATGCAGTCAAGAAAGGCATTCTTTTTGGTCCTTTTCCGGAGGATTTTCCTCTCGAAAAAGTTACATTGGAAAGTGGAGTGTGAGATTCTTTCTCTCAACTGAGGTTTTGTTGTGGTCTTGACTATTGGAATGTGAATCCCTCCTTGGCTTCCTAAAGGAGGATTGACTACCTGTAAGCGACGAAGCCAAAGCCAGGGAATTGTCAATCCGGTCCTTTTGTTGGAAAAAATCTGATCCTTTTGATTGGAATATACCTGGTTGAGGAAGGGCATACTCGTCATTTCGTCCTGTTTTGAGCACTGTTCAGGCTTCCTCCTAAAGGAGGATTGACTACCTGTAAGCGACGAAGCCAAAGCCAGGGAATTGTCAATCCGGTCCTTTTGTTGGAAAAAATCTGATCCTTTTGATTGGAATATACCTGGTTGAGGAAGGGCATACTCGTCATTTCGTCCTGTTTTGAGCACTGTTCAGGCTTCCTAAAGGAGGATTGACTACCTGTAAGCGACGAAGCCAAAGCCAGGGAATTGTCAATCCGGTCCTTTTGTTGGAAAAAATCTGATCCTTTTGATTGGAATATACCTGGTTGAGGAAGGGCATACTCGTCATTTCGTCCTGTTTTGAGCACTGTTCACGTGAATAAAAATTTACTTTAGTAGGTTTTCTGACTTTTCAAGTTTTCCATCTGTGTCCCAAAATTACTTCTTCCTCTCCTCATTTTTTGTCTTTTAGTGTGGGGATACGTTGGTAAAATGGTAGGGTGGTGGGGACGCATGGTGCAGATGACAGCGACTCCTGCTCTTCTCTCGTCCGCTTCTTTCTCTCTCTCTCTCTGGCGAAATTGGTCTATACCAGTCCATTCACTCTCTCTCTCTCTCTTCGTTTGGAAACCAGAGTTTTGTCATCAAAATCAACCTTCGAGATATGGGTTTCCAACATGTGGGATTTGTGTGGGGCTTTTGTTAGTCTGATCGTGAACAAGGAGTAATCAGACGGCGACGACGCAACTCTTGCATCAGAGGTAATTTCTTCTGGGTTTTGTAGACTTGATTAATTTTTGGTGGTTTCGATTATACCTGTGTATAGATATATATATATATATATATGTATAATACCTGTGTAGAGCCCTAATTTTGATTTGGGTTTCCAAGCAAATTGTGGGTTTGTGGTGGCGGTGAAGAGGAACAGAGGAACAGAAGTAGCAAATTGTGGTTTTTCAGAGAGAGAGAGAGAGAAGGGGTGCCGGAGAAGGGATGCCGGAGAAAGATCGGAAAACTGGAAATGGGTCCTTTTTTTTTTTTTTTTTTAATCAGAGGTGGAAATGGATTTTGAATAGCCCAATTGCTTAGGCTAGGCTGTTGGGTTCTGGATTTTTGTAAAGGCTAGCTAAACACTAATTTTGGCCTTTTGGGTAGTCTTTTTGCCTAGAATTGGATTGAGTCTATTGGAGATGCTCTTAGATTTTCTAGGTTTGTGCTTGGATTAAGCGCGCTCCGAATTTTTTTGGTGTTGGAGGTGAATTTGTTTGCACCTCAAGCTGCGGTTTGAATAAATTTCTTGATTGGGGTAGGATCACAAGGTTTGTGCCGCAAAACACAAAATTTCGGCCATATTTACATGGCCGGACTTCTGTACCCAACTGATTTCTTCTTCCCCCCTCCACAACCGCGCACCGGCGGCACTCGGCCGCAGCTAATTCGGAACGACACCCCAAACAACGACAAGATCGAAGATAGCGTAGCGCCCAAATCCCCGAGTCTACCCTTGTGCTTGTAGCGAAATAAGAAAATGAAAGTACACTACGAATCTGTATGCTCATGCTTTCTGGGAAGGCAGGTCCGGTCAGTTCTTCTCCAATTAGCATCTCGTGGCTCTTCTTCTTCTTTGGTAGCTTGTTCCGTCATCACTTTTCCTTGCAATGATCTAACCTCTTGAGGTCGCGGATGCCTTAAGTAGGAAGGCAGAGCTGGTGGCATTTAAGTGTGAGGAAGTGGTAGCCACCAGCAGGGTCTCGCCAGGCCAACGACAAGCACGTGAAAGCTATTCCAATTACTAAGAAAAAATCAAGGCGGGTCGACTCTGTAATTGTGATCAGGAACTGCTGAATTTGGGAGAAAATTGTGTTGCTGCTGATTCACTAGCAGAGTTATTACAAGTTATTAAGCTGTCACAAATACTTTTCTCTCTCTTTCCAAAAAAAAAACTTCTCTCTCTCTCTCTCTCTCTCTCTCTCTCTCTCTCTCTCTCTCTCTCTCTCCTTCATCCAGGCGTGCTCCTCTACCGGCCAACTACGTTGGGTGTCACAAGGGTGAGGAACACGCTGGCCGCCATCACAAGCAACGGCGGTGATGGAGAGTTGCTGTGTAAAACTCGCCATCCACATCCACCCTCTCATTGCGACGACCGGCTCCAAGTCTGTGTCAATTGCGTTATCGTGGATCCAAGGAGAAAACAGGTCAGAATTATGTGCATGACGAACTTTCTTTTCTCCTTCATGTGCTTTGTACTTTTGTAATGCTCATTGGAAGTCCAGCAATAGTGGTCTGTAGTTTTCATTATGGAGATTTTTCATAGGTGATTCTTTGTTATTTGTGATTTATAGACTTCGCAGTCTGGAAGAAAATACTTATGGTTGTGGGCGCCCAAGCAATTGTTAGCTGAATTACCTCTTACACTTATTAGACTTCCATTGCTTGATTACGTAATTGATGATCTCTTTCAGACTTGCTTTTCTTCCCTCCTTTGGATTCCATATCTCAGGAACCGCATACATCCCACTGGGATTGTAGTTTTTGATTTCCAACCACGCGTTGGCTACAACACGCGTTGGCTACAGCCTTGTAGATAGACCTCATCACCACAATCATTTCTCAACTCTTTTAACTTATCATCATCTTCATCAATGAGCTCCTGCATTTTTAAAAGATCATAAACCACACTCCAAACCTCAACATACAAACACAAGGAATTTGGTAACCAAAAAGCACAAACTACGGCATTTTACATTTCAGGGTGTATTGGAAGTTAGTGAAACATGGGCATGTTTAGCTGAAAATTAAGAGTCTTTTCCTTTTTAATTTGTTTAGTTGGGAGTCGAGGGAGTTTAAACTAACACTTGATCAATTTCTTGACATGTTAGATATTTTCAGCATTTAGTATAGGATCCATGTTGATAACTGCGTTTTTGCTTCCCCAATTTGGAAACTTTTCAGGTCACCTAACAGCTTTCACATACTTTTCCACATTTTTAACTCAATCGTAATTGGCAATGCCATCTAGAAAGTTTGAGGTAGACAAACCTGCAGTCTCCCTTCAACTGTAATTTTCTTGAAAGGGTGCCAGTGTGGATTCCTCGTTTCTTCTTCCCAAGAAGAGCATAGTTTGGCAAATATCTCAACCCAGTCTCCACCGGCACCAGAGCACTTCTGCAAGAACAGTTCCTTGAAAGGTCTGTGATCAACCTCCCCTATTCTTTTAATCCTTAGGGTTGTCCGGTCTGTGTTTTACCTTTGGCATTCATCTACATGACAATGACTATACTTTAGCAAGAGTAAGTGGTACTACAGAGCAAGGAAAATTTATTTTCGATGAAAATTTTATGTTTCTTAGGAGACTGAAACATAACAATAGTAGAACAGTGGAATCCAAAATCCCGGCATTTTACTAGCACCAACGAAATGCACCTATACATATTGAAATTCTACAAAACATATGGAGAAATTGATTTGTTTCAACTCATTAGAGATATCCTTTCGATATTTTTCTTATGTTCTAGCAACGTTCTCAAAATGTTTTCCTTGGTGACGAAAGGTATAATCGCTTACTCTGCAGTATATATGCATCTGTAAAAAGTGTGGTTTCGTAGATTTGTAGATCTAAAACTTGAAATTTCTATAGGGGTTTGCCCTATTTGGGTGCCCTATTTGGGTTAGATCGCGGGATTTCATTTGTTTGGTTTGGTTCAGTAGTTGATCTAAAACACCACAACGGCCGCCTAATAAAACTGTAAAGTGTGTTTTACTCTGTTCTTGTAAATGAAAAATATGTGATTGAAGTTGTATATAGTTTTTTAAAATTGTGCTATTCATGCTTTTGACATTGACATTTACTTGTTCTTCAGTTGAAGTGTGGACTTCAAAAGTAGACTGGACCACTTCTGTTAGCAACAACTCCTTTTCATCCCTTCCATATCCAAATTTTAAAAATTCTAGGATTTGGGTAATGATGAATTTCCCTTGTTTAACTATGAAAGGAATTGGGTTTTGGGGTTTGGACTTTGGACCCTTTTATAACTTTTGTGATCTTAAGTCCAGATTATTGTTTTCAACTCTTTTTTGTTCCATCTATATTCACAGTTAAGAGTCCTTTCTAGAAGTAAGAAAGGAATTTGATTTCAGTGTTAAGACTACTTTGTTTTCATTTCAGTGTTAAGACTACTATGAGTTGTCCTGTATTGTTTTCCACTCTGAATTTCTGGATTATGCTGAGCCCTGAACTGGTGGAATGCACTTGGTTATGTTGATATATTGTAATGGACATTTGCTTTTTTGGATTAATCACTAAAGGAGGTATTTTGAGTTGTCCTATTTTCCATAAACACATAAGTGGATGCATGAAACCTTGTGTCGATGAAATAATTTGAGACATGGTATAAGTATAAACGTTAGTTGAAGGAAGAAAAAGGTGGGCTTGGTGGGGTTGAAACTTCATGAAAGGTAGCTGACGGCATGGAATGTCATTCTATTTGTACGACAATGGAACTTTCACTCATATCTAATGGGGGAATCCAATTAAAAGATAGCATGCATTGCATTTGCTAGGAGAGTAGTTGTTGGTAGAGTTTTCTTTTCTTTTACAAGATTTGATGTCATGTATATGTGCTATTTTTTCATGTTTGCTTCTAAATGAGACTTCCAACTATAGAGTTAGTGGGGTACTCTTGCAATTTTCTCCACCACGTTTTCCTATCTCTGATGGAGCTAACGACGACCCTCCCCTATTCTGTAATAGCTGCAGGTTCGAGAGCAATGAATGTCTCTTCGATCCATATGTTTGGCGGCATATTAAGTTAGGCCCTACAATTTGGATCAAACATTAACATAAACTAAAACAAGAAGAATCAAAGAAGAATGCAACTCTACAGAAACTCCATGGGAGCAAAAAACCTAGAACTCAGTCTCCACTCTAGGGTACTTATTAGTTTTCCTTTCTGGTTTCCCTAGAGACCTGAGTTGTTTGGCAAAGTCCACAGCCAATATTTGTACATGTCTTTTTGGTTTTCATAAATCATGAATACGTTTTCCAATGGGAAAAAGTTACAAAGGAAAAAAAGGAATATGAAAAAGGTGTAAATAAGCACTAGGATTCTCAATTGGGTTTGAAAAAAAACTTGAACAGTGTATGAAGCTCAATGTATAGATGTGAGCTTGCGTCTGTATTAGATTTGTGGTTTTATTTTGTTGGGCAAAAGAACATATGGGTATCGTATATGCATATGGGTATCGTATATACAAAGGTATGTGCATAGTGAAAAAAGAGAGAGAAATAATATACATGGATAGTAATTGGCATTGCAGATTAGAGTATGTTTTTTGTTTTATACATGTTGTAAATGAACAGATATACTGGAGGTGCAATGATACGTAGGGGGCGAGCATGATATTTGTAGATTTGCCAATTGGTACTGGATTCTCCTACCCAAGAACATTGGCAGCTGCTCACTCTACCGACTTGCAAGCATGTGCCCAAGCCTATGAATTTATGAGAAAGTTATAATGTTGACCACCTAATTACAGTAAAAACGTCGCTGCATTTAGCTTTCCCAGCACCTATAGCAATGAGCCCTACAAATTATCGCCTTCAAAAAAGAGAACTATTGTGTAGGACCAGATAACCCATTTTGATCCTTTTATAGTTTACGGTTAGAGAACACAGATACATGACATGATACATACACGTCCACGTCCACGTTCATTTCACTCTTCTTTGTCCTTATAGTTTACGGTTAAAGAACACAGATACAGATACATGACATGATACGTACACATCCACGTTCATTTCACTCTTCTTTGTCCTTCATCTCTGGGTATTTTCTGAGCACTCAGTTGTTGGACAAAGTTGAGCAACCTGTTTAAGGAAGGTGGTTGTTGCTGGTTTCATGTTTGTGCTCCTTTAATGCATTGAAAGAGATCTTATATGTGCTGCATTTATTGTTATAGTCATGCCATCCAACATGGTTTATGTGCTGCATTTGATTTGTTAGTGTCTCTTTGTCGTTTCACGCTTTTACTGAAACACCATAGTGAATCCCCTAAGACCATAGTGAATCCCCTAAGAGTTAAGAGCCGAAGGTGAGTTATATTTCCTTGTGCCTTCCTTTTTGTAGCTTTTTCAAATCTTGGAAATATGGGCTCTGAGATTCTCTAGCTAACAAATCATATGTAAGCATGTGCTGAATAGCCAACCAAAAGTTCTGTTAAAAATTTAAGAATTTCTTTATTCTCTATTAACTCTCTGTATTAAATCTCATTCGTATGTACGTTCAAACTCAACACCTTATGCAATCTTCGGATGGCTTAAAGGGTTATGTGGGCAGATGTTTTTGGGCACTACTCTTTCTCCCTGTTTTAGCGTTTCGTAGGCAGGACAAACTCAGTGGATTAAGGAAGGGGAAATAACACCTGGCATAACTATTGAAGAATATATCTTGAGAAGAGAATATTGGAGCTTCTTCTAGATAAGAGTTTGGCAATAATTGTTGCTGCCCCTGTGAAGATGATGACCGATGTTGTGCCTTACACATATCGACGGGATGCTGATTATTCGTACATTACGGGCTATCAACAGCCTGGCGGTGTAGCGGTCTTAGGCCATGATTATGGTTTATGCATGTTTATGCCGGAAGCAAGCCCTGAAGTATGTTCAGAGTGTTATGCTATGACTTTTTCTTTTGCTGCATGCTGAATTTCCTTAACTTCGTTTTTTCAATGGAGTTCCTTTAAATTTATTGCAGCAAAAGCTTTGGTTCTATATGAGTATTTGTTTTTTGACATTTTTTCCCCACAGAGGAGTGCATTATTTTTTTAAATGTGTACATATTGCATATTCTTGTTTTGAATAAGATAGTACTAATACTTAAGAAACTTTTTTTCTTTTTTTTGCTTAAGAAATTCTACTTAATACCACATAGTTATTTCAGAGGTGACCCCACAATAAAATATGGTTGCTCAGAATTTGGGGTTCTAACTTCAGTGTTGAAGTGTGAAAAATCTTGATTTTTTTGTGGAACAATGAAAGGCCTTTGTGATTTGACAAGAAAAAATGGAAAGGTAGCAGTTCAATTTTTCATGAGAAAAAGGAAAGATGGGTTGTTATTTTCCAAGTTGGGGCAGTCTAAACCTTACAATTTTGAACGGATGACTGGGGTATCTCCAACTTCACGATGAAGTTAGAACCCCAAATTCAGCGAATCCATAATTTATCAAACATATAAAGAACCTTCAAATTATTATTCTACCCATGATATTTGGAGGGCATAGTTCCACGGCATGATATCCCTTGAGTTCCTCGATATTTGGAGGTATGATGGACCGCTATTTTACGGCAAGCACAATGCACTGTGCGGCATTCACTTAGTTTCCATTGTTCATTTAACTATGAATCCTTCGCTGGAGATGCTTGCTGGAGGAATAAAGGTGAGAATGCCACTTAGTTTCCATTGCTCATTTAACTATGAATCCTTTGCTGGAGATGCTTGTTGAAGGAATAAAGGTGAGATAGCATTTGGTTTTGATGTGTGCTTTCTACTTGATATGCAATTTCTATTAGATACTCAAAATAAGTGTTACTTCAACTTATTAGGTGTTTACCCGGTGTCCGCGGTTATTTGTGATCCTTTAATTTAGGCGATTGTGTCCAAGGACCATCCCAAGTGATCAGCGCTTATTGTATTATTGAAAAATCCATAAACGGAATAGCAGCAATCAAACAAAGGCCTACCACCTTTAAATTTAATTCTCCATGGCACCACCTAACTATTCAAAATTTCTCTCGCAATTAGTGGCAGCTACAGAAATTTAATTCATCAAGTAAGGTCCACAAAACTCATCCACATAATGATTTGATTGAATTAGTCAAAGATGATAATAGATAAAGATACTCTAATTTCTCTTCTTTTTTTTGGTTTACATATTAGGTAAGATAGAATTCTTATATAATATGCAATTCTAGATCAAAAAATCATAAAATACTTCCATGTATAACTTTTAAAAATAATTTAGACCATATTTAAAACCCATGAGGTATTTAGATTTGGTACAAAACATGATACACGAAAGTCTTTGTCAGCTTGTAAATTGTTCTCTATGTAGAAAACCCAAAGCATAGTGAGCAACTGAGCATCAAAGACACAAGATTGTATGACATAATCTTATTCTTGTGAGGGAATAAGGCGGAAGAGTGTCTGTATGACATAATCTATGTGTTATTGTTTGCATTCTATAACACATTATGAGTCAAGACTTAAGACTGGAGTTTGAATTTTAGACTTACAAACTTAGATTTTTGTTGCCTCCTGAGATATATCAAAATCCTTGCAAGGTTGGTCCTTAGAAGTACAAACTTGTTCATACAGGTTTTTTGGGAGTCTTGTACGAATCGTTAAAGACAGTTTCTTGCAAGGTTGGTCCTTAGGAATGCACCAGAGTATTTTGTGTCTTCATACACACTAATAAGATTCCAAATTGCCGAACTAGATTACAGAATTTCAATATTGCAATTGCATAGTAGATAAATAAAATTACATAGCCATTACAATAATGCTTAAATGCCCCCAGGGGTGTAGTGCAGTTGGTCAAGGATTGGGCCGCAAGTTGAGGCTTAAACATACCAAGGCTTTGCGCATAGATTTGATCCCTGGCAACTGCATACTCTAAACTTAACCGCTGCGCGGTGTGTGGGGTCACTGCGTGCAGCACAACCAAAGGAGACTCTCCCAAGTTATAGCCTATGGGAGAGTCTCGATCCCCTGGGTTATGCCTTTACAATAATGCTTAAAAACGAGAATTCAAACTACAAGTTTCTATGATTGGCTATACATTTGCCACTGGTGCTCAATTAAATCCGCTTGGAGTTGAGAATGAGATGCTTTGTCTCTTATGCGGTGATGTTGCCGGATTAACTCCATGAGTTCAGTAGTCCTGTCATGCGATACACCACAAGAGGAGTATGGTCTAATGGATCAAAGTCAAGATTAGCTACTCCATTATGATCTCGCTTATCCTCAATGATCATGTTGTGCATTATGCAAGCTCTCATAATGTATAGTGTTTTACGATGCCAACATTGTCCTGGTTCTCGCACAATTGCAAATCATGTTTGAAGCACTCCAAATGCTCGTTCTACGTCATCTCTTGCAGATTCTTGGAGTTGAGCAAAAAGTTTTTAACTTATTTTCTTGTGGAGATGGAATAATTTTCACCAATGTCGCCCACTGTGGATATATACCATCAGTCAAATAGTATCCAATATCATATTCGTTACCATTGATGTTGAAATTGATTGGAGGAGCACGTCCCTGAGAAAGCTCGGTATACAAGGGAGAAGACAAGGACCCGTTTTGTAGGTGGAAAATCTTACCATTGAAAGCTTCAAAGAATCATCACCGGTGTAAATGAAAGAAGTTGCAGCAGGTAACTGTTCGGCTGCAAGCCTACAAATAAGACTGTTGGTGGCAGTTTAGTTCTTTACAAGAAAGGAGGAAAGTAAGAAAAAGGTAAAAGGACAAAAAAAATGAAAGTATACATAGGTAAAATAAAAAAGTTTTGTGTAGTTCTGACACAAAAATTGCCTAGGTAAAATAGAATTATGGATTGTTGGGTAGCTAAATTACCTATTCTTTGGTGTACTTGCTCTTATTTTGTGTTTTGCCTCTCTGCTTTTTGCTTCGACCAACTGATTCAGATATTTTTTTTAGGGATGGAAGAGAGTAAGAGAAGAATAGGGAGCATGACAGAGATCAGAGTGAGAGAAGAAACAAACACAAGGAATGGAGGGAAGGATGGGGGCCGGAGGAGGCAAGGGGGTGGGATAGGGAGAAGGAGAAAATGAGTTTATAATACAAATAATATTTAAGGAAATAATATGTATTCCAATTATTGAAAGTAAGCGGAGCATTTATATGAACATTATATTAAATGAAAAAAAATTCAAAACTAAACCAATGGGTACAACATATTATTCATTCATGACACAAAATTAAGCCAAATGTGCACTGTTCATGCACAGTTTTGTTATTTCCAAATTACTTTAATTGGTTTTCGGATTTTCAATTTTTTTTTATTCAAAAAAAAAAACATAGCTCAAAATTCAATATTGCCATAAAATTTAAGAGCTTGGAAGTTTAAGCAAGTTACGAGGCAAATTAATTGTTTACGATCTGCAACATGTGAAAGATAATGAAGAAGCAAACGTGAGCAACATGATTGGATAAAAAATATAGAAAATCAAAATGGGGGGTCACCCTATTTTTCATGTTGTTGATTACCATGCATTGCCGACCATATATCATTCTATCTCCTTTCATAGAAATCTTTCCGCCATTGATTTTCTTACTCTTGTATATATAATGGGTGCAAATGCGACAGCTAGAATGAGTATCCATTTCCATAGAGTCCTTGGGTTCACAGTCAACCCGAACTACAGTAGTATTCTTATAGTGAATATCACACAAAGCAAAATGAAACTAAAAAATAACATCCATAGAGTTTGAAGAAACATTATCATCTCTGTTCTTTCTGTCTAGCTCTCTAGCCCAAAACTCCGGTGGGAAGTCTTGGGACTCGTTTACCATTGTTTGACTTGCAAGGAAATGATTTGAAAAGGTTTTGAGGAAATTATAACTGAGAGAGAGACGGAGAGAAATAGAGAAAATATAAATTGTGTGGTTGAATTTATAGAGCGGAGAATAACTGTGAGGAAAAAAAGGAAGAGAATCTAAAATTTGAAAATGTGAGGTTTGGAAAGGGGGGAAAATTGAGAGGGAGGGAGGGAGAGAAAGAGAGTGAGAGTGACTTTAGAAGAAAAAGAGATTGAGAGAGAGATTTAGAGAGAGAGAGAGAGATTTAGAGAGGGAGAGAGATGGTTGTTGAAATATGCCTTGAATTTAGGATGGTTAAGAAAGATATTTGACTTCCTAAATGATTTGTTTCCTTATTAGTTTAGACTTTGGGTACAAGGAATTTTGTTTGGGCAAGTATTGATTTTAGGAAGGATTCTGTGGCTATAAGTATAGCCTTATTCTCTTCATTAGGTTTTGGACTTCTTGAGTGAATCCCTTTGGAGAGGCCCCTAAGGGGTCTCTCATGTTGAAGATTAGATATTAGGGTTTTGGTTTATGCTCTATTGGGTTCCACCTAGGGTTTTAGTATCCTTATTGGGTTCCGCCAGAGATTTGTCCCTAGATATCTGTAATTGGATGCTTCAACGAGAGTTACGGGTATGGCCGACTCTGTGTGTTATCTCCCCGTTTATAGTGGATCCTCTTGCTCTTCTCCCGTTGACGTACCCAGTTTGGGGAACCACGTAAATCTTGTGTTCTTGATTTTCGCTTGTTGTTTTGTTTATATTCTCAATTTCATTTTCGGCACAACAATGGTAAATATAAATTGTGTGTTTGAATTTATAGAGAGTAGAAAAAGTGTGAGGAAGAAGGAAGAGTGTTAGATTTTTTGGAGGGTTTCAACCTAAAACCAATTAGCAATAAGTGGAGTAACCTTTAGAATATATTTGTTGGGAAGATGAATCTTCAAGACCCAGTAATGACACGTACAGATTATACAACAAAATTGTAAAACCCTACAAGGCGGAATTAGGGTTCTACCTCAACTCTCTGCGACACGAACACTGATTGAACTTGTTATAGCACGCCTTGCTATAATCCACAAATATTGCTTGACCGTACCTTACACTCTTCTATCGTATTCCCTGCACGTTTAGAACACGAACCAAGTGTGGACTCTTTCGTGGTCTGTTTGAGTGATAAGTCTGGGCTCCTAATGTAAATAAGAAAATCTAATTCCACCAAGATTCTATTTCTTATTTCACTAATTATAATTCACTCCACTACAGAATTTTAATTGCACTCCCGTCCTTATCTCAATTATTTTACGAGTTCCGTGATATTAAATGCTTATTAATCTCCCCACGTTAAGATAACAGATACCCGTTGATCTACATAAATTACTAACAATATTAACGAAACTTGGGTGGCTTAGATTAGCGATGTGGCACAAAATCTAACAAAGAGAATCTAAAATTTGAAAATGGGGGAAAACAGAGAGAGAGAGAGAGAGAGAGTGAGTTCGGAAAAAAGAGATTGAGAGAAAGATATAGAAACTATTTAGTGGAATACGGCGTCAACAAGCTCCTTCTCACATCTGGAACAAGGACATGACCTATTAATTGCAATAAAGGAAGATTCAAAGGGCAATATTGTCTTGATTTTCTAAATGCTCACTCTCAAGATGTTGGCAAAGTCATCGTCTTCACTTTCGATATGTGCACTAAAAAGATTCATGTATTCATATTTGGTCCAAAAAAATATTGAACAAATCTTCCCATGGTACTAATGGTATCATCAAAACATGCCAGCATGTTGGGCATTGTAAAGAGTGCACAACATTTTAATAGCTTGATAGCTGCAACTCTCATCAGTGTTTTGGTCTTTAGAATAGGTTTACTTAGATGGCATGGTTAAGCTTTTAAGGGTAACTTGCAATGAGTTTAATGTTTTGCATTTGAACCAATACATCCGTTGTTATGAACAGGAAAGAAAAAAAATGAAAGGGAAACTTCTTGTCTGTAGAAAGAAGTGAAGGAAGATTTGAGGATCCGTATGCGGGCATATGATCTATGTGAAAGGAATGAAAGTGATGCGAGAGTTGATCCGATTAGAACAAAAGAGAGTAATGCTAGATATTATGTCAGCTTGGCTATCAAATATGACTATAATTTCTCAATCAATATAGTGAGCAATAAGTCAAACCGACACCCTAATATGACTATAATTTCTCAATCAATATAGTGAGCAATAAATCAAACCGACGCGCCTAGCGCGTCGGCATCTCACTAGTATAATACTAACCCCCAAGGTCATCTGGTGTTGTTGAAGGCTCGAGACTTGAAAGTTTATTCTATTCAGATATGGATTCAAAATTTTGCATTAGTGGAGGCACATATATTAGTAAATTTAACCCGTATGTTTATAATTCCTCAATTAATACACTTTTTTGCTGGTAAAATAACAAACTGATGAATATATTTGTAATTTCATTACCTACTTAGCAGAAATGAATATGTTCGAACAAAAAAAATGGAATGATAATTTGGCGCTCAAAGAAATAGATCACACAAATATCCTCATAATGGAAGTTTAGAGTAATTTCTTGGAACAATATCACAAATTTATAGGATATAATTGAAATATTTAAGAAAATTAATACTCCATCGTTCTACAAGTGGGGGCCTGTATATGTCATTGGTTGTATTCGTCTCAAATTCAAAACCTTGCAGATGCTATCAACTCCTTTGGGGCTAATTCATATGACCCCTTGCTCTGACTTTAATTGAATTCCTTGCAAGTGGCCGGTGGGATTGGGTTCCCAGAATTATTTGAGGTGCTCGTAAACTGGTCCGGATACCTGAGTTATAAAAGAAAATATAAAAAAATTTGGAAAGTTAATCAATTAGTTTCAATGATTCATTAATTTTAACTAAGATCATATGCTCTTTTTGAAGAATACAGAAAAAGAAAGAAAAAAAATCGTCTTGTATCTTTATTTATTCCTTTTTCAAAAAAAAAAAAAAAAAATTTTGTTCATTTTTTTTTTTTAGAATTCTCTTTGGAGCCTTTAGGCAAAATGATGTTTCAATGTTGGATTCTTAAATGGTGAGTAGATCAAAAAAAAAACAAAAAAAAAGATAATCAATTTGATTGGTACGTGAATTATTTTTGCTCTAGCTGACCCTATATCTCTCTCCCTCCCTCTCAACCATAGCCCCACAACTCCTCTTCTCCCTTTCCCTCCCCCCTTGGATTCCATACACGTGTGCAGCGACAGGAGGGGAAGACCATGGTACTGTTTCGACTCACTTTCTTTGTTTTTTTCTTTTTTTCTTCCGTCTCATTTTGTCTCTCATTTTACGAGAGTTGTTAGTTTCGTCTTAGGACTAATTTTGTCGACAAATCCAATTCTCTCAATCAAGATTGCTTCACAATGATATCTATTCTTCAGCGTTCTATCCCTACACAATGTCTTTGACGGTCAACTCGTGGCAGCTTGACAGATCTGTAGTTCTTGGGAGTTCATTGGTTTATTAATACTTGGTTGGAGTACATCTGATCGTTAGGCTGTTTAAAAGTGTCGCTGTTACATCAGGCAATACCTGGATTAGGATGAAATACATCGATTATCTTGTGATTTACTCGTTTTGTATTTGTTAGACGATTAGTTTGGCTATATTCAATTTCTTTGTAATGATCTCCGTTTTATAAGTGTCACTAGGCATTAATCAATACAATTTTTCCACTTTGGACCAAAAAATAGAAAGAATTATTTTCGCTATTCTGTAGTTCGATTTTTGGACTCGTATTCATAATGTATTTAACGATCTGATTGGGCAACGTAAAGCTAAAAGTGTGCCAAATAGCAAAAAGTTAACTAGTGTTTCACCTCAATGAGTTTGTATATTCGAATCTCACGAATGGCAAGTATTCCAAACTTTGGGATAATTGGAGGATTGGATTGGTCATTAATTTTGCAAACTAGCCTGAACATTGAGTTATCAAAAAATAGCTAAAAGCAACATGAACCACATACTGTGATGCAAAACTTGTAGTGAAAACTATTCAATGACACCTCAGTGTGTGCAGAACCCACGCCTATTGTGAGTGAGCGTGTGTAAATAATATTTGTGTGTGATGATAGCATTGTTGTTTCGTTAGTGTCGGAATACTTTTAATGAGAAAATATGCAAGTACTAGTCACTTGAACCTATGCTTTCCAAGATCTTCCAAACTCCAAAATACAATTAACTACTACCTAATTATGTATGAGTGTGAGTTCCGTCCGGATGAGGCGAAAACCGTGGGGTTTCTCACGGGTAGAAAAACCCCACGGGTAGAACGTACAGACTAACTTGAAACTACATTCCCTACAAGCAATTCCTTTAGGAGCTTCAGGAATCAGATTTGATACTTTCTCATGCAAGGAAAAGAGCAACGAATAGAACATTGTTCCGTACAATTGAACTCTAATTTAGCAAAACATAATTATACGTGTACTACAAGAATATAGGTTGATGCATTGAAACTAAAAAAGGAACTCCGTGTCGGAAACTTCAAGGACATCATGGATACCGATTGGGTTCACGCCGGGACGGAAAGCGTTTCCTTCAATGTACCTGTGAACACATTTTACAAATGGTTACTCGACTAAAGTTGGATAATTGTATGTTGGCTGTTATGAGTGAAGATGACAGAAACTCACATTTCTTTCAAGAACGGGTGCTTATAGAAAGCATCAGAAATTCTCCCGGTAAACTGATTGTGATCCAGGTACCTGAAGTGGAAGAAAGCTTAAAATTCGCGTCCCAGATTCGTGAGCACGAAAGTGGAAAGCGATGGATTGTTTCCAGTTTTCACGAATAGTATATACAACTTTTTAAGACCTCAAAGCCAGTTTTCAACTTGGAGAAAAGAGGGAGGCAGGGAAAAAAACAAAAAGAAGAAAAAAGTACCAACTGTCTGTGATAAAACAACAGCCACATTGGCTCTTCTGATAAAAAAAATAAGGAATAGAAAGTCCGGAGGCAAAATAGAAAGACGTCCAGACATAAAATCCAAATGGCGTAATTTACATGTATCGCAATTTACTTCTTTCCGAAGCACCGAAAGAAAAAAGAAAGAAAGAGGCAATCCTACAGATGCATAGCAAACACATAATAGCTGGAGCGCATTTGTGGAATGGACTGAAAGTCCGAAGACAAACTTACAAGTACGTCAATCTGGGAATATAAGCCAGGCCATATGGTATTATACCAGACATATTGTTGTATGAAAAATGCCTGTAACAACAAAGCAGTCAATTGGACAATTTTTAAGACAGTCGTATGTCTAGAAACCAGGAAATAAGATAAGATTCTTAATGCAGTTAAGATGAAAACGAAATGCTTACAATATTTCCAAATTTGTCAGGTTTGCTAGCTGCACTGGGATTCCACCCGTAAGGTAGTTATTGTTCAGATAACTGCATTTCCGAATAACACCAGATGAAAAAAGGTATTCAATAATACGACGACTCTAACAATCTTTACAGCAAAACATGATCATAATCTTAATTAAGTACTTTAAAACTCATTGTCTGGGATAGACTTACAGGTTGCGAAGAGATGGAAAGCATCCTTCAACCCTTATGGTTCCCACCAAATGATTGTTACCAACATCCCTGGAAAAGCATGGTATCACACAGATCATTTGCATTTGGATACAAATAGAAAAGCACACAGTTTCTTTAGGGAAGGGAACATAAAATATTACAAGTGTCTGAGATGTTGAAGAGTGCCCAATTCAGGTGGAATACGCCCAATAAAACGATTCTCAAGGAGATAAAGGTAACGCAGCTCAGGAAGATTAGCTAAATCTTTCGGAATTTCTCCTTTGAAATTATTGAAACTCAGGTATCTGCAAGAAATTAAGAATTGATTTGGTGGGGAATGAACAAGATGGGAGAATTCCATCAAAACTAACAACATTAAAGATGATACAATATACTCACAGATGTGTTAAGACTCTTTAATTCACCTATTTCAGGAGGAATGACATCTTGTAGCTTATTCCACCTCAAATTACTGAAAATGAACAAGAGACAAAAATCAAACAGAAAGATGGAAGATCCTAGAAATGGAGCAAATGGCGTCAAATATTGCAGGGTTTTCTTTCCCCCTCAGAGAAGGGTTGCAATTTTTGAACGAAAATATTACCACTGAACTAATATGTATTGTTAGTGTTAAGTATTGTAGAATAAATAAGACGACATCACATCTTACATGATGCATTTAGGCATGCTTTAAAGATGCAGAAAAACAAATCCAATTTAGGATTGGAATTAGATTACCATCAATAGACGTTCATTATAATATTGCTTAGGCGCCAATTCTCTAAAGTTTGAGGCAAAACCAATTCAGATAAACTGTATCAAATAGGTGCGTCACTCTATTCTTCATCCAAGCAGACATGAAATACAGCATTATAAAATGATAATGCACACAAAGTTGCAACAACAACATTGCAACTTATTATCTTAATATTGTAATTGCCAGTCTTGCACACGGATCCACCTGACTGTGTGACAGAGAAAAGATATTGCACCCTTTAATCCTCAGTGGGTAACATTCACGTACTAAGTCAAAAAGGAAGATTCCGATTACGATGAATAATCTATGGGAGATGAAGAAACATACAGTACTTTAAGATGCCTCAAACGCCCTATCTGAGGAGGAATTGGTCCGGTCAACTTATTGTTATGGAGATCACTGCCATATGGAAAAAGTAATGCATATATCATACATTCTATATAAACAAACTCCGCTTGTTATTCACACCCTTAGAGAAGAGGAAGGAAATATCAAATTGGCGTAGGAAGACAGAGAGAAGAATCTGACAGTCTACTAAGATCCAAAAGATTGGTCACCGCAACAGGAAAAGGGCCAACAATTGACACTGCATAAACTTCCCTGCAAATAAGTAAATAAAGACAAAAGATATATCTGTGGAACTTTGTGAAGCTGTAATGGATGAACCATTCAAGAAATAGGGGGAGGCAACACTTACAATTCTGTAACTACTCTATAGTCACCCAAAGTTGAGCATGTGACTCCAGACCATGGTGGTAAATCACCATCTCCGCAAGCAGTGGCGGAGGCAGCTTGGGACGAGCGGGGGCACGCGCCCCCACTCGATTTTTTTTTTAATTTAAGATTTTAAAATGTATATTTTATATTTTGTCTAGTTAATTGCATTTCATAAATCTACTTTTAATCTTTCTATGACATGTCGAATATCTTTTCATTCTCAATTTTTTGTTTCACATTTTTGAACATTGTCATTACACTGACGAAATGAGATGTCTAATGTGAAAAATAGCAGTCACTTACTAATTGGAACTCTTTAATGCATAATGTCCAAAATTTATAAATGCCTAAACCATGGGCTATACGTTTTATACTTTAGCAATTATTGACAATGGGAGCAATATGGCTAAATATTGTATAGTGAATTACTCTTAGACTTGATACACTGAGACAATTCAAGCAATTCGTTTGTTTTTTTATTCTATATATAGTTTACTATATTAATAAATATGTTAGGTTTTTTAATTCTTAGCACAAACATTTTAACGTTGCTTAGTGAGCAATTTTTTGGTTGAAATGTGTTTAAAAATTGCCCCCACTCACATAGATTTCTGGCTACGCCACTGTCCGCAAGGGTAATCTCCAACCCAAGAATATACCACCCTCCATCCCAGAGATGCCTTTATTTCATTCAAGGCTTTCACTACAATCATAATTGCAAATGATAGCTCATACACATGAGCAAAAATCGCCTTATTCGATACGTGAGTTGTGACGTCAGCTGAAGCGGTTACCGGGTTTGTTGGTCACACGCTTACTTGGAGAGCAAATCTTGGAGCTAAATATAAGGGATGGAGATCAATGCAAAAGGGTACGCTGTTCTGTCTCACCCTAAACGCTCTGTGCTTTCATCTGCACTTGCAACCACTTAGTTAAACAACGGAGTGCCTTGCCAGTCGACTCTGACAGGTTTAGGGACTAACAGTGTGTGTTGCCTGTGCAGGTTCAGACGACGGAGCTAGGCTAACCCATCCCTCGAACCAGAGGCTCAGGCGAGGTCCAAGATTAAAATCACAACCCCACGCCATTAATACACGAGTTGACTGAAACTTATGCTATTGGAGTGTTCCATATAAAAGAAGCTTTTTTCTACAGGTGTTTACTCAATTTCGGTAAAAGTTTTGAGTAAAGGCTGGAGATGCTCTAAGAGATTAAACCAACAGTTAGCACTCTAATCGAAATTTCTAAACGAAACAGAACAAAGAATAGCTCAACCTGAAATTACTCTAAACTAAATGCGGAAAATGACACACAAAGCAAAAATGCAAGCCTCCTCAAATATTTGCAAAACAAAAGAGAAACATCAAAATGAAGCTTTTCAAAAGGGATTGATTTCCAAATCTTTTGTTGTGTAAAACAAGCCAGCATAGCTTCTGAGACCAAAAGCTGCAGCTATTAAGCCGCACCAACAGACATGTTATCTGGGCCCAAAACTTGTTAGCATCCTGAACTACTCTGTTACTTAACGACTACTGCTACTACTACTACTACTACCAGCCAATATACAAGACTTTCAAGTGTACATGGGTATCTTTGGGTCCCGTCCAGATGCAACTATAGTTTTGGTCCAGAACACTGTTTAATCAGGTGTCGTCGTGTCGAAATTACTGTTCAATTAGAGGCCCAAAACTGTTCATGGCACCCCCTTTTCATATATAGGGAAGATAAAGATCCTATGGTAAGTCACAGATACTTGAGAAATTTTGAGAAAAGATTGATGCTTTATTAGTACCAATAATTAGAAGAAATTGGATCTAACAACCAATTTTAAGCTTCAATCAAACCGATTGAGCTACTATAATCCTCAACTAGACCTTAAGTTGCACTTACGCTTCACAATGCAACAAACCGAACCTTGAAAAAAAATTGGCCAAAATTAGTTTACCCACAAAGGTAGACTCAGTTATAGCCTATAATAAGAGCATCTCCAGACCTTACCCCTTTTAGAAACATAACCAAATCTGGTTAAAAACCACCCAAACCTCACTCAAGTCCTTGACTCAAACCAAGATCAAGTTTTATTCAGATTTTACTCAAAGCAAGTGAGACTGAAATTTTTAAGGCCATTTCCTCCTCTCAAAGTTACAATTACGTCATTATTGATGAACGCTTTTACTCAAATTTCGGAATAGAATTAAGTTCATACCGAATTTACAACCATGTCATGAATGGACACTTTTACTCAAATGGTACAACTCAAATTTATGCTACTGGAGTATTTCATATAAAAGAAGAATTTTTTTCACAAATTTTGGTAAAAGTTTTGAGTGAAGGCTGGAGATGCTGATCAAACCTACAATTTTTATTTTTATTTTGGGGGGGGGGGGGGGGGGGGGGGGGGGGGGGGGGGGGGGGGGGGGGGGTGGTGTTGTTTAATCAAACCTACAGTTAGTAAGTCAGTACTCTAGTAATCAAAATGTGTAGACAAAGAAAAGCTAAACCTGAAATAAGTCTAAACTGAATTCAGCGAGGATATGAAAATGTGGCCAGATCAGTGGATTAGAGGCCGACGAGGATATGTGGAAAAGGGTTTGGCATATGAAGGCTCCCACTAAAATTAAGATGTTTATGTGGCGGTGTTTGCATGGTATTATTTAGGGATGGCAATGGGGCGAATCGGGTCGGATTTAGCGTCCCCCAAACCCGCCCCGTTTTATGTCGGATCGGAGTTGAAGTGGGGGAAATCGGGGAGGTGTCGGGGTCGGAGAAAAATCGTGTCCCCATTCCACATAATAATTTGACTAGTTTTGTTCTTTTTAGAGTATTTTGATAAAAAATAAAATATTAATGATTGATGAGAGTTGAAAAAAAATAGAAATAAAAAAAACAAAGACATAAATTTGTGTTTTATTAATTGATATATTGCTCTTATTATATCAAAACAATGAAATTTATTTACACATATACATACAAAAATATAAATATCTATAATCGGGTTCAGATCGGATTAAAACGAGGCGGGGGAAGCAAATACCATACCCGCCCCGTTTGCATATCGGATCGGGGAATACCCGCTCGGATCGGGGCGGGGAGGTCGGAGGCGGGGACGGACCGGAGGTAATTGCCATCCCTAGTATTATTCCAGTGGCTAGTGCGCTGATTCAGCGACAGATACAAGTAGATCCAATTTGTACCTTATGTGGATTGGCTGAGGAAACACCCTCCCATATGCTCTTTAATTGTGATAGAGCGTCTAAAGTATGGGTGTTATCTCCATTTCGCTTGTGTCCGGAGATAACATTCAATGCACAGATTAAAGACATGTGGAAGAGTATAGGGGATATGCCTAATGGGGAGATGAAGCAAGAAGCTCTGGGTTTATTTGCTACAATTGGTTGGAATAAGTGGACAGCACGGAACAATTGGATTTTCAAACAAAACTGGAAATTGGAAACAAAAATTATCCAAGAAGCGTTGGAGGACTTTGATAATTTTTTGCAGGCCACTAAGAAGGATCAACATTCTAATCATGATGAGAATGGTGGAGATGCTATGCTATGGAGACCGCCAACAAATGGAGTGATTAAGATTAATGTTGATGGTGCTTTTGATTTGGGTTCTCGTAACGGGGGTGTGGGAGTGGTCTTTAGGAATTTTTCAGGAGATGTTCCGGGTGCTATGGCTGTTCCTACTCTAGGGAGAGCATCAGCAGAAATGGTGGAAGCTGAAGGATTTCGTATTGCATTGACCAGTCCCATATGTTCGCAGGGTGGCTAATGTTTTAGCTAAATATGCCCCTTCTCTGGAGACCCCAATAACTTGGCTTCTGGATTTTCCAAGCTGGGTTCATAGGGAGACCTCCCTTGATGTTTCTTTAATGCAGCTATAATAATAATCTATTACCGATTGGAAAAAAAAAATAGAGAATTCGGCAAATGAAACACAAAGCGAAGATGCATGGCCAGGTTAAAGAAGTGAGGTTCAAGCGGAGAGAAGTAAGAGTTACCGTCTCTTTTGAGGGTTTTGCAGCGGACCGCGTTGAGGAGGAACGGCAAGAAGAGGATCAGAGAAAATGCAGTTGGTAAACGATTTACCATTTCAACACAACCGATCAGGGATTCAAATGGTGTGTTTCTCATACAGAAATTGATCGACTTTAACCTTGGAAACTCAAAGGGCTCTCATTATGTACGTGTGTGTGTATATACATACGTATAAAATGTAGATCCGTGCAGTGAGCGACAAAGATCTCTGGGTTAGAGAGAGAGAGAGAGAGAGAGGACGAACAAATCTTGCCCTCTGGACGCGGAAAGTGAGTTTTCGGACCGGTAATCGTATACTTCCTCTGACATGGTTCAACGCAACGCAGCTGTATCTGATTTGGGGAGAAATTTTTGGTAGGGTACAACGTGGCAGTACCCCACCCCAGGGCAATCCCAATTGGTCAAACATGTTTTAGATAATTCAATGTTATTATTCTCCCTCTTCTCCTCCAACCACATTCTCTTCTTTTTTCACTCTCTAAAATTCGGACCATTCAAAACAAGTTTGGATGGCTGAAATTGCACTCGTAACACCACATGTACGGTATCCGCTCAACACCCAAAAACTTCTTTTGGGCGCAATGATGCTCTTATGGGACCAACCTCTTGAAGTTCTCAAAAATGCTACTCCATCCATTCTAAATTGAGAGTTTATTTAAACGGATATATAATAATTATATCTATAATGTCTATCATTTTCACCATTACTCATATATTCTACTTGCTTTATAACACTTATATTCACTTATAAAGAACACTTTTGAAAAATCATCAAATTTTTCCTTCCAGTTTTGAAAAAGGGCCATAATTTTGGAACAACCCAAAATGGAATAATGGACTCTCGATTTAGAACGGAGGGAATAGTAAAAATCAAAACTACTCAAGCTAATTTAGTCTTTTCCTTTGGATTTTTTTTAGAGGACTAAGGCTTAAGGGGTGTTCGGATAAATAAGCCAAAGTGGCTTATTTTTTGTCCTTATTCAATTTTTTTTTCTTATCAATTGGCTTATTGTCAATTTTTGGGGGATTATTGCATATCCTCATGACAAGAGAAATCTAAAAAGTAAAATTTTTTGACCGAAATCCAATTTTTTTGAATAAAGACGAAACAATTGGCTTATTGGCTTATTTTCTTTTTTTTGTGAATTTGAGAAGAAAGTTTTTGTTAAAAAATGGTTATTTCTCAAAATACTTTGGTAAAAGTAAAAAAAAATAATAATTTTTCTATTCCTCTCGTCGAGACGAATCAATAACACATAAAAGTTTGACACAAAACTAACAAATGCGAAAAAAATTCAAATAAAAACAAAATTCTCAAATTTAAGTTAAGTTCATAAGAACGCAGCCTAAGGCTGACCAGTTTTAGGTGACTTTTTGGCTCAAATAGAGAAAGGTTTTTTTTTTCTTCTCAATATTATATACATCAACGGGGGTTAACAGATAATTAGTAAGTTAACAATAAAAGGAGTTTGACTTCTCTCGATAGACTCAAACTCCCGACCTTTCTTTCGAAAGCCAAGAATAATCAAATGGGCTAAAGTGCCACATAGAGAAGGTTAACATGTACTATAAATTTTTCCCAGTTGCTAAGTGTGAAACAAGCCTTTCGAGGTTGGATTAAGGTGTGGGCCCATGGCCCGTAAAAGCACAGGCTTAAGTCCAAGGTACTAAAGCCCATTTCTAAAACTTAGAGCAAACCCTTCAAAGGTTGTGAAAGAAGCTGTAATAGTCACACAGATCATTTTTAAGTCCAAGGTTGAAGGTACTAAGGCCCATTGCTATTTCCACGCTCGTTTGAGATTGTAGTTCTCTAGCTTAGTTTAATACTTTAATCTATCAAGCCAATCTCTAACGAGTTTCAATTAAGTTGATCACAAATGAAGCTGAGCTGCCGAGCATCAACTTTTTCTCTTTTTTCCGTTGTTTTAATTGCAAAATTATGGAGTAGATCATTGCATACAAGTTTATCGAACCAAGTTGGACTTTTGGAGGGATAAATGTGGTTTGAAAAAATTGTGAGGATTTTATAGTTACTGCTGCGATTTTGGGAAAATTTCATAATAGCACTTGACCTTTCACGAAAATCACACAGAGACACCCGACCTTAAAGAAATATTACATAAACACCTGACCTTTCAAAGAACTCATCAATTTAACCCCTACCGTTTACCTCCATCAAAAAATCAAACAGAACTACTGACCTGGACTTGGAGGGATACCCAAATACGTTTGGAGGGATCCCACATGGATTTGGAGGGAAATCTCATCCCCTGTTGTAAATTTAGGCGCCAAAATCCCTCCCCTCCTTATTTATTAGAGATTAGAGGTCCTTTTTGATGCACAAATCTGTTGAAGTACCACCATTTCTCCCAAATCTCTTACCCTTTCATTGAAGCACAACCATGGCATCCCCTGCATCCAGCAACATCTCAAGCTCAAGCTCCTTGGAGGACAACCTGTGCATTCAATGCGGCTCCAAACGTGTTGTTCATACCTCTTGGACTGATGCAAATCTAGGGCGAAGGTTCAAGGGTTGTCCAAACGATTTTTTTTTTTTTTTTTGTCTAGAGCCCAAATGATGGATGCAAAGATTTTGCCAGATTTTTTTTGGACTGCTTAGGAGACTAAACAAGATGGAAGCAGAGCTTGAGGAGAAGAAGGGAAGAGAAAAAGCTCTTGGTTGCCCTATGTTTGTCATGGGTGATGTTTGCCACTTGCAAAATGGTTTAATGTCCCATGTTTGGTCAAAAATTTCTGGTTGGAAACTGGTAGCAGTAGTAGTAGTGAACTAGAGGTGGTGTTTATGGGATGTGGCAGTAGAGTAGTAGGATGTTTGAGATTGGTATAATCTCCTTTTGGGTTATGTAATGGTAATGTATGAAATGAAAGGATTTATGTTCCATAAACTGTGTTTTGGTGATGTGTAAAATGATGAAATTGGCGAATTTAATCATCAAAAAAATGCAGCATAATGCCTCTACATTCTATTACAGTTCATTGCCAAAAAACTATAGTCCATTGCCAAAAACTGGTGTTTGCAGTTTGCTCCAAATGTCCAAAAAAAAGGCCTCAAATAAACTATGACACAACCATTGCAAATAGACCAAATCTAGCCAATACAATTCAGCATTGCAAATAGACCAAAACCAACCAAGTTATAAGTCTAAGTTCCAAATTCAATACTTAACCATTAAAATTCAAATCCAGCCATTACAATTACAATTCAAAGTACTTGAACATTACAAAGGCATCCACCACTAAAACTTCACAAGAACTTCAGTTGCCTATTCAAAAAAACCACCATCAGTTCATTAGTTGCACAAAAACTAATCCATCAGTACTTCAGTAGGCTTCACAAAAAGGTATCCACCAGCACTTTAGTTGGCTTCACAAAAAGGTATCCACCAGCACTACACATTCACTTGGACATAACTATAGAACCACCTTCACTCTGATTTACCTTTCGAGCCTTTTTGACCTGCATAATGAAATCACATTAGCAAAATATTTATTGAACAATAACCAGAGAATGCATTATGGAGAACTATTTCACTTACAAGCAATTTAGGCCTCCTAGTATTCCCTTGTGTAGAAGTAGCATTCCTCTGTCCAGTTTGTCCATTGCACTGTCCAGAATTAGCATTCCTCTGTCCAACATTGGAATACAAAAAATGATAACAACATTGGAGCATATTATACGATTAAAACATACGCCACAATAGGAATACAAAAAGTGAATTTTCATAAATCAAACTCACCATAGTGCCACCACTTGTACAGTTTGTCCACTTCCTTGTGCACCAGCCACTGAACCAACATTACTACCACCAGCCTGTTCAACATTGGAGCATATTATATGAGTAAAACATAGTATACAATAGGAATAAAGAAAAAACCTTCACCACCCTATCTTTATCCACCAATGAACGTAGCCCCATTGCATCTAAGTCTGTTTTTAGAATTCTTAAGCCACCACTAACCCAAGTGTAAAAGTTAATGGCAGAAAACTTTGACCCAAATTCAAGTACCATATTGAAGAGTTCAATTAAAGAGAGTTCATCACTTTCACAATAATCAACATAGCATAAACTGCCCCCCATATATTTTGTCTCCCTTGTGTGCCCTAAAATACCCCCATAGTGCAGCTGCATTGTAAAGTGATCAGATGAAGAATCTGTGAAAAAAAATGAGAGAGAAAACCTATTATACTCAGTAGGTAGTATTAAATTACATGTAAGACTTTAACTACCAATATTAAACAAAGAAAAACCAAATGAATTGATTAAACAAAGGGCAAACGTTTTACCCAAAAAAAAAAGAAGGGAAAACGCCATAGCTGTAAAGAATTTTCGTGGACAAGTGTGTAAAGTGTCAAAAAAGGCTAAATGCAGGTATATGACTTCAATGCAATGTGGTCCTACTTCTGCCTTTTGGAAAAGGACAAGTCTATCATAGAGACAGAAGATTTAGAAGAACATACCGTATCGGGGGGATCCACCACCTTCACTCTCCCTCAAACACCACACCATTGTTGATTGAAGCCCAAAATAGGCCTCAAAACCCTTCGATTTTCACACTAAAAACCCTAATTTCTGAAAGCCCTAAATCGCTCCCTCTCTCTCTCTCTCTCCAGGAACAATTTTGGTGCTCTGCGTTTGAAGCCTTAATACTTTTGCACACACGTGTTTTGTGCCATGTATGCACACACGTGTTCTCCACCTAACCACAATAAAGCCACGTGTATTACATGTCAACAGTTCTGTTTGATTTTTAACGGAGGTTGACGGTAGGGGTTAAATTGATGAGTTCTTTGAAAGGTCAAGTGTTTATATGATATTTCTTTAAGGTCAGGTGTCTCTGTGTGATTTTCGTGAAAGGTCAGGTGCTATTATGAAATTTTCTCTTTTCTGATTTCTTTCAATTGTTGAGTTAATCATTATCTTTGCAACAAGTCTCAAAAATGTAATAAAAAATTCAATAGGGACGGAAAAAAGTAAAATATTGATGGCAAATGTTAATAATAGCCCAATGGTATGATAGGAAAAGGACAAAAAAAACACAGTTTTTTAGACGTTAAAGTGAATTGAAAATTGTCATATTTTCTCTTCTTTTTGCCTTATTGACAAACCAGTAAGCTGTCAATAGCATAACTTAATTTTAATCAAGGGTCCAAAAATACCCAATTTACAGAAAGACAAATATTTTTTGGAAAAAGATAAAATTTCAGTTCCTATAAATTAGAACCATCCAAAAAGAGCATAATACTATCACTAGTACTTCAAGTCTACAACAAACGACTGGAGTTTGGAAACAAGAAAAGTAGAAACAATTTTACAAAAAACCCATCGACTCTCTACTGGAGATCTGAAAAGCTAAATCATCCCCCCAAAACTATGGGCGAAGCCACCGCAGAAGGTGTGTCAGATTCTTGGAGCTGCGCCCACGAAGATAAACAGCCAAGAACGAAATGAGGGAGAAGATCATAGGGGCATAAAAAGAGAGAACAGATGGCAAGTAAAAGAAAAACTAAAAATGCTGCAAACTACCTCCGCCAATTGTAGCTTCAGGCAGCCGCTCAATTGAATACTTGTGCTGAGTGATGTACATAATCGGGACACCAGGGACCTGTTCATCAAGCGCCGTATTTATGCACCGCAATTAACTCACAACTAGATTAACCAAAATGGGAATGAATTACATCACTATTATACCTTGCGGATCCTTCTCTTCAGATCTCGATCACTTGTAGCAACAATGTAGCATTTATGCTGTTTCCAAACAAACATTTTACGCAATTTGGTCAGCAAAAAGAATATCTAGGGATGCAACAAAGCAGTCTGGTTACAGACACAGCATTCCCCATGGAGGCCAAAGACCATGGCAAATGTATTTCGACTTATATTAAAGCTTATAATAAAGCTTAGAAATGTACTACTCCAATTCGTAGGGGACAGGGAATCAACCAAAAGTTCAAGGAACCCCACAAATAAACGATGTGTTTTGCAACAAAATACAAAGTCTTCCATTGATTTGGCAATTGAGAAAAATATTTATTGGGGAATGTGGAAGCACCCTCTATCCATTTTAATAAGTCCCACCTTAGGTCCTAAGCTACATAACCATTTTGCAACAACCATAGTGACAGATTTGGTCGACATAACTACCACACAATAACCTTATTACCACAAAGAAATCTAATTTAGAACTTCCACCTTTTCCTTTTTCTAGTAAAAAAGATGAATTGCTCCTAATCGTTTTCTTCATAAGCCATCAAACTCTGTCCCATTATTTCGTTTTTTTACCTTCTAACTAACACATTATATCTCTTAGACTAGTAAAAAATAAACCCTATCTGACGTATATGTATGACACAGACCATCATACCTGGGTAACTCTATCAACGATACAGTCATCAGCATAGGTTCCTTTATGAGTACAGGGGAGTCTGTCAAACCGAGGATCTTTTGCAATCCTGTTGGTAAGACAGTAACAAAGTTAGAGCATATTAGATGAGGCTTGCTATATATGAAGCACCAATACTTCCAACTACTTTCCATAATCGTTAGACACTTGGGGGCCACGCGACACACTAGGGACACGTGTCCAATAAATTTGATTATTTTTAAGAAGGGGACACACTGGGGACGCTTCGGGGGCACCTGTGCCTCAACTTGAAAACCAATGGAAACATGAGAGATATTGATTCATAAATCATAAGATTGAAAGCTTACATATGGATTACGATATTCCAAAAATATAAGAAAACAAGTGAATAAATTAATTTTAACCTAATTAAACCCATGTTTGACTTGTAATATCTAAAAAGGAGACTATAAGAATTATAAAGATCCTATTTGTTTTGGTTGTTTCCAGATGGAATGTTCATATGAATAACTGAATATCTATCCTATCATATATACATAGTTTTTGCTGTGCCCTTGCCGTTTTTGTGTCCTTATTAAGAATTTTCGTGACTCATGTATATGTCACTGTCTGTGACCGTATCTGGGCTTTTAGGTCACTACTACCCACAAAGATCAACATAGCAGAAAACCTCAAGGCTTATCAACAATAAATTCCTCGATATAATCATAAATCATAAAGATACCACGTATGTGAAAATATTGTAAAACAAACCATTGGAAAGTTGAAATGATAATAGCATAACACCCTGGCTGAAACATATATACTCAATAATGGACATTAAATTATGCTTGTAAAACTTTGAATACCTGCAGAAACTAAAACAATTGAACCGTATATAAATTTGAACCCTACTTTCGCATAACCTGAGAGTTTCAACGCTAAATGCATTGTAAAACCATGGGGAATATTGTATAATCTACTTATTCTAGCACGGTAAATGCGTGTTTCTTCATTTTAAAGGTTCTAGGAAAAATTCAGTTTGACCCCTTGTGGTTTGGCTGATGTGCGGTCACATATGATTATCAGCACATAACCCACCTATGGTTGTTGGAGTGATGTGCACAGTTCACTTCTGTCAATGGAACATGTAAATGACTTAAATACCCTTCTCTTCTTCCTCCCACACTTATACAGATCCACATACATATATAACCACACACAGACAAGCGTACATATCTCTACATACACGCACAGACATATACGTGTATATATACATAAATTAGCACCATACTATATACGTTCATGCATAAATTATGTCATATTAGAGAGAGAGAGAGAGAGAGAGAGAGAGAGAGATCTAAAGTTGACGTATGTGTAGGTTTATATATGCATAAAGTTCTGATTAACTATATAGTATATATTTTGTTCAAAAGTTACATTTTACGTTCATATAAATTAGGAATTTTTACTGGTATATGGTTCAATTGGATTTGCAGCCATGGAAAGAACCCACTTGTTGAATTCAAGCATTTCTGACCAAAAGCACTAGTTGAATTGAAGCCATTAACGGAACCCACTTTGCAACCACCCAATTACAGTCTATTTTCACCTTCGGATTGTCCAAAAAATTTCACTTTGTAGTTTGCACGTATTGAAATCGGGTATAGTAACAAGAAGGGAGTAAGTTAAAGGAAGATCCTCGAGAACAGGGGTAGATTTTGATAGAGATACATGCAATGTGTATATGTGCAGTGAGAGAGAGAGAGAGAGAGAGAGAGAGAGAGAGAGAGAGAGAGAGAGAGAGAGAGAGTTGTATGCATGGGGGATTGAATCGAATCGAGAGAAAACCCAAAAGGATCACGAACTGTGCAGAGTATCCTTTTGATCTTATCTTCTGATAAAAATCTTCAATTCTGAAACAAACCTAAGCTTGAATCTGGGATGCACGTCCAATTTCTTGTTCAATAATTTTTGCCCAATAAGCCTTTAGAAGAAGAGTTCCCCGCTAATTGGCAACACCAGCGGCTATGTAATTCTTTCTTCCTGTAATTCATTATTTATACTCAAATGTTAATAATATGGGCATTTTGATACAAATCGGTGAGTAGGTCTGCATATCTGCATGTGTGTGTAGGTGTGTTGGAGGAAGATGATGAAGAGATGAAGGTGGTAGACTGGGAAGAAAAAGAATGGCACTTTTGTGATTCTGAAGATAGACAAGGGTTCTTTCTCAAACCAGTGTGAGTTACATCTCCAGTTAATTTGGATGGAAAATCTGACTCTGCACATTCGTCCAACAACCACAGGCAGGTTATCTGCCAATAATCATATGTGAGGGGGTGAAACCGCACACAAGCCAAACCACAAGGGGTCAAACTGAATTTTTCCCTAAAGGTAATATTGCAGTCATATTAGCATAGAAATGCATGTATTGGATGGTTTACATGGTTTCGCTTCTATTCTAAGTACCTGATTGAAGAACAAGCAAAAACAAATTTCCCAACTAGAGCCAAGATAAGTATCCTAGAGAATCATGGGAACATACCTCAGTGCAATGCGATACTTCTGACCTAGTTTCTCAAGTTCTGCCATCACACAATCCGTAATACAAGGAGTACCTGTGTTACCAAAAGGGTAGTAGGAGACAAGTTTAGAGTTTAAGAAAATGCAAGTCTTCAATTGCTCAAGGACAAGAAACAACACATAGCAGCAAAAGACACAAGCGCCACTAGGCAGTTGAACCCTGGAAGCTAAACCACTATGTAATGACCTCAATTATAACTATGATACTGTTAGGCTACCAGCTGCCCCAAGGACTTGGCCAGACAAAAATTTGACATTCTAGGGACCAAGAGTAAGAGAACACAAACTTACATTTGGCATATAAGCAGTCCATCATTCCTTTCTCCAAATCCAACTACACCAAGAATATAATGAGAAATTATACGAAATAATGAATAAATTACAGTTATGTCAAGCTAACAAGTTAAAAACTCAACAAAAAGACAGTCTAATGTAAAACAAACAAAGTTGAAGTAAACATCTATAGAACCCAGACTATTACCACGATTTTTTCAAAAAAAAAAAGAATAGTCTTATACAGCATATGATGGCAATTTATGCGAATTTAAATTAACAACAATTTGCATGAAATCCACGGGGTTGCTAACAAAACGGGAAAATAAATGATTCAGAATCCTGCGATAATGTGTCTGTTTGATCTGCTTCAGCAACAATGGAGATGAATTGCATTCAAAATGAATCAAACAAACAAATATCAGCATAAACAAGCCTTTAACTATAGACCATTTGCTTCTTCAAGTGGAAAAAATCGTCTTTTCTATTTCTGATAGATAGGGAATAATCTCATCTTTTATTTGAAACCCTCTTTTCAACGGATATAAGTCCATTTAAAACAAAATTATGAGACACTTTCTTCTCCGAGCGCAGACACAATGGGTAATTACATTCAATTGTTTTCCATAACTGCACCACTAATCAAACGCTGCACCTGAAAGAATTATCAAGCTCACATGGTCAAATTAAGAATGCACACAGAATGACACTATCCGAAAACTCACTTTATTCTGGATAGAAAAATTGATGAAGTTAGTGTCAACCAAAACCCGATAGGGTGGTCCCAGTGCAGTGTTATGCTTGAAAAAGAGAGCAGATGAAACATATGGCCTGCACCATATAAAACAATAGTTGTTGAATTACTTACCTGTAAAAATATCTTTTCATTCCAACACATGTGCCAAAAAAAAACAGTATTAAACAGGAAGGGGGCTTACGCATTTCTAGGAAGTATTTCCTGGTGCAAATCTTTCTTTTTAGGGTTCAAAATCACTTCTTTGAGCCTAAATACACAGAAAGTGCGTTAATTGAAAACAATACACAAATCAATATATGTATACATGCGTGCCTACACACACACACACACATATATATATATATAGAGAGAGAGAGAGAGAGAGGACCTTACTGTTTAATTGCTTTAGAGGTGACGTGCTTCTTCATAACCGCGAATTTGGGTGCTTTCTTTGCTTTTCCCATCTCTCTTTGCCTGTGATTGAATGAACTCCAATACACTACAACAGCGTTTTCCAAACAGAATTCCAATATATCAGAATCCTAGACCCTGATTGAGAGAGAGAGAGAGAGAGAGAGAGAGAGAGAGAGAGAGAGAGAGAAATTTGGCCTACAGGCTACAGGGTTTGGAGAAGAAGGGTAAATTACCTGATTTACCTTGAGATTTCTAAAACTATGGGAACCTCGCATAAAGTTTCTTAATTTACACTTCTCACCCCTTTCAGAGTTGTCGGATAAACAGAGTTAACTATGTGGTTGAGATAACTAAAATACCCCTTACGGAAGAACTCAATACCAAATCGCAAAATCAGAGCTTTGGGAGATAAATCAGATAAGAGAGTTTTTTTATGACCACTGGAATCCTCTTTCTAATCTAGAAAAAGAATTGACTTTTCAACTTTTATCACCAATTATCCTTTATTCCCTGGACATAAATGAACTTTTAGTCTTTTACGGATATCTTTACTTCTTTTATAAATAGCAATACACTTTTTGCACATAAAACATTGCCCATTAGGTAGAGGATAGCATTTTCTATTGGTAAGGGCATCTCCTCAATAAATACTAAGGGTGGGTTTGACCAAATTTTATTTGGATTATTTTTTTTAGAATTATAGCCTTACATGAATCCTTGTCAGTTTTACTTGAAAGCTTTGTTGGATAACCTCTTTGTCTTGACAAGATTAGTCAGAAAAGTAAGAAATTGAAGTCAAACTTTAAAAACTGAAGTCAAAGGAACAAACAATTAGAAAAACTCTCTTTTGGATATTTTTATCTTTTTTTGGCTTTGACCATAATTTCTTACTTTTTTAAGTTTTCTACCATCACGATAAATGGACAGGCAAAAAACATTCAACGAAAAACTAAGAAAATACTATTTTCATTCAAAAAGTGTGCGGAAAGAAGTTTGCTCTTCATTTCATCTTCAACTACAAATCTCAGTTTCTAATCTTTCTATATTAAAAAGTTTAACGTTTTCTTTCACAACTTACCCCAAACCAACATTCAAAAATTTGCAAAAACGCAAATTATCATTTCAAATATTCACCAAATATATTCATGATTTGTGTCAAATGAAAGGTATTGTTGTAATCTTTTCATTAGTACTTAAAGATTTAATAAAAAATGATTTACTCTTTCAAAGTTATACTCCCTCCGTCCCATAATATTTGTCCGGTCCGCAAAACGGAGACGTAAAAATAATACTATTTTTGTAAGAAAAATTTGGAAAAATTTCAACAACTTACTAGATCTCGATGAGTTCTTTTAACTAGTGAAAAAAATTTAAATTTTGAAAGAAATGCATGATTTTGTAGTCTCCGTTTCGCGGACCGGACAAATATTATGGGACGGAGGGAGTAATACGTCATAAAAAAATAGCAAATCCGTTTTGAAAATAGAAAATTGGAGATAATTATCTCTCCGTCTTTTTTTGGTGCCTCCATTTTTGAAAACTATAAATGAACTGAGTCTCCATTTTAGATACTTACATGAAGTGTGATTGGACGAATTTGATTCTCTATTTTGAACTATAGAAGTATGATGGGAGACTCTCTATGTAAACATTGAATTCGATTGAGAGAGGGAATTTTTAAACCCTTGTCTTCCTCTCACTATCACCACACCCACCTTGGGGTGTCTTAAACTCAATCAAAGATTAACTATATGTTTAGTTTTCTTCTTTAGTATGTGGACTTTACTTTACAATGAGTTTAGTTTCTTCTACTAATAAAGCATTTCATTTTATAGATACACATGTCATGTTAGTAGTAATTTGCAACATATGTCGAAATCAAACAAAATTCGTAGCATGGTTGTTTGTTTACAACTATAGGAACTTGCAAGTGGGTGCTTGCATACAGTCTGAATTTAAAAGGACTACAAAAATAGGGCATGCTTGGTAAATATTGAGACAAAAATAGATGAGGCCATCGAACTCCGTTACCAACTTCAACGCTGACTAACAGAGGGAAGATGTTAGTGTATTGTTAACAACAATGAGGGAGCATAGTAATTCTAGAAAGTAGAAACCTCAAAGGGAGGGAGTTTTTATGTTAAAAATCAGGGGAAAGGTGAGTGTAATTTAAAAAGTTACCCATACTTAGGAGCAAGGGTGTCAAAGGGCGCGGCTATTCGCAGCCACGTATTTTCTCCCACACCCCGTTAAAAATTTTCAATTAGACTCGACAGCTAGTTATCGAAATTAAGATACATTTTCAACATCAAATTACCGAAATATGATATTTTTTTCAACAACTATTTACCGAAAATGCATGTTTGACAGTTGTCTACCGAAAGTTGAATATATTTTCGACATGTAGTTACCGAAATATAATCTTATTTTCAACAACTATTTACCAAAATGTTATTTATGATTTTCAACAACCACTTACCGAAATAGAGTGGGCTATGGGAGAAAATACGTGGCTGCGAATAGCCCGGCCCGTGTCAAATGGTGGGTTTGGTCCAAATTGGATAAGTTGTAAGAGAGTTGAATCTTTAATGAGTCATTAACCCATGTAGAATTCATTAGTTATGAGCTCAATTACCCATATCTAACCTGACTCATCTATTTAAAATCAAACCCGATCCACCCATTAACCCAATTACATTTATATGGAAATTTTCAAATGATTAAAATACCCATATACACTGAAATGACCATATGACCCATATACATCTAAATGACTAAAATACTCATGTACACTAAAATTACCATATTATTCCTATACACCAAATTAAATGTTTGAGATGAGGTACTTCATTTGAGAATGGTTTGCTATTTACAAAATAGTTGTAGGCCGTAGCGGTTTTTTTACTTTTCCAAACCTTAGAAAACAGAATAGGTATTTTCGCAAACCGTGACCTCGTTTTCTCCTAAAAGTAAGCCACCGAAGTACCAATACAAGGAACGAACCATGTTACCCATGACAACCAGTCATAAGATCAGCTATATAGCATCTGTTTGAAAGTATCTGAACCCTAGAAATTTTAATCCTGGTACAATTTAAGCACAAAAACAAGGTAGAATGCACCCGTTTTCAGCCGGTTCATATGTATGTCTAGATATAGATATTTAAAGGCTGCAGAAACTTCTCAGCCCTAGGACTCATATTTGATGGTTCTTGTCATGCAAAAGCAAAAGGTCATGAAGCCACAATATGCACACAGGTCTGTTGAACAAATAATATGTATTTATTTATAACTAACAATTATGGTTGGACTTGCATATGCTTCACCGACTTCTGATAATTTGATCAATTTCTCGCCAATCTATCGATTCTTCATCTGATTTGAACTTTTTATTTATCTTATTCGGGTGCAATAGGGCCTTTCTTTTTTTAACTACAGCAATTATGTTTTGCCACGTTTGAACACTATTTCCCATTCCTTTTATCAAAAAATTGTATACAACACTTTCAAAACTAGGTTGGCATCGGTCGCACTAGGTTGGCCTTTGTAGTCGATTGCGATATTAATGAAACATTATCAATTGTACGTTATCAATTGTGGAACTACCATACCTATAGGTTCGCCTACTTCACTTATGAAAGATAATGAGTGGGTTATTCAAAAAGGAAAAGACGCTACTTAGTTTCGCAAGCCTTTGTCATTGTCAGTCAACTAAGTAGGGCTAATGGTATTTCTGCGCCCTGTAACACATGGTTATCAAGCCGTGAAGGCCCCTTAATTTACTGATTTACAAACCTACCGTAGGCCCTCTAGGGAAGTTAAATAGCAAAAGGGAATTCTTGAATTTCTAAGATCGAAGGGCCTAGACCGGAGGAGAGAGGGCTAACAACCTGTTCAATTGATCTCAAAGAGCCTGGGGTATTCCGAAGGTGTAACCTAGGCAACAAAAAAAGGGGCCTGATACTTCAACTAGAGGAGCGACTAGTTGGTTCACCAAACTCCGACCCTCACATGTTCTCCAGGTCCGAAGGGATCCAATGCCCAACTACCGACTCCTCCCGAAATTGCATTATCGGAGCCAAGCCAGGAATGACCGTTAGTAGACACCCACTTAGCAGCCCCTTATATTCTCACCAGGACAGGTTCAGCAGACTAACCAACCTGGGATTCAGATTCCTCAACCACAAGCACCAACAGGAGAAGGCACGAGACCTACACCTCCCCAAAAGGAACAAAGAAAGTTTTATCCAGTCCCGGGAATAAGAGAACTTTTTCTTACAGGTATTCACTCATCCCCTCTCAGTGGCAAGAGTGAGTAGATAGCTGAAGTTCTTTCATTCCTCATTCCTAGGATATTAGTGAAGCTTGCCCATTAGGGGTGTTCTCACATGTGCTATCAATAAGAAGGAGCCATTTCCCTGGTAGGCTAAGCTATAAGGAGAGAAAGAGAATATTAAAAGGCTACGCACCTTGGTCTTGGTCCAGAGCGATCCGGTAGGAATTTAGCTCTCCTTTTTATCCTTTCCCGCATCTCAAGCTCAAAAATGGTATCGTGACGGTTGGACGTCGGCAAGTAGCATGTTAGGCTCTGACACCTGATTGTCTGATCAATTTATCGTTGGACTCAAATTCTTCATTTGTTTGGATGTGTTAGTTGTCTCTCTATGCAAAGCTGGCCCCAAGTTAAGCCGCACAAGACCTCGGGGTTGGGCAACCCCCCACCATGGGGCAACAAAAAAAAATGTAAACCCAATGTAACCTTAATTTTATTTATTTATACTTGTATGCCCTTTTATTTTCTATGACTTAATAGTAAGTGGGCAACTAAGTTTGGAATCAGATTTGGGCAACCCAAACATCAAAGCCGGCACTATATCCATGTGTAATAGGTCGATGTAACAGTTGTATTAGTTAAACATGGTAGCTTGTATTCTTCATATTAATGAATTTCTTACTGATTTCTTTAAAAAAAAATACTTTCAAAACTTTCCACCCATCATTTTCAAAGTTAGTAAACAATCGGCTTCTATTGGATTGGAAGGTATAACTAGTACCAATCAAAAACTATAAACTGTTTAAGAATAGTACCAATCAAAAACTTCTCCCAAAACGATCTGTGCATGGAGTATGTACTCTATTGTCTGTGCAACTAGCACAATTTATTAACAAATATTTTCAGCAAAAATGCTAAGGACACATACATTTGTGCACATATCTTGCATATACACTTTTATTAGGCTCACCTCAGGTCCCACCAAAATGATCCAAACCGCTCATTATTTTTAAAATAATGTTTTAAGAGTTTCTATAAAAAATCAACTCGATAGGATATCGGTAAGGGCTTTTTTAGAAATCGCAGTGCGAATCAGACTGTTTCACCCAATGATTTCTGAAAAAGCCCTTTCCGATATCCTATCGAGTTGATTTTTTACAGGAACTCTTAAAACATTATTTTAAAAATAATGAGCGGTTCGGATCATATTGGTGGGACCCGAGATGGGCCCCATAAAAATGTATGTGCGAGATATGTGCAAAAGTGTATGTGCAAATAACATGACTCTATTTTCAGCATATCCTTGACATGTATTAATTATCAAAACACGTCTTGGGCCATCATTTTCCCTAAACTTTTCCCCGTTGCTAGTGAAACAAGGAAAAATGACCGCTCATGACGTGTTTTGATAATTAATACCCGTTAAGGACATGCTAAGAACAATTGTTAATGCTAAAAATGTTCTTGACAGGTATTAATTATTAAAACACGACATTGGCCGTCATTTTCCCGTGAAACAAGCCTTTGAGGCTGGATTAAGTGTGGGCCCATGGCTCGTAAAAGCACAGGCTTAAGTCCGAGGTGGCGAGGTACTAAGGCCCATTTCTGAAACTTAGAGAACCCTTCAAAAGTCAAAAAATGTTACGATACATGACTTTGGTAAAGAAAATGAATAGTCCAGATCCACTCCACGGCATTGTGAATTTGAATCATTCATTTTCTTTCATAAACGATTTCACGGACCAAGAGTCATCACTCCAGTCTTAGTGCTCTAACTTAGTTTCTCTTTTAATCCATCAAGCCAATCTCCAGCGAGCTTGAATTGATTAAGTTGATCACGAATTAAGCCGAGCTGCCGAGCATAAACTTTTTCCCTTTCTTCCGATGTTTTAATTGTATAATTATGGAGTAGATCACTGCATACAAGCTTATCGAGGCAAGTTAGACTTTTGGAGGGATTTAGAGCATCTCCAATGGGAGATGTCAAATCCTACATGGACATGGTAACGGTAACATTTGACATCAAAATTTAATCCAACCCAACTGCCTTCCTTGTTGCCAATTCCTACGTGGATTTGAAGGGAATGACAAAGTTGTCAAAGTTGACAACCACCCTCCTCTATGCCAAATTTCAAAAAATGACCATTTGTATTTTGACATAAGGGTTGGAGAGGGATAATTTGATGTCAAATAAATAAAATTTGACATCAAGGGTTGGAAAGGAAGGCTTTGATGTCAAATTGGAGATGCCAAAATGCCATATCAGCCTTCAAAAAATGTTTGACATCTCCAATATGAAGCCATGGGTTGGAGATACTCTAAATAGATTTATCAACCACAGTTTTCATGCACACTAGCTATCAAAACAAATACAAATAGACAGAAAATCACGGCAAGAAATTAAGCTATAAATCTTGTTTTCATTTATACAACACCAAGAACCATGCATGAACGCACTTACTACACACTAAAAAAGGACCATTTTACCCTTCAATAAAACCATCCATTGAATTGGCATGCATCTTCCCTTCCCTTCCCACATTGAAACACCACCTCCAAAATTTAATGAAACTCATGGACTTCTCTTGAACTCCCCCACCTCCCAACCCCATTAAGGACAAAAGAGAAACAGCATTACACATCTTCTACTGCTGTATGCGAACTATTTCCAACCTTGTTTTTGCTGATTCCACCGAATTCCTCTCCACTCACCCTTAGAATCACATAAGTATGTCAGTTCAAAAACAAGACTGGAAATAGCAACCTCCTTGCAAGAAACAGAGGAAGCATACAAAGAAATCCCTTTTGAATGTTGCACAAACTATTTCCAAGCTTGTTTTTGCTGATTCCACCGAATTGTCCTCCACTCTGTCCCTCAGAAGTCAGAACCGAACATGTTAGTTCAAGAAAACAGGTGTGGAAGTAGCAACCTCCTTCAGAAGCCTCAGTCGAGAAACAGAGGAAGCAAACGAAGAAACCCCTTTCTTTCTTTCTTCCTTGCTTACTACACAAAACTATTTCCAACCTTATTTTTCCTGATTCCACCAAGTTTCACTTCACTAGAGCCAGACATGTTAGTAGTTCCAAAAACAAACTTGGAAACAGCAAGAAACGGCCAAGAAACAGAGGAAGCAAACTCCAGACAAATTGAAATACTAACTCCCTTCTACACAGACTACTACTACTACTACTACTTCCCATCTTGTTTTTGCTGATCCCACCAACAATTCTATTTCACTACCACCCAAGACCAGACAAATTAGTTCGAAAACGAGCGTGGAAGTAGCAATCTCCATAACAAGACAGGGTTTCAGTAACAGAGGAAGAAAACCAAGAGCTCTTATTTTTCTATCTATATATTGAGGACTAGAACTATCATATAAGAGGAAAAAGAAAAATATCAAGAACGAGATGAGTTCTTGATTATTCAGAAGTGGGTTGTTTTTCTTTAGTTATGAAGAGGGTTGGGACCGGAAGGGACCAATCTCTTCTCCACACCATATCTCGGATCGATTTCGTCTAGCTGTGATGGCGGTGGAGGCGGTGAGAAGGGCGGTGGCGGGAGGTGGCCGCGGATTCTTGGTGGCTCGTAGCAAATGGTACGTGGGTTAATGAGTTGGGTAGTTGATAATGATGATGAGAATACGAGTAGTAGAAAAAACGTCGCAATTTGAAGCCAAGTAATGGGTTTCATGGTTGGAGAGCGAGAGATCTTCATTGGGTGCGATTATGTCTAGAGAGAGAGAGCGAGAGAGAGAGAGAGAGAGGAATGTGGTCAGAGAGAGAGAGGAGTTGGAAAGGGAGAGGTGAGAGAGACCGAAGGAGATAGAGGAGGGGGTTATAGCAGAGGCAGGGGACACATGATGAAATTAGTGATTGGGAGAGGAAAGCGACTTTCAGGAGTCGGCAAGTGAGAGTCCTGATCATGAAAGGGGTCACGCTTATTTCGAGTATTGCGCGTATCTCTACCTACAAACATACCTACATATAAATTCACTTACATAAACCCCGACGGTATTGGTAATACGACCATATATCGGACAATAGCATTCGACGATATACCGGTAAATAACTGTACCGAATGTCCAAAATCTCAATATGTATACAATGCATAAAGGCCAATTATGAACGGAGGGGGGAAAGGTTATATTTTATTCGGGCGAAGTGAGACTATTTAGACTCCGAATTGTCGTAAATTAAAATAAACATTAAATATGGGTCCCCGGATTTATTTGTGTCTCTCTTCCTTAGACCCTTAACAAACATGGTCTACCGGTACCTCAATGGGCTCCATCAAAATATCATTTTTGTGATTTGAATCGGTACCTTATAGAGTCTTGCCAAACAGACGAACGCCTACATTTCTACGGAGCTCATTGAGATGCACTACACCACTTTTTAAGTTACCGCGCGCATTACAAGGATCCCTTGTACAATTTACATGGCGATGGAGATGGACAACAGAGAAGAAGAGAAAGAGAGTGCTTTGTTTTTATAATACTAAATTAAATGTGAAATCAATCTGTTTGTCGCAGAGAGCGATTTTACTTACTTTTTACGGGGAAAAAAAAGTAAAAATAATCTGCTTTAGCATTTGTTGTACAGAAGGTAAAATCCCAGATGTCAACAGGGAAAATGGAAAATCAACTAGGAGGAAAAAAATATGATGGGGTAAAGAACAGTTGGTGGAGCAATTCTGGTACTTCTGGCCAAGTTTTTGTTCACTAGCCAACCAAACGACGTGCGCGTTGATTTGCACCTTTGACTCGAGAGTTCAGTTCCTCCACATCGTCATGAAGGTGATCAAGAGCCTTATTTTGCCTGCATTAACACCAGGTTACTCAAAATATATATATGTGCCAAACAGTAATTTCATCAGTACAAGCAAAATGAAAAAGCAAAAGTAACACTGAATTCGCAATACACATCAATCATCATCTTGTTAACGGAAAAAAAGAAAGATAAAAGTTAGTGTCGTTGCCAAAATTTTGTTGCCCTTCGGAAGTTATTAAACGAAAAAGGCTGGAAACACTTGACACAACTGGGAGATGTATTTTTGGTGTTAGAAGACAACCATTTAGCCAAACTCAAAAACTTCTTTTAAAGGTTATCAGTTGGATATTGCTTTGAAAGCCAAATTCACTTGGGTTGTGTTTGATGCTTTGAACTTTGAAGGGAAAGAAAAGGGAGAAGAAAAGATGGGGTAAATTTTAGATACTGTTGACGGTCATTTTCCGATAACCTTTTAATTCAGTACACAATGGCTCCCCAAGTCCAAGATCCAAACACAGCCTTAAAGACCACGGTCCTTCTCTACATCTGTGACAGTTTGTTTAGCCCATACCATGTGTGGAAGCAAAATGAGGGCCACTTCACTAAGATGCCTTTTAAGCAAAAAACGGAAGTATTTTTGATGCAACAAAGCTATTATGTTTCAGTTTACAACTGAAAAGCGAAAACTAATAAGAAAGTGGCAAAGATCAATCCAGAAAGGAAAAATTATAATGGGATAGAGAGAATGCAACTCACTTGTTAAGTTCAGTTCCCATGCCAACGGCCATACCCTTAAGGTCACCTAAGATGTCGCTTAGATCGGACAGTGCATCGTCTTGCTTCGCCTTCTCCAACTGGTTTCAACAAACGCAAGGAAAATGAGATCAATGACTCAACGAGCGCAAATTTTGTTCCTCATAGACTTGAGAAATCAATAATCACAGACATGTATTGACGTACCTCAACTTGCTGTAAGGCATTTGTTGGTTCAGGAGGAGGTGTTCGAGAAGCAGACCGTCCCTTTGGTGCTGGAGCTAAGCCCAACTTTTCCCGCTGCTCCTTGCTTTTCTTCTCTTTAAAATATTCATCTGGTGAACCGCATAACAATATATCAAATGCAGGAATAATCTCCAGGTCAATAGGCCATGCATCTTAATCGCATTTCTTCACTTCCTCATAGAAACAACATATGGTGCTATCACAATTGCAAACAAAAAGAGAAATTGGTAGAGGAATGGACCAAACTACGCATGAATTAAATACGGGTTAAGAAGGGGGTGCTGAAACCTTTAGAGATCACAGGCCCTGAAATATCTCGCGTCTTCTTCGGCTTCCAAGGCATAGAGAACATGCCCCCAAGATTTCCCAACAACTTCTCACCCTGAAATTAACGTGCATCAAGAAATTAACGTGCATGACTATCAAAGATGCTACCCGTTGGCCAATCACTAGTTAAAGACAGAGAAATCCAGAAAACTAATGAAAGTGAAAATCTAATAGAAGGCTAACCATTGGGTTATATAGGCACTCCGTAAAGAACCCAATAAAACTTGAGGTCCAAAACTATCCTTGGGAAATGGGAAATAACATAACCTGTCAATGAAAACTTTTAAAGCATTCCAACTCAAAACTAACTGGTGATGACAGTAGAGGCTGCCAGTCTCACATACTAGTTCGGGATGTAGTATTTAAGTATTGTGCAAAAAACTCTTATATATCTTCTCCTCATCTGCCATTATCGAAGGTTCTTTTGTTGACTTAGTATCCACAATGCCTAAGGAATTGTGAGCAATTCTTCCTCATCGATTGCAAAGTGATAGATACAAAAGGAAAGAATGAAATAAGCCTATGATTGAGATTGAAAATTTGCAATTAATGTCAACATCCCAATCCAAGGAACGTTGCTAAAGATGCATATTTGATTCCAAACAAATTTGGCTGCAAGACTATAGTAGCAGCATAGAATAGATTCCTTGTGGAGTTCTCTAATTCCTGATTCTCAACTGAAATGAAAGTGGCTGAAGAGTGAACATGATTGGTATAAAATTTGTAAGGTTTTCGTAAGAAGCTCTAGTTGAAGAATGCTATAAAGTCAGTGCTACAACCTCATTTCAAGACTCTTTTTATAGTTCAGTGAAAAAAATATAGCACAGAGATGCATGGAAGGATACGCAGAGCATAAGAGAAAATTTTGTATTTTGGTCATTACACGCACAACTGAAGCAAAGAAAGCTAGTACAGTCCAAAAACCAGTTACACATACACGGCAGATGTAATTTATTCGGTGTTAAGTATCTGTGAATTGATGCACTTGTGGTTCTAATGTAAGAACGATATCCCAGTGCTCATAATTGTTCGATGTCTAGACACACACTTAAAAGCAGAGTTGTGCTCTATGTAAAGCCTTCTTTAAATTGTACAGCAAAGATAAATGACCAAAACTATACTCAACCATTTCAAATGTTACCGAGAAAGTACCAAATGAAAAGTTCTCATTCTGTTTCAAGCAAAAATAACCTCCAAGTTTATCTTTAAGATTTTGGTTTCTGGATCTTAGATCATGAATTTTTGGATCAAAATAAGAATCTCTAAAAGTGTTTGGATGATATAGGCATAATATACTTTTGCAGAATAGTGGGGTAGAAAACAATATTGAGAATCCGAAAAGCTCCTCTCGAGGTTCTTTTTGGATTTTGCATTCTCGGGTTCATGACTGATAATGCATTTTGGCTCATTCCACAACCAGTGGCCAGCCAAACAGCTAGAATGCAAAAATGCAAGATCCATACTGCAAAATACATGTCTTTTAAAAGAGAATTTCACTTGCGTTCTAGAACCAACCATGCAGCTACGACACTAATAATCTGCAGAATTTCATTTTGCTGTTGTCCAGCGACATTTAAATAAAGTTTTGTGAGAGAAAATGATGTTACCTTCTGCAAATCTTTGTCCATATCAGTGGCCATCACATGGGTGCGATGGATTTGCTCACCCTGCTGATGCAAAGTGTCCAGGGTCCTTGTGGCATCCTGTCTGATATCCTCTGCAATTTTCAGGCAATTGTTCACTGACTTAGAAGTATCCTCAGCCCTGTTCACAGCATAACTCTCTAATTCTTGCACGGACATGCTATCCAGGTCTTCTGAGTCACTATAACCTTTTTTGTGTTTGTTCCTAACTGTCTTTCTCCGACCATCATCGTCATCGTCAAAAGGGTTGGACTTGCAGTTTGGAGTAAGGAGCACGGGTTCAGAAGAAGTTCTTCTCCCAATTTTTCTCTTTGCATCCGATTCGGTATCAGAGTCAAAAGGGTTAGAACTTGAAGGGTTAGAAACCTTATTTCCCGGTGATTTCATAAACCCAAACATCTTTGAGGATAAGAAGATAATATAGACAACAAATGAAGGCAAGAGCTCGGTTCAAAGGAAAGATATCAATAGAGTATGTGATGGCAGGGCGCGAAATCCGATAATTGCATCTGAGGAAATCCAAATGAAAAGGAAAAAATCCATTAGTAACAACGTACTTTACGTTCTTCACAGATTAACAGCCTTTGTGTTTGTGTGTGTAGAAGTAGCATCTCCAAAATAGTTTTGTCTCAAAAGTACAAAAATTGATCAGACACTGAAAGACTAACTGCAAAAGTATCAACTTTTACGGATCTTGAAGTAGGAATTATCGTGGAAGGAAAACATGTGATGCATAGGAAATAAAAGGAATTTGAACAAAACTAAGTGAATCTTTAATTGGCTCTTGGAATCTCCTCCTTAGGTTGGCAATTGTGTGGGAAAAATACTTATTCATTTGTAATCTTGCATGCCATATTTAGTTGAGACAAGTTTTTACTTTAGTTGATGTAATTGAGAGTTAAAGTACAACGTCATTTATAGTAAACCTGTTCCAAATCTTCCTATAAGAACATTCACAAATTTGCTTAGGCCTATGGATACTTGGGGTTCTGAAGATCTCCCAGTGTGATTTCATCTTTCTACATTCGAGTTGATGAGCTTTGATGGCAATTTCGAAGCTAATGGAGAGCTGGGGGGAGGGGAGGATTGTGAGGGGTATACCTAGGCTAAGGTCGGTGTTGATGATTTGAGCTAATGTTTTTCAATTTTCAAAGTCTGCGGTTGATTTCGATAGGCTTGAGGAGAGCTCGCGGATTCAAGGGTTCTGTGAAGCACAAGAAGCCATGAATGTAGACATTGCAAGGGAAGCTTAGGTCCTTAGCCCTCCAAATTGTGAGAAAGGGAGAGAAAAGAAAGGATTGTAGTATTCCGGTGAGATTCGGTGAGAAACAAAATGAAACCCATGAAGATTCATCGTTTTTCCTTTACTTCTTGTCCTTTCTCACCATTTCTCATTTCTTTCGGTCATCCAATAACTGAAATAATTATGCTATTGCTACCCTTTATTTTCTCACCATCCAAAGAGGCTGTACCAAATAAGTGAAATAATTATGCTATTGCTACCATTTCTTTTCTCACCCTTTCTCACCTTCCAAAGAGGCTGTAAAGGTGTGGAGACGGAGTGGTTTTTACTTTAAGATCCCTGGTACCACCATTGTGCTGGTGATTGTTTCACTCCCATGATTTTTCTCCCGCATTTGAGATTTTCCACGTGTATTCTTACTCTTGGTTGCTTATGTGCTCATTGTTGACTCATTGATTAACTGCTATAGAGTAGAGTAAAATAGGGTTTGCTCAGTTAATCAGACATAGCAAATCAAACCCCTTATTCACTATAAGAGCAATTTTTACAGGGAATACAAATGTAAGAAAAAAATACGGGTTCATCTCCTCTCCATACTCAATCCCTCCATACCCCTCCATGGCTCCATACTCCTACCTTGTGAGCCATCCTAGGCCCACAATCAAGATCTGGACCATCATCTCGTAGAATATGCAAAGGAAAACATGTCTGTGAAAACCAGTTTGATCGGATATTGATAGACACGTGAACAAGTTGCATTTTGTCATGTAAAATGAATGGTAAATATATTCTCTACTTAAACCATAAAATTTACAGGACAATATGCAAGTTATTCACATCTCTATCAATATCCGATCAAATTAAATTTCTGCAGGCATATTCTTCTTTGCCTTTTTTGCGACATTAACGGTTGAGATCATGTTTACATACTCGGTAGATAGGACTACAAAATGGGAGTATGGAGAGGAGATGATCCTAGAAACACATGCATACAGATAAATTAATAACTCACAAATTTATGAGTGAACAAAAAACAAGCACAAATTGTCAAAAATAATTCCCAGATGAGATGAGGCGCAATGCATAATGAAGGTGAATCAAAAAACAAAATAGAACCAAATTTATTTGGCTCGCATCAAATAACATCTCCAAAATTGGAGTCCTATGTGTTGCAATTGGGTATGCAATCATGTTGTCTAAGCAAATAATAAACAATTAGAAATGGCAAAAGGGTTACAATAAAGAGCCAGAAACTCAAGGAATTAAGAGAGGGGATGAAGGATGATTACCTGAGATAAGAAAGGAAAAATGGGTATGAGCGAATTAAACTCAGAAATGGATGAGACATTCACTTGTCTCCTATGCCCAGAGAGAGAGAGAGAGAGAGAGAGAGAGAGAGAGAGAGAGAGATTCCAAATATGGGACTGTAAGGAGTTTTGTGGGGCGGGAAACAAGGTAGACCCGTGAAACTGAATTAACAAACTGATTTCATGATGTGGGCTTTCAAGGCCGATCACCTTGTAACAGCCTTCTGCTTTGTTTCAAACTTGGGGAAAATAAAACAAAGGGAAAATTTTCCAAAAAACACCTTACCTTTCAACTCAATGTCACATAAACACCTTTCAACTCAATGTCACATAAACACCTGAGCTTTAAAAAATGTAAATCCCCCACCTGACCTTTGGACTCCGTCATCAAATAACCCCCTCCACCTATTTTCCGTCCAATACTTAATGGAGACGCGTACGTGGCACTGGCACAGAACCTTTTGCCTCTCTCATTACATGTTTTGGAGGGAAAGTGACGGGGCTCAAATATCTTTTAGGACTAACCAACGAGAGCCTTAAAGTCAAAATTTAATTATGACCCTTTAGAATTAAATGATAAAAAAATAAAATCTTCTCACCCATTCAAACGGATTGAAATTTGGAACACTTAATTTTTCAACCTGTAGTTTATATATTAATTAAATGGTTAAAAAATTAAGTGTTCCAAATTTTAATTCTTTTAAACCGATAGAAAGATTATAGTTTTCTGATCATTTTATCTTAAATGGTCATAATTAAATTTTGACTATAGGGTTCTCGTTGATTAATTCTAAGAAAATCGTAGAATCAAATATCTCTTAGGACTAACCAACGAGAGTCCTAATGTCAAAATTTAATTATGACCCTTTATAATTAAATGATAAAAAAATAAAATCTTCTCACCCATTCAAACGGATTAAAATTTGGAACAATTAATTTTTCAACTTGTAGTTTATATATTAAAAAAAATGGTTAAAAAATTAAGTGTTCCAAATTTCAATTCGTTTGAACCGATAGAAAGATTATAGTTTTTTGATCATTTTATCCTAAATGGTTATAATTAAATTTTGACTATAGGGCTCTCGTTGATTAATTCTAAGAAAATCGTAGAATCAAATATCTCTTAGGACTAACCAACTATAGTCCTACAGTCAAAATTTAATTATGACCCTTTAGAATTAAATGATCAAAAAAATAAAATCTTTCCACCCATTGAAATGGACTGAAATTCTAATGGGTTAGTTGTTAGCGGTAACAACGTGGGTCGAGCACAACAAAGTGGGACGTGTCTCCGTTAAGTATTGGACGGAAAATGGGTGGAGGGGGTTATTTGATGACGGAGTCCAAAGGTCAGGTGGGGGATTTACATTTTTTAAAGCTCAGGTGTTTATGTGACATTGAGTTGAAAGGTCAGGTGTTTTTTTGAAATTTTCCCTAAAAGAAACGAAGAGGACAGAAAATACAGTACAAAATCGGAAAATAATACAAAAAACAAAATTAGAATGGTGCACAATATAAATTTGAAAAAATTAATTAGCCATCCTATTTGTCATGCTTATTTAGGTGTCCATCCCACTATGTTTGAATATTTAAGTCGACATCTTGAAATTTAAATAATACCTTAAACACCCTTAATCATGACAAATACAGAAATTATGACAAAATCATGAATAATATAGAAATTATGACAAAGTCATCCGGAACCATGACAAACTTAAACTAACTTTTTAAGTAAATTCTGCATCCCAAATTTATTTACCTAGTAAAGAATTTTAGGACTTTAAACTAACTTTTTAGAATTTCTTCACCTATATAATAAAGAATTTTAAGACATCAAACTAACTTTTAAGTTAGTTCTACATCCCAAATTTCTTCACCTATATAGTAAAAAAATTTAGGACCTTAAACTAACTTAAAAAGTTAGTTTTACATCCCGAATGATTTAATCGTGATCCCAGATGACTTTGTCATGATTGCCGCTGCGGGGACTAAATTAACAAAGTCAATATCCCTTACAGTATTTTATTTGGTCCGCGCAGTAACTCTATTAAAATGTAAAAACTTATAAGGGCTAAATGGGTATTATTTAAATTTCAGGATGAAAACATAAGTTTTCAAACGTACAAGGATTAGGACTTAAGTATCATGTAGAATAGTACCCCTATTTAAGTTCCCCTATAAATTTTTTGTTACTCCTATTTTCCTCTGTCTTCTTTTCTCCCATTTTCTTCAGTTCTAAATAAGAGCATTCATTTCTACTTTCTGAAGAATGGTTGGCCTCCAACGATATTTATTTTCTTCCTTTCAAATTGAAAAATCACTTTTCGTTCTTCATATTGAATTCTCCAAAAAAATGGAGCGCATTCTTCATTTTATTTCTGCACTTTTAAATGTTATACTAACCCCTAGTATTTTAATTCATTTTCATCGAATTAATATATTTGAAAAGATACTAGTTAGACCTTTTTAAACAAGACCACTCATCAATATATTTTGGTACTATTTGAAAATCTAAAAATAGGGAGAGAGTAATCAATCTCCGCTTCACCATTCTCATCACTTTCTCATTCAAATTGAATCCCAAGTTTTGTTTGTCGCAACCAAATGTACAGAAAACTCAGTCAATATTTCGCTTCGTTTGAGCAAAAGCCTATCCGTGAAGAACATCGCTAGCGACCAGAGGAGAACCCTAAAAGATTCAGCAGCCAACGAAGGTAATGCCAGACATGAACTTATGATATCAAAGAGAACCACCTCAGAAAATTTTAGGGTAACCAGTGATAAATTTCACAGCGATTTTAATGCATAATCAAGCGCAAATCAGACACAGAAAGACATTTTAAAAATTCATTGAGTTCTGAATTTATTGAACTAAACAATCAAAGAACAGCCTTAAAATGCGCATACTGAATTCCCTTCTAGAATTCGCATAAACAAATACATAGCCTACGAAGATAACTTAAAAGCATTAAGCTAATGTTTTGCCTAGATGTTCTAATAAACTAACCGATTTCCATTTACTAATTCTAACGGTGACTGCTCAGAAGCCATTCCAGCATATAGATTCACGTTATTTATGCGATGGCAGGCATGTCCTTAAGCCACTGATCCAATGGCTTACCGATGGAGTAAACAATGAAACCAATTTCCCTAAGCTTCTTCGCATCGACAACATTCCTACCATCAAACAAAAACGCAGGCTTCTGCATATTATCATAAATCCTTTGGTAATCCAGCGATCTGAACTCGTCCCACTCGGTCATAATACAAACAGCATGAGCATCTCTGGTCGCATCATATGCATCCCAAACAACGCTGAGCGACTTGATTGCGGTAGGACTGACAGGCTGAAGATGAGACGGGTGATCCCAATCAAACTTGTTCATTGCAAGATCCCTTCGAATCTGGTCTTCAGTAACTTGTGGGTCGTATATGCTCAGCATGGCTTTATCCCCCAAAAGCCCTTTACACACGTCAATGGCTGGGGTCTCCCTCGTATCACCAGTATCCTTCTTGAATGCAAATCCCAGAATGGCTACTTTCTTGCCTGAGACAGTGTTGAACATAGAGGCAACAACCCTGTTCACAAAACGGGTCTTTTGGTAGTCGTTTACTTTAATGACCTGTTTCCAGTAGTTTGCAACCTCAGGAAGGCCATTGCACTCGCAAATATAGACCAAGTTCAGTATATCCTTCTGGAAACAAGAACCACCAAAACCAACACTAGCATTTAGAAACTTTGGCCCGATTCTCGTGTCTTTTCCTACCGCATGCGCCACTTCGGAGACATCAGCACCTGTTGCCTCACAGAGAGCTGACATGGCATTCACCGACGAAATCCTCTGTGCCAAGAAAGCATTAGCGGCAAGCTTGGACAGCTCAGCAGACCAAAGATTAGTGCAAATAATCCTTTCTTCGGGAACCCAATTTGCATATACATCTTTCAATGCTTTGACTGCCTTCTCACCTCCTGGGGTCTCCCTACCTCCGATGAGCACACGATCGGGATTGAAGAGGTCAACTATTGCAGTTCCTTCTGCAAGGAATTCTGGGTTGGACAGAATTTGAAAGTTGATGCCCTTGCTGTTGTGGGTCAGTATCTTTTCTATTGCCTCGGCAGTTTTAACAGGGACTGTTGATTTCTCGACGACGATTTTGTCAGATTTTGATACTTCAGCAATCATACGGGCAGCACTCTCCCAGTATGTAAGATCGGCAGCTTTTCCGGCTCCAAGGCCTTGGGTTTTGGTTGGAGTGTTAACTGAAACAAACACAATGTCTGCTTCTGAAACATGTTTTTCAACTTCAGTACTAAAAAAGAGGTTCTTCCCTCTGCATTCCTTCACCACTTCATCGAGGCCTGGCTCATAAATGGGGAGGTGGTCACTGTTCCACGCAGTGATTCTTGGTACAGAAATGTCAACAACTACCACTTCAATCGACGGGCACTTTAGTGCTATCACAGCCATGGTGGGCCCCCCAACATAACCAGCTCCAATGCAACAAATCTTCACCATTTTTATTTAGTCTGAAATGCTCCAAAGCATAAAACAAGGTGAACATAATTAGAAGAACTCCATTTAAAGGTACATACATGTGTATCTTTCAGTAAGCAAAAGACAGATCTCAACATATGTGGTTTTCTTTGCCAATTATAAATTTGGTCGCAAAGTATAAAATTCAAAGGGTTGATTCAATGATAAATAATTGTGAAATCAATTTGCAACTAATTTTGCACGAGAAACATATTTTTGTATAGACGCGTGATTCCCATGCATGTCAAATACAATCACTGGGAAACATGGTTACTGACTATTCTAAGTAGGTTTCCCGCAAGTAGCCAGAGATGTCATCGTACTATGTCATAGTACTAAACTCAAACTATTTAGAATGAATGTCATTATGTCAATACTTAATCCTCGATCAATTTGCTGCATTAAGGAACAGGTTAATCAAAATTCTTCTAATCAACATATTTTTCCTCTCAATAGATTCCATTAGTAGATGCCAACTTTTGTGAAGTAGCAGAAATTATGAAATACCCCTTTTCACCCCAGATGGATTGAACAAAATTGTACACTAATGGACCCTACTTAAGGATGTGGCTTCTGAATACTGCCGATAGGAGAAAAAATGCATTAATTTAACCAAAAACCCCAAGTAATTGGTAAGAAGGTTGATGAGACGAGTTTTAAGATTTTAACCCTATCCAACAAGTTGTCCATATATACAAAAAATCAGAAACACCCATTCCTCACAATCAGAATGAAAACTCACTTTCAAATACGTAAAGGACAGTTTTTATTAAATGAGACCACCACTGCATTGCTGACACATGCTTTTTTTTTTTTATAAGAAGTTCCAAAAATGTTAAAGCTTGCCGTGTCTACCAGATGTGCCAATCTCAACAATCTTTAACCGAGCTAATCAAGAGTAGATCTCGAGCAGCTAGAAATTTTTAGATATCACAAACCAAACGAGCCGCATAGCTTCAAATAATGTTTAACCTTGGGCAGTTTACGTAACAAACAGATCATGAATGAGCAATTACTGAGTGAACACGAACTCTAGTAGTTTGGCTCGTTTATTGGCCCTAAATCCTAATACTCAGCATCAGCAAAAGGTTTGAAGGTACTGCTGTTTTCATCAGATAAGAAGGGGAATCCGAATCGAGTATCCAGGAATGATGATCACACCAACGGAGACGGATCAGATGCATAAGGAAATCAGATGTACAACAGCAATGTGGTAGTATAGAACACAATCCATATTCCCTGATCTTCCAACCATCTGGTTTGCACATATGACAATAAAAAAAAACAAATGAATTACTAGGTTAACAAGGCAGAGATTGCTTGATTAAACACGCCCTTCAGCTAGCGATTCCAAATGATCCTTCCGTTTTCAGAACCCCAAATAAAACATCTAAGAAATTTTTTTTTTGGAATCAACGGTTATTAGTGATGCCCTCTCACATCTGGTCTAGTGGGTCTCACATACGTGTTAGGGGAGCATTACAATTTACAAATAACCGTTGTATCTAAATATTTCCACAAATCATATCTAATCCGAAACGAGAATAAATTCTTTACAGCTCCGGTGTAAACATGTGTTTCCTCCAAATCAATTACATTGCGTTACGATGCCAAACAATGGTCCTAATCAATAAAACATGCATGGGAACGTAGCGCAATATAATTGATTTGGAGGAAACAAGTATTTACACCGGCAGTCTAAAGAATTTAATTCTCATCCAAAACATCAAGAAATCTGTCCCTTCAAAAACATCAAGCCCATCAATAAGACCACCAAATACAAAATGACAAATGTACAAGTCACCCGAGGGTACCAAATCTACGAACCATCAAGTACCCACAAAAATAAACCCAACAGAGAAATATACACACATATACACGTTTAAAACAGAAACCAGGCATTACCTTTCCTTATGACCGTGGGTTTCCAACAGGGCAAAGATGGGATCAAGCACTGAAATGGGATGTGAGAGAGGAAGTAAGAGAGAGAATGGATCTGAGAAATCCTTACAATGAGAGTGCCTGTGGATCTAGGAGGAGCGTGAACGAGGGTCTAACCTCTACAGCCGAAGAATGCGGGGATCCACAAGGATGTATGAAAGAGAGAAGCGATCATACTTACAAGTTAAACAAGCCGCGTTGAAGACGTTTCCTTTCTTTTGGATGAGACCATAACCGTGCAATCTTTACCCCTAATCACATAATTCGTGTATGCGCGTGTATGTTTGCAAGGCGTGAACACGAACTTCGAAGGATCTGATTTCCGCGCTCCAAGAAAGACCGGAGGCGACCCAAACTTGTCTCCTTCTTTTTCATTCAAAATAATCTGCTGCATTTGCTGCCCAAAACCAAATCAAGAACCATTTTGCACATGGTTATGTGGGCGCTTACAAGTCCCGTGAAAATGATTCGAACCGTTTGAAAATTATAAAATAATTTGTTGATTGATCTTAAAAATTATAAAATGAAATAAATGAATTGATCCGAACTGTTCTAGATTATTTTAGAGTTTAGGATTTTGAATTCGAATGGAAAAATTAGATTAATTTTACTTAAAAAATCCAATTGTGCTAAATTTTTCAAGATTAATCAAAAAAATATTTTATAATTTTTCAACAGTTCGGATCGTTTGTGGGGGACTTTTCAGTGGGTCCCATACAATCATGTACAAAATGGTTCTTGATTTGGTTTTGGGCTGCAAATGCAGCAGATTATTTTGAATGGCAGAAGGAAACAAGTTTGGAGCTCCCCCGGTCTTTCTCGGAAATCAAATTCCTTTATTCATTAGTGAAATTTATGAGAGTGCGAATGAGGGGACTTTCGGCTAAATAAGCACTTATTTTTCTATTCTTATTAAAAAAATCGCATTTGTTAGTTTTTGGTTATTTTTTATGATTATTGCTTTATCATGACAAGAGTAATCTAAAAAGTACTAAAAATTTAAGATTGAAATTCAATTTTTTTTGAATAAAAACAAAAAAATTGGCTTATTGACTTATTTTCCTCTTTATTCAAAAAAAAAATTTAGATTTTGATCATAAATTTTTTACTTTTTTAAATTTCTCTCATCATGATAAAGTAATCATCTTAAAAAATTGACAAAAAACTAATAAATACGAAAAAAATTGAATAATAACAAAAAAAATCAACCACATTGACTTATTTAGCCAAAGGAGGCCTCCTGAGGAATGAAAGTTTAGAGCTCTAGACATTTTGTAATTTTTGAAGATGACGTAATTTTGAAAATTCATGTGACTATTTTACCGGTAAGTTTGTTCACAAAGACTTTTCCCCCCCACATACTACGCACAAATTCATGTGTGAGTCCCACTTTGGATCCAATACAAACGATCCGAGCCGTTCATTAAATGTAAAATATTTTTTCAAGAGTCCTTGTGAAAAATCAGTTTATTCCGATACCTATTGGTGCTCAATTCAATCATCTAACTTTTCATTATCCTGAAATCCGAATATAAAGTTAGATGATTAAATCGAGCACCTATAAGTATCGGATTGAGTTGATTTTTTGAAAGAGCCCTTGAAAAAATATTTTACATTAGGCCCCGTTTGATAACGGGTTTGGGAGTTGGGATTGGAATTAATATTTTGTTTGGTAACAAAAAAAGGTTGGACTATTAGTTCGTTGGGATACCGAATCCGGGGATTATGGGGTATTAGCAATACCCCGAGGGACTTGGTATTCGTAGTCCGATCCCAACTCATTCTCATTACTAATCCCTTTTCATTACCAATTTCTTCTATCAATCCAATCCCATAATCTAATCCCATCTCAAACAAACATGATATTAATAATCCCATCATCTAATCTCATCCCAAACAAACATACTCATTATCAATCCCTTCTCATTAATAATCCCATCTCATTTCCAATCCCAATCCTAATCCCATCTCCTTACGAATCCCATCTATTTATCTCCGTTATCAAACGGGGCCTTAATAAACAACTCGGATTGTTTGTGTGAGACTCATAGTGGGTCCCACAACAAATCTATTCACAAAATCTGTGCATTTTTGCTGTGTGTTTAGCATTATTGCAAATCTAATAACCTCTGTTCAAAAATAATAATTTGATAAAAAAAAAAAAATCTAACCAACCATAAATTGTTTTTGCTACTCACCCTATCCCAAACAACCCAAAACACGTTTCCTTCTCTTGGATAGAGGTTTTTTTTTTTTTCGTCAACCATTTTATTTTCAAAACTTAATCGCTCATTATAAGATTGTTTGAGATCAGTTCATTACGAAAACAAATCAAGCTTGAATATTTTGTTTGGAGTTCGTTAAACTTTCAAACCAAATTTGAACAAACTACTACTTACTCTTTTAATTATCAATATTTAAATATATATATATATATATATATATATATTAACCTACCTAAGTTGGTTCGAGTAAACCAATGTTCGAAGTTGAATATGTGACTTCCACACTCCCACATTATCGTTGATTTTGGTTTTGGATTTTGAATAATGAGTGGTGAGAGATAGACAGATAAATAAGAGTAATAATTGAGAAAAAATTTATTGAAAACCATAGAGAAAAGTCCAAAACCAAAATCCCCAACCGATGAAGCTCTCTCTCTCTCTCTCTCTCTCTCTCTCTCTCTCACACACACACACACGCACACGCAATCGGGAAATCTTTAAGGTGTAAAACATTGGGAGATTTAGTGATAAGCACACTATAGACATTTCATAAGTTCACAAGTCCACCTATCAGTTTCGTAAAGACACAAGTCCACACATGCTAAACCCTATAAAAGTGCCTAAAACCCTAAATGAAAGTACCTAAACCACTAAAACCCTATAATAGAAAAGTGCACCATAAAACCCTATAAAAGTGTCTAAACCCTAGTATACCCTATGATAGGGTAATCTATCCTACCCTATGCTATCCTATCCTATAAAAAAAAATGAACTCTAAAATCTTATTAAAGTGTCTAAACCCTAAAGTACCCTACCATACTCTAGGGTACCATAAAAATGGACTTGAAACCTTACAAAATTAATAGGTGGACTTGTGAGTTTATGAAGTTCACATAATGGACCTAAGACTAATTTTCCATAAAAATAGGTTATTAAATAAATTACGGTTTTAATGCACTCTCACTCTCACTTTCACTTTATTTTTCTATTTTTTTTAACAGCGCCCCTTTTCTTTTTCTTTTTTCTTTTTCTATATCGATCACATCTTTTTTTTTTATCAAAGCAGAACATAACATATACTAAATAAAATGACACTATCACATCTTTGGACGCACGGCTTGCACACTTTTTCATTTTAAAGTTCGAAAGTTTGTGCAATTTGCAAGATTGTATTTTAAATAATAGCACAAGGCCGAAAGGCCGCTCCGGACACTCCCGAACTTGGTTTTGGGTGTTCTTCGAACCGTTGGAAAGCTTGTTAAGTCTACTTTCTAACTCAAATGGTTTGGATAAAAATAATTTTGTATATCAAAAGATATGACGAATTACCCTTAGGTGGTTGAAAAAGAAGTCATTTTGGCAAAATCCTCATATCTCCCTCATTTCAAATCGAATTAAGGCTTATTCTATATCGATAAAGAGGGTTTTGAATGTACTAAAAGATGGTGGACTCTAACCATAAAAATAAGGAAGTTTGATTTATGAAAAATGGGATGAAAGCAGACTAAACCGAAGACCGTTGGTGCCACGATGGCCAAAACACGTACTTACTCACTCTAAGTGTCACTTGGCACTCTCATACCTACTCCCTCCGTCCCATAATATTTGTCCGGTCCGCAAAACGGAGACGTAAAAATAATTCTATTTTTGTAAGAAAAGTTGGGAAAAAATTCAACAACTTACTAGATCTCGACGAGTTCTTTTAACTTGTGAAAAAAATTTGAATTTTTTCTTGAAAGAAATGCATTATTTTTACGTCTCCGTTTTGCGGACCGGACAAATATTATGGGACGGAGGGAGTAATTCTTAAGGTGTTTCCTCACTCCTTTGAATGCAAAGGGCATTTTTTGAAGTTTTCAAGGAACATTTTCATTATTGGGAGGCTTATCGGTTACTTGTTTATGGTTTTCGAAAGGTAACTCTCCAAAAGGTTTATATCAATGTAAAGGTTTAAATCATTATTTGTTTATCATCATTGGGGACTTAAAAGATATCTAGGATTTCCAAATTGGGGTGTTTACAATGGCAGTAACAGATTCCCACCCGAATATAGAGATACAAAGACACAACCAAACCCTAAAGCTAACGATATACAAGAAAAGCAAAAAGACGAAACTGATATCTAATGCCTAAGTAAGAGCCATCACTCATTCCACACCGTTATCAACAAGGATCGGCATAAGCGGAGCTATAGTACCTAGACACCAGACGTCTCAGGATGACAAAGCTTCATATCAAAAACAACATCAAAAATCGATAGAAATCAACAACCTACCGAATTAAATTCGAACAGAAATCGAACTAAATTCCTTTCATTTCTCAACATGACATTTTATATTTATCACTCAATTTTTGTTATTCCGATCCCACTTAAATATATGTGATTCGCCCTATCTTATTAATTATCGTAATCTATCAAAGTGATCTTTGTTGTTTTCATTATTATTATTATTATTTTAAATATGGGTTGGTTTCCAAAAGGACACAGAAACCATTAAGGGAGAAGAGAGAGGAACTAATTTTATAATTTAGGATACGAATAAAAACTCCCAACAATAAAATACTTGTTGAGAGTGTGTTATGTGACTCTGGTTTGCCAAACCGAATTGGGCTTGTGGTTGGCCCACAAAAGGGAAGCGGGCAGAGCCAGAGTTTGGGCTCTCATGGCTGGCCCCCATACGTTGCCTGCACTTAGACCTAGTATGGAGAAGAAAATAGCCGAACGGAGGTGGGCCGGACCGCGGGGTCCGACTCACCGATTTACGGTCCGATTAACTGGCCCAGTGTCCGAGCCTTCGGGTAGGGCTTATGGGCCAGAGTCGATCGGGTCGGTTTGACCCACAAGGAGGCCACGTGGAGGTTTCTCTTGTTGTTTCTCGAGAGGCTTGGAATGCCAAGGAAATAAGGTGGTTACTTATGACATCATGGGCATGTGTCGTGCATCACGATTGTTTCTAGCTTGAAGAGCAAGTATGTTGGCCTATATAAGTGGAGGGATAAACCCTAAAGAAGGTACGTAACCCTACATCACTTTGAAAGTACTCTTTCTTTCTTTCTCTCTCTCTACTCTCTATCTCTCTTTTTCTCCTGTATTCTAACTTGTTCGTCGGAGGGGTGAGAGGCGGCTAACCGTCTCATGCCTTGGGTGCAGGTTCGCAGCAGAGCAGAGGAGGGGCAATTCAGAGAAGCTGTGAAGAAAAGCCACCACCCACAATTGGCGTCATTGCCGGGGATAGTTTCCCTATACGTTGGCTTCTCGACACGTTCGGTGTAAATTCCAGAGATGTCCGGTGTATATTTCATCAACATGGTAGAAATTCACGACGATGAAAAGCCGTTTGAAGCCGCCGGCGGTGATGGCATCAAAGGACTCGATGGCGCCACCCCCTCAAGGCCCATATCTAGGTGTCCAATGGAATATGACTACAGTTCCGGGGTTATTCTCTCAGATGAGATTCCAACGGTCTTGAGAAGTGACCTTCAAGTCCGTGAATATCTTCGCCAACGTAACGACTAAATGTCCAAGAAGAACCGGATGATTAACGCCTTGTGGAAGGACGTTCACATAGTGGCCACGGTGATCCATCTTCGCATTCCATCGCCGAGTCGGGATCAGTATCGGTCGCCTTCCCCACGACGGGTTGAGGGGAAATTGCTCATGTATAGGACTGCCTTGGCAAGCGGGTGGCCCCGTACGATGAGAGGACCCTAGTTTATCCCCAGACCGGTCTCAGGCGCGGGGTGACATTAGAGATCGCCTCGCTCGGCCTAAAGAGAATCATAGGCTTGAGGTCCTGGACGAGAGTTTCGGTTCATTCTATAACTTGGCCTATACAACAAGTCACAAAACTGTTGTAGACCATTAACGCGAGTGACGGTATCACGAGCAGGAGGAGCATGCTCGGCGTCATGACCGAGATCGATATTATCGTCGCGAGTGGTCTCCTTCTCGCGGCCATCAAAAGCATCGTCACCGAGAGGAGGTTTATGAAAGGCTTCCCTCTCAGGCCGCGGATCCTACGGTGGTGGTTCCCAACCGGGCCCCTTGCATCGTATTCTTGTACCACATCTTCCTCATCGGTTGTAGCAGACTTGTATTCGTCGGCCTTTGAAAAAGACCTAAAAGACAGTGATGGGTGACGTTGGTTAGCTATAACCTTCAATCGGGAAAAGTGTGAGGGAGATTCGGTAATATGTTTGTGTTCAGATCTAGCAAAATCAAGTCGTGTGCTCAAGCAGAGGGATGCTCAGATAGTGTATCGAAGATCCAAGGGCAGTGTGAAACTTCCAATCTAGTCTATTGAAGGTCTGGTGGTTAATTGGGATATTCGGTGTTATTGGGGCAAGAGATGTGATGCCCCAGTATCGATGGGACGTCACTTTTTCAGTCACCGGCCCACAAAGCGTCTTTTACGATGAAATGCATAGAGTAAATTAAAAGAAACACGATGAAGTGAACTTAAAAGTATAGAACACTTACATGGTGGTATTCGGAGTTGCTGTGAGTCGATCGGTTGAAGCAGATTGCGATCAAGGAGAGCTTTTAGTGTCACAAAGAGAGAGAGAGCGCTAGGGTAATTCTCTCTCCTCCCACCCGCCTATATATAGGGTAAGATTTTTTCGAAAAAGAGAAGCATGGGAAACGAAGAGACGCACAGAATACGAAGCGGCGACGGCGGCTCAGACCAGTGCAACCGTGACACGTGATGTCTCGCACGTGGGCGTCAAAGGGAATGTCCCATCAAGACAGACCACACACAAGTGTTACGTGTGGGTTTATCACGAGACCAGTTCGGTTTTCTCAATAGGACGGGTCAGTTTTAAGGAGAGTTCGGCCAAAAATCCATTCCAACTCCTTCCGTTTTGAGAAAAGCAGGGAATCGAGGCGCTGGGGCTATTATGGTGGGCTGAACTGAATTGGGCATGTGGTTGGCCCATAAAAGAAGCGGGCAGAGCCAGAGTTTGGGCTCTCTCGGCTGGCCCCGTAGATGTTGCCTGGGCTGAGACCTAGTATGGCAAAGAAGACGGTCGAATGAAGGTGGGTTGGACGGAGGGGTCCGACTAACCTATTTATGGTCCGATTCACTGGCCCAGCGTCCAAGTCTTCGGGTTGGGCTTGTGGGCTGAATGGGTCGATCGGGTTGGTTTTACCCATGAAGAGGCCATGTGGAGGTTCCTCTTGTTTTTTCTCGAAAGGCCTGGAATGGCAAGGAAGTAAGGCCGTTACTTGTGACATCATGGGCATGTGTCATGCGTCACGATCGTTCCTAACTTGGAGAGCAAGTATGTTGGCCTATATAAATGGAGGGATCGATAAACCCTAGAGAAGGTATGCAACCCTACATCACTCTGACAGTGTTCTCTCTCTCTCTCATGTATTCTAACTTGCTTGTCGGAGGGGCAAGAGGCGGCCTACCGCCTCACGCCTTGGTGCAGGTTCGCAGCGGAGCAGAGGATGGGTAATCCAAAGAAGCTATAAAGAGAAGCCACCACCCACAGTGACTAAAATATTAGTAAAAGTAATACCCAAGTTATGGGTTAAGGTATGTTAATGTTAATGTTTGTGTTTACACCCGTTTTTGGCACCCAGTCCTGGGCAAGCGTTGGAAGGCCATTTAATTATCTTTTAATTAAATTGGGCCAAGAAATAGAGATGTATTGGATCAAAATTAATTGGGCCGAACCCATGTTGACTGGGCCCAATTAATGTTAGTTGGATTTGGGCTCAGATTTAGAAGGTCGTGGGCCTATTTACAAAAAGAATTCAGCCGGCCCATGATTTGTTCAAGCTTGATAAGTATTTTTGTGGGTTAAAAATGTTAAAGGGCCATTTAATTTAATTAAATGGCCCATTACCCAAGTGGCCCATGAAAAGTGGAGAGAAAGAAGGGAATTGTTGGCTGTTGGAAGGCCATTTGACCGAGTCAAATGGCTGGAGGTTCTTTGTCAGCCACAAAAGAAGGAGAGAAAATAGGCACATCACCTTAATTGGCCTTTTTTCAACCTTTTAACGGCTCATGATCCAAGTAAACACATGGGTAATTGATATTTACTTCCAATAACCACCCATGATCTCACTAAAATCTGTTAGTGGGAAGTTACTTGGGACACGTGGCAACATCCGGAGCTTACTCGGGACACATGGCAGCTCGTGATGAAGATGGGAAGTTTGGCCCAGATCTGGACCAGTACACTATTTACCCACGTTCTTGTGTAACTTCTAAATAACTATCCACTATCCCATGATCCCATGAAGTGGAAGTTACAAAGGACATGTGTCATCACAAGAGAAGGCCAACACATCCACTTTGCATGCAATACCGTGGCCTATAAATACTAGAAGACAAGAAGGAAAAAGGGTCCACAGATCAATCAAGCTCAACGCTTAAAATCAAAGCCTTCCCAGCGAAGCAACCAAAGTCTTCCCAGTGAAGCAATTATCTCATTTCTCACCTTTACTCAATTACTTCTCCAAGTAGTTCGAGTTTCATCTCTCTTGTATCCCAATTTTATTACTACGACGTAATAAAATTATTCATATCTCTCTTATACCCCAACTTTGTTATTACGATATATCAAAGTTATTCTACGTTGCTACTTCTTTTCCTACACGGTTAGGAAATTATTAAGTCCTCGCTCGTAGAGGCAAAACCACGAACCATCACTGCAATCTAGCCCTTAGGTTTGCAGCACTATCGCCCTCACAGATTCGAAGTCAGAAAAGGGACGCCCAGTCCTTATGTTAGACGCGACAAGTCTTGGCACGCCCGCACGCTCAGTCCTTGAGCATTTTCGTAGCCGAACATCTTTTGGCACGCCCGGTGGGACCCTAATCGTCTAAGGGTTTTATCATGGTCAAGAAGCCGCAACAACAGCAGCAACCGGACCCTCCACAAAGCCCTGAGGAAGTGGCAGTCGACGTGCCATTACTCGAGGAAGCTGGTCCTCAGATCAGCGCCCAAGATCTTAGCGACGCTACCGACAGCGTCAAAAATTATATGTTTATGGCGGGACGTGAGATCTCCAATAACGTTACGAGTTCAATCTCGCAATCGTTCACTCAGTCCTTGGAACCTCTGACCATAGCAGTCAACAAAATGGTTGCTACACTTACAGAGAGGCTACCGCTCGCTCCTCAGCAGCAGGGCTTTCCACAGTTTGGTGTCTTTGGCAACGGTCAAGACCAGGCTGGCTTGTTGGGGGTACCTCCCCCTCCTCAAATGTTTTATCACGCTACTTCATCTAATAGCCCTATACTCGGGGGGCAAAAGGAGAAGGGAGTTGTGATTGGAGGAGCTTCGACGCCTCCAAATAATGATCAAAGATTTGTTCTGGTTGAGGACCAGAGCAAGCCCGACAAACCCGACAAGACAGACAAAAGGCCTTCGCAAGGAGGCCAGGGCTCTGGAAAGGATAAAGGAGTCGCACGTACTCCTCAAAGCTCTGATACTCGGGGGGCAAGTCCAGTCCAGGACCAGGAGGCTCAAGAGGCGCATCCACAGCCGCCTCCTGAACCAGACCTGGTCATGGGAAGAGATCAGGTCTTGAACCTACTCCAGGAGCAGTTGGGACCTGGGTTCAGACCTTTGGGAAGGCCAATGTATAGGAAGCCTCATACCGAGGGGGTGGACAATACACCCTTCCCAAAGGGCTATAGAGTCCCAGAATTCCAGACCTTCAATGGTGAGAGCATGCAGTCAACCGTAGAGCACATTGCCAGGTTTCAAGTTCAATGTGGAGAGGCTGGAACCATTGATGCACTGAAGTTGAGGCTCTTTCCCAATTCTCTTACTGGGACAGCCTTCACTTGGTACATCAATCTGCCACCTAACTCGGTTCAGACCTGGGCACAGTTAGAGGAGATGTTCCACCAGCAGTTCTACAGGGTAGAACCAGAAGTGACATTGGCAGATCTCTCATGCTATCGCCAAACCCATCTGGAGTCTGTAGAGTCCTACCTCCTTCGTTTCAAGACTGCTAGATTCAAGTGCAAGATAGTCCTTCCTGAGGCCGAATACGTGCGAATAGCACTAAACGGCCTGAGCTTTGAAATGAAGAAGAAGTTCTATGGAACGGAGTTCAGAGACCTGTTTGAATTATCTTCCAAGGCTTCTCATTATGAAAAGTTCTTGGCAGAAGAGCAGGACAGGAAGACAGCATCCAAAGGGACGTATTACCGCGACCCTAACTATGAGGTGGCTGCAGTAGAAGCAGAGGTAGACCCAGACGTGGCAGTGGCTGAAATCATCAACAAAAAGCCATACGTTTGTAAGGCTTTTGTCAAGATGGAGCCCACAAAGCAGCCAGTCCAGAACACTTTCAATAAGTCAACCAGGACTTATACTTTTGATGTGGGTAGGGCTGAAGCTATCTTCGATCAACTCCTCGCTGACAAGCTGCTCAAACTGCCTTTCGGTCACAAGATTCCTACCCCGGAAGAACTGAAGGGCAAAGAATATTGTAAGTATCACAATTCCTGGAGTCATACTACTAATAATTGCATAGTATTCAGGAATGACATCCAGGATAAGATTGAACGAGGGGAGTTCAAGTTTCCCGAGAAAGACAAGCAGCCTATGGGAGTGGATGGCAATCCCTTTCCCTCAGGGCTGAGCACGAATATGGTCTCTGTCAACATAAGAGACATGCCTAGGGCTGTCCCTAGGCAGAAGATAAGTTTGGGAGCCCCTTCGAGAGCAGCATACAAGGCCAGCCCCGGCAGGTTCTGGGATTCCTTTTATGATGAAGGGGATATCAGGACTGAGCGAGTCAGGAGGATCGAAAAGCAAAACTCATGGTGGTCCAGACCTTCAGGAGTGAAGAAACCAGAAAAACCAACCTGCTCCATGGTGTGTACAGAATGCGGACACCATGCCAGTCCTAACAAGCCGGTTTTGAAGAGCGTTATTGTCGGAAGGGTTGATTCGAGTCCTAAGGAGCATCACAGGTCCAAAGGAAGGAGGGTTGTACGGGAATCTGTGTTCAACCGAATTCAGCCAGGGTTGGTTGAAATTGAAGACGAGCTCATCAATTTGAGGATATCTGCTCCTTCTAAGGATAAGCCAAGGGTTGTTAAACCTCCAGCCACTCCTCCAAATGAGTGGCACAGGGTTGAACATCCCAAGTTTCCATCCAAACCTCCACCTCTGTCCAAATCTCAAAAAAGGCGCCGCCAACGATTCAGACAGGCAGCTAGAAGAGCTGATGAAGAAACAAACCTGCTAGACGATCCAATGATAGAGGATGTCCCGAAAGAAGAAGGGGTGGTGGAAGTCCTAGAAGAGCCTATGGTTGAAAAGCCTAAGGCTAGAAAAGTATACAAGCCTTTGGAAAGGACTGTGGAAGAGGCTATCATCAAGCCTCCTCCGAGGACTTTACCGAAGAAGCAGCTCCCAGCTGGGAAAACATACAAAGAGGCTGTTACCCAACCACCTTCAAAGCAAGCCGCTATGCCCAAGAAACAACCTCTCTTGGAAAGAACGCTTGAAGAAGCCAGGATTCAGCCCTCACCAAGGCAAGTCACTTTGCTACAGAAGTCAGCTCTTCAACCAAAGAAGTCAGACTCGGGGGGCAAGTCGAAGTTGAATCCACAGGCTAAGGTATTTTTGCCTGGACAGGGTTCTAATATGCAGTGCAATATGGTCGTATTCTTGCCGGCAGAACTGGAAGCCAAGGACAACACCCCAAGAGCCATGGAGGGAGATGTTGTAGAGATGGGGCAGACAGCGGAGATTCTCAACGAGTCCTTCTCAGTAGGACTGAATGGGCCTTCAGTAATTGTGCTGAAGGACGAGACTGAAGAGAAGAGTGAGGATCGTGCAGCTAGTGTGATCTTTGAGAGGCCAAGCCCTACGATGAACAAACACATCAAGCCTTTGTACATTGCTGGTTGCCTTGATGGGATGCCGATGAACCGTATCTTGGTAGATAACGGGTCAGCAGCTAACCTCATTCCTAAGTCCATGATGCAGAGGCTCGGGAAGACTGATCAAGACCTAGTCTCATGCAATGCCGCTTTGACTGATTTCACCGGGAAAGAGACAACATGCCAAGGTATCTTGATCATGAACCTAACGATAGGATCCAAGACCTTAACAACACCTTTCTTTGTTGTTAATTCACACTCTTCCTTCAATGTTCTACTCGGGAGAGATTGGATTCACTCCTGTTTGGCGGTCCCCTCGACCCTTCACCAATGTCTTATTTTTTGGAATCAAGATGACGTGGAGGTGATATGGGCTGACCGTAGACCATTCAAGGCCTCTACCAACCATGCAGAGGCCCACTTATATGATGAGGGTGTTGGTCCAATGAAGGTGGCAGGCCTTGACAAGTATGGCCGCCACAGGATAGCCCCCATTCATAACAACAAGTCAGCTGAAGAAGTGAAGGCACTTTTTCAAGAATTAATCGGTCCAATGATCACGGAGTCAAGTAGACCGATTATAGCTTCATCCAAACATTCTTCTCAATGTCAGTAAGCCCTTCAGAAGCAGAGAAGCATGCGGCCCTTCGAACCACATTGTCAAAATTCGAAGCTTATTTACTAGAGAAGAGGCTAAGGGGAAGTCAAGATCCAGAGGAAGATTTTTCGGCCTGTGCGGCCGAAGTCATCAACGAGGATGAAAACCTGGTTGAAGATCTTGATGAAATCCGCTTGGAAGACCTAGAAGTAGCCCCAGCCAAGTTAGATGATTTAAAGGCAGACGTGCAAGATCCTTTGGAAGAAGTTAATTTGGGAGATACAGAGAATCCCAAACCTGTATATATTAGTCAACTTCTGCCAAAGGACGTGAAGGAGAAACTCATCCAGCTCTTGAAGGAGTTCAAGTCCTGTTTTGCTTGGACATACGAAGAGCTTCCAGGCCTGTCCAGAGACCTAGTGGAGCACAAGCTTGCCATTCAACCAGAATTCAGACCTTTCAAACAACCACCAAGGAGGATGTCCAATGAGGTCTATCTACAGGTCAAGGATGAGATCGAACGTCTTTTCAACGCTGGGTTCATACGCACAGCCAGGTACGTTACTTGGCTCTCTAACATTGTTCCAGTCCTTAAGAAGAACGGCAAGGTCAGAGTATGCGTGGACTTTAGAAACTTGAACTTGGCTTCCCCAAAAGACGAGTATCCGATGCCCGTCGTAGATCAATTGGTGGATGGAGCTTCTGGTCACAAGGTTTTGTCCTTCATGGATGGACATTCTGGATACAACCAGATCTTTATCGATGAGGCCGATACGGCTAAGACTGCTTTTAGGTGTCCTGGAGCCCTAGGAACCTTCGAGTGGGTCGTAATGCCCTTGGGCCTAAAGAATGCAGGTGCCACGTTCCAACGAGCAATGAACGCCATTTTTCACGATTTCATTGGCCACTTCATGGAAATCTACATTGATGATATTGTGATCAAGTCTCAGTCCTATGATGAACATTTGGAACATTTAAGGAAGTCTTTCTTGAGAATGCAACAGTTCGATTTGAAAGTAAACCCCTTAAAGTGTGCCTTCGGGGTCTCCGCAGGCAAGTTCCTTGGATTCTTAGTCCACAACAGAAGGATTGAGGTTGACAAGAACAAGGCCAAAGCAATCATGGAAGCAAAGCCTCCTACCACCAAGAGGGAGCTGCAGAAACTCTTGGGTTCATTCAACTTCTTGAGGAGGTTCATCTCAAACCTAGCTGGAAAGGTTCAGGTCTTTTCTCCGCTCTTGAAGCTAAAAGACCATGACACTTTTGTATGGGAGGCAAGCCATCAGAAGGCCTTTGATGAGATCAAAGGCTATTTAGCAACGGCTCCAGTCCTTATGCTTCCTATCAAGAACAAGCCGTTGAAACTCTACATCTCAGCAGCTGAAGGCTCTATTGGAGGCCTTTTAGCACAAGACAACGTTCAAGGAAAGGAACAGGCAGTTTATTATTTAAGTAGGTTGTTGACTCCTTGTGAAAGGAGATACACTCCTATTGAAAAAATTTGTCTTGCCCTGTACTTTTCAGCAATAAAATTGAGGCACTACATGCTTCCCGTTTTGGTTTACATTATGGGTAAAACAAACCTAGTTAAGTACTTGCTTTCTCGGCCAATCATGAGAGGCCGAATTGGCAAATGGTCTTTAGCTCTAATGGAATTCAGCTTCCAATATGTTTCTCAAAAAGCTGTGAAGGGCCAGGCCTTAGCAGACTTCCTTGCTGATCATCCATGTGTGGATATCGGCGATGAGTCTGATGAAGGACTGAACGCTCTTGAAATCTCACTCACTCCTTGGATATTGCTCTTTGATGGATCAAGGACTCAGGAGGTCTCAGGCTGTGGAGTAATTATTATTTCTCCCCAAGGCCTGAGGACTGAGTTGTCCTTTCAATTTGATTTCCCATGTACAAATAATCAGGCTGAATATGAGGCAGTCGTTATAGGCCTTGAGATCCTTAGGGATTTAGAGGCCAGAAATGTAAAGGTTATTGGGGATTCAAACCTTGTCATCAACCACCTGGCAGGAACATTCAAGTGCTATAGCGAGGACTTGGCTCCTTATTTTATGGCAGCAATGCAATTAATCCAAGATTTTGACAACGTAACTGTCGAGCACGTTCCAAGGAGCATGAACACTGAAGCCAACAGCTTAGCTCAGGCCTCAACAGGTCTAAGATTAGCCCCAGAAACGATCCACAAGATCATCACAGTCCGGAAGAGATTGTTACCTTCTGTTAAGAGAAGGGGTCTAGGGCTAGAAGTATTCACTTCTGACTTCACAGGTGAAGAATCAGATGATGAACCCGAAAATGATTGGCGTACACCTATCATTTCTTTCCTTAAGAGGCGTCATCATAGGGCCTCTAGGAAGGTGAGGAGGAGAGCCATGAGCTATATTCTCGTAGGAGACGAGTTATATAAGAAGAGCCCTGAGGATGACCTACTTTTAAGGTGCTTAGGGCACCCTGAAGCCATGAGGGTCATGAGTGAAGTCCACGAAGGAATCTGTGGAGCTCATCAATCAGGGATAAAGATGAGATGGTTGATCAGAAGGTATGGATACTATTGGCCAACTATTTTAGAGGACTGTATTCGTTTTTCCAAGGGATGTCAGCCCTGTCAAGCCCATGGCCCAATTCAGCATGTCCCTGCAGCTGATTATCATGCCGTGGTCAAACCTTGGCCATTTAGGGGTTGGGCTCTTGACGTGATTGGAAAGATTTATCCTCCTTCCTCAGGAAATCATGCTTACATCTTGGTAGCCACGGACTACTTTACTAAATGGGCAGAAGCTGTGCCATTAAAATCCGTGGATCAACAAGAGATAATCAAGGTACTCAAGGAAAGGATCATCCATAGGTTTGGGCTGCCTGAACATTTGGTTGCAGATAGAGGGACGATATTCATGGGAGAGCAAGTGGTTAACTTTGCTGCACAGCAAAAGATCATTGTGTCCAATTCCACTCCTTACTATGCTCAAGGGAACGGTCAGGCCGAGTCCACCAATAGGACTCTGGTCAACATTATAGAGAAAATGGTGGAAGATAATCCAAGGGCATGGCATGAATTACTCTCTGAGGCCTTATGGGCCTACAGAACCTCAAAGAAGGAAGCCACCAACGTGACTCCTTATATGCTGGTGTATGGGCATGATCCAGTCCTACCAATGGAGGTAGCAGTAAAGTCAGCAAGGATAGCATATCAACATGGCCTCACTCCTGCAGATTATACTCAGGCCATGTTGATGGAACTTGAGGACTTAGACGAAGTTAGGCTTGCAGCCCTTGACCACATGTTGGTCCAGAAAAGAAGGGTGGCCAGATCCTACGACAAACGGGTAAGAAAGAAAAGCTTCACTGAAGGGGACTTGGTTTGGAAGGCAGTCTTTCCTTTGGGAGAAAAGAATCCAAGATATGGCAAGTGGTCCCCAACCTGGGAAGGACCTTACCAAATCGCTCAAGTCCTTAAAGGTAATGTTTATCTTCTTATGGACTTAAATGGTGGTTTGTTTAAACATTTAACAAATGGAAAATACTTAAAGCATCATTATCCTACTATGTGGGAAATGAGAGACTTTGGTGAAATCCAAACTAATAAGCCATTTAAAAGTCTGTTAAGGCCTGAGCAGAGGCCATGATACCTGTCATGCAAAAACTGATAAAGGCCTCAAGCTTAGGCCACCTGTCGTCAAACCAAACCAGCGCCATGGCCATTTAAAGGAAAGTTCCAGGCCAGGCAGAGAGAGAGCAAAATCAAAGTTATGACAAGTTTTAAAACAAAAGAAAAGAGGTGGGATTTCAGAAACCAAGACCTACAGGCGGCCTTCAAGATTGTTTTTGAGTTCCTCCCAAGATGTGTCAAGGCTGGCAAGCTGGGTCTCAAGCACTTCCCTCTGACCTCGAAGATTTGGCATCTCCTCAACCAGAAGGTTCAATTTCATCTTTTGGCTCCGTGAGCCAGCTTTCAGGTCGTCATGCTGTTTGGACAGATTCGTGGTTTCCTTCCGGAGGTCTACCAAGCGGCCTTCAGCTCGTGCTAACTTGGCCTTAAGATCTGTGATCTCTTCAGAGGTAGCGACAATGCTTGATTCATTGAATCGCATGTCCTCTTTCAGTTGAAGCCATTCAGCGCTGAACTTGGCGAGCTCCACGTCAACTGCCTCTAGCTCTGCCATCTTAGCATGTACCTTGCTGAGTTCGTGGGAGGAGGAGTCATGAGACTTCACCATGTCAGGGAATTCCTTTTGGAAACGTTGGAGTACAGGTTCTTCTGCCCCTAAGGCTTGGGATTTTACTAGTACGTCCATGGCCTTCTTGATATTTGAAGCCCTAGCAGGATGGGCTACAGCTTTGAAATTTTGGAGCAAGGCCATTCTGAGAGCCGTCTTGGCCTCAGAGACTTCTTCAGAGGAGAACTGAGATTGTGAAGTGGAGCCAAGGCCACTGCCGGAGGTGCCAGAGGTGGCTGCTTTCAACAGGTCCTGGGCAGATTTGAACAGAGAGTCCAAGTCCTCATCCTCATCTTCTTCCGCCACATTGACAAGTTCGGGCTCAACAGAAGGATTGACTGATGGAGCAGACTGGGCAATTGGAGATCGGGGCTTTTCTGGAGTCCTTGATGACGCCTCATGTTCAGGTTCTTGGTCGGACAGGTCGAGTTTCTTCTCCTCAGCCTCTACTTCCTCCTCAAAGTAGTCATCGAGTTCCTGGGGATTGAAAACAAGAGGGAGTTGGTGGTAATACGGGGCCATAAATGCTGGGAATTTCATGTCACAGTACATCCTTACAATTGGATTATGCTCTGTTGCGGACACGGTATTCTCAGAGTCGGCTGGCGTTGAAATCCTTTTTCTCAGTCTCTTTTTCTTCGAAGGGGCTGATTCCGCCTGCTCTTCTTCGCCTTTGGAGGTGACCTGTAGGAAGGGAGATTAGTAGGACATTCAAACAAAGTGTAAGCAGAAGAGCTGAAGAGAGCCCAGACCTTTCCCGAAGGATCAGTTTCGGGAGAGCTTGTCTTAGCACTACTCCGCGTTCTTCCAGCAACTACGGTCTCGGAAGCCTACAGAGAAAATAGGGGCATAATTACCTTATCCTGAAGGATCAAGCAGAGGACTAAAATAGTTCATACCTTTGGCCATTGCCTTTTGGCTGTGGTCTTCACCCTTTTTGGCTTTTGAGCAGATGGGTTTGCAGAAACTTCCTTTGGATCATCTTCTGAGCCTGTCAGCAAGAAGAGAAATCAGTCCGGACCTGTGAAGAATCAAGGAAATTAAAGCAAAAGCCTCTTTATGTTACCTTTTCTTTTGACACTGGAGGCTAGGGAAGGACGAGCTTGTTGCAAAGGAACAGGTATACCAGGTTCAGGTGCGCCGGTTGGATGAGGCAAAACATTGGTAAGAATGTCTAAATATGGGGCAGAAAAATGCAGTTTCGTATAGCTGCCCCACCAGCTGTCAAATTTCGCTCCCTTGTCAGTACGTTCCACGTAGGCGTGAAGGGCGAAGGTCTTCCTAGCTTCAGGGAGGAGGTTTCTGACTCTTTCCAAGTCCCTCGGCTGGATCACGGGCCTGTCTGTGAAGTCCTCATTCAAGGACTGGTATGGGGGCACAGGAGTAAGCTGGCACAAGCCAAATTGCCTGGCAAATTGAGCCGCATTGTAGTACTCCACTCCGCACTTGTAGTTGGTAGGGGTAAAAGTCATCCCGTACATAAGGTCCCTGGAGATCAAGAAGCTGGTCCAGACCTCCATGTGATCGTCGTAATCATCTCTTGGATCCGAGGCACCTCGTTTCAGCCACCAAGGTACGGTATCCCTTACAAATGGCATCCAATTCTTTCCCATACTCGTAAGTTCGTGGTAGAAAAATTTGAAATAAACACCAAACGCAAATCGAGGGCCACGGGTGTCAATGTAATGAAGGCCATAGCAAGTACTCTCTGGTTTCTTGATCATGGGCGGGGCAAGTTTGGGAAAGTAGGACCACAGCCAGAGGGTGATGATCCACAATGGACCAGGGGCGAAGACAAACTTGTTACTGATCAACTCCTTCATACCTCGGTAAAGGTGAGCCAGGACCAAAGGGCCTAGTGCCAGCTTCTGCCCAGAAGCTAGGGCACAGGCCAGGTCAATAAAATCCTTGGTCACTCTATTGGCAGACACGCAAAATATGAATTTGTTTAGCCAGTACAAGAGGAAAGCAACGTGTTCACTATCCTCAACAGGACCCTTTCTAGCGTAATGATTGATAAAAGGGGAAAAGGACAAGGGTTCTTTGTATTCAAAGTAGGGGGTTTTTTTGGGACAAAAAATAATTGGCCTCAATCCCGTGGGGACGGAGGCCCGTCAAAAAAGCCAAGTCTTGAAGGGTGGGGCTCATGAGACCTACTTTGAAGTGGAAAGAGTTGGTAGTGACTGACCAGAATTGGGAGGCAGCAAGGAAGAGATTTTTATCCATGTCGATCAGAGACCGGCTGAGAAGAATGGCGTCCCTGATTCCGATCTGCTTCCACAGATCTCCTTTAGCCTCCATTACTCGATCCAGCCACTCAATGTACCTGGCGTCAGGTCTATGCCAAAGTCTATTGGGTATTTCTGTAGTAAAGCGACTCCAGTCAAGGCTGGGCGACTCGAAAGGAAGAGCTTCTTCCGCCAGGGGGTACATCGAAGAGAGTTGAGGAGGGAACCCAAGCTGAAAAGCAGGCCCTAATCCTACTCGATCAGCGTTCGCAATCACCAAAACATCATTCGTGATGGCGATGTGTTCATCGGCCAATATCTTACGAATTTGTACAGATAGGCTGTTGGGATTTGGGGGTGGTGTGTGAGCTTTGTGGGTAGCCATTCCTGTTAGAGATCAGGAACGAGGATGGAAGCTATGAAGGAGTTAGGGTTTTCTCTGGGTTTCTCTCGAATCAGAAGAAAGAAGACAGAGGAAGGTGTAGAGAGAGAATGGAGAAGCAAAGATAAGTCTTGATAAGGCCCGGTAAGAGAATCAAGGGGCGCCGTTGCATTTATCACCCATTTCGTTTGAAATTTAATGGGCAGATGAAGGGATTGGACTCCTGATTGACATGAGAAGGAGTCCAGACGGTTTCAAAAGCTGCATGGCAGCCAATGCAAGGCCTGGGGCGTCGACACGTGTCCCCTAGGCCTAGAAGGTTGATGATTGCTGTTGCCGATAGAAGTCCTCGGTAGAGTGCTACCTTGGGATTCGTTGGGATTTAATCCAAATCCAATTAAGAGATTTGCTTTGAAACTCAAAAAGTGGTTAGGCTTGATTATGGCCTGATTATCTTTTTAAGCATTTGAACTTTTGGGGAAATTCTTAGGCTAAATGGGCCTGATTATTTTTCAAAAATAATGAGGACTCGTTTGGTTATGCCAAAAACTGTACTCTGTCCTAACTTACAAGCCTAGATCTTGAACAAGATCAAGGCATGGGGGGGCATTGTTTACACCCGTTTTTGGCACCCAGTCCTGGGCAAGCGTTGGAAGGCCATTTAATTATCTTTTAATTAAATTGGGCCAAGAAATAGAGATGTATTGGATCAAAATTAATTGGGCCGAACCCATGTTGACTGGGCCCAATTAATGTTAGTTGGATTTGGGCTCAGATTTAGAAGGTCGTGGGCCTATTTACAAAAAGAATTCAGCCGGCCCATGATTTGTTCAAGCTTGATAAGTATTTTTGTGGGTTAAAAATGTTAAAGGGCCATTTAATTTAATTAAATGGCCCATTACCCAAGTGGCCCATGAAAAGTGGAGAGAAAGAAGGGAATTGTTGGCTGTTGGAAGGCCATTTGACCGAGTCAAATGGCTGGAGGTTCTTTGTCAGCCACAAAAGAAGGAGAGAAAATAGGCACATCACCTTAATTGGCCTTTTTTCAACCTTTTAACGGCTCATGATCCAAGTAAACACATGGGTAATTGATATTTACTTCCAATAACCACCCATGATCTCACTAAAATCTGTTAGTGGGAAGTTACTTGGGACACGTGGCAACATCCGGAGCTTACTCGGGACACATGGCAGCTCGTGATGAAGATGGGAAGTTTGGCCCAGATCTGGACCAGTACACTATTTACCCACGTTCTTGTGTAACTTCTAAATAACTATCCACTATCCCATGATCCCATGAAGTGGAAGTTACAAAGGACATGTGTCATCACAAGAGAAGGCCAACACATCCACTTTGCATGCAATACCGTGGCCTATAAATACTAGAAGACAAGAAGGAAAAAGGGTCCACAGATCAATCAAGCTCAACGCTTAAAATCAAAGCCTTCCCAGCGAAGCAACCAAAGTCTTCCCAGTGAAGCAATTATCTCATTTCTCACCTTTACTCAATTACTTCTCCAAGTAGTTCGAGTTTCATCTCTCTTGTATCCCAATTTTATTACTACGACGTAATAAAATTATTCATATCTCTCTTATACCCCAACTTTGTTATTACGATATATCAAAGTTATTCTACGTTGCTACTTCTTTTCCTACACGGTTAGGAAATTATTAAGTCCTCGCTCGTAGAGGCAAAACCACGAACCATCACTGCAATCTAGCCCTTAGGTTTGCAGCACTATCGCCCTCACAGATTCGAAGTCAGAAAAGGGACGCCCAGTCCTTACGTTAGACGCGACAAGTCTTGGCACGCCCGCACGCTCAGTCCTTGAGCATTTTCGTAGCCGAACAGTTTGTTAACGTAAAAGAGGGAATTAGTGCTTCATTGGATGTTTTTATAGGTGTGCCAAAGTGTATAAAAATAAACGAAGTCAAAAATATACATAGACACATGCTATGACCTTAAGAGAGAGCTCGATCGATCGAGAGAGAGAGAGAGAGAGAGAGAGAGAGAGAGAGAGAGAGAGAGAGAGAGCACACCCTGGGGAGGGTCCTCCTCCCCTTTGTCCCATCCCCCCTCCTCAGCAAATTATGTCCAAGTCTAGAAAAACTTGTCTTTAATTCCCATCAAGGATTACACGCTCATTTAATTATGTGCAAGGATTACACGCTCGCCCCTCCTTCCCTTTTCCCATGTGCCAATGATGTCTGCCTCCCTTCCGCCGTCCCCCCATCTCTCTCTCTCTCTCTCTCTCTCTCTCTCTCTCTCGTATGGCTAGTGAAAGTCACACAATATGACAATAACCACCACATAGTTTAGGCATTTTCATAAAATTTTATGATGCATTTTCATATTATAGAATTTTAGTGGTTTAGACATTTTCATAGGGTTTAGGATTTTAGGCACTTTCATGAGATACCTTAAGGATTAGGTTCAGACACTTTCATAGGGTACCCTAGGGTTTAGGCACTTTTATATGATTTTAGAATGTACTTTTCTATTATAGAGTTTTTCAGTAGTTTAGACACTTTTATATGTGCAATTTTGAAAAAATATTCCAGAAATCCAAAACAGAAGCTACACATAAATCTCCTTCCCCTCTTTCCCGCTCCTATATTCTCCATTTTTTTCTCTTCTTTTCATGCCTCTCAACTTCTCAGTCACCCTCTCCTCTGGTCTCTCTCTCTCGTCTTTCCTCTCCTACCATGGTTGTGAGATTGTCGAGATGCTCCCTTGAGGGTGAGAAAATCTCCCACTCTCCCCATTATTTTTGGGCTTCAAAGACTCAGATCTAAAGTTCTAGATTTGGGTACTGGCTGTTGCACAGAAATGCTAGTCGACTTCAGTTCAGGCGGCGATTTCCTGAGCTCTCCAACGGCGTCGATGATGATGTCTTAATGCAGATCCGGTGGCGATCTTGTGGCATCTTAGTGCAGATCCAGTGGCGATTCTCCACCCATCCACCTCCATGAGCGGAGCTCTGGGTCCGACATCGACATTGAGGGGCTTTTTCGGTTTTGGTTATTTGTTTTTTTTTTGTTTTTGTATTTCTTTTTGTACTTTACTTTCTTATATATATATATATATATATATATGTTTGTGGTTTGATAAAAAAAAATGCTATGACCTTTATCTCTCTCTTCCCCCCTCCCCTGCCCCTCTTTTTCTAAGGGTTAGGGTTATCCTTAAGCCTTCACCTATTATTCATGTACACGTAAAATCTGACCCTAATCATCACTATAAAAAAAATACTTCTTGTAACAATCCGTCCCAGTAGGTCACCCATCCCTGGACTACTCCAAGATGAGCATGCTTAACTGTGAAGTTCTTATGCGCTTTGGCCCGCCCTCATGGCTTTAAAAGGCTTTGTACAAGTAGGAAGGATCTTTTCTTATAAACCATGACTTGCCCCCTCCAGTCTGGACGGAGCCTGCCATCCTGTAGTACCGCCGGCCACCGGAAAGCGGGGTGTCACACTTCTAGAGAGTCCAAAGGGAGAAAAACACCAAAAAGTTTTTAAAGATGGTGCATGTCAGGAGGATCTGACCCTATAAAAAGACTTAAGGTATGGGATGAATAGGATTGTCAATGAGGTGGATATCATTATCCCCGTTCCCGATTCCCGAACCCAAATCCATCCCCATCCCCTCCCCGTTCCCCACCGGGGAATTATTTTACCCTTCATCCCCACCCCAAACAGGAAACGGGGATCTCCGCGGGGAATGGGAGATCCAACTAGAACCACAGGCAAAATCAATGTTCTTAATCCGGTATCTATGACACCCCACTTTCCGATAGCCGGCGGTACGACAGGATGGCAGGCTTCGTTCGGATGGAAGGGTTATGGTTTATAAGAAAAGATCCCTCCTACTTGTACAAGGCCTTTTGAAGCCGTGAGGGCGGGTCAAAGCGCATAGGAACTTCATAGTTAAGCGTGCTCATTCTGGAGCAATCTAAGGATGGATGACCTCACTGGGAAGTCTATGGGCTTTGGGTGTCCAAAGCGGACAATATTGTATAAAGATGGAGCGGGTCATTACAGTATCCCTCCAGCAAGATGCCATGAACAAACAACACACGCAGAACTCTTTAAAGCTTCGGTTTCTCAGTCTCTTAACACGACGCTATTTCATGAGTTTCCGACGTGAACAATATTTATATGACTAGAACTATCGATTTGAGCTCTTCTTTCTACTAATTTTATATTTGTGTTAAGTGAATTCAATTAGTTCTATGTTAATTGACAGTGAGTTTTAGTTTCCTTCTTTCTTCCTGACTTATAGTACTCCTATATAACTTTTATTTATGTGTGTGTGTGTGTGTGTATATATAAACGGGGCGAGGATGGGGTGGGAACAGACTCATACCCATCTCTTACGCGTTCCCCATTTTTTTTTAAAAACTATCCCCATCCCCTACTTGATTCCTGAAAAATCCTCGAATCCCCAACCCATTTGGCCGGTGGGACGGCTGGGATTGCCATCCCTATGGATGGAGATCAATTGTAGTAACTTCAGGGGTTTCTTACTCTTACTAAGGTGATGTTTCGGTTTATCCCTTTAAAAAATAATAGACTTACTGAAATCAAAACATATGCAATATGACTTTATTAATCCTGCAAAATAAAAAATAATTTGCGTAAGCCTATTATTTTTAAATTTAAAAATAAATTTTTATTTTTTAATTTAAAAATAATTTTTATTTTTTAAATACTTATTTAAGAATTTGAAATGAGCCCAAAAGTTTAAGAAGCACGAAAGTCTTGTCTTAAGAAAACTAATGCACGTTGATGTGACACAAGTCAAGTGGTCACTGTACCTTACCTCAGACGCACTGGTTGGATAGCAACTTTAATTACTACTACTGTATTTAAATACTAGGAGGTCCCGTTCCAGAACACTTTCTTAAAAAATAAGTACTTATTTCATATTTTTAAACTCAAAAATAATATAAATGAAAAATATTTTTTTTGATTTTTTTTTGCACCGTATAAAAGATCTTATCGAGATCTTTCAAACAAGATCCATATTGCATATTTTTAGATTTCATTAAATTCATCATTTTTTAATTTAAAATTACCTTCTTAAAAAATAAGGACTTAAAAGCTGTTTCGGAACGGGGCCAGCACTTCAATTATCCTGGGCTCTTGATATTCTCGCATTAAATACTACCGCCTAATGACGGCCGAATTACGACCGTCTATTTTGTGGAAAGGCACAGAAAACACAGGTCAAAGTCCACGAAACCAACGGCGTGGAGTTCTCCTTTACCATCCACAAAACCTGTCAGTTGTCTCACCCTAGCATTCCCTGAGCTTGTTAGTCTTGCGTGCGTTGCATGTGCAACGACAGTGCAAAAATAAATTAGAGAAAAGGACATTTGATTGCTTACATACAGCTTACCCTTATGCTTAAAAGTGTAATTAATTAATTAATATACTCCTAATTGATATGAATTGTTACAAGTTTATATCCCAATATAACACTTAATCATCCAGATGTTTGGTTTATTTTCACAAAATGCATGCCGTCTCTGGGATTTGTCATTCTCTAATCTCACCCCGTTTCGCATTCTAAAATAAGTATTTAAAAAATAAGGACATATTTTCAAGCTAAAAAATAATGGACTTACGAAATTAATTTTTTAAATTTTTTGCAGGATTTAATAGATCTTATTGAAATCTATTAAATAAAATCCATATTACATATATATATATTTTTTATTTCAATAACTCTATTATTTTAAGCTTCAAAATTACAAATAAGTAATTATTTTTGAGGGGATAAAACGGAACGGCACCTTAACCGTAAAATCTATTTAACTTTTGAATAAATCTGCATGCATACAAATTCATTTATGGTGTTACATGCATTTTTCCCAGAATGAAAAAAAAGAGTCAATATTGTGAAGATTGAAAATTTTGAACAAAATAGTTTTTGGGGTACTCGAGTAATGTAGCTGGGAACTGATCCTAATCGAAGAAAACAATGGACCAAAATCGGTTAGCGGTGGTTCGGTCTGGTCGAATTTTTTTTTGGTTTTTCGGTCCAACGTTAAGATTGAAATGGACGACTGAGATTTGTTATTTTCTTTTGGGTTTCAGATAGACGACTTTGATTGTTCGATCCAAATTGGTATGGTTTTGGGATGTATCAATTTGGTTCAGTTCGGAGAAATTTTCAGGTAACCGTTACTGAACAAAAAATTGATCGATTCGGTTCAGCTCAAACCGAAGCCGACCAAATCCACCCTCGCTTCAACCAAAATCGAACCGATCGATCAATTTTTCAATCGTTTTTCTTTCACCCTATTTGGGGTAGCCTCGTGGGTGATTCCAAAACGAACAGAAATACGGTCGACATAATTTAACAGGTACAGTATATTATTGTTAGAGCTGTGCTATGTGCACAGCAGGCTGTGCACAGCAGCTGTGCACAGAGGCTATTTTCTTTCGTCTCGGGTCGCACAAAGATGATTGGAGCCGCTCATTTTGTTCAAAATATGTTGTTTAAGGTCTCTGTAAAAAATGAGCTTCGTCCGATATCGTTAGAGGCGTTAACAATACACCCAAAATCAATTTAGGCCTAAATTCTGAAGTGATTTTGGGTGTATTGTTAACGCCTCTAACGATATCGGACGAAGCTCATTTTTTACAGAGACCTTAAACGACATATTTTGAACAAAATAAGCGACTCCGATCATCTTTATGCGACCCGAGGCGAGAAAAAATAGCCTCTGCGCACAGCTGCTGTGCACAGCAGTCTGTGCACATAGCTTTTCTGTTATTGTTACATGAAAGTTAAATAAAGCAAGGACTTTTCTCCAATTACTCTTTTTGACCATAGTTGAGGGGCAAACTGCCAAACCCGAAAAGAAGAACTGGAAAAAGCCAGAAAAAATAAAATACTACTAAAAAAGAACAGAAATACCAAACACAACGAATCTTTCATTCGATTTTGTTTTTCGAGCCTTTAGATCTCAAAGCAACATAGAAACCAATCCTATTAAACTAAAATCCCACAGAGCGGCCCCCCTCCACCCCACCCCCCCCGCTCTCTCTCTCTCTCTCTCGCTCTCTCTACATTTCACTGGCGAATTCCTACCTTTTCTACCTGTCTCAACAGCTATGCACACGTATGATCTGCATCCGTATCGATGGTATGCTCAAACCTTTAGTTGTGCGTATTTTTGGATCTGGGTTGGTTTTATTATGGTCTAAATGTGTCTTTCTGGACAAAAAGATCGATTTTTTGTTAGTTTTTTTTTTTTTTTTGGGTTTTTGTGTTTTATGAAAGTTTGATTCTTTATCGCAGGTTGATCGGAGTGGTGTTGCTATGTGGTATATTTTGGTTGATTAACGAGGGACTACAATTTTGATGCGTTATTTGGTTTAGTTTAGAGTCACAGTTGTAAATTAGGGTAACTGGATTAGTAGTCAAGTCTGATCTGTATTAATGGTTTCATAATGAGAGTGCAGTAGCCAGTATGTGATTCATTGATGATGTGATTAGAAGATATATCAGAACATTTAATTGTTGCTTAAAGGGTGGTTGGCATCAGTTTTAGTCGGTACTCGATCAGTAGTTAGGCTTCTGATCTGAATTATGTGTTCTTGATATGCATTCTGATGATTTCGTGACGAGTGAGCATTATGTGATTCAAAGATGTCAGTGAATTTTGTGGTTGCTTAAAGGGTGGTTGGCAACCTTTTCTTTAGATCTTTTCTTCGATGCCCAGTTGTTTAGGAATACCGAAAAGAGAGGGGGTTTTGGTTTGTGGTTGAGATCAGGCCCGCTATGCAGAGCGAAGTTGGTGGTAGGCAAAACCATTCATAGTTTGCAGAAGCTGAACTATCATGACTTTGTGAACAAATTAACTAACTTGGGTCCAATGCTGGTAGAAGTTGCTTGAAAAGGTTATAACTGATACTGGGGCCTTTATGTCATGACCGGTTATAGTTGGCGTATTTTTTCAAGATTTTGGTAGAGCAACAGATTTTTGTAGCGGGTTTGTTAGGTCGCCAAATTCGGACATGAGAAGTCCCTGGTTGAGTAAACTATCCCTTATATTCAGCCCTAGACCGCCACGCAACTGGTTACTCTTGTGTCTGATTGGCGTAATTGTGGTAGTTGCATTGTTAGGTTCTTCTTCTTCGAGTGCCTTTGATTCAGTATCTCCCACTCCAAGGCCTGACATCTATACAAATTACAGAAGAATAAAGGAACAAGCAGCAAGTGATTACTTGGAGTTGAGGACTTTATCGTCAGAAGCTACTAGTACAAGGGAGTTCAGTTTTTGTGGCAAAGACACAGAGAATTATGTGCCTTGCTATAATGTATCTGGAAATTTGTTAGTCGGGTTGAAGGATGGAGAGGAGTTTGATAGGCATTGTGAAGTATCGCAACAACAACTGCCTTGCTTGGTTCGTCCTCCTAAGGAATATAAGATCCCACTCAAATGGCCTGCTGGTAAAGATGTGATATGGAGTGGAAATGTGAAGATTAGCAAAGACCAATTCCTCTCTTCTGGAAGCATGACCAAAAGGTAATTCTTGTTGTAACCAAGCTAATAGTGATGTTGTGAAACTTGGGAAATGTTGATGTTCGGTACGTAATTTTACTGAAACTTCTGTGGTAGAAGTTCACAAAGCAGTATAGCATTTATCCAATTTATCCGACTGTCACATCACATGCTTAGAAGTTCTGGGTGGCTACTAACTCGTGGAATGATCCCTTTTTTTATTTCTCTTGACCAACTGCAGATTAATGCTACTAGAAGAGAATCAGATTTCTTTCCACTCCGAGGATGGTTTGATATATGATGGTGTCAAAGATTACTCTCACCAAATAGCAGAGATGATAGGGTTGGGAAGTGACGCTGAATTTTATCAAGCTGGTGTAAGTATATACTTGAATCAGAAAAAAATAACGTGTCTTGCCTTCAACAATGCCATGGATGCATTTTCTTAGGTCATTTATCTATCCTATTTATTCCTAATACAGGTGCGCACTGTATTAGATATTGGGTGCGGGTTTGGAAGCTTTGGGGCTCATTTGCTATCATTGAAGTTAATGGTTGTTTGTATTGCGGCATATGAGGTAACAGGTAGCCAAGTTCAGTTGGCCCTTGAGAGAGGTCTTCCTGCAATCATTGGCAATTTCATTTCAAGACAGCTTCCGTATCCGCCGTTATCATTTAGCATGGTTCACTGTGCTCAATGTGGTATTTTCTGGGAGAAGAAAGGTACTGTATGACTTCATTTCAAGTAGCGTAACTTATTTTCTCCCCTCCAAGTTATGACGAATATCATGCCTGGATTTTTTTGCTTTGTATGATTCAGTTATTGAAGTGACTTTGTGTTTTTTTTCTAATAGTACTTAACTCTTTTGTTTGAATACATAAACTACGACTATATAAAACTCCTTGGACAAATATAACTCTACTTGTTGTTCAACAAATCTTACTCAATATCTGTTCATGTTTATTTTTCTTTTTCTTTCAAATTTGAATGATGTCTGGCCCTTGTAAGTTGTAACTGTTTGCTTGTGAAATAACGTGTTAAAATAACCCTTCAGAGTTCGAAACCTCATAACAATGTTTTAAAACCATGTATCTTGGATTATATTTTTTTGTTTGTTTGTGGAGTATTTCCGTTTTGCTGAAAATCTTTAAGGGTTATTTACCGAGACACCCCTCAACGTTTACCCGTTTTTTACGTACACCCCCTCCACGAATTCTCGCTACAGCCAGACCCCCTCATTAAAGTTTTCGTTTGGGGGCCTAACACCTTTGGATGGAATCGATGAAAAGACCATTTTACCCTCTTATATACCCACAGCAGTCCACACTTCACGCAATCTCTCTCTCTCTCTCTCTCTCTCTCTCTCTCTCTCAAACTTGAAGTCTGCCACCAACATCAATGCCACCCAGAGTTTTCGGTTTCGCCAGAGAAGATGACTGGATTACGGCGGTTTGGGCATCTGACTGAAACGAGCTCAGTGGTGGTGACGGGTTCGAGTTTCGTCATCGGAGGAGGGCGAATGGGCTGTTCGAACGCGGTGGGTGGAGGCGTCGGTGCAATTTACCGGAGCTCAGAGCAGGAGTGTTCGATGGAGGTTTTGAGCACAGGGTTGTGTTCGTCTCGTCGAGACGAGCACAGATATGGATGGCTTATCGCCGGAGGAGTTTGGAGGTGGCGGCAATCGCCAGTCAAAGGTGGCGAAGTGGCGGTGGGGTACGGTTCTGGAAAGCCCGAGGTCATGGTTGCTCGGATTCAAGATTCGAGCACAGATCCAAGAGCGCCGTCGAGACGATTTCGGGGGTGGTCGAAAAGTCGCTTGAGCACGCCGGAGGAGGCCGCACGTGCCGGTCAACACTGACAGGGCACCACCGTTGACTAGCACGTGCGGTCTCCTCCGGCCACCTCCAGCGACAATCCGAGTACCCCCGAGATCGTCTCGTCGAGACGAACACAACCTTGTGCTCAAAACCTCGGTTCAACCACTCCTGATCTAAGCTCCATTAAACTACACCGCTGCCTCCGCCCGCCGCGTTCGAATAGCCCGTGCGCCTTCCTGCGGTGACGAAACTCGACCCCGTCACCACCACTGAGCTCATCTCAGTGAGATGCACAAGACCCACCGGTCAAAAATGAGTTTTGACACCTCGATTTGGACCAGCCCGTGCCGATGGAGGTGGTGGTTGGGAAGAGGGTGACGGAGGGATTAGAGTTGGGGGCAATATTGGAAGCTTAAACCATTTTTTTGTTAAAATAGTAACGGTTCTGGACGGAATGGAAATAGAAGGGGTCTATGGGTGAAGTAAAGATAACGGAGGGGTCTGGCCATAGCGAGAATTCGTGAGGGGGTGTACGTGAAAAACGGATAAACGTTGAGGGGTGTCTCGGTAAATAACCTTATCTTTAAAGGAATTTAGTTGCTTAAACATTAACTTTATCCCTTTTTGAGGATATATGTTATTGCTAATAAACATTTCCAACCGGGAAGCACAAACGATTACAAGAGGAACGGAGCTTGCCTTCTAGCGAATGTCTCTCGACCATTTAATTATTTGGTCCTAGACCCTTGCGCACTAAATTCTGTGTATGATTTCTGTCTTTGCTTTCTAACAACTTTCGGGATGCGTACTTAAGCTATACAATTGTAGGCTAATGGTATGGCAGTGCACTCTTAAGTCCTAATGAATTCCTCCTTTATATATATATATATATAAATATACATACACACACACACACATACAGTACGTTTCCGGTGAGGGATCCCGCACTTTCTTACGGTGCGGGACTCCCCTTCCCGATTGAATTTCGATGATTCGAGCCCCTCAAAGTGATCAAAATGTGATTTTAAGGGTCTCCGCGAGAAATCAGCAAAAAAAATGACCGGGAAGGGCTTCATCCGAGCAGTTTTTATTGAATAAAATCAAATTCTGCACACATTGAACGGTTCTGATTTTCAAAATTTGATCGGGAAATGAGAATCCTGCATTTTAACAAAATGAGGGATCCCTCACTTGATCCGTGGTGTGTGTGTATATATATGGGGATGGATCTAGGGACAAAACATTTGCCAATACTTTTGACGCTAAATTCTAACCATTGCTTTGGATGGCTAGGATTAAAAGAAAAAAGGCCACACTTTCTCTCTCTCCCCTCCCTCAAGTACCTCTCTCTCTCTCTCTCTCTCTCTCTCCTGTCAAGTGTCAAGTGTCAACTGTAAGTCCCAAATTCAAAACAGGGGCACCCCCAAACATGGACATAAATGAAAAACACGCACAGTAATGGCGGAAAGTTTCAACAATTTATATGAGAAAATCCAAATGAAAATCTAGGCTAAACAAAAAAAATGTATCTCGTTGAATTTTCTTTTTCCATGATGATTAATTTTCACCAAACAAAACAAAAATGAACAATAAATAGCAACAAGAGGATAGCATAGTTACCATCAATTGAAAATAAAACACACCCGTTTATAGATTTCGTTTGACACCTAAATTAACTATGAGTGCGCCAGAGTCGTTTGCTACCGTTGCGCCAGAGCAGTTGAATCCGCATTTCTTTCCAGTTTTGTTTCTTTCAAAGCAGGGAAGGCCGAGAGCAGGGGAGGGAGAGAGAGAGGGGTTCAAAACATATAATGTTGCGGACGAGCTACAATCGAGAGAGCCCGTGGGTTGCATGTCTTCATCTGCTGATGCAATATCCCAAAAAAATCTAGATCTTTTTACAAGTGTATCTTATTTTTCCTTTTGATTTTGATGGATATTAGGGCGTAGTATCTAAAGAATAGTGGGTGTGATTTTTGTGTACTTTGTCTATTTCTCTGATAAGATTTCTTGTGATATTATATGGGACATTAGTCCAGGAGGTAATTTGGCAATGGGGTGTTGGTAGGAGAGTGGGGAGGGGATGTCGTGAGGAGAGGGAGAGAGAGAACAGTGAGAACGAGAGAGAGAGGGACAACACGTGAGAAAGAGGGGAAGAGAGAGAAAGTGTGGTCTTTTTACTTTTAATCCTAGCCATTCAAAGCAATGGTTAGGATTTAGTGTCAAAAGTGTGTGTAAGTGTGTGTGTGTGTGTATATATATGTGAGTACGCCCTAATTAGGTTGCTTGGAATCAGCTGGGAATAGGAAAGGTTCTTTTAAAAGAATCATTTTTCTTTAGTAGGTTCTTGAAGGAAATAATGAGGAAAGGAGGTAGTTTAATCTATTGGATGCTTACACATAAGCACATGACTGAGAACCAGGTCCTTCTCGTTTGGGTCAATTGCATGATTCAGACCACATATAGATCTAGTCAAGTGACCATGAATTTTTTACGGATATCTTTGCTTGTTGACAAGTTCTGTACTGACTTCATACCACACACCCGACATACTTGACTCCTACAAAGAATAGAGCAACATCCAGCAGTGGTGATGTACAGGATAAGTGACCATCAAAACGGACAAAGTTGTTCACCTGTGAAAGCAGTACACTTTGTGCAGGGCATGCTGCATGTGTACTTGTGTAACAGAGTGTTAATGCATAAACTTGTTGAAGCTGGTCAAAAGAAAATGTCATAGTTGGATACTTCAGTGTGAGGCATAATAAAGCTACTACAGGTTAAACTAAAGCCATACCCAAAAGTGTGCTTCTGACTCATGACAAGTATTCTGGATGATAGAGGATCTGTGTGTTATCCCGTTGTGGTGGAAGGAACACTATCATCGTATTGATATATGGATTAGGTTTAGAGTTTTCTGTTCAATCCATTTACTTCTATAACATTTCGTGATGTCCTGTGACAGAAAAGGCGTGAACTTAAATTGTAGTCCCAAAATTGAAGCTTAATTGATTAACGCCAACATGGCGAAACATACATTCTGTGTTACAAGTATGAATTATTATTGTCATCATCTATGTACTTCTATAAACATTGTACCACATGCTCATAGTTATAAGAGGAAAAAATTGTCCTGCATACTCATAAAAAATGTTTTGCACTGTTGGATTGATTCATCTGCTAAATGGATAAAGCTCTCAGCATGCATGGCCTCTTCCCTTCCAATGAAATTTAGGCGAACCCCTTCCAATAAAACTAATAATTCTTCGCCCTCTTCAATATAGTTACCATTCGCGGATTTGATGAACCTTTGAATCACACGTTGAAACTCTGATTCACAACGAAGTTGCACTAAACAGTCCAAGGCATGCTCTTTATCGGCGGCCATGGTTTAGGGACAGTTTTCAAGAACTCGACAGGTTTGGGGGGTTGTAGTTATATCAATGTTGCGTGTGGCCGTGTCGCGTTGGATGACATCGCTTAGCATAACATCAAAATTTCATTTGGTTTTTGGGAAATACTAGAGATGTTTAGTGCCTCCACGACTATTTACTCTTAGAACTTTTACATTTATGCTTTTTTCTCTTTACAATTCAAAAAGATTTTTTCAAAAAATACCCCTTAGATTCCCCCTACTTCCAACATTTCTCTTTCTATATCTCTCCACTTATTACCTCTACTATTTTTCAAAAACCAAACCAAACATAGCATTAGTGTTTTAAATTAACCCACTCCAGCCCTACAACACACAAAAACTTATCCAAATGGCTTGTATGGTTTTGTAACACTTATCTTTGTGATGGCTGAAGTGAAGGCCTGGACTGTATGTCTGGCATAATCACCAATTTTGTAATTTAATAGGCTTCTAATTTGGTAACTGTGCAATTCACTGTAGTAAGCACATAAATCTGAAGTTCTCTTTATTCTATTTGTGTTAAAAATAATTTAAGAAGCTGATAATATAACAATGTATTTCCAGTTATCAGTTTGACGACACCATTGAACCAAGTTTGTTATTTCAATAGTGACTGAATCGTTGTTAGCTTGTAAATTTCCTGTTAATCAGTCTATTTGCTAGTAGTTGTTTGATGTTGTAACTGAGTTTCTGAGTTTATCTTGAAATTTATTGTTTATTTTGGTATACCTAGGAAGCTGACATTTTGGTCTTACATATTTAAATTTTTTTCCCACACTAATGATATTTTTTCTCTCAGACGGGATGCTCCTCATCGAAGTTGACCGGGTACTCAAGCCTGGAGGTTACTTTGTTTTAACCTCACCAGCAACTGAGCCGCATGGAAATTCATTGAGAACAAATAGGAAAAGCATGTTGAAACCAATTGAAGAACTCACGGAAAAACTCTGTTGGAGTCTTTTGGCTCAACAAGATGATACTTTTATCTGGCAAAAAACTGTGGATGCTTATTGCTATACATCTGGGTGAGACCAGTAACCACGATACACACTTCCATAAATAATCATTGAAACCTCCTTGCATAGATTCTGACTACAGCCATATATGTGTTTTGGGTTCACATGTTTAATCTGCAATGGCCCCTTATTTCTTTTTCTTTTCCCTATTGTTTCCTTCATTTGTACTAAAGCCCCTCATTGTGGTTTTTGATGCTCCCTCCTTTCTAGCAAGAAGAGTAATAGACCTCTTTGTAAAGAAGGCCAGGATGCTCAATCATATTATCAAACCCTGGTACCTTGTGTTAGTGGGACCACCAGTAAACGCTGGACTCCCATTCAGAACAGGTCTTCTGGTTTCCTTTTGAGTCCAGCTGAGCTTGAAGTTCATGGCAAGTATTATTCTAACGTAAACCTTTTAATTATCTGTCATATTTTAATCTTTACATCTGTTCCAAAAAAAAAAAATCTTTACATAGTTGTTGATGCTATAGTTTCCTTGTGAATCTTCCTTGTTAGCTCTCAACATATTTAATTTTATTGATTCCATTGTGTTATTACAGGAGTTCAACCTAATGATTTCTATGAAGACTTTGAAAATTGGAAATCAGTAGTGAGAAACTATTGGTCTTTGCTTACACCCTTGATTTTCTCTGACCATCCAAAGAGGCCAGGAGATGAAGACCCGTTACCTCCATATAACATGATACGCAACGTGATGGACATGAATGCTCATTACGGTGGTTTGAATGCTGCATTTCTCGAAGGCAAACAATCAGTTTGGGTGATGAATGTTGTGCCCCTTGGGGTGCGTAATACGCTTCCTCTGATACTTGATCAAGGTTTTGCCGGTGTTTTGCATAATTGGTAAGATGCCAATGTTTATGGCTCTGGAGAAAAAACTGTAGTCTATACGTAGATGATAGAAATATCTAATTTGCGGCACTAAATAGCTCTACCATTTGGGTACTGGGTACATGTATGTAAATTTTTTTTGCTCTGACTTCTATTTTATTTCCATTTTTGCATAGGTGCGATCCTTTCCCGACATATCCCCGAACATATGACATGCTTCATGCGAATGGGCTCCTCTCACACCTTATATCCGAAGGATGCAGTATAATGAACTTGTTCTTGGAGATGGATCGTATTCTACGCCCGGAGGTATTTCCAATTATTTTATGATGTGTTTGTATGTGTATATTTATGAATATACTAGCGGAAACCCATGCCTAGAGGCACGTCGGAACGTAATGTAGTCTCAACTTAAATGAGCTACCTGCTCTACCTCTCCGTGCTACCCGGAAAATGTAATCTATGCATGCCTGCCGTCAGTTTCAATTTTGAGACATTTTCTTATTTGATCATAAAAGGCAACATTTAAATAGGGATACATTGCTGAAAAAGTGTGGAGAGAGATGGGGTAGATTTATTGGAAGAATATTCTCTTTATCTCTTAGAAAAGAAATGATCTGATGTCTACAAACTTAATATGAAAATATGACAGAATGGTTGTGGATGTTACCTTGTATGCGTAGACATCTTGTAAAAAAACTGTTTTTGTTTTATAACATAGATATGGGTACATCTATGGTTTTGGTTTCCGCTGGTAGGAAATTTTCCACTCACTGTATCTTAAAATACCTATTGCTACCAAATACCACTTGTGCTATTAAAAAAAGAGAGGAAGGTTATAACATATTTCGTGGGAGGTGCATGTTTAGACAGTGGCATGTTTCTCTACTTTCTACAGTTTTCATATGGTTAAACAGACTATTCTGATATGTAATATAATTGTTTGCTAGCAGGGATGGGTTATAGTTGGCGATAAACTGGGGCCTATAGAGAAAGCACGTTCACTCGCCACACAGATCCGATGGGAGGCAAGGGTAATCGACCTTCAGAATGGCAGTGACCAGCGGTTACTTGTTTGTCAAAAGCCATTTTTAAGAAAATGATTGGTTCAGCTGTTGGTGGTCTCATGCTTGGACTCTCTGGTTTTTAACATCTGGTAATTTCTCTCAACTTTCGAGGAGATTTGGCAAATCTTGAACTCTCCAGTTTCTTATCCTCTCTATGTTTATACGCGGAAAAATCAAGTGATGACAAGGAAGAAGAGTTGATTTTTCCCCATTGCTAGGGGTGTTTAAGATGGATGAACACTATCAGGCTTCGGTATGTCTTAATCTTAAGAAAGCGATTGTACCTGATCAGTTATTGTGTCATTTTGTCTCAAGTCTTTACCCCAGAAGTTGGGCATGGGTTTCTAGAAGGGCAGGAGTTCTGGACCGATTTTAGCGATCAAAAGATGAAAGACCAGACGGATACAACTGTTGCAAGATTGGATACCCTTTCTTACATACTAGCTTTGTTAGAATTTTTAGCGTCTCTAGACCGATTCTAGCGATCAAAAGATGAAAGACCGGATACAACTGTTGCAAGAGTGGATTCCCTTTCTGACATACTAGCTTTGTTAGAATTTTTAGCATTTTCCTAACGCTAGAAACTGAGCATTTTTTTTTTTTTTTCATGTAAAAGGCTCTATGTAGAATTCTCTCGCGAGTTATCTTACCATGAACCATCAGAGTCCTAAACTTCTTTTTCTTTTATGCGGACACCAGATTATTTTTATTGCAAAGTTAAAGAAATATCTGAATTTTTTGCAGGATGCCGGTTGTTTTAGTATCCATGTCGATATGATAACAATCTGTGATCGACGATGCCAGAAGAAAACTCAGCTTGATTTTTATCTAGGAGTTTTGGCAAAGATCCTTGATATTGAAAGAAGCCATTTTGAAAGTGTAGAGTTGAAGGTTAAAGTTGGACGATGTAACCATTCATTTGTTAACATTGGTTCAATGTCTTGTTCCTCTTTTTATCTTGTTTTTTTTCCTGTGTTTTTATATCTATTTGTCAATTTTGTAATTAATTGTGATTTTGTACCGTACAACCTCTACTATTGGAGAGGGGTGATGGCCATGAATTGTAAGATGTTTGCCGTACAATGCGATAATTCTCTCGTCCTTATTTGGCCCAATGAATCAGTGAGCAAGTATTGTTGTCATTAAGGACCGCGCGCACGTGATTAATGGTCTGGTCCGTCGTATGCCGGAGAAAGTTCTAGTCTCCTTCTCATTAAGGGTGACGAGGGTTTGCGCCGATTGCGCTTATAGAGAGAGGGGTGAGCATCTTGTTTGGCCAAATGAGGGTTTATGTGAAGGGCATTTCCACAATAACGGGACATGTATTTGGTTATTTCGGTCTCTTACGGTTGGATTGTTCATAACACCCGGGGTTTGGAATAACCCTCATATTGGGCCCTTGCCAGGGCTAGCTTGCGAGCTTGGCTCAGCTCGTTTAGTAAACGAGCCGAGCTCAAGCTCGAGTTCTTGGCTTGTTTAGTCCGCTCGGCTCGTTCAATAAAAGTTCGACTCGTTGAGGAAAGTTTTGCTCAATGAAAGAGGCTCGTTTAGTAAATGACTAAGCTCGACTTGTTAAGACTCGAGCTGAGTTCAAGCTCAAGCTCTTGCTCAAGCTTTTGGCTTGTTTAGTAAATGAGCCGAGCTTGAGCTTGAAAAAACTTGGCTCGTTTGCAGCCCTTGCTTGTCTGCAATTAGTTTTGAGTTCCCCATAAAAATCCAAACCAAACATATAATTATAAAGGGGCCTTATCCTAGGAGACTTGAGGGCTTGCAGAATGTCGTGCACTTGCGTCTGAGACCATTTCGTGTTTCCTTTGTTTAGGCTCGTTGAGTTTGCCAACTAACACTGAAAGATGAGATTGATCGAACATCGACGAACACATGAGCGACACATATTTGGTTTCAATAAAACTTTAATAGCGGTGACTTTAAGATTAACCTTCAAGCAATGTTTTTGGTCTGGTGGTCGTGATTCTCTTTCCTTTCTCTTCTTCATGTGCTACAAACGAAACAATATTAGGTACTTCCAACACGCGGATAAAAATTCAAATTCAAATGGCATTGGCTATCACGTAGTGGTGTCCGAAGATTACTAAATAATGGGAAAATTTCAAAAAAATCTCTGAACTTTGAACCCAATGTCAAATAGGCACCTGACCTTAAATAAATTTCAATTGAACACCTGAACTTTCACTCCGTTATTCAATTTACCCCCTGCCGTCTCAATCCGTGACTTTCCTAACGGCAACCGCTGGGCTGGACACTAACAGACAGAAAAAAACGTTTTGAGGGAGAAATTGAAGGGAAACAACAGTGATTTGGCACCTTTTTTAGGCCCCGTTCGGCTAAATAAGCCCATTGACTTATTTTTTGTCCTTATTCAATTTTTTTTTTCATCAATTTTTTTTGGGAATTATTGCATTTTCATAATGAGAGGAATCTAAAAAGTAAAAAATTATGATCGAAATCCATTTTTTTTAATAAAAATGAAAAAATTGGCTTATTTTTGTCTTTATTCAAAAAAATTATGTTTCGATCGTAATTTGTTACTTTTTAGATTCCTCTAGTTATGGCGATGCAATAATTCCAAAAAAAAATGATGAAAAATTTGCTATGTTTGGATTTGTGTTTGAATTTTTTTTTAAAAAATAGTAGGCGTAATAAGTGGAGAGAGATAGAGAGAGAAATATTGGAAGTATGGAGAATCTAGGGGGAATTTTTTGAAAAATTCTTTTTGAATTGTAAAGAGCACAATAAAAAACACAAAAAAAATTTGAATAAGGACAAAAAATAAGCCAGTAGGCTTATTTAGCAGAAACGGGGCCTTAAAAAGGTGCCAGATCACTGTTGTTTTCCTCCAATTTCTCCATCTAATGTTTTGTTTTGTCTGTTAGTGTCCAGCTCAGCAGTTGCCATTGGGAAAGTCACGGATTGAGATGGAAGGGGTAAATTGAATAACGGAGTGAAAGTTCAGGTGTTCAATTGAAATTTATTTAAGTTCAGGTGGCTATTTGACATTGAGTTCAAAGTTCAGGGGTTCTTTTGAAATTTTCCCCTAAATAATTACTCTTTCCAGGCCGAGGTATTAACTTTCCACCTATATCCAACGGTCGAGATCCGGTCTTCGTTTCCCAACTAACTTCCTCCCTTTCTCGCCTCTCTCTCTCTCTCGCTCTCTCTCTCTCTTAAACGCAGCAGGAAACCGTCTGTAAACAACTCTCCAGCTTCGAGTTCGTCCATCTGCTGCATCCTCTCTCTCAGGCGCCATCATTCAACAATGTCGACCGAAAAGGAGAGAGAGGCTCATGTTTACACGGCCAAGCTCGCTGAACAAGCCGAGCGCTATGAAGGTCTCTCTCTCTCTCCCTCTCTCTGTGATTCCGAAACGAATTAGCTCTCTTTTGACCGTTGATTTCCTTTCTTATGTATATACGTACAAATCGGTTGTGTGGATAATTTTCCAATGCTTTCTGAATGTCAGCATGTGGCAATGGTACCTTGAATGTGTGCCCATGCATGTTTCTGAACAATAATAAAAGTTCCTGAATTGGAGAAATTTTTGAATTGTACATATATATTTAAAGATACTATTTGATCAAGATCTCAAGTATAACAACCTCTCTATTCTGATTTATGATATGATTGGATCTTTCCCGATTTGCTTGATTTGATTATCGTAACGTTGCGTCATTTGTAAATGTGGTGCAAAGTTGACTTATTTCGTTGTTAAACTTGAGGTTCCTTTTATTTGGGTAACTTTGCTAATATGATTCGTGACTAACATCAAATATTTTTGTAATTAGTCAAAATGATTCGTAATATGTTATATGTCTGTCCATACCGTATACACCCATTTGTAAAAAACACCATAAAAGTCGTAACAAATGAAACTTAAGAAGTCGATCAACCAAAAAAGTCTTCACAAATGAACCAAAAAAAGTACGTGACAAATCGAACCTAAGAAATGCATAATACACGAACCATGGAATTAATAGATGACCATAAATACCGTAGCTTCACTTTTCTACCGTACACACGTAATCGTATCTACAAAAAAAAAAAAACGTAACATTGCTTTAGCGTCCACCATAGCATTCTCCGGAGGTAATATATATTCGTATTTTGGTTTTGATTAATGTGAGAAGTGATATAGAAGTGTTGATTGATCTGATTGGTATTTCTATTATTGATTTGAGAAACTTATTGGTTAAATGGTAGAGATTCAATAATTGGGATCGTTTAGTGACCCATAATTGAAATTGCCTTGGTTCATTAAGATCATACCATGCATGCATGTGCATTACTCAATGTCCAAATAGAGTGGTGGAGCCATAGAAAATAGCTTGAAACAAGATCATTAAATCAAAGTATTGACCCATGTTACCAGAAAACGCTAATACCCTAGCGAATTGCAGATTGGAACTTATGTTCCGAAACATGGTACACCTATGTTCCAAAATGTAAATTTAGCTATCCAAAGTTTTTCCTACAAATTAGATAGATTGAAGCTGTAGTAAGATAAATAATCATTTGTCATTATACTTCTAAAAAAGCATTTTATAGGAATAATTGGACAAGTGATACTCTATTTTGTTGGATGTTGATCTGTGAAATAAGCACACTTTGCTATTGTCATTTATGGAAGTGGACTCCTATTTGGGAATGTGGCGTACCATGATCCCTCGTTCCCATTTCTTGTGCCGGAATGATCCGTGTTCCTGATAACATAGGGATTGGCAACCCCTGATATTTGAGAAAAGAGTCAACAATTTGTGCACACTAAGTAGGATAATAATAGGCATAATCCGTTCAAATACAAAGAGGGGCGGGGCTAAAAGTTGGACCATAGTGGTGGTAATACGTAAGCAAGGGATTTTTCTAGCAAAGTGAAATTTGAAAGCGGTGAGTTCCTGGGGATCTAGTGGAAAACTACAAGAAAAGAAGCGCGACAAAATTTTTACAGGGGCACGTATGACATTTCAGAGGTGGCAAATCCAATACATGTCCACAATCGTAGGAGAAATTATTTTGGGAAATTGAGGAGGAGCATTTGCCCCTCCTGGTGTCAGGGTCAGTGTCTCCGCCACAGTGCCACTCCATACTTTTACATGAACTGCGGATGCAAACACATTTCAACATTGAAATTTCTTTGTGAAGCTTTAGTATGAGATCATGAAATGTGATCTCTCTTGTGGCAAAACATTGATTGCTAAGTTATGGGCTCGTGATATAAGATCATTGAAACGGTAGAAAGTTTCCGTCAAACAATGAGACTGTGTATGTTGTATACGTTTGTAAGTACTTCGATCCAATAGAAAGAGTAATTAACTTTATGGTCCAAATTATTGGCCAATTATATTCCACTGTCATGGTGTCACTTTCAAACTTTATCCTTTTTCGTTATTGCAGAAATGGTTGAGAGTATGAAGAACGTTGCAAAACTTGATGTGGAGCTGACTGTGGAGGAAAGAAACCTGCTTTCCGTGGGGTACAAGAACGTTATAGGTGCTCGGAGAGCATCATGGCGTATTATGTCTTCAATAGAGCAGAAGGAAGAGTCTAAGGGAAATGATCACAATGTAAAGATCATCAAGGGTTATCGCCAAAAGGTTGAGGAGGAGCTTTCAAAGATTTGCAATGACATTCTGACTATAATTGACAAGCACCTCATCCCCTCTTCCAAGTCAGTAGAAGCGACTGTTTTTTACTACAAGATGTGAGTCCTATTGCCCTAGTTATATATTTCTTTTTTCTATTTTGATAAGTACACTACTTTTATTAAGCTCAACCAATCACCAACCAATCCAGGGATATGGCCTTGGCTATACAACAGACTTGCAGCAACTCATCAATGAAAACAAAATAACAAGAGCAGACTCCACACCCAACTACACACATACTACAAAAAAACCAGATCCATCAAAGGAGAATAGATCTTTCAGAGAAGCCCCTTTTGTTGAACACAGGAAATAGAGTTAATTGTTGTTTGAACCACATGGTCTGCTGGCAAGGACTTTTGTTGAAAGACTCTGTAGTTCCTTTCCCTCCACATTGCATAACCAGTAGCAGCTAAAGAACCTTTTGTGGCTCTACGTTGAAAGTCATCCTTGTTTACATTAAGAACAAACCATTCCCCCCCATCTAAGAGCTGCAAAAGACCCACTCCAGAAGATAATTTGCCCCACACTTTAAGCCAAACGGATCTAGAAAAAGGGCAATCAAAGAACAAATGTTGGTGAGATTCGTCAGCCTGAGAACATAAAGGACAAGTCTCATCTACATTGATCCCCCATCTAACAATCCGGTCTTTAGTACTTGATCTCTTCTTGAAAGTTAACCATAGGATAAAGTCCCAGCTAGGATCATTCTTCTTAAATCATACAACTTTAGGCCAATGTTGAACGGGGAATTGATTTCAGACAGCTTCCCAAGCAAGCAGACTGAGCAGAGTAGGTACCATATAAACCAAGCAACTGAATAACTGTATTTCTGGCCCTTGGCCATCGCCACTGTCCAATATGAATAATGGACGACACCTTAGCTTGTAAAGATCTTTTGGTGTAGTGCTCAGTTTTTGAGTTTACTGTTTGATATATGCCTGACATTGCTTGAATATACTTAAATCATATCCAGCCATCTTATTGAACACATCCTACAAGCAAAATGACGAACAGAGGTCACTTTTCACTCCAATACTGTACAAGTGGCGTTGCCTTGTGCTTGAGTATGGAGAATGGATGAGAGAAAGTGACTTAAGTTTTCAGTCTCCTTTTTCTTTAATCTAATGTTTAGTAATATTTAATTTCAGGCAAAACGAAAACTCTTTCTCTTTCTAACATATGAACCTAAATTTTTGAAAAAAGAAGAATCCAAGTATATATATTCAACACATTTAATACTCTCTTTGTTTTTTTCTCTACTTCCTTGCATTGTATAAGTGGTGAAATGATGAGGAGGAAGTGAACTTTCCAATTGATATTCTCTTTCTATTCCCATTTGGTTGAAGCAGAGAAGTGGTGTTGAATTTGTTTTACATTATTTCCTCAGGATAAGTTGCCCGTCTAAAATTGTGTTTAATCTTTTCTCATGTTCTGGCTATTTTAGGAAAGGGGACTACTACCGGTATATTGCTGAGTTCAAGTTTGACCGGGAAAAGAAAGAAGCAGCTGAAGAGTCATTGAAGGGCTATGAGGCATGTTTAAATTGTCTTTGGTGCATTGATCTTCCTATTGACATAGCTTTGCAAATATAAACTCTCATTAAATGAATGTTCTTGTTGTTGGTTCTTTGTTAGGTTGCTTCTGCCTCTGCTAATACAGATCTCCCTTCAACACACCCAATTCGTCTCGGCCTTGCTCTCAACTTTTCCGTCTTCTACTATGAAATAATGAATTCTCCAGAGAGGTAATTCTTATTATATCTTACGCACCTGGTGTCATTGCTTCAAGGTTTTTATTTTCTTTGTTTTTATTTTCTGTAGTGACATCCTCATCCCATTCTTTTATTCGATGTTTTCTTATTGGTTGAATTTTTAGAGCATGCCATTTGGCTAAACAAGCTTTTGATGAAGCAATTGCGGAGTTGGACACGTTGAGTGAGGATTCGTACAAAGACAGCACCCTGATTATGCAGCTTTTGAGAGATAATCTCACACTTTGGACCTCTGATTTGCCTGAAGATGGAGGTATGCTTTGGCTGGAAACAACGTGGATTAATCTATCTTTTCGATTGAGGGATTTCGAGCCATTGGACTTGGCTCTGGCCTCTGATATCGTTAGCTTAGATCCAAAATCCATTTCTTGGACAAGCATGTGCGACACAAAATGCTTATTTTATACATTTCATGGAAAATATTTAGATCACATATTTTAAAGTTCTAGCCTTAGTTGTGCTATGTCACACTCACACAAGCTAGATTAATTGGTATTGTTTCATCAACAAACTCTGATCAACAAATTTGTGAAGGATTAGATAGAATGTGAGGTGCATATGAATGACTAATCTACTTACACGAAAAATGTTATTCCTGATGCTCTGAATATAAGCCTGGGGCTAGAATTTGGAAAAAAAATTTTCAAGTGTTTTTGACCTTACATAGGCACAGAAAAATTCTTGTGAGGAATGAAAATACACTGTCAATTGCAAATAAATTGTGCAGGGGACGAGGACAACATTAAAGCTGAAGAACCAAAAGCAACAGAGCCAGAGGTTAGTGTTTCACTTGATTTTCTCATTGTCGTCTTACACTTTAACGAAATACCACATATTTGATTTTAAAAGTCTAAATTTTCTGACTTTTTGCAGCATTGATGAGGTACGCAGGAGCAATACATTGCAAGAATATGCAAATGTCTACTTTTTGCCGCAATGTAGTCGATTTTTTGAGGCCATTTATAGCCAGAATATGATGAGAATTTTGTTGATCTTCGTATTTTTGTTCCGAATCTATTTTTATATGTTGAACATTTGCTACCAATTCTGTTGCTGCATGTTCTCTTGTAGAATTCTTTTCACCATTCACCAGTACATGAAGTATTTCCAATTCAGCTTTTGTATTTCTCTTCTTTTTTTTTTCCTTGGGTCATGCAACCAGTTCTTGGTTTGAATGTTTTTTTTTTTCTTTTCTTTTTCTTCTCTATCTTGTCGCACACTTTATAGCACTTCTTAGAATTTTGGTTTATAGCACAATAAATGAAAGTCAAATTAACCAAATTTTACACAAATTTTCATGTGATCGATGAGATCGGTTGAGTGGTCTAAGTTGGAGATGGGATTACAAGTGGCACTTTATGTAAGCCCGGACATTCAGAGAGAAGAGCTTTCCCCTACATGAGTAAGCAAGAGTAATGATAAAGTCGGTACTGCCCCATGCTAATATTTGACCGACCTGCCTATTCATGCGTCGGTGGAGTGTAGTTGAGTATGAAACTAGCACGCATACATGATCTTGGGATTCCCTTACAGTTTTACGAATTAGTTTCGTCCAGTTTTAACATAATGTACTCACTTGACTAAACTTTAAGATATAGATCAAACTGGTCTATAACAATAAGAGGGGATCTGTCATCTCAGATAATTGCCATGCCATGTCCTGCGACATGTGCCGATGCCATTTCTTGCCTTCGACATTGTGTAGACAAATATTTAATTTAATTTTTTTTGAAAGGTGAAGAAAATTTTATTAATTTGATTCAAAAGAATTGACAGGAATCTAATAAAGATTCAGAAAAAGACGACTAAAAAGATAGTTGAATTAAGTATTGATGACTAAAAGAAATTCTATGTATCGACTTGAGGGGATTGCCGCGGTCTACATGATGTGTTACAAACGCCTCATCCCAAGAAAAGTAAGAGGAAAAGGGCCAGATTGCCGCGGTCTACTTTTGCGTTTACTGCTGCTGCTGGAAGGGTGCCCACTAGTTGGTGTTCAAATGTAATATGTGTTCAAATGCATTTCCTCTGACCCTCGTCATGCCCTTGCTCCTCAACGCCGTACACTGCAAAACCATCAAAAGAGACGGTAACTCTCACTCCTCTGCCCATTAGAATCAGTTCTTCAATTTATTTTTATTTTTATTTTTTTTGGAAATATTTGAGGAGGCGGCCATGTAGTTTTCCTTTGTGTTTCATTTTCAGCATCAAAAAGTTTAGGAACACAACTTCCCGACACAACTTTGAACAAAATTGGATTTGGAATTGCCCGATGTATGTGTGGATCCATGTGCATCGAATAGCTCAGGATGCAGTTGTGTTCCTAACATTGCTCTTTTGGTTTGAGTACAAACCATAGTTTGTTCTCTGAGCATCGTTACTCGAAATTTTTACCCAAATTTGAGTACAATTGAAGAAGAAAGCTTCTTTCGTATGGACCCAAATAGCATAAGTTCGAGTAAAAAGTTCGTTAATGGTGTAGTTGTATATTTGTATGAACTCAAGAACTCTAACCATAACTTGGAGTAAAAGCGTTCATTAATGCATGATTGTAAATTTGATATGAACTTAGTATAAAGTTTGAGTAGTATATTTGGGAAGGAGGAAATAGCCTTGAAAGATAGAGAGTAAATTCTATCCACCATTGGTGGAAATTCCATGGTTTCCACCACCGCCATGGGCACCATAAAATTGTTTTTGTTATAATCTGACCCGTTTATTTTGTAGGGTAAGTAGAGTATTATGTCCATGGAAAAAATCAGCTTGATTGGATATCGATAGGTATATCAAAACTTGAATTTTGGTTTACAGAATTAATGGTTATAGATTATGAAGTTAAACTATCCATGACTGTCCATTTCCTAAATCGAAATTCGATTTTTAATATACCTATTGATATTCGATCAAGCTCATTTTTTGCTTGAATATACTATTATGTGGGTCCTACAAGATGAACGGTTCAGATTATAACAAAAAATGTCTAGTGGAGCCCGTAACGGGCAAGCCGGCTATGGTTTCCACCACAAGTGGAAAGAATTTTCTATTTGAAAGATATTAGTCTCACTCGTTCTGAGTTGAAAGATGAATAACTTTCGAACTCATATAGGTTTGAGCAAGGACATGAAAGAGGTTTATGTGGATTTTTACCAAGATTTTGTTTTTTTAGTCAAAAAAGGGTACCAGACGGAGATGCTTACTATTGACTATAACTGAGTCTACCTTTCGGGATAAACTAATTTTGACCAATTTTTTTTTTCAAGGTATGGTCTTTTTCATTGTGATATGTTAGAGTAATTTAAGGACTAGTTGAAGATTTGTTCTGCATTTTGATATATTTATTTGTATACTATTCTATAGCAGCTCAATTGGTTTGACGGAAGCTCGTAATTGGTTATTTTGATTCAATTTGTTCTAATTCTTTGTATTGAATATTATCAATATTTTCTGTGATTTTCTAGAATATCTGTCACTTATGGCTTACCGTACAATATGACACCATATATGCACCCATTCCCATTTACACTTAAATTCCAATAACAAGGGATAGTTCCTTAAGCATGTTCGGCTTACACATTCCCTCCATTCGGCTTACAATATGACACCATATCTACACCCATATTCACTTACACTTAAATGCCTAATGCATTTGGTTTGAGGTTTTTTTTCCCCTTCTCCTCTTTCAATCTATTTTCTTTTTCAAAAAAAAAATGTTGGTGATATAAGAAAATATAGAAGAAGCTAGAAAACAAAATGTCTGTTTATTGAATGTCATTCAATACAAGCATTTGTACTAAGGCATTGTCCTTACTATATTTTGGTTTTGGTATTAATTTTATTTTTGTAATTTTTACTCCAACTAGGTTCGAGGTAAACTTTTTATACAGGTCATTTATCTCGAGAAGGGGAGTTTAAAAAAAGTTTTACTAAAGACAAAAAATACCAAACAAATGTCTTTCTTAGTGTTGTCCTGTATGATTTTTTTCTACTTTGATTTACATTTTTTTACTATTTTGATTTATTTCCTCAAGACAAATGATTAATCACAAAAGTTATGACAATATAGTAAATAAAAAATTATTAAAATTTAATAATAATACCGAAAAAATACTAGAGCAAAAAATAGGAAGGATAGGTCCTTTTTTTTAAATTTTTTTTTACAAAATTATAATATTTTGTTAAAGGGGTAAAATTGACAAAAAAGTCAATGTAATTATTATGTCCCCTTAAATTTTGAAAAAATCAATATAGGCACAATAAATTAAGACGGAGGGAGTATTTTGCAAAAGTTAGACCAAAATTTGTTTTAAATAATGTAATCTCCTATCCGAGACAAATCAATAATTTACAAAATATTAACACAAAACCATCAAATTTGCCACAAACCAATAATTGGCAAAATATTGACACAACCATTAAAAAAAAAAAACTGTGGCAGTTCAAAAAAAACGACCGTTGTCTTGTGGCCTTGTTGATGAAGTAATCCAGCTTGGAACGATTGCACCGCCTTTAAAAAAACAGGCATCAGCCGTCCGATCTCAGACCGTAGCTTAATCCTAGCCGTCTATCGTTACCGTACTCAACCTATGAATCCCGCCTCACGCACTCCCCTTCATTCGTTTTGCTCTCTCTCTCTCTCTCTCTCTCTCTCCAGAGAATGGCTCCCCCAAACCCCTCCCTACTTCAAGCCCCAATAACCCCAGGCCAAACAACGCCGCTCTATCAAAAACCCTAGACACCCCCATGCCATGCTCAACCACATTCACCAATGGACAAGACCCCTAAAGCGATCTTGGATCCTCTTCCAGAAGATGTTGGGGTTTTGCTTTTTCTGGCCTTTCCTGAGTTGAAGCGAATCGAAGGCAAGAACAGACGTCAGGTCTCCTCCTCCAAACGACGCAGCGGTCTCATGAAGAAAGCCAGCGAACTCTCTGTCCTCTGCGATGTCGATATTGGCCTCTTCATCTTCTCCGGCCGCGGCCACCTCCACGAGTTCTGCAGCGGCGACAGGTACCGACGATTTATTCCATCTAAATCCCCCTAAATTCCCAACTTGTTTTTTTCCGCACTCATTTCATCTCATGACTGCTGCGACTATATTGAGAATTCAAATTTTGAACATCTATTCTCTCTCTCTCTCTCTCTCTCTCTCTCTCTCTCTCTGTGAGTGCGACGACTCCCTCCTCTCTCTCCGAAAATTCAGTGGTAGCTCCGTCGATGGCTGATCGGGATGCCGCAGAATCCTACTTTGTCTCCCTCCGTGAAGGCATAGATCTCCGCTCCTATTTCCGTCCGGACAACCAAACTACGACTTCTGCTTCTCCTGTCTCTTCTTCCCCCTCTCATTTTTACAGGTACTGGAGCAATCAGAAAGTTTTTAAAATTCATTTCAAACAATCATTTTCTTTGTAATTTTGCAGTCAATTTAATTCCTTCTATTTATGGTGTCGTGTTGTTGTCGTAAACTGAGGTATGGTGATAGCCCTTAGCCCTATAATTAGGGATGAAGGGTGTGGCATATGGTTAGGGAAGAAGAGTGCGGCAAAGCTGTGGGAGGAGAACGCCTACCAGGGTTTGAAAGAATGCCCTACTACGTGATTATTTTTTTCCTGGAGAAGTAAACATATTTGGCTTTGTTAAGCTTTGTATTTATCGGTTTACTTGCTAGATTAATTGCTTTGTACAGATTCTTCTTCAATCATTATGCAATTTTGAAGGTCATGCTCTTTTTCTCTCTCATACTCACACGCACAGGCGCTCTGTTAAATTGAATCAACTTATGTGGTACAAGGTGTGAAATCCCTTAGTTTGAGCATCTAAATTAGTTGTTTAGATACGGTTTTTAGTGAATTATGTGGGTCTAATAGTTCCTGATTTTTATTTCGTGTTGTCTCATGGTTGTGATCGATCTTTAGTTTGGTTCCTCCTTTCCATTTGGAATTTAAAATTGGAGCAAAGTGGGTCGTGTGTTATTTGTTCAAGTTCTAGCATTCCCATGACTCTCTAGAAATGAGTTTTGTTTCTGATTACAATTTGCTATATAAATTACAGGGCATTTAAATAGCGGAGGTTGGTGATGAGGAAAGAGCACATACTTTATTTTTAACGGCAAGAGCACATACTTTTTGACAAGGTATAGATTTTTTTTTTTTTTTTATTGCAGTTGGGATTCATTTAACTTCTACACAGTTCTTTAGATAGTTTCTTAACTTTTTGTGCATGCTTTTGTGGGTTCTTCATGAACTACAAGTGTTACTACAAGATGGAGTATAATGAAACTCTTAAATTGGGAAATGGGTTTTTAGTTGATCATTGAAACTTGATTGCACATAATTTATTTCTTGTTGGGCTTCTCTTGAAGAGTTCGAAATTAAATGATCCTTGAAATAGTGAGAGAGTCTTTGAGTTATTTGTTTTGTTTGTACTATCTTTGCTATATTCATTTTTTAGCCAAATCGCATAATGGATTTATGAATGGGATACTTTCATTATTTTTACTAATTATGAGCTGAGTCATCATTCGTTCCAATAAGGCCAAATTGAGTTACTAAAAAATGGATAGTTTGTCTGCTTAATGTTCAGAAAACCTTAATTTTATAAGGGTTTATGTGCTTATTTTGTTCTTAGGTAAGGTGTAAGCATCTCACTTATTTTTTGTTTCATTTCTCCTGGAAATATATGGCGAAGTGGGACAATGGATGGAAATCCCTTTTGATGGTATATTCCCTTTCCCACATTTGTTTTCCCTTTTGTTTTGAGAAGTTAGGAGCATGGAATATTGATTTTACTTTTCTCTTGAGCTATAGTGTGTGAGTGGTTAGCCACAACCATTACAAATATGTGCTGATATCCAAATTAGTGGACCCTTTTGATCAGATATCAGATATCCCTTCTAGATGAGAAATTCCATGGTTAACTATTTTCTTTGGGTTCATGCAAATTTAATTTGTTGTGTTATCTTGACGTTGTGGAAAATAGTTTGCTAATGCACTAGGGAACAAAGACCATTGTTGAATAAATTAGGGGCTGAATCATTGCCTATTTGTTGGGCGAACATCATCAACTAACATGTGTCTTGGGCTTTCCTTTGGACATTGCATCAACATAAATATGCATTGGTTCTTTGCTTCTATCATCATCAGCAATTTGTTTGGCTTTTACTTCGTCATTGCATTTCACGTGATGGTTTTGTTGGTGCAATCCAATTTGATGGGAAGTATATTTGAAGTTTGTATTGCTCTAAGATCGATATTGTACGCATCTAAATTTTTTTTATGAGGTAAAAATATTTCTCTCCTTTTTTGGTTTTTGTTCAACTTCCATGATTTCAGTGAAATCTATTCTTAAACTTCCAAGGAATCCCTTCACTAGTTTCAATCTGATTTTGAGTTTTTTATGATGATTTTGTTTATTCTTTTCAAGAATAGTCCTGTGTCTGTGTGGTGCCTTTTCAATTTCATCTTTGCATGGTTAGGTGCTTCCTGCAATATTGATAGCGCTAGGTTACCGCATTGAAATTATGACTTTCTCTTTTTCCAATCGTGTAAATGAACTGGTTTCCATTTCATGAATTTTTATGCTTAAGTTTTATCCATGCTTTTTGGTTAATCGTTTGAGAAGGTTGTAGTCTATAGAGTGAGTATTTTTTGTTTAGACAAAATAATGCTAGCCAACCATGACTCTCTTATGTTAGCCAAATTATGTCTCCTTTGTTTTCTCTATTTTATTTATTGGGTTTGGGCAAATTGTGTTGTACATGAGTGCAACGAACAAGAGTGGTTGGTTTGTGCATTTGAAGAAATCTGGTGGAGTTCATTTTTTCATGCAAATCTATTTTGTTTTCCCAAATCTCCTTTCCTACGTTGTTGTTAGGACTATGCATATCAGTAGATGAATACTTCATTCATTATTTTTATTACTCCGTTTGGTAAAATATCTCATCTCTTCATTGACTCTTGTTTTGCATCTTCATTTAAGTTTTTCCAATGCTCTTTGTCTTTGTTTTTTAGGGGTAAGTTCTTTATTATTTTGGGTACTTCAGAGGTCAAACATTGTGATCAAAAGTAATTTGTTGGTAGCCTTTCTATGGACATCTTTTTGGAGACACGTGTAACTCATTCCTTTTGAAGTGAACCTATAGCATTGCTACTATGAGTAGGTCATGCGATTCCATTGCCTGTTCAAAATGTTTGCTTTTAGTTTACTTTGTTTTTCAGGTTTATATGGAGGCTCATTGGTGATTGGTTGTGCGGGATGATATAATTCAGGTGGTCCATTACGTATAAGTTTGTGGTAAATAGTGACGTGATGATTTGATTTAGGAAAATGGCTTCATTAAACGTTAAGTTCTTTTGCAGGTGAGGTTGGGAAAATGAACATCTTGATTGCTTGAACCCTCTATGGCTGGAGATATCCGTGATGATGAAGTATAGGTGGAGTTCTTTGATATGGACAAAATATTAAAGGCAACTCAAATTCAAGGTGAATAAAAGTCCTGCAACATAAATCTGATGCTTTTGTACAAAGTTAATTTTTTATTGCTTCGATTGTTTGATTGTTGGCTTCAAAAGGGTAGACTGGAGAGGGCTAGGATGTGTAGTGCAGGATTAGGCTGCAAATGGTAACGGGTTTGGGCAATTTACAAGGGTTTAGAATTGGGGGATGGTGGAAGGAGTCGAGTTGGATATAGCGTGCTAGAAAATGAAGTTATGCAACATGAATGTGATGCATGACTTTTTTTTTCCTTCAGCATTCAACTGCAATGCATGGCTTTTTAGATATTGATTTACCTATATGGGGCATAAGGTGGAAATCAGGTAGACTAAGGTGGAAATCAAGTAAACACGCCAAAGTAGTTTGTATGTGTTCAGTTTATGTAGCAAATTAGTGGTGTTATATTGGTTTGATTTTGAGGTACTGTTTGGATTTGTGTAGAAGCTTAACGTAGTATAGTTATTGGGAATAGGGCTTTCAAGGGTTTGAAGACTTGAAATCATGTTTTAGTTGTACCAAATTTCAAGTAGAACCTGGGGCGAATAGCTTTTTTTGTTTGCTAGGATTCTATTTTAAAATGGAATTTCTGTGATTTTGAGTTGTGGAACCGGGGTGAATAGCTTAACAGAGTAATTACTAAAATCATTCTAAAATCAATAGTGACTATGCCTGGTATGTTAAATCATACTAAAATTGTTATATTCATGTACATGTCAGGCAAAGTATTTTTTCACCACTTGACTGATTTGGGTGGTCTCTCTCCCTCCCACACACACACACACACACACAAAAGCATGCACATATGAAAGTGCTAAGCCCTCTCTCTCCCTCCCACACACACACACACACACACACAAAAGCATGCACATATGAAAGTGCTAAGCCCTTGGAACTTTAAGTTTATGTTATTGTCCTATTGGCTATTACTCACTTTCAGATCTGCTTGAGCTGGCTCAAATTTCCAGCAGTGGTGCTAAATTTTCCTTTTATTGTGACCTTTTTGTTTAGTGGTTCAGTCAGAAGATCCTACGAACACAGAGGACGGAGTAAGAAGATCTTACGAACATAGAGGATGGGAAGGTTGATGTTTCTTTTAGGGTAGTCAAGCATAAGCAAGCTTCAAAATCTAACGAAAAAAGGTACCGAACTGTGATGTTGAGGCTAATATGTCCATATGTTTGGGTATCATTCATTATTTAACGGTTGCGTTGTTTGTAATGTAGTTGAATCTGCAGAACATAGGAAAGCCACAACAGCTTTGAGTGATACAGCTAATGGAGGAAGAGGTTCAGATAAGCAGATGTACCTTATGCTTCGCGTAGGTAAGATCATGGAGTACAAGCTGGGGAAGGAAACATATTAATATAGTCATTTTTAATTGCTCTTTTTTAGCTTTAAGTATAATGTTTTTCTTTACTCTTTTACGATGCTCTTGGTTCTTAGAGTTGTCATTAACATGAATATAAAATGAGTTCATTTAACAGCTGAAAAAGATTTGGTTGCAAAATTGTAATCTAAGTGGATTGCTAGCTTATTGCTGAACGATTCTATGACACGTTTCTCTTACTGTGGCAGTATTGGTAGTTCTGCGAATCTCATATGATGTGTTTGCAGAGTTGTTGAAAAGGGTTGCAAGGAAAGTCATATTGGGTGAACGTAGGAAAGCCACAACAGTATTAGCTTGGTAATGCCGTTTTGTTTTCTTGTTGTTCATAGCTCAGGCGGCAGGACCATTTTTTTTTCCCTTGCTGTTCATATTTGAGGCTACGGGACAGGTCTTTTTTACTTTGTTGTTGTCTGTCTTTGTTTCTAGCCCATTTGTTTTTCATCTTCATGTTAATGTGGTTGTATGATAAGTAATATATTTGTCGTCAACTCTTACTACAAGTCAATCGTTAGCTTTTCTAAAATAATGATTTCTTTCTTTCTGTTCTAGGTTTTTATACTCAACCACCTATTGGAGGGACTGTGGGAGAGGATGCATGTTTGGTGAGTCCAAATTCCGCCGAGTGCAATCTCTCTTGCATTTTATTTTTATTTGATCAATGTACGAGGTTTACTACTGTGTTCTCTTGCATTACACAGATTGCCGTGTTCTCTCCTGTGCTTTAACCGGGTGACGTTGCGCTTTCATCGGGTGCCACTTCTCCGATTGAGGTATCTCTATCTCTCTTCTTGGCCGGCTGGGATGCCGTTTATGTTTTTGGACTGCTTTGTGGCTGGGCTGCCACTTAGCTGCTTTTTCTGCTGCATTTGCTGCCATTTAGCTGTTTTTTCTAGAGTTGCATTATTACTTTCAGATTTCTTACTTATGGTTCTCTTTGTTTTCCTCTTTATTGATTGTGGTTATGGTCATTGTATGTTTTGCCATTAAAAATGGAAGAAACATAGAAAGAGAATTTTTTTTTTTTGACACACCATTGCCACTATACATTTCTATAGTACAGTATCAATGTTCTAAAAGTCGCTATGCACTAGTTGGGGGGCCGACCACCTTCGAGCTTCGAGACCTTGTAATCGGCACATAACAATTAGTAATCAACAAATTAGCGTGTTGCAATTAGTCAGCGTAGCAAAAAGTCGGATGACTCGGATCTAGTCACAAAGGCCCTTCCAACGATTAATTGGCAATTAATTCCTTTTTTTAGAACACTGTGCAGTTGCAGGATCCTACCTTCAGGGTGGGTCGTAATGCAACCGATCTTTCTTCCAAGGCTATGTTGCGATTGCAAAGCTCTCACTCTCTGAACGTGCTTTTGATTTTAGAATTTTTTCCCAAGTATGATTTGAGATCCCTCTAGGTATGTTCTTTGTAATTGCTGTCTTAGGTTTTTTTTTTTGTGTTGTTTTTTCAATGGTAGTTTGGCTTTGGTTGTTTAAGTGAACTTTATCTGTTAGTGACCATGGAATGCATATCACTCAAACCTTAGTTGGAGGACTCCTTGGTTCTTCGGTGGTATAAAGGCATAGCAAGGCTCAAGGATATGAATGTTACTGCAAATCAATTGTTGATATTCAAGTAATTTTTTGCTGCAGATCTTTAATTCACCATGAGCTTGAGTTTACCATTCAGATGGTAAAACTGATGCTGCCGCCAGATGGTAGGGTCCTGGACCTATTCTGTATAACAATCACCTTTTAAGTAGTTGCATCACTTAATAACACTCAAATATTGTTGCCTTTTTCTTCTCAAAAACCATCACATTGTATGACAGGCTGAGTGTGGTAGTTACAAGTTTTATGCTTTGGACCACAAATTGGTGGACTACTCTGCCATGAGCGGGTTACTTCTTGGCTAAGCTATGTTCAACTTATGAAATGCCTCTGTGGTAAGTCTGGTGACTTTCAACATTGCATCCTGTGACATCATGCTCATGCTGGTGCTAGTAGCTGTCATTTGATATTTTTACTTAGCACACCCTCCATTCTTTGGCCTCAATAGATTTTTGGGGTGGAGGGTGAGGCTGCCTGCATGCTATCTTGCTCTACTCTGCTATAGCTGGAGCCTTCTGCACAAGGATCTTTTGTTGTACTTCTCCAATAGCAAGCAAGTGTTTTGTTTATGTGCTTACTATGTAAATCATTTCCTTAGTAATGAACTTTGTCTCCTATTCTAGTTTTTGTCCTTCAAATTTCTCCAGGTACAGTTTCTTTTTGGGTTCATTACGCACTTTCTTTCTTCCAACAAGAATCAAGGGTTTATAGTTTGAGGATTTGTTTATTGTCACGGAAAAGGTTGGCTGCATATGGTTTGTTCTCTACCACATTCGTGAAAACGGTTATTTCCTAAATAGCATTTGTACGAAAACATCATTTGATTTCTTTTTGAAGGCTATCAATCTACTGAAATCCTTCAATATATTTTGACTGTTTGATATAATATCCTCTCAGGGAGCCCCTTCAGGACATGTGACCATTTACATTTTGTTTTAGGCGACTCAACTATTATTAGTTGTGAACCTAAGTTGGCTGGACCTCAGTATGATTTTCGTCAGGGTACTTCTCCTTTTTCTCCAATTGTTTGTGAAGAATTTTTGTGTCTATATATTCAATCTTAACCTTGGTTGCACGAAGTGGGAGCGGGGCAGCGGAGGTACCTAGAAGCTCCCAAGGTTGGGAGCGCCTATGTATGTTTTATTATATATATATATATATATATTTTAATTTTTGTGGGTTAATATGAAATTGAAATTACTAAAAATGTTTTTATTTTGATTTTTGTGGGTTAATATAAAATTACTTAAACTATTTGGGTTACACTGTAATTATACTTTTATAACTCAAAATCCTACATCGACTACACTATTCAATTACTCCACTCGTCTTCCAAGCCCTAGGTCGCCACCAGATCTCATCCTCCTCCCTCTCGTCTCTCTCTCTTTCTCTACGTGTCACTCTCTTTCTGTCGCTATGTGTGTGTGTGTATATATATATGTACATAACAATGCAGCTCAGTTTTTTTGAAAAACTGTGTATGTGTCACTCTTTTATTGGTCCAAATGTCTCCTTTAAATCCTAACCATTGAAATGCCCTCGGTCTCATCTTACCTTTCAAAACAATCCCCATTCCTGTTTGTCGGACCGCTTTTCCACCATCTCTCCTAAAACCAATCGGTATTAGTGAAGGCTTCAATTAAATCTTTCATGGCATTTGACATCGCACCTGCAAGTCTGTTTTTAGAGCGGTCGCAGGGAGTGGCATTGTGTAACCAAATCCATGGGGGCACTTCGGGCCCAACAATCCCTCCCTCACGATGACGCTCCTGCGACTCGAACCCATGACTTCTTGGCTCTGATCTCTTGAAGCCAACCATCTCTATTTCCAGTCATAGGATCAAAATCCAATGGTCCTAAATAGTTTGAAAATGATTCGATGGCTGAGATGAATTTGGACAAAAATCCAACAGTTTGTTATAGCTCTCAAGAATTGAGATGACGCGTGGGTTTTGTTTTGGAGCACTCAAACCCCAAAACCTCCATTGCTGTCAAGAAATTCAAAATTCAAACCTTTCTATTCCAAAATCAAGTACATAGCTTTCTCTCTATCACAAAAAAAAAACACATCGTTTCTCCCTCATCCAACACCCAAATCAACAATCACTTGCAACGCCAACTGTTTGCCCAACCACACCCCTTCCCTCCCATAGACCCGTTCTGGCACCCATGGTTATGTTTAGTAAGTTTTTTTTTTTTTTTTTGCACAAAGAGCAATCTGCACATATTTTTTTGTTCCTTTCTACTTCTCTTATAAACTGATTATTTTTCTTTTCTTATGAACACAAAGGTTATCAGGAACCTTCGAGGGCATCCGTGGATAGTCAATTTTCTGAAAACTATATGTTGGCGGATGTGGAAAGGGTAAAATTCAATTCCTCAGATTTTGTTTTCTTTGTTGACTGATGCGGCTTAATATGTTTGTAGGATATGGACGTTATGAAATTGTGACATTTAAAAACTCTAGACATTTCTACCATTTGAACAAAGTTTTGTGATTAAGTGCTGATAACTTTTCCCGGTATCGTATTGCACTTGAATCGTTGTACATGTTTTTGTGATGATGTACGATTAAACATCAGAACTCTAGTCAGGTGTTGTGTTTTTTTGATGGTTGTGCTATGTTTGGCACTTGCAGTTCCAAACATAGCACAACCATGTTCTTATTTGGTTTTGTTCAAATGATTTTTTTATTGATTGGAGGAAGGAAAACCAGATACAATATTTCATATGACTTCATTGCTCGATTTATAAACTTGGTCGGTCGGACAGAGGTTTCCCAATTAGGAATTTTGCATACGCTTTGTCAATGACACTTTATTTGTTTCTTTTCTGATGGCTTAATTAGCATTTTTATGGGTTCTATTTTGGATTTTCGATGTTTGTAACAGGTTGCCAAATGTCTACCACCTCCTAGAAGTCATTATCATCAATGCTATTCTTAAAGCCAAATCTTGAACTTCAAATTATGGTAAATCGGTGATTTATGTTCATTAGGTTTGTGACTCTCTTATAATTCTTTTAAGTTTCTAAATTTTCATTCATTGAGTTCCGCTCTTAATGCTTTATTTTTCTTTTATGAGTTGGTGGATTTTCGTAGTTTGTTTGCTTTGATTTTGAAGGTTGAATCACAACTGGAGCTTCGAAGTATCGGTGGGGGGGCTTTGTGTAAGTTTTTTTTCCATTCATTTTCTCATGCATTTTGACTCCAAAGTGGTCTTTAGTAGTGCATCTTACAATATACCGACCTAGTTGGATACTGGTACGTGATCACTACGTGTTTGGTAAAAACCTTTAGTGAAAAATCCATTTTGACTAATATTTCTAAGTCATCAATTAACCTTAACGAAGAGTTTAAGCATCTAAATCCTTCACTAGATAGTATTTTCATTTCTTTTCTAATTGATACGCAATTCTTTGATGCCATTCAAAATGGTTGATGTGAGTAACTGTAGAAAGACTTCCTTAATACTTGAATATAAGTTGTTCAATAGTTTTGAGTGGAGGATTGTTAATTCCATCAAAGATTTGCTCTATTGTGACCTTATATCATTTTTTTAAAATCATTGTATGAATAGCTGAATACACTCAAGTTGTTAGGTTTAATGTTTGCGTTTTCTCCTCTCTCTCTCTCTCTTCTTTTTTCGGGTACTTCGTATACACGTCTGGTGGAACATAGAGCTATCCTAATGGCTTAAAATGCTTTTGTTTATATGTTAATCTAATTCCTGTTATATCCTAAACCACTAAGTCTAAAAGTTTGTCTGTGAAGGAAATCTATAAATGATCTTCATGGGATTTTTACGGGAATCACAGCTGATGTAATTGTTGTCTCTGTGCATTAAAAAGCAAATTAGAATTGTATCAGTATCCCGTGAATCTAAGCAAGGATTCAGATGTGTATCGAGGTATGTAGCTGTGGTTCGGTCTTTTCATTAGCCTGTTTAGGCTGCTCTAGACCTCTAGAGACAAGGCTCATAGAACTCTTTACTCTCTACTCAGATCTGTATAACAATCTCTCTATATATGCTTTACTATCTACTCAGCTCTGTATAACAGTCTCTCTATATATGCTTTTTTGACTGCAATGGTATACAATTTCAACCTCTTCATGAAAAAACTACGATGGGATTTTTTGCATTTCTTTGTTCTTCCTTTTTTGCATGTATTTGTTATTGACTCCAGCTCACTACATGTTTGATGGAATGCCCCACTATATGTAGATGTCATTGGTTTTTTGACAAATTGGTTGTTGCTTACAAAAGAAATGTTTACAATGTTGGTCAAATTGGGTAAACTGAGACTTTTTTTCATTCTTTTCAATATGCTTCCTTAATATAGGTTCTTGTGAGTTGCCGACTTTAGGATAAGCATTCCATTTATAACTTTCGTACATTCCAGGTACATTGGTGATTGTATGGGTTAAGGTTAGGATTATAATCACCCTCTAATGCTGAAACTTAGATAGATGAGCACAAATTCACCATGCAATTGTTCTTGAAGCTGATTCATTTTTTTCTTTCCAGGTACAATTGGTGATTGTATGGTTTAGGGGCAAGATTGTAATCACTCTCTAATGCTTTCATCACTAGGACTATGATCATCCTCCTAATGGCTAAAATGATTGCTATATTAATTCGTATCCAATGAATTGCTCTTCTCTCATCCAATTGCTGAAAATAATTTCTCATCCCACTTCAATGTCACCTAAAACTCACTCATTTTGAAATAAAGCTCTCCCTGACCAAGATCTCCTTCCTTTGGCACTATCTTTCCAAGATCTCCCTTCCCTCTCTCCCCTTCTCTTCTAGTTTCAATTCAAGACGCTACAAGTAGGGATCTCAAATTCATTTCATGTCTTAGGTTTATTTCTTGAATCTTTTCCTTTTATAGGTTTTGTCGTTGAGATGTTGGCTGAAGATTTAGCTTACCCATGTTATAGATGTAACTCATTTGTTCCATTGGTGGATTCAAAGATCATTCGCAGAATAAGGTTGTGAATGGCAAAGCATCTCTAATCTTATTGTCAACGGGAAATGCTAGCAGGAGAGTTGCCTGCTTGAACAAGTGTTATGGTGTACTTTACCTTAACGAGTGTATATGTGAGAAGGGCAGGAGTTGTTTGAGCTTTTTTTTTGGTGGGTTTAGTATGTGATAGTTATGTGAATGCAACATGTTTGCATTGATATTGTGGAAACTTGTTTGTTTAGTATGTGATTATTTGATGGATATTTGGATCAATCTACATGGGGCCTGAAAAACAACTTGTTTTTATGGATATTGTGAAAACTTCATATCCGGCCCAAAAGCAATTGGGAATGAGTGGAGGGTCCTTCATGTTATTAGGTGATTTCTAATTCCACACCCAAGCATTGGGGGACTGTTCTCCCCCGCCGAGGCTGGCTTCTAAAATTAGCTTTACCCCTCATTGGCTATTAAGTGCCTCCAGAATCCATATATATATATATATATATATATATATATATATATATATATATATATATATATATATATATATATATATATATATATATATATATATATGAGCTCAGTTCTTTGATGCCTTTGATTCCGTATTAACTTGAAAATTATAAAATTTGGTTCTTTCACCTCACGTCGTGGCAATGAACTGGTAGTTCAGTATTGTAGTTTGGTTTTATGTGTGTGTTGATTACACTTCGTTCAAACATTTCAATATGGTACAGGTGTGTCAAAAAGAATTCTGTTTCGTCCAAGGGCGGGGCTCTTGATTCCATGTTGCTATGAAGAGAAGCCAACTCCAGGATGTTGGTGATTGGACCCTCAAATTTTAACCTTTGTGGCGATAGTTATTTTGGGTATGCTGTGTAACTTCATGCGTAAATAGTGGCAAGGTTGTGTTCGTCCAAATTTCTATTAAATATTTTATTATCTCAAAAATTGATTTGCAGAGATAGGAAGAAATCGCCTGCTACAAATTGCACTCCTTACAACCCAATTGGTGTTGATTTACTTGTGAGCACGAGAAAGGTTAATCACTCACCTAGAGCTTCCTCCTGTCAAAGAAGATGGGATACTGCCGGCACTCTTAATTCAGGCGCTATTTCAACATAATCTTGTAACTTGCTACTACTGCATTGGGTTGTTTTGGTCGGATATGGGAATGGAACTTCATCAGCTTAAATTCAAAGTTGCGGATTTTGAGAATTTTTTGTGTTGACCAATTTTGCTCTGTGGCAGTTGCCTACCTATACTGCCCCATTGTTTCTTGGTGATAATGACGGGGAGGGCAAGTCCTTGTATTCAAGCTCTCTGATACTTTTGAAAAAGATGTCTCTTCTCAATTTCTGGACAGCATCAAGGTACATTGCTTGAATATGCCTCTTCAGGAACTAATAGCCAGTTCTTAATTTGATACTCTTGGTCCAATAGTCAGTCTCTTCAACTTATTATTCTTAGTTACGGGTCATGGTATATGTGTGCATTATGAAATCGTTCGTCATCTGGACTGTAAGTCTTATTTCGCAGGTAGAAAATTCAAAGCGAAACCTCTATGTGGAGAGAGAGAGAGAGAGAGAGAGAGAGAGAGAGAGAGAGAGAGAGAGAGAGAGAGAGAGAGAGAGAGAGAGATTCAAAGCAATGAAAACGATATAATGGTGCATTTTGCAGAGAAGAAAAAATCTCAGACCTGGTTGCAGAGACAGTTTTTGAGGCAAACGAGTCAAGACTTCGATTCCAGCAACGAGGAAGAGTATGCAGCTGTGGTTGCAGCAGCTGTGGTTGCTATCAACTTGCTTGAAGAGTCAGGACTTCGATTCCAGCAACAGGGAAGAGTACGCAGCTGCAGTTGCAGCAGCTGCGTATGCTATCAACTTGCTTGAAGAGTTGAGCGTTGCAGAACAGAAAAGGAAGACTGAAGGAGCTGATACCTCTTTAACCAAGATCAAGAGTAGAACAGAAGATACAAGTACTAGGGTACCAGAAGCTGGTAGAATATCCAGACGGCTGTCAGGTAAGGATGTTGAGTTATGAGCTAGTATTTTTGTAGCATTGCATTTTTTTGCATAGAAATGTGGAACAGAAGCAGTTCGGTTTTTCTTCGGTCCGAAATGTCATAGTTTTGAATTTTTGAGACCGTAGGTACTGGTTTGGTTCTTGGTTTTTGTAGAACCAGAGTAAACAAGTTCATGAAAACCCCTAATGCATCTGAACAAATCTGTCTATACCAGATGAGCTTTCAATGACAAATTTGGAAATTCCAGTCAAGTCAGTGCCAGTGAGTGCGGAGAAAGATGAAAAGATACCTGAAAAACCTGTTTGTCCTGCTCCGTCGATAAAAAAGACTGCTAGTTTTGCAGATAAGCCCTTGGGCACCACTGCAAGTCCTGAAAAAGCTGTTCATCCTGCTCTGTCGATAAAAAAGACTGCTAGTTTTGCAAATAAGCCCTTGGACACCACTGCCAGTTGAAAGCCTGAAAGTGAGTTACCAAAGATTGAGCTCCCATCTGCCAAACCACCTGCATTCCAACCAACAGACTTCAAAAAGCAGAGTTCGATTAGACCTGGAATCGAAGAGACAGAGGCAGATGCTACTCTTGGTCCAATAGTCAGTCTCTTCAACTTATTATTCTTAGTTATGGGGTCATGGTATCTGTGTGCATTATGAAATTGTTCGTCATCTGGACTGTAAGACTTATTTCGCAGGTAGAAAATTCTTGTCTTTGTTATTCGCAAGTCGTGTACATAATATAGGGCATCTAGGGTCCTTTCTAACCGTTGGCACTGCACCATAGCAGTTCGTGCAAAAAACAGTTTTATACATTTATTGTATTGGTACAGCGGTAGGCCCTTTACTTTGTAGCATTCTTCTAAATTTACTTTCCTAAGGGATGACTTGCGGGTTCCATCACGATTGTTGATGACAATGAATTAGGAGGCGTGATCCACAATACCTAATGCCAGTTTCTTCGTCCTTTTGCTAGAATGGAATCTGATTATGCTGGGCTACCTGAAAATTTTCTTCTAATGAGATCAATCCATATGAACTTGCATCAAGTTCTGCTGAAAAGAAGCTTTGAAATGCTTACAATGAGAAGCCAGTCCTTTCACGCCCTCAACACAGCTTCTATCAGGTGGAGTACCAAATCCTCTTTTTTTGCTTACACATTTTCACTTATTATTATGTTTGGACTTGAAGGATGGGACCTTATGATTTTTACCTTCCTATATAAATGCAGGGCTCTAATGAGACTCAGCATTGAAATTTGATTTTTTATCCCACACTTTGGCTGCATTCTTTTAAACTTAACTTATTTTTTCTCCCCTTTTGGAACTTAAATGAAAGTAAGTAAAGTTTATCCATTCTTCTAAACTTAAACTTAATTGCCTAACACTCACACAATTACAAATAAGTTAAGTTTAAGGATGGGAAATAAGTTAAGTGTAGAAGAATGGACTGAATTAAAAAAGAAGAAGTTAAGTTTAAAAGAGCTCAGCCTTTGTATATTTTCCTTTAACCAATTTTCCTTCTACACTCAAATTAGTTCCTAGATCGCCAACATGGTACGTGTCTGCGTGACATGTCGTGTACTTGACAACATCCACAGTCTCAAGAAGTTGTACATCAATACACTTGTAATCAAAGAACCAAGGATGGCAAGCCAAGCCATGTGTTGAATTTACGTTATTACCCCCTGAAGTTTTCGTTGCTGTTTGGTCCTTGCATGTGTGGAGCTGGGGTTAGTTTTGATATTTCGCCTTTTGCTTGGGAATGATCGACCAAGCAATGCAAAATAGGTGCAAATCCAAGTACGGGTTCCAGGAAAAACGGCAGAAGATCTGGTGAAAGCACTTCTCTACTATCGCTAGGAAGAGCTTCAAACTATCCAGGTGAAATTTCTGGCGTGTTTTCCATTGCTTTGTTGGCAAGGCAGAAGTACAGTTCAACTGTTGTAGCGGCTGTTGCTGTCCTTGAGAAAAGACGCTCGATTATTGCTCCATTTATGTGTTCGTAATGCTGTGCGAACTGGGTTGAGTAATTTCTAGGGATTCAATCGTCAGTATCAGGTGTGTTTCCTGTTCTCGATTTTTTCCAATAGCTGATCAATTAACCCTACTGAATTTCTGAGCTTTCGTCCAATTCCTACCTCATTCAGGTTTGATTAGTTCTTTTCAATCTGTTTGTGATGATTATTTTGAGGTATTTTTTGGGATTTTTATAATTCGGTACGTTGTTTGTGTGGCTTTTTTGTGCATGACTTAAACCCTTGGTATTGATTTAGTAAATTTCTATTTTGATTGTTGTTTCATGGCAGTGGTAGTTCAAGTCCCTTTTGTGTGTTGGTTCTTTGTGAAACGTCGAAGCCAGATGGCTTCGAATAGAGTTTTTTATTGTGTGGAAAGTGCTGGTGGATTGAGAACAATTGCTGCTGTGTCGACTCATAGAGCCACTGGACACCTCTTCTACATACCATTTAGCAACTTTGTGCGTGATTATGGTGAAATTATTTGGTTTCCGCAGCTATGAGTGGATTGAAGTTATGAAATGATGGAAGCTTCTTATGGCCTCCCCCATGTGCAATTTACATTGGCTGCTGGTATGAAATATTTAGTTATGTGTTCTTAAGTATTTCTTTATTTGAATTAACAATTTGCAAGGGCAGAATATTATGGAAGAAGCATATCTGATCAGTTAGCTGTTGGCCCTCATTTTTGCACGTTGAATTGTTTTCAATAATATATTATATATAGATCAACCATTGTCATGTTTCAATATAAATTGACCTTGTACTTTTTTATTGCAAACCAAAAATCTAATCCTGTCATAAATGTATGCTGATACTTTTATCCGCACGAATACGGCAGCGAACACAGTTGACACCTTTATCCCATTTCACAACTAATCATGCAACATATGAGCATGGCAGTACAAGTAGTAGCACAACTATGATAGAGATGAACAAAGCTTCCAAAATTTTGTGGAAGGTACGCTGAAATTAATTGTTTTATGCTATAAACTTAGGTTTCTTATTCACAATTCATGAAATACTAGAGGCCGGAGCACACATGATGCGTGTGCAAGTCGCATTTTGAACAGTACCGATTTAGGATCAATGGAGAATTCCACCCCAATCTTGAAAGACACCTGTAAGTTGACACTAACACACTTCAATACAAGCACAGAACCCACACTATGCACAGAAAAAATGCAGTGGTGTTTACCTCTCACAAAGTACAGTGAATTAGTCAAATTTTGTACTGGGATGCCATTCAGCATACTCTTAGTCATTCAGCATCCAAATACAGTGGTGTTGAGCACAAATTTTGTCGTGCATTTGGTGTTTACCTCTCACCAAGAGATACAAGCAGGGAGGAAAATGGATCCCCTGATAATGATGCCATTCAGCACAAAATGGCATCATTATCTCCAGAATTTTGCTATACTTTTATCTCCAAATCATCTTACTACTACATTTGGATGTGGTCCTGATTGTAACTGTTTAAGAAGTCTGCTGTCTAAGCCCCTTCAGATGTGCTAAGCTCTGATTTTTCCGGATTATTGTTTTATCTTTGTTTAAAAATCTTAAAGATCATCTCTTCTTGTATGTCTCGACCTTATGTCCTCTTATTTTGGTTTCGAAATTAAACTCTTTTTAAGGAAGTTGCAAATGCAATATGCTAGCTTTGTCGGTAGTTTAATCTATTTGCTCTGTAAAATGATATTCAGATACAGCCCATGTGTGCAGAAGATGGAAGTGCGCTGATAGCGGAATTAGAGAAAATCTGAACCTTCTTCTTTGAAACAGCCTCATCTTCTTGATGGCCTTCTAAAACAAGAGCTAAAGAAGTTTGATGGCTTTGACAAATGAATGAGCAAAGAATTAGGAGATGTAAATGAATCACATGTGCAGGCCAGCTCTGGGAACTACTGGGAAACTGTTGAAGCTGAGGATGGAGTAGATGATTCTAGCATTTCCCCCCAGGTGGACTTAGACCCCTATACGCTGGGTCCCTCTCTATCGCAGGATCAGCTCTTTAGCATTATTGATTTCACCAAACTTGCCATACACAGGCTCGGAAATTAAGGTATTATGTACTGTTCTGGAATTTCAACGGTGATTTCAACGGGGTTATTGACTGTCTCACCTTTTCAGTAACAGTAACAATAAAATGAACGATCAAGGGATGTTGTATCACTAACTTTTTTTTTGGTTTTGTCACGTTGTTGATTCTCAGGTCTTGATTACAGGAAGATTTCTGATGAGTCAGTATGATGTGGAGAACTGTAAGTGATCATGCATGTTCGGAGAAGTAGAAGTTCTAGTACAGATAATAGCAGATGGCGTGCTTCGTTGCTATACTCCATCACACAAGGCTGGGAGGGTACCCTTTTATGTAACGTGTTCTAATAGGTTAGCATGTAGTGAAGTGCAAGAGTTTGAGTACAGAGTAAATAACAATGTTCAAGATGTGGATATTTTGGACAAATATTGTGGCAGTACGAATGAAATTGTTCTTATGCGATTTGGAAAATGTTATCCCCGGACTCTGCGAGTCCCCCAAGTTACACTGTTGAAGAATTCTCATCTGATTAGTAAGATCAGTTCTCTACTAAAAGAGGATAGCAATGAGTGGAACCAAAAGTTACTGCTTACCTCAGAATAAGAATTCTCTCCAGAGAAAGTAAAGGAGCAGATGCTACAAAAGCTATTGAAGGAGAAGCTACATGTATGGCTCCTTCAAAAGGTTACTGAAGGAGGAAAAGGCCCAACTGCCTAAGTGTATTGGATGAGGAGGGCCAAGGTGTGATACGTTTTGCAGCAGCACTTGGTTATGATTGGGCTATACCTCCCACACTAGCTTGTGGTGTTAGTGTCAACTTCCGTGATGTGAATGGGTGGACAGCACTCCATTGGGCAGCCTCATGTGGCTGGTAAGAACCTTGATTTTTGTATTGTTTATTTGTGTTAAGGAAGCATTGTAATGTGCACATAAATTGAATTGGGTCTCTAGGCCTGCCCTCTTTGATGCCATTCGGCTTTGATTTGGGGGCATGGTTCCGCAGCAAAACAGGTATAGGGGGTCACTGTTTCAATGGTATTCTGATAGCAGCTACTTTGTGCATATTGTCAAAAGTTAGGTCTGTCTCCAATCCTCTCCCGCACATATCCTCAATGATTGGGGACTACATGGGTTCTGTTGTTGTATAAGCGTCTTGCCTACATGCTCCCTCTGTCTTACTTTGTTGGTTCATTTTTTGCATCATTTTGTCTGTTATTTTTTGGCCGCTGTGGCCTTTAATTGGATCATTGAGTAATGTAATTATGGAACTTTTAAACTTTTTCCACCAATCAAAGGATCTCAAAAAGTGGAACTTTTAAACTTTTCCCACCAATCAAAGGATCTCAAAAAGTATGAGTGGACAAAGTTTCAAATTCGTTGTGCCCTTTGATTGGATCAACATATTATCTACTTCAGTGAACAGTGTTTTTGAAATGTGTTCCGCCAAACAAAAGATCTCAGTTAGTTCCAAAAAAGGAATAAAAGAGAAAATATGGACGAACATTTGAGATATCTGGGGTAGTTAAAATGCCCAAAAAAAGTAGGCTGGGGTGAGTGTTTGTTTCTTTACCGTAAGCATCTTGTGTTCGTTCGCTGGGACATGGGAGCTTATAGAAAATATGAGTGTCAGTAAATCTCATTGTATACCTTTCTCAACATTTAATTTGCTTTTTTGGGAAATCCTTCCTTTGCATTTCTTCTTATTTTTGGGGTAGTAATATCCTTCCTACTTTTTGTTGATATTAGGGAGATAATAGTTGGTTTCCTTATATCCCTCGGTGCAGCTCCCGGTGCATTGGCAGATCCAAATCCTATTTACCCCTCTGGACGAACAGCAGCAGATCTAGCTTCCAGCAATGGGCACAAAGGGATTGCCGGTTATCTGGCAGAATCTGCCTTGAGCTCTCACCGTACAACACTTCAGTTGAAAGATACCATAGAGGGCGAGGCCGTTGAAATTTCTGGCTCTGTACAAACAGTTTCAGAATGAACATCTACTCCCCAGTGGCGAGGACATGGCACATGGGTCACTGTAGGACTGCTGTTTGTAATGCTACTCAAGCTGCTGCTCGCATTCATCAAGTCTTCAGAGTGCAGTCATTCCAAAGAAAGCAGCTCAAAGAGTAAATGAAAATAAATTAGGAATGTCAGATATGAGTGCTCTCTTTCACTTGTTGCTATCAGGACTAGCAGGCTGGGACATGATGAGCCTGTGCATGCTGCCGCAACACGGATACAAAATAAATTCCGGAGTTATAAGGGAAGGAAAGACTTTTTAACACTACGGCAGCAAGTTGTGAAAATTCAGGTGTGAAATTGTTGTCTTGCTTCTAACAAAGTTATGGCTCTTTTGAAGGACCAAAACTGTATTTTGGTACTGTTTTCAGTTAGCTAGGAGAAGGAAACTGTTTGGAAACATTTTGAAAATGTAGCCAGAAAAGAATTATATGTCAGAAGAATTGAGGGAGTGTTGGAAACTTCATTGTTGGATATTTCTAATAGGTGTCCAAACTACCCTATGTATCAGTATGTTTCAAAGAACATGTTGAAATTCCATGCATTTCTGTATGTGTCGGTGGAAGCATCGGAAATTTGGGATTCCTCGTATGCTTTCTTTCAGTCTCCTATGAAACAGAAATATATTGGCCTTTTCAATGTCAATGAGATGATTCTGTTCCTTGGCTCTTTCCAATTGCTTATTCATGTTCTACCTCACCAATCCTTCTCATAAGTTTTCTTTGTTTTCTTGAAATGTATTTTGTTGTTGTTATGGTGGACATGCACATGTGAGAGGACACCAGGCGAGGAAGAATTATAGGAAGATAACCTGGTCTGTCGGAATTGTAGAGAAGATAATTTTGCGATGGAGATGGAAAGGGAGTGGTTTGCGGGGATTCAAACAAGAAGCACTTGCTTAGGGATTCAACAAACAAGATACATCCTCGACTGAGGATGACTATGATTTCCTGTAAGAAGGCAGGAAGCAAACAGAAGAACGGTTGCAAAAAGCCCTTGCCAAGGTGAAAAGTCCATGGTTCAGTATCCAGAAGCAAGGGATCAATACCGTAGGCTGCTAAATCTTGTCACGGAGATGCAGGGAACTGAGGTACCTCTACTTCGATACGCTTTATGCCACTTTTCCCAAATTACTTCGGTTACCTAAATCTCTTTGCACCTTTGTGAACAGTTTATGCTGAAAGAACTTGATTTCTGTGGCTTGGTGTTACATGTCTCTAGCATTTTACGTGAAGTTACAATGCAGTGATTTGTGCTTGTGTCTAGATGCATTCGACGGGCTATAACGCACTTGCACCTGTTTTACTAGAACTAGAAAACAACTCATAAACCTCCTGGATTTATTTTGTCTAGTGTGAAATTGAATCCGTGTCTGTGTACTCTAAGATACGCAGAGCACAGAATAGTAGGTCTCAAGAAGTGAATCCAGGAGCTTCGAAACGAGTTGATTTCGGCGGATGCTGAACTAGAAGATGCCAAATGTCTCAAAGAAATGATGGAGCAAGAGATTAAAGGCTATGAAGGCGAATTGGCCATGAACGAAGCTTCAATTCAAACCCTAGAGGTTTCGTTCTCTTGTTTCGCATGGTTGATTGCTCAGTCAAGCTTCTGATCAGATTTTTTCATATGAGATTAGGTTTCATGTGGTTTCTTCACAATTTTGCTTAGCTATTACTGAATGCATTCAAATGACTTCTGTTTAAATTAATCCTTCCAGGCTAGGGTTTCTCTGATTCAGGAGTAGATATCAGTTGCTGGATTTGATTTGGAGGCACTTGAGGTAATATTGGCTTTAGTTAGACATCAGTTGTCTCTTGTTATTGTTAGATTGTTTTGTTTTTCATTCTCTAATGGGGTTTGTTTTTTCTTGCTTGGAACGTACCGGCATATGAAACCCCAATTGGGTAGAATGAAGAAGGGGATTTGCGGTACAGATGTATTGCCTCCTTTTGGCTTAACTTAGTAATGTGATGTGGACACCCGTATTTAATTTTATATATTGAATAGGTTAACACTGTTGGAAATTATGTATGCTTGACTTAATTTGATCGGCCGTGCCCAAATTCGTTGCACATTGACCGAGTGTTGTTGGACCCGCATGTGTTGTGTAATGAGTGTTAGAAACAGTTATAGTTAATTCTTTTATCTGATTGTTAGTTTTGGGGTTCTTTGTGCAAGGACTTGTAACATGCAAGTAGAATAGTATCTTGATGCTTGAGGGGGGAGAGTGTAATTTTTACACTTAAAACCAACTACCACCAAAGAACTATTGTTCTCTTCGGCACTTCCATTTTGTGCTCTCTCTCTCTCTCTCTCTCTCTCTCTCTCTCTCTCTCTCACACACACACACACACACACACACGCAAACCCCAAATCACCTTCCATCTTTCATCTTGCTTGGGTATTTTGTCTCTACATCAAGAAAACTCAGAGGGATCAAAGGATTCTCTCATGCTTGTGGGCTCTCAATCATCAACATCATCTCACTCATCTCTCTTGGTGTGCTAAGATTTGAACTAATCTATGAAAGACTTATCTCTAATTTAGAGTCCTTAAAGGTTTGGTTTTGATTAAATGTATATTTTTGCTTGGGAATGTAATGGTAAGGCTATATTCTACTCTAGAAATAGGTTGAAGTGTCCTTTATGTGAATTCATACAAGAACTGGTGTTTTTTTTTGGTGAAGTTAATGACAACTTATGTGATGTTGTGATGCCTTGGTGGTTGATAGAAAACCTTGATGGAATTGGAAGTGGGTCTCATCATGTTTCTAATCTTTCAGTTTGGACCTTTTGGTTAGACTAACATTTCAATGCATGATAAAAAGGAAATGGGGGTTTCAATCATTGTAATGTTTTAAACAAGTTTTCAACGGCTTCCCATGATTTTTGTGATGGATTTTTTTTTATTATTTTTAAGGCTTAATCGCATAGATTTTCTCAAAATGTGGTTACCAAAGTGAAGGATTTTTTATGAGAGAACATATTGTTTTTGCACTCTTTCACGTTTTGACCTTATATGGGAAAAAGTTAGTTAGATAGATGTCATATAAGCAATGCTTACTTGGATTGCCTAGGAAAGGGAATTTAGTGCCTACTTCTGAAGAGATCCCATATGGGATGATGTTCATTAGATAGATGTCAATCTCTCGGGGTACATACTAGTATATGTTGAGGCAGACAAAGAAGCCCATGGGAAGGAGATACATAACTACCGTTGTGTTTGTAACTTTGTGTTGCTTGATGAGCTCTGCATAAACGAGGTATCATATGTTTATTCATTGTGTGCTGTGACCAATACTGATCTTATTAGCATCTTTATTCAGGCTTGCAAGGGTCTGCGTGTAATTTATGCAAATACTAAAATAACACTTCTTCCGATCAAAGAAATGACTGATGTTCTCTCTGTGGAAAGCAAAGCAATTGATCTTTCCAGGGATACTTGGGTCAGAATGAAGATTGGAACGTATAAAAGAGATCTCGCTAAGGTAAGGACTGTTATGATTACTCTTAAGAGTAAAAGATGTTAGTGGTCCCTTGAAGTATTCAATTTGTAGCATTTTTTCTTCTCATATACCAATTTTCTAATTTTGATGTCTTAAATATGTAATTTGCATCTACGCGGTCCAAACCCCGCATACACCATTTTCATCTTTCTGTGCAATTTGCCGGTAATTTTAGGCGGGTGTTTTCGTATTTTACATGGAGCATCTAGTACATCCACCACGTACTTGTGGAGATGCAAATGAACCACAAAAGAAGCCCGACATTATGGAATTATTTGCGTAGAATAAAAAAAAAATAGTATTCTTGCTTATTTTGATGATCCGGGATCTTAGGGTTTAAGTAGGGACCAGAGGGATTAGGATTTTCTGTATAGCTTGACTGAATCAAGCATCAAAGTGCATGTGGATATTGCTTTACTATGTAAGTATCTGTTGTGTGCATGCATGAGTGGGTTTTACTCCATTTGAAATATTGGTGATTCAGTATGCTTCAATATGTAATTTAATAAGGATAAAGTTCTTTATTGGAAGCAGGGTTGGTCTGAGGTTCGCTATGTTCTAGATGCTATCAACTTTTGTGGGACCGTTCCTACGGAGCTTTGGCCCCCGCTAGTGGACCACTTTGTTTATTAATCCCACGGATTGACTTACAGGCCCTTGCAAATAAAATGGTAAAGTTCCCACTCGCTGATGAGATTCTTACTTGAAGAAGTTGAACTTTCTGCATTCAGTGTAGGGATACATAGCGTTTTCCTTACGTGATGTGAACTAGGTTTGATTTATTTTTACCAGGAAATAAAAAATTGTAAGGCAAGGATTTTTCTTAGACTGAGCAAATAAAAGGATTCTGGATAGTACTTATCAAGAAAAAAAAAAGAACAGAAAAGGAAGGATTCCGGACATTGAGCATTGAATTTGGTATTGGTATATTGTGGGCTCTTACCAGTCAAATTCTTTCTGTCTCAGGAACGAAGGGAAGTCCCAAAGAAGAAGGCATTTGTTCCACCTGCACGTTTTATGAATGTTGACGAAGCCAGGTGGACTTTCTTTTATCATCTCTAATAATTGGACCTGTGACGGAGTTCCATTAGTTTCTGCTGTAAGTTTTAGTGTGCATTGCTTTCTTTTGTATCTTAAGACCAATCCATATATGGGTGGAGCGTAGACGTGACCCAATGACTGGCGATTACTTTGAGAATATAAGTGGCATGATGTTCAAGGATGGTTTCCTTTACAAAACTGTCAATGTCAATTCACTGAGTATGCTTCCTCGACTAACCAATTCACTAAGTATGACGATGCACGAATTTGGGCAATGTCAATTCACTGAGTATGCTTCCTCAACTAACTAATTTTTTTTTCTAATAATGTTACTACGGCTAATACCATTTTAACCATCTATGCTTCATTTGTGTTGATCTTCTTAGTTGTTAAATAATTTTTGGGTGTGCCTTCATAAGTAGCTTCTTTTTCATTATCAGTTATTATCTACTCTCTCTTACGCTCTCAACAGGCCCATCTATTTCTTCCCTTTCCACAGTAAACCACCCCCCCCCCCCCCCCCCCCCACACACACACACACACACACACTCTCTCTCTCCCAATGATTTTTATCTAACCCAAGGTTTTACAAACACAAGTCCAAACCATCTCAAGGATATTAGAATTACTGCAGATCAATTGTCGATATTCAAGTTATTCTTTGTTGCATATCTTTAAGTCTGGGTTTTTAATACTCTCAAACATAATTTTTCTGTTTTAGGAAAAGTGTATTGATTTCATTTTGCCCTCAATTATTTGAATTTAACAATTAGTGTTACTCAGTGTCGGGTTTTCGTCCCTAGCTGGCCTCCTATGAGTCATTTTTTTCCGTAACTATGTTGGGTTTGTATAGGTTTCCCCAACTTATCTATGTTACTTTTTTCTGGGGCTTAGCTCCAATAGCCCTATAGGATCGAAATCAATGTCAGGCCACCGAGTGTGGAGACACTTAATTATCCATGATATAATAGATCGATGTTAGTGCTACCGACAAGTCGTTACTGATTTCAATATCTATACAATGTAACATTACTTTGACTTTGAGAGTAATATGTCCTTCTTCTGTCTTTCGTTTTGATTTCAGATTTTGAAAGATTACCTCGATAGACGAAGATCTGGTGAGATTCATTCCTCCTTCAGAACTTCAACTTTTGCTTTTGATATTTCTGCATGTTTCATCGAATGACTATTTGTTATAAATTGCCAAGATGTTTTGTTTTTGTGCCACATATGTACTGATATCAGTTGTTCATGTTCTTATCGTCAAAAATTGTTTGCTGCTACGTGTGTCTGGTTGGACGGTCATACACAAGCAATGATGCACCTGTTTGGGCAATGCCAATTCACTGAGTATGCTTCCTCGACTAACCTCCTTTTCCTTAATAATGTTACTTTGGCTAATCCCATTGTAACTACTTTGGCTAATCCCATATGTACTGATATCTAAGGGTGAGCAAAATATCCGTCAAACCGTGAATCCAGTCCAAACCAATCCAAACCGAAAGATTTGGTTCGGTTTTTTAGTAGTATGGTTTGGTCATGGTTTAAAAAAATTAGAAACCGCATTATATGGTTTGGTTTGTGGATTCATGTTTACGGTGATGGTTCCAAACCGATATGAACCGTATAATATATATATATATATATATATATAAAATATGTATAGTTATATATATTTTAATTATGATTCACAAAATAAATATGAGGGCCTACTTTCCTAATTTATTGATCCTATTATATCCACCAATATTTAGTTTTCCAATTCCTATTCCTATAATTCCTCTACTACCATTACCAAGACTAATTACCCTAACTTTCTATATAAGAAAACCTATCCCTATAATATATAAACCTAATGTACTAACGTAGCATCCATCTCTTTGCCCTTTTATTTGGTTAAACTATCTTAAGATGTTTAATAAGTGGTATTCTTAGTTAGTTCATTTTAGTGACTTACCGGTATTTCGTTTTATTTGTTTGAGGCAATTATTGGTATTCTACTCTTAAATTAGTTGGTTGATGTTAGTTTGTTTTAAGAATTTGAATGAAATTGATTTTAATATAAGTTTTTTTTAAATTTATCTTCGTAATTTTAAGTACTTCAAATATTTTTTTTTGGAGATGATAGCTTAGTTCAAAGCAAACCGTGGTTAAAACCGAAACCGAACCGTAGTCTAATGGATTGGTTTGGTTTGGTTCTATGCGTTTTGTGGGTTGGTTTGGTTCTCAAAATTTATAATCCGTAGGTATTGGTTTGGTTCTTGGTTTACTATAAAACCGAACCAAACCGGACCATGCTCACCCCTAGTGATATCAGTAGTTCATTTCCGGGAATCATCCTGATCAACCACTTTGAATGGGGTGCAAGCAAGATAGATTCAAATTCCTTTCATTCAAGGTGCATCGTCAACTACTCTTTCCCACATCTAGATGAGGTCTCCATGTGGGCCTACATAAGAAGGAAAGTGTGCTTGTGTTCTCCTACGTATGAGTTCTTAGTTGTTAAATATTTTTTTTGGCGGTGCCTCATAGCTAGCTTCTTTGTCAATATCAATTATTATCTACCTCCCCTAAAGGCACAATTCTCTCGCACGCTCTTTACAGACCCATCTATTTCTTCCCTTTCCATAGATAAACCCCCATTCTCTCTCTCCCTGTCTCTCTTTCTCTCTCTCTACCAGTGATTTTCATTGAACCCATCCGGTCCAAACCATCTCCATTGATGCAAACCATTACAAATCAGTCTCAGTCCACAGTGGAAGGCTCCGCACCTGAGCCTTGTTATACTCAGCGGAAGTGTTAAGTGAGATCAGTCTATCTTTAGTATTTTTTAGCTCAATGTAGATTTTTTTTAAGTGTAGTTTCTTACCTTTAAGTTATGTCTTGTACTAATAACTCAGTCTACCCATTGTGTGGTTTGGAGCTCATCATATTTGGTCTTTTTTGGTTGTACTCCATTGCGCAGGAAGATACCCCTTTACTGAAGAGGAAGATTATGCTGGTTGGCTGAATGATGAGGTGTAACTTACATTGTTATTGGCGCAAGAGGTACTCAGCCTATTTCTTATGATTGTTTTGAACATGCTAATTAAAAAAAAATCCAAGAGTTGCATTTTAACTCAGATTTCTTACCTCAGTTCTCTCTATTTTCCTCTTCATTTGATTGTTGTTAAGGATATTGTATGTTTCGCAATTAAAAATTGAAGAAACATGGAAAGAGAACTGTGTTATTTATCTTGACACACCATTGCTACTATCAATTTCTATACTCTATTTTTTTTCAAGACAAAAATCACTACTGAGCAGGTTCTGAAAGTAGCTCGGCTTTCGTTGCATTATCCATGATGTTTGGACTAAAAAGAAGGTTAGGGTTAGGGTTATGGTTCCAAGTTTGTGCACGTAGTGCCCATTTTATTAAGCGCATCAAAAGCATTCTCCATGAAGAGACTTCACATTTTGGTATGATTCAAAAAAGACAAAGGTCTACCGCGATACACGAGGGGAAAAGGCATTCTACCTGTGTGAATGGGAAAGAAAACACTAGAGTAAGACACTTGAAATTTTTTTCTCATAGCTTTCTTATGTGTGGTGTTACCCATTACCAATGAAGATCGCGCTTTATTTTTCTTAAGAGTTTGCTACTAACAAAGATTTGATTTCATAGTACTTCTGTGGTTAGTTCTCATATTTATCAACTAGCTGTTTAATTGGCAACTCCGTTGTCATTTTTTGGTTGCTTTTCCTACGTATGGATTTCGTAATTATGTGGAGGCCTATTTATTGACTTCCTTTTGGTGGGATGCTATCGTTTACTCTTCTTTTTTCTTCTCAATCCACTAACCTAGGTAAAGGAGCATGAACAACAATTTGGTGTCAGGAAATCTTTGACTTGATTTTTCCATTTGAGCCCTTCAATTGGTTCTCCTTCAGGCATTTGCTTGGGATAATTCCGCGATTTCTTGGCATTTGCATCAATTACCGTTATGACTTCCCAAACTTTCACATTTTCCTTTTGTGTCCTTCTTGCATGTGTTTCTGTGTTTCCTTCTATCGTCTTTTGTGCGGTGTTTCTCGTAAAACCGATTGGGTAGTCAATGAGGGTGCAGTGGTTTCCTTTGTTGTGAGCAGACCTTGATGGGATGGCTTGCAGAGAATGGACGAGTTTGGGCAATTGATATTTAACATTGCTCTAGGTACTCTCTCTTTCTCTACACTCCAATATCTCTCTCTGAAAGCTGTCTTTCTGCCGAATTAGGGTTCCATTTTGGTTTTGGGCTCTCTCAATTGGAGAAGACAGTGGTCTCCAAGGTGCATCTGGACAAAATAGCGGTTTGTCAAAACTATCGGGACTTATGGCAGACAGATCTCAAGAGCACTATGTGCGCAGATCCTGGCTATAAGCCGTCGAATCCTTTTAATGTATTTTGCTGGGAAATTTTTGGTTAAGTACACATTTGTTATTCTTGAAGAGTTACTTTTCGTTGAAGTTTTACACATTTAGGTTTACATTAAGGAATTAAATTTTTTTTTTTTGAAACGACGACAGGGTACATGTTTCGTGTTTAATTTAATTGTGGTCTTTGATTCGGTTTTCAGAATTTTTTATTGGATGCAAGAATGATTGGTTTCAATGTCAATTTGCTTTTCTGCTTGTGTTATTTTTTTTTTTGGAATGAGAGATTTGCCTGACGCTATTAGAATAATTTCCATCTGTTTATGTTACTAAGATTTGCTGCCAGGAATTTTTTGGACACATCATTAACTGCTCCCTTTTAAGTTTTTGCCTAGATTTATGAAGCTATTGGTGCATAGGAAACACTGGTGCTCTAGTTTAATTGGACATAGGTTTGGAATGTGATATGTGGGAGATGTACTAAGATAATTTTACATCGGGGACAGTATATTTACTCGCAACTATTGGGACTGTAGCATCTCAAAATTGCTATAGTTTGGAAATAATTTATTGGTTCAATTAAGTTTTTCGTGAAATAATTTATTGTAGCTCTTGTCTTCCTTACTTTTAGAAGTTTACTTCTCGGTATCTTACCTCATGGCATGACTGCATTCTTTTGAAACCCAACTTCCAGAAACTACTCAGGATCACTTGCAGATATTTAACATTGAGTTTAAAACAAAAATGAAATCATATCAGATGCCTGAGCGGGTGATGCGTTTATTTGTCCTTGAAATGCCTCACCGCACTTCAAAATTTGAATATTTTCTTCAGCTTACTCCGTGCTCTGCGTGTAGGTTATTATTTGGAAATGGATCACTCCAAATATGTTGGGTCTTGTCACACAAACCTTTGTATATCATTGGTCCATTGAAGGTAATACACGTTCATTTCAACAGAAAGAGCAATAAGCTACTTTATGCCTTCTTTTTGTAGTGTCTGTTCTTTCTTGTCCACCATGTTAATATGGACCCCCCGCCCCCCTTTTTGGTAGGAGAATTTGAACCTGTGAAAATGTTTGACAGCACGGCTAATCTAGCCAATAATCAGATAATTAACTACCGATGTGATCCTACCAAAAAATGGTTGGTATTGATTGGAATCGCTGCTGGTTTGGCCGAGGTACTTTTTAGGTGACAATGTTCATGTTCTTTGATTATCTGCCCATATTCTAGGATTTGGTGTGTCATATTTATAGTTTTGTCCGGAATGTGATGTGATTAGAAGAGAGTCAAGAGACAAAGTGCAACTGTTTATTCCCTCTCCCTCTCTTTGTGTGTTTTTTTTGGATAAGTACTTCCTTTCAATAAAAGCACAAAACCACATATACAAAATCTACGGGGCATACCCGTGCTATACAATTGCTTACAACAGAAAGCAAACAACTCACTACAGCACTATACCAGAAAAGCAAAATCTATACAGAGGCAAGAGGCAAAGCAACTATAAACCTAACACCTAGCTAAGCCAAACAGACTCCCAGAAAGCTGCCAATTATCACATAACCTCCTATTTTCTTGCGTAAGCTGCACACTCCTCTTAGAGCTGAGTGAGTCTCGTATAGAATTAATGGTGTGGAGAATCAACTGGTCTTGGGGAAGGGCTTTATGCTGAAAGACTCGTTTGTTCCTCTCCAACCAAAGATTGTACACTGTAGCAGCCAGAGCCGTCTTCAAAACCACACAACGAAAGCTACTACCTTGGGCATTCTGAAGGTACCAAGAAATCATGTCAGGTAATAAGTGGGACACTTGACCAGAAGAAGATCTACACCAAATAGCATGCAAAACTGCAGAAGACACAGGGCATTGGAAGAAGAGATGATGGTGAGACTCCTCACCATTATTACAGAAAACACAGTCCACTGCCACAAGCATGCCCCATTTGAACAATCTGTCTTTGGTACTCAGTTTATTCTGGATAGCCAACCATAAAATAAAGGCCTAACGAGGAACATTCTTGTTGAACCAAACAACCTTATGCCACTGCTGTATAGGAAGTTTATTCCTAATAGCTTCCCAAGCCGAGCGAACAAAATACCCAGTTGGGTGAGGAAGCCAAACAACTGAGTCATCCTCTTCACAAACTGGCTTAAAAGAGGGGGGAGTCTGAGATATGATGGTTTGAGTGACCTTATTCCTCTGCCTTGGCCATCTCCAATTCCCATTACAAATGATAGAGGACACTTTAGCATGCAAAGATCTGCCAAGATTGAAGACAACACTTTCACCAAATCTGTTGAAAAGAGGGCCAAGAGGGTGCCAATTGTCAAGCCATAAAAAGGTACCATGACCATTACCAACCTTCAACTGGATTAAAGGTTGTCCAATGCTTCTAAGGCCAAGCACCTTCCTAATAGTCCATGAGGCATCACTGGGGATATCCATAGACCGTAAACATTGTCCTTTAATAATGTAGGTGTGGACCCATTTTACCCAAAGAAGGTCAGCCTTTTTGCAAAGGGCCCACAAATGCCTAAGCATGGTAGCTTTGTTCCATTCCTTTAGCCTTCTAAATCCCAGACCACCTTCTTCCTTAGGGCTGCACTGCACACAAAGTCCCACTTGATCTTAGCAGAAGAAGATTTGAGTTCAGTGCCAGACCATAAGAAGGCCATTAAGGTTTGCTCGATTTCCTTAATCACTTTTCCAGGAATGATAATAATGGAGCTCCAGTAAACTTGAATACTAAACAAAACTGATTGAATCAACTGAGCCCTGCCCTCATATGGCAGATCCTTGTTAGACCACCCCTGAACCCTGCACAAAATCTTCTCCTTAAGAACAATACAATCTGCAGCCCGTAATCTGGTAGAAATAAGGGGAACCCCAAGGTATTTAACAGGAAGAGATGCCACAGGAATAGGAAGAATATGACACAAATGCTCTTGGACACACTCTGGAACCGCAGAAAAAAACACAGAACTCTTGTGCATATTAGGTTTGAGCCCAGAAAACAAGTGAAACTCATGTAACAACTGGTGGACGAGGGAAAAAGAGTCAGTAAAAGCACCACACAAAATGAAGAGATCATCTGCAAAGACTAGGTGAGTCAGATTAATACTTCTGCACTTGGGCTGATAACTGAACTGTCCCAAACCAACTCTATACTGTAAAATGGCAGTGAAACCTTCCATAACCAAAAGAAATAAGTATGGAGAGATTGGGTCACCTTGCCTCAAACCTCTCTGCCCTTGAAAATAACCCTCCAAAGAGCCATTGATCACAACTGAGTACTTGGCAGTACTAACACACTTCCTGACCCAAGAAATGAACTAACTAGGGAAACCCATTGCAAGCGTAGTATCAAACAATAATATCCAGTCTACAGAATCATAGGCTTTCATAATATCAATTTTAATAGCACACCGTGGCTCACCATTATCACAATGATAACCCCTAACCAACTCTTGCATTAAAAGCACATTGTCAATAATAGATCTACCTTTAACAAAGGCTGACTGAGATTGGTTAATTAAGCAAGGCAAAATAGGTTGTAATCGATTAGCAAGAATCTTGGTAATGCATTTATAAACTACATTACAACAAGATATAGGCCGATAGTCTTGGATGGTGGAGGGGGAACTCACCTTTGGAACCAGAGAAATGGCAGTGGCATTCCAGTCTGGAAGTAAGCAACCATACACAAAGAAAGATTCCACAGCATCAGTAAACTCCTGACCAACCACATCCCAATATTTCTGAAAAAAGAGGGAATTATATCCATCTGGCCCAGGGGCCTTACTCCCATTAATTGCCCAAAGAGCCTTTTTAATCTCAGAGGCAGAAACAGGGGCAGTTAAACCATCTGCCTGAATTGCTGAGAGCGTAATAGGAATAGCTTGTTGCACTACATCTCTGGCATCTACCCTTGCATCAAAGGAAGTACCAAGAAGCTCCTCATAGTAGCTCAGAATCTCAGCCCTAATAGAAACTAGATCATCAAGTAAGGACCCCCCAAGAGACTGTAAGCTCAGGATAGTATTCCTGGCTCTATGAACACATAACTTTTGGTGAAAAAACTTAGTGTTATTATCTCCCAAAGCCAACCACTTGACCCTAGACCTTTGTTTCAAGAAAGCCTCTGCAGCTGACCTTAAACCCATATACTTACTTACCAACTCCTTCTCTTGGTTACAAAGAAAATCATCCAAGGGAGAGGCAAACAGACGCTCTTGCACACTAGTCAGTTCTTCTCTAGCTTCTGACACTCTCTTCCCAATATTAGAAAAATAGGTCAAATTAAGGTGCTTCAAGACCCCTTCAAGTCTTCTCAACTTGGCAGATAACACAAACATGGGTCTCCCCCCCAGAGATTCATTCCAAGATGTAGTAAGAATCTGTCCAAACTCTGGACGTTGTAGCCAGAAATTAAAGAACTTAAAGGGCTTTCTCCTACCATTAGGGGGAACCATGGTAACAGAAATGAGACAGTGATCAGAGACCCCAGGAGCTAAGAAAGAAGCCTCAGCAGTGGGAAACATATCCAGCCATTCAGTATTTACAAGGACCCAATCAAGCTTACTTTTATTAGAGCCACCTCCCCCACGCTTATTAGACCATGTGAACCAAAAACCCTTTGAGGGCATATCATCCTGAGATATATCAACAAGGCATTGATTCAACTTAGCGGCTGCATGACAATCAAAACCAACCAACCTTTTAGCTGAAGTCCTGACCTCATTCAAATCCTCCAATTGTAACCAAGGTTTTAAGCCAACACTAGTAAAAATTGTCCTCATATCATCCTAAAGGTGCCTTCTCTCCCTATTGCCATTATGACCATACACCACTGAAAGTAGAAAATTATGTTTATCTTCTAGAACCAACACATCAACAACAATGATTTGCTCAGATTGAAAGACAACAGCAACTTGAAAAATAGAGCTATCCCATCCTAGAATTATCCGGGTGACAGGACCAGAGTTGAAGCTCTGGACAGCTTTCCAATCCCTAGGAAAACAAAGATTAATAGTAGCTTGGAGATTGACATCACGAACCTTAGTTTCAACCACACCCATAAGGCTAAATTTATTAGCAGAAATAACAGACCGAACTTCTTTTTGTTTTAGAGGATTATTTAATCCTCTAATATTCCAAGTACCTATTTTCAGCATTGAGAAGGCTGTTTTTGTTTCTCCCTCTGCCCTTCTTGGGAGCAGGAACCTCAATAGGATCCAATCCTTTAATCATTCCAGCAAAAAAATCATCCTCAGTGGGAAGCAAAGGTGAAGGATCCCCATCAGTTACAGTCCCATCCACAGCACTCTGCAGAATTGAAAACATATTCTAAGACGAGCTTGCGCCTGATCTAGTCCCTCTTCTGGTTTAAAGATCCACAGGACTTTTGGCCTTGCTTTTTACCAATTCAACCACAGGAACACTAGGCATATCAACAGGGTCACTCTCCACCACTAGGAAACCATCTTTTTTAGGCACAGAAACCATCCCCTCCTCAGGAACAATAGTAACAATAGACAAGACCAGCTTATTAGGATCCTCCTGAATGACAGTGTGCTCCAAAACATCCTGGCTCCTTTTGGCAACCCAAATTTGTTGCTTAGGGTCAACCTTGGGAGCTCATCCACTTGTCTCATGGCAATTCTTGTGACCAAAAACCTTACACTGAGAACACTTCAAGGGTTTCCAAGGATACAACACCTTGATTGCAAACTTGTCACCATTCGTCAAGACCAGGTCAAAACTATCGGGAAGGGCAGAATCCACCCCAACCTCAACACAAATCTTCGCATAGTTAAGATGACTACACTGCTCAGTCATGGAATCAGCATAAAGAGGTTTACCTACCGCACTAGCCACATAACTAAAACCCTGGGCAGTCCATAAATCCAAAGGAACATTATAAAACTGAGCCCAAATAGGAATGGTCTTCACCCGATCTTTCTCAAGACTCATATGAGGATGCCACTGCTTAAGAATCAACAATCGCCCCCAAAAATGCCAAGGGCCAGCTTCAAGAACTTCCCTAAACGCCCCAGCCTTATCAAATCGGAAGAAAAAGAAACCGACTTCATTGGAAAGCACATCGACTAGCCCAAATTTTGCCCAAACCTTCTCAGCTATGGACTTAACAGCATTAAACGAGAGTTTCTTATCAAGGAAATATCCTACCACACAATCCTTCCACTTCTCAAAACCTAAAGACACAACCTCCTTAGGAGGCTGAACCACAATCGTCTCATTTACAACAGTAGGGGCAAAATATTGTAAATCCATACGAGGAGCAGAGGAATTAACAACAACTTTGTCCTTTGAAGAAGTCATAACAGAAGCAACAGGAAGAGATGTACCTAGTGAAGTAAGGGCCGGTTGCTTTAAACCCAGGAGTTTCTCCTTCTCCGCCAAGAGCCATTTCAATTGAGTCACCTCCTGAGTGAGATCCCTAATCTGCTTCGCAACAGGACCATCAATGGTGCTCTCCGTCGTAGGAATTGACGCCTTCTCAAGCATCTCGATAATGTCGACTCTCGGAGAAACCCTAGAAGTCGGCGAGCCCAAAACCCGAATACGAGGAGGGTTGGACTGAAGCAAAGCCGGTAATTCAGCCACGAGATCCCCAGCCATGATGGCCAGAGAGAGGACGAAACAAAGACCAACCTAAACAGGCGCGGATTCAGAGCTTCGAACGGGAGAAGACGTACTCGTCAAAATCGCCTAGAGAGAGAAAGTTCCGATATGAAACCCAATATGGTGCTCTCTTTGTGTGTTGCTTCCCTCTCCCTCTCTTTGTGTGTTGCATCTGCTCCATCTGTTCCGCTTCCTCTTATTTTAGACGTAATTCGTGTTTAAGCTCATCTTGTTTATTCCATTGTTAGTGGCATGGAATTTCATCATACAAGTGGTTTAGAGACAATAGAATGTCCGGCAAAGAGATGAGGAAATACATCTGAGGCTTTGGAAACTATGTGAGAATGGGTGAGACCATGAGAGATAAAGCGGCACAATGGGGGCAGGATTGGAAGATGCGAAAGAATCTCTATTAGAAACTCAATAGATAGTGACTGACAGTGTTAGAGGGCTCAATTAGTGATGCAATAGCAGTATAGCCTTTTGTTGTAAAGTGAGTGCATGCATATGACAGTGTGTTCTGGAACCTAGGTGGCTTTTAGGCGAAGCTGTTGGATTGTTGTGCCCCTGTGGCCCCATGTATTGCCATTGTTGAGAAACTTCTCCTGGGAAAGAATATCAAGTTTTTAGAAGATTATTGGGCAAGTTTGTAGTTCATGGTGATGTGTGACAATGCGAGGAACACATCCATGATGTCCCTTGAATACGTGATGTGGCTATCAAGTTTTTAGAAGATTATTGGGCAAGTTTGTAGTTCATGGTGATGTGTGACAATGCGAGGAACACATCCATGATGTGCCTTGAATACGTGATGTGGCTGGTACTGTTTATTGGGATGACAATCATTAGTGCATACCATGTGATCTATGGTTGATTTTTTGACATGCGGAGGTCTTCATGGTGATGTGTGACAATGCGAGGAACGCATCCTTCTTGATGTGCCTAGAATATGTGAAATGGCATGTAACGACCCGCGCCAGTTGACCTGCTAACCATTCACCTAACCATGTGGCTCAAAAGGTTAACCTCAAGTTATACAGTAGCTGGTGGGATTTTTCATATATATTACCTTTTTTTCTTCTTCCTAAGTCCCGATGTGAGACTCTTGGAATCTGGGGCTTCGCAATCTCCACACCTTGGGGGCAACATCCCCGTTGCATTGGCCTAGCAACCTTTCCCTGATGGCTATGGTGTGGCACTTCGGTCTGTGTAGCACAATCAGTGTGCTCGTACCAGATTCTAAAGGTGGCCCCCACTATGTAGACTAGAGTTGTGCTCTGATACCAACTGTAACAACCCGCGCCAGTTGACCTGCTAATCATTCGCCTAACCACGTTGCTCAAAAAGTTAACCTCAAGTTATACAATAGTTGGTGGGATTTTTCATTTATATTACATTTTTTTCTTCTTCCAAAGTCCTGATGTGGGACTCTTGGAATCTGGGGCTTCACATGGTAGGTACTGCTTATGGAATGACTGTTGTTAATGCCAACCATGTGATCTGCGGTCTGATTTTGTATATGGATTACTGAGTGAGACAATGTTGATATCTCATTCAACAAATTGTTTGCAGGTAACTTGCATGCTAGGTTTTATTATTTAACTTTTTTCTGGGGATGGGGTTTTGAGTTGTAACTTTTATGCTTCTTTTGTTTTCTTTCTTACATCTTGTACTCTAAATATGTCATGGCAAGAAGTTTCATCTTTCTTCAATCCATGCATTAAAGTGGACTGGAATTGGCTTCCATTCTATTAGCATCTTTCATGTGCTTCCTTCTACAGTTGTTAGCATCATCTTTGAGTTTCTGTTGATAGTATGATGAAGTACTTTATGGTCCTTTACCATTTGTTGCGATCAACGTATTGTGTATTCAATGGTTTGCAGTTCTTGTCAGTTCCAATTATGTATAAGCATTTATTGGTTTACTTGTTTCTTTGTTTTCCTCTGTTGAATTAACTTAAATAATTTCTAATGTCACCTTATACGTGTACTGCTTTGCCACCTGTCTTTTACTTTTGTATAGACCGAAACTATTTTCTGTGGATCAGTAGCGGAGTTAAGCTCTTGAAGCTCATGCAGCCTCATTTGCCTCATTCAAAATGTGTTTGGTTCCTTAAACTTATCTTGCATGCACAATTTATGCTCTTTTATAGTATGTGTGAGATCTCTTGGTTTGTCTTACACAGGTTCTGGGAAATGAGAAACCTTCTATTCTTATTTCTTTTGCTACAAAATAAGTAAATGCTGGACAGATTACATCAAAGTTGAATGTTATTGAGCTCAGATTAAAGCGAATGCAGACATATGATAATAGAGCTGCTATTACACTGTGCTACTGAGTTGTAACTATCAAGTTATAGGTTCTGATAAGGACCTTCTATCTTTCATCGCTGAATTTTTTTTTCCCTAAAGATGCATTGTGGCTAATTACGTTGCTGTATCTTATTCGAGTCATTGGAATTGTCATGGCTTGTGGTGAGTTAGGACAAGAAAAATCTTTTGGAGAACTGGTTGGCTGAAGACAAGTTGGAATGTAGTTAAGAACTTGGAGACCTTGTCAAGGTTTCATCCATACATGCATTTATACTTACACCCATATAGTCTTTACCTTACCTTTTTTGTATTTAATTTGATTTATGTGGTGGAGACTGTTGTCTGCTGCCTATATGTACACAAATGACGTTTATACTCAAAATTTCTTGTAGACTATGGACAATCCGAAAATATACATCAAAGCCAGGGCTACTCCAAAAGTTGTTTCGGCTTTTGCAGAGCGTAGCGAATTCGACAAAATTCTGATATAATCCAAGTAGGTGAATGATAGGATACTTTTTATCTGACATTTTGACATTAGCTTACATGATATCTCCTAAATGGATGCCAAGGTAGAGTTGGTTGTCTTTTTTCCCCCTTCGTTTGTTATTATTGGCAAGACAGTTTTATAATCAAATCTTCTAAGTTTTATTGAACATTTTTAATTTTACCATTTTTTGTGTGTTGGTGTGTAGGTTGGATAAATGCCTGATTATTGGTTTCTTCAGCACACAATCCTCCGATCAGATCCTCAGGTATGTGGAGACTTCTTAGAAAATAAATACCATTCGGAATTGTATCATGTCATCTGTTGAGTATATTTTTAGCGAGTTTCAATGCATTTGATTCTTTAGATATTTGATGTATGAACGAGTTAAGTTCATGTGCTCTTATCATTATTTTCTTGGTTGACCTTGTAGAGTTCTATATTTATGTTACGAAGAATTGATGAACTATTTAATTAAAAATGAAACTGTACATGAAAAATCAAGAGAAAAAATCGTTGCATTTAAAATATCTTTGAAACAGCGCTGAGCGCTGTCGAAGAATAGGGCTACATGAATGGGAAAATCAATAATCCTTTTAATTTTACTTCAAAGCCGAAGAAGTTCTTTGCAGAGCTTTTACTTCAAACTTCCCTAATTGCATTTTTTTTCTTTATATATTTTATTAGCATATGGAACCCAGCCGAATCGAGGAGAATATATGGTATTATTGATAGATTTCTGTTACACGGGGTTCTAATATGTACAACCTATTGAAAGAGTCTTCACTCAACCAATTATAAGTAATAAGGAATTGGAAAAAAGCATTGCCTGGAATGTGTCATATGTAAAAGTACAAGAGCGTCGACAAAAGAAGGCAGGGGAGTTTAGAAAGAATAGCATTGCTATTTTGTATTGTACATATGAAGTGACATGGTGTGAGGGCATGTTTCTCATAGACACCTTCCATCGAACAGTTTGTGTGCGTGAAGTACTGTGAAGATAGTGGACAATAGTGCGAGGCTGCGCCTTTGAAAGGTGGGAATGGGTAAGTGTTGGCATTGGAGGAAGATAGAAAAATCAAATACATCTGTTACTTGTGTTGGATTTCCTTTTGGAAGCAAGGAGGAGTTGGGACGGTATGATTTTGGCTGTTGATCCTCTCCATGCAGAAGCACTTCACCGGCAAGTGGAGTTGGTGGATAGGATCATCTACCATAGTCTGCGGAGGAGGAGATGGAGTGGAGAAGTAGTTGTAGAAAGCGGGGTGTTTTCTCCTGGCAAGCGGTATCTATTTGATGCAGATGACAGTTTAGTGTTGTAAAAGAATGGATGTGCCAGTTCTGGAGGCGTGGGTAAAGGGCATAGGATAGGGTTACGATTCATAGGAACTACTTGGGGCATTCTTGAAAAGTAAAAATTAAAAAACACCTTCATTCTTTTAAAAGAAGTAGATATAGATGTGTGATAACTTATAACAACTATCACATTTCATGCTTTTAGTTTTATTAATATGTTTGGTAATAAGCTTATTAGTTTTATAAAAATTTCAATTGCAACATGTGTGTAGGGATCATGCATTTTTGTTAAACAAAAATTTTGGTTGCAGGGAGCTGTTAGTTTTGCCTTAATGATGTCTCAAATGGAGGGAGGTCATCCAATTGATTAACAACACCATAACAAATCTAATTTTGTTTGCCCCTCCACGTTAGAGAGTGAACATTATCCTCATTCTTATGGGTTGAAATGGTGTGAATCCCACCACAAAGTGATGTCATACTTACCAAAAAATGTATTGCAGGGGTGGGACCTATACCATTTCAACCAATAAGAGGGAGGTTAATGTTCACATTCTTTTAAGAAGGATGAACAAAATTGCACTCACACTATAACTGATCTCTTTCTTCTGGTTTGGTTAGTCAAACATTTGCTTTCATTTTAATGTCAGCTTAATTTATTTCCCTCTCTGGTTTCAATCCTAATGTTTCTTTTGGAAGATTCTTCCTTTACTATTTGTGTTTCTTGACTTGAATCTCCTCTTAAGGTGTGAGATTTTGTCTATAATTTTGCTGCAAAACAATGTCCCTCATCATATAATTTTTCTTTGTATTTGTTTTCATCAGAGGAACTTGATCCGCAAAGTAATACTCCCTCCGTCCCATAATATTTGTCCGGTCCGCAAAACGGAGACTACAAAATCATGCATTTCTTTCAAGAAAAAATTCAAATTTTTTTCGCAAGTTAAAAGAACTCGTCGAGATCTAGTAAGTTGTTGAATTTTTTCTCAACTTTTCTTACAAAAATAGTATTATTTTTACGTCTCCGTTTCGCGGACCGGACAAATATTATGGGACGGAGGGAGTAGCACTTTTGCAATGTTCTAAAGCCCAATTTACTAGAGCATGGTTTCCTACAAACAAAGGTTATTGTTAGATGATGGATCTATTTGTATCTAGTATAATTATGTGTCTTATCATGTAATTAGTTTAAGTATCTAGGACCGTAGTGCAATAATTATACAGCTTGTATGTGTGTGTGTGTGTGTGTGTGTGTATATATATATATATATATATATATATATATATATTCTACGTTGAATGAAATTAGCCCTAATGGGTTTTCTCTCTATTACAATTACCTTAAAATTGAACATGGTATCAAAGCGATAGAACCTGGCGACCTATGACGTTCTTCTTGTTGCTGCGTGAACAGTGTCGCGTGAACAGTGCTTTGTGAACAGTACTTCAGATATGTTTTTTATCTTCTCGCCGATCAAATCTATTTTTTTCCTTCTCTCACGAAGTTTCAGCACTGTTTCAATCAGATCTGAAGGTATTCAGTTGTTTTTTTTTTTTGAGGTTCTAGGGCTATTGGAACCTTTATTTATTGTTTTTGGAGTTCTAAAGCTGCTGGGAAATTTGTTTATTATTTGTTTGGCATTATTGTTCTGCTTTCAAGATGTCAGAAGAGAAAAACAGGTTTCCGCTAATGGCAAGGATAAGTTGAGTCGTGTAGGGACTCTCGATAACTCTCCACTGGATATTTATCCCATCAAACTAGATGACACAAATTATTTACTTTGGTATCATATTTTTACATTAGCTATTGAAGCTAAAGGAATGTTTGAGTTCATTGAAGGCCTGGTTACTGAGTCTACTACTGATGTTGAACTTAAGACGTTTAAGTCTCATTGATCTTTAGCCATGACCTGGTTGTTTAATTCTATGAAGGCTGATATTCGTAGTCCTTTCTTGCTTCTTAACACTCCATATCAAATTTGGACTATTGCCAAACAGACTTATTCTCAGCAAGGCAATGATGCTCAGTGTTTTGAGTTGCGAAAGTGACTTCGTACTATGGATCAACACAATCGATCTGATGCTGTTTACTTTGCTGATCTTAGTGGGGCATGGCAAAAATTTGATTATTATCAAGGGTTTCAGGCAGTCTGCTCCGTTGATACTGGTGCTTGGTTAAAAAGAATAGAGAAAGAGCGTATGTATGACTTTCTTACTGGTCTTGATGTGGAGTATGATCAAATTAGATTGCAGGTATTGGGTCGTGTTCCGTTTCCATCTTTGGGAGAGGCCTATGCCATGTTCAGTAGGAGGAGAGCAGAAAGGGTGCTATGTTACAAGCTCCTACTTCTGATCATTCTGCCTTGGTTGCTATTCCGCAGGGACAGTTTGGGTCTGGCAGTGGAAAGTCTCAGTCCGGTACAACCAGTGGGACCATAGATCGTATGTCACTCCAGTGTGATTATTGCCACAATAATGGACATACCAAGGATTTCTGTTGGAAGTTACATGGTCGTCCTTCTCGTGGGCGAGGCAGTGGACGTGGAGGTTGAGGTTGTGGTCCTGGGCGTTCTCAGGTTCAAGCGCACGTTTCAGAGTTTGCTACCTTGTTTGATTCTGGGTTCAGTACAGGAGTTCAGTCACCTTCTGAATTTGTCGGCGGATTCTCTCAGGGGGAGATGCAAGCACTCAGGCGTCTTATGGCTGGGGCTGATTCTTTCTCTACTATAGCTCCTACTTCCACACCAGCTCCCACTGCATCCTATTTTGCTCATTCAGGTATTCCAGCTAGTGCATTTACTGCCTCCTCCGGTATTCCTTGGATTATCGATTATGGTGCTTCAGATCATATGACAGGTTATTCCTCTGTTTTTGATTCCTATTCTACTTGTTCTGGTAAGGATAAGGTTCGAATTGCCGATGGGTCCTTCTCTGCTATTTCAGGGAAAGGTTCCATTCGGTATTCTCCCACCATCTCTCTCTCTCTCTTCGGTCCTCCTTATTCCAGACTTTGCCACTAACCTTCTTTCAGTTAGTAGTTTTACCCATTCTGCAAACTGTTCTGTGACATTTTTTTCTACTCACTGTGTCTTTCAAGAACTGGAAACGGGGAAGGTGATTGGCAGTGGTAAAGCACATGGTGGTATCTATTATCTAGAGAACGCACCTCATCCATCTCAGCCATCTTTATCATGTGGACAAGCTCTCTACAGGCAGATATGAGTTCCACTCTTTCTTTGTTACATCGGTGGCACTGTAGATTGGGGCATCCCTCTTTTGGGATATTAGAGAAACTTTTTCCTATTTTAGTTAAACATTGTCCTAGGAATTAGTTTTTTTGTAAAACCTGTGAGTTTGGGAAACATAAACGCTCTTTTTATGTACCTATTAATAAACGAAGTGATTCTCCATTTATGGTTATCCATTTTGATGTTTGGGGTCCTTCTCCTGTTACTTCTTTAAAAGGCTATCGATGGTTTGTTACTTTTATTGATTGTTATTTTCGTGCCACATGGGTGTACTTACTCTAGTCAAAAAATGAAGTATTTTTCTGTTTTAAATCTTTTCATCAGATGGTGTGCACTCAGTTTGATACACATGTTAAAATTCTTCGGAGTGATAATGGGACTGAGTATATTGATAAGATTTTTCGGACATATCTAGATGATAATGGTATTATTTTTCAGACGAATTGCGTTGACACTCCACAACAAAATGGAGTCGCTGAACGTAAAAATCGTCATCTTGCTGAGGTCGCTCGATCCCTTTTGTTCACTATGAATGTTCCTAAATACTTATAGGGAGAAGCTATTTTAACTGCTACGTATCTATCAACCGTATGCCATCCAGTGTCCTTAATTTTAAAACACCCATTGAGTGCCTGCCAAGCAGTTGTCGAGTTACGACTCTTCCACCTAGGGTGTTTGGTTGTGTGTGTTTTGTTCATGCCCCCAAATCTTCTGGGGGCAAACTGGGACATAAAGCCCATAAGTGTATTTTTGTTGGGTACTCTCCAACTCAAAAAGGCTATAAGTGTTATGATCTTTATTCGAGGAAGATATTTGTCTCTATGGATGTTACTTTTTGGGAAACAGAGGTTTTTTATTCTCCCTCCAAACCATCTCTTTAGGGGGAGCATCAGCGGGAGGAAGAGATATTTACCTTTTATAATCATAGTGAGGGAGAGAAATTGTTCTATGATCATAGTGAGGGGGAGAAGGAAAACACTAGAGAGGAACCAATATTTGTTGAAAGGAAAACACATGATATTGGTGGTGACATTGAGGAACAACTACCTGCACGACAACGACTACAGGGAGCTGGCTTACAGAGGTATGCTAGACGGAAAAATGGAAAGTCTTCATGTACGTTACCACCCTATCAATCACAATCACCCACTCCAGTTCCAGATTCCTTAGCTGACTCTTCTGGTAATGATTCTTCTCTTATTGAACCTCCTCCTATGGATCCTGACAATCTTCCTATTACTATTCGAAAAGGTGTTAGATCTTACACTCAACATCCTATCTCACAGTTTGTTTCTTATGACCGTTTGTCCCCTTCGTACCATGCCTTTGTCTTTTCTCTTTCCTCTAAATCTATTCCACAAAATTGGCAGGATGCATCAAGGATGTGAATCCCGTTCCGTACCGGCCGGTACGTACCGGATTGATGAATAAACGGTACCTTGACCCTTCAATACCGTCCCGGTCTCAATACCGGGCATTATCGGTCGGTACCGGCGATTTCGGACAATACCGGACGAGATGAGCTTACCGGAAAATTCGGCCGATATTTTGCAGATCTGGGCAACGTCCAAATTAACTCCTCAGGCCAGATTTTTACCTCAATCTGGTGTATTCTGCACCTCACTCTCGACTCAGATCTGTGCCTCTCGTCTATGGAGGTCTATCTTTCATCCGCCTTTCATCTCTGTGTGAGGAGGCGAAGACACAATAGCTGCGCGCTGCTGCTTCTTTCCTCCACGACTGCTGGTTTGTGTGGGAAGGGAGGCGCGGGTTTAGTTTCGTGCAAAAGGGAAAGGTAGGGTCGAAGAATTAAGTCAGGCCCGGTAACGCAAGCCCAAAGATACAATAAGGGTTCTGTTACTGATTTGGTCACGGAGAGAGAGAGAGAGAGAGAGAGAGAGAGAGGGAGAGCTGGAAAGTGAACCTGTGGAAGGGAATGGGTTTTGTCTGACATGGGAAAGTGGAAATGGCTGAGATTTTGGGTAAGTGGGGAATTGGGTTTTGTCCGATGGATAGATAGAGTGTTGTTTTTTTTGGGATTTGTAAGGAAAATAGTAATGAATTTAAGTCAATTATGTAAATTTTGTTGTCTTAATATATGTATTTTATGATGAAACGCATGGTATGGGAAATTTTATGAGTTAAAATTATATAAAATTATTATATATATATTGTTGTTGCGGTAAATCTGAAACGGTACCCGGTACCTGATCGATACTGGTACGTACTGTACCAGTAAGAAAATCGGTACCCTGTCCGAAACGGTATTCAGAACTTTGGGATGCATTCAAAATACCCAAGTGGAAAGGAGCTTTGGTAGAAGAGATGACAGCTTTGAAAAAGAATGGCACCTGGGATCTAGGCTCCGTTTGATTGGATGTAAAATATTTTTGCCAAAAATGTTTTACATGTTTTTCGGTGTTTGGTTGTTGAAAATTCTGGAAAATGAATTTTTTGGGAAAATCTTTTACAACTTTCGGCGTAAAACGATTTACCGCCAAAAGCTCCGTAAGTTATTTTACCCGATCGTCTCTGCTGCTGGACTAGTTGTGCCCCAGTGAAGAATTCTATTCCACTATTGCGTGGCCACGCCCACGTGAACACATTTGCAAAAGCTTTGCAATGGAGGATTCTCTCTCTCTCTCTCTCTCTCTCTCTCTCTCCCCCAAAATGAAGATTGATCTCCCTCTATCCACGTGCACCAAGCCAGGGCAGAAATGTTCATCATCTCGCTATTGCCTTTCCTCCAAGTACCCAATGCTATAGTTGGACAAGTAGACAAGTTATTGATTTGTGAAAATAAATTTTGACTTCAACCAAACACCGGAAAATAATTGTAAATTTTCTTTTTTCATGTAAAATATTTTACATGGAAAATATTTTCAATTGTAAAATATTTTACGTCCAACCAAACGGAGCCCTAGTGTCACTTCCAGGAGGGAAGAAACCAGTGGTCTGCAAGTGGGTGTCACTATTAAGCAAAAGGCTGATGGTACAGTTGAGTGATACAAGGCAAGACTTGTTGCTAGAGGTTTTACTCAAACTTATGGTATTGATTATGAGGAGACGTTTGCTCCGGTAGCGAAGATGAATTCTGTGCGAGCTTTTCTCTCATGTGCTGCCCACTTGAATTGGCCTCTTCAATAGTTTGATGTGAAAAATGCATTTCGCCATGGTGATTTAGAGGAGGAAGTTTATGTGGATATTCCACTAGGTTTCTTTTCTCCTACAAGTGAAGGAAATGTGTGTAGATTGAAGAAGGCACTTTATGGGTTGAAGTAGTCACCTAGAGCCTGGTTTGACAGGTTTTCTAAGGCTATGTTGAGTTTTGGTTACAAGTAGAGTCATGCAGATCATACGATGTTCATCCGGCGAACTAATGGTAAGAATGTTGTCGTTATTGTTTATGTTGATGACATAATAATGACAGGCAATGATGTGAGTGAGATTCATAACCTAAAGTCTCGTCTAGCTCAAGAGTTCGAGATTAAGGACTTGGGATCATTGAGATATTTCCTTGGAATGGAAGTAGTGGGGTCTGATAGAGGTATCTTTATTTCCCAACGCAAGTATATACTTGATTGTTTGGAAGAAATAGGTATGTTGGGCTGTAGACCTGCAGATTCTCCTATTGAGGCGAATCATCATCTTAGTGGAGATGTGGGGGAGCATACTGATAAGGAGAGGTATCAGCGACTTGTGGGTCGACTAATATATTTGGCCCACACTCGACCAGATATTACTTATGCAGTAAGTGTTATTAGTCAGTTTATGCATGATCTTCGTACTTCACATCTAGATGCAGTTTATCGTATTTTGAGGTATCTGAAATCAGCTCCAGGAAAAGGAATTTTGTTCTCTAATCATGGCCATTTGCGATTGGAAGCATTCACTGATGCTGACTGGGCTGGTTCTGTGGATGATAGGCGCTCTACTTTTGGCTATTGCACTTCCCTCGGGGTAATCTGATTACCTGGCAAAGTAAGAAGCAATCGGTAGTCGCTAGGTCTAACGCAGAAGCTGAATATAGAGTTATGGCTCATGGTGTTTGCGAGCTCTTGTGGCTCCAAACTTTGTTACTTGATTTGGGGTTTGCTGACAGTGTTCCGATGCAACTCTATTGCGACAATAAAGCTGTCATTAACATTGCTCATAATCCCGTTGAGCATGACAGAACGAAGCACATAGAGATTGATCGACACTTCATCAAGGAAAAGTTGAACGAGGGTTTGATATGTATGCCGTTTGTGAGATCTGGAGATCAGTTAGCTAATATATTCACAAAAGGGCTAGTTAGCAAGAGTTTTCATCCTATTGTGTTCAAGTTGGGCTTGATTGATATCTTCGCACCAATTTGAGGGGGAGTGTTAAATGATGGATCTATTTGTATCTAGTATAATTATGTGTCTTATCATGTAATTAGTTTAAGTATCTAGGACCGTAGTGCAATTATTATACAGCTTGTGTGTATATATATATATTCTACGTTGAATGAAATTAACCCTAATGGGTTTTCTCTCTATTACGATTACCCTAAAATTGAACAGTTACTTTTCGTCAATGAACTTGAAACTTCTACTCCGTTCATTGCTCCAATTTTAACTTTATCATTTCTTATTTATACAAGTCCTGGAAATTAATCTTGTTACATTTCCTAATGTGGCGGATGCTATTTTAGCAAATGCTATGTTTAGTCACTATGGCCGTCCTCGTAGTGCTCTACGTTGTGGAAAAGTTGGTCTCTATGTGCGGGCGCTTCAGGTAAGATGACTTCAAAAGTTTCTACTTTGAAATGCAGATGCAGTTATCTGCTGGATCATAACAGTTCACCTCCTTTGCAACACTACTCTGAATTATAGGATATAAAACGTGTCATTGTGAATACTCATGCAGTTGAGCCACAAGTGAATATCCGCAATCCTCAATGGCATGTTCTACTATGCAGATCTACGAGCCTTTTGTGTAACATTTAGAGTTCTTTGGGACTCTTCTATGGAGTGGGAAGTGCATAAGGACCTCTATTGGTTAACCTAAGACTAAGAGGCAACGTCCAGATAATTGTGCAAGTACCCATTTGCCATGTCGGTCGTATTTGAGCACTGTAAAAAATGATCTGTTGACTAACTTGTGATTTTGCAGGTTGCCAAGGAATACTCTAAGCAACTGGGAGTTGATGCATGCATCAAACTATTTGAGCAGTTCAAGTGATATGAAGGGCTGAACTTTTTTCCATGGGTCATATTTGAACTCCAGGTAATCTATTTAGAAAAAATAAGTCAGTTATCTTTTGTTAATATTCGACACAAATTGCAATTCTTTTATTCATTTGACTATTAGTATCTGTTACAGTGAGGGCATTGGCATTCACTTTAAGTACATTGAGGTTGCTGCAAAGACTGGACAACTTAAGGAGGTAGAACATGTGACAAGAGAATCAAACTTCTATGACACTGAAAAGATAAAGAACTTTTTGCTAGAAGCAAAGCTTCAAGATGCAAGACCACTTATCAATGTATGCGATCGTTTTGGGTTTGTTCCAGATCTGCCCCGTTACCTTTATTCAAACAATATGCTTCGCTACGTAGAAGGTTGCGTTCAGAAGGTAAGAGTACTGTCAAGGATCTTAGATTCATTTTCAAATTGCAATTCTTTTATTCATCTATCTGTTATCTGATACAGTGAGGACACTCGCATTCACTTCAAGTACATTGAGGTTGCTGCAAAGACTAGACAAATTAAGGAGGTCGAACGTGTGACAAGAGAATCACACTTCTATGACACTGAAAGGTAAAGAACTTCTTGATGGAAGCAAAGCTTCCTGATGCACGACCACTTATCAATGTATGCGATCATTTTAGGTTTGTACCAAATCTGACCCACTACCTTTATTCGAACAATATGTTCCACTACGTAGAAGGTTACGTTCAGAAGGTAAGAGTACTATCAAGGATCTTAGATACATTTTTGTAACTTGAAAATCCGAACTCGTGCGAAAGTGCAGTGCTGAACTCTTATGGAATTTCTCTGTATAGGTTAACCCAAGAAATACTCCGTTAGTGGTAGGGCAACTGCTGGATGATGAGTGCCCTGAAGATTTTATTGAAGGCCTTATTCTCTGTTCGTTCTCTGCTTCCAGTTGAACCACTAGTGAAGGAGTGTGAGAAAAGGTCAGGTCCCACTCTCTGCCTCCCTTTCTATGTCTCCTTAACTGCTTCAAATTCTCACACTTAGATTATGTTTTTAGGAATTGACTTCGAGTACTTACTTAGTCCTTGGAGCATCTTGTGAGGGAAGCCAAGATGTACATGTCCACAATGCTCTTGGTTCTTCCAGAACACTTTCTCACCCCAAACCCGTACTATGATTCATGTGTTGTGGGCAATTATTGTGAAAAATGTGATACCTATTGGAATACTAATATATGAGTATACTAGTATCTTATGTTTAGTCCCACATTGCTTAATTACACTGTGTAAAGAACTATCTCTTTATATAAATAAATGTTTATGTGTAAGGGTTTATTTAACACCCTACATACTTTTCCTCTCCAAACAACATGGTATCAGAGCGGGTTTTTAAACCCCCCTTAAAACCTTAAACCCTCTCACCTTCGACAGCCACCACCATAGCCGACAGCCACCACCCCCACCCCCCACTATAGCCAACAGCCACGCCCAGCCCTAAATCAGTGCCAACATCATCAACCCTATTCTTGGTAGCCACCTCCAACCCTAAATCAGCCACCCCCATTCTCGGTAGCCCTTCTCTAGTTCCGAAAATCCTTACATAATCCCACCGCCTCCAGTTCCAGTACCGACGACCCCTATACATGCACACCCAGTGCCCGTCGACCACTGGCCGTCCATCCCCACTCCTCGCCGACATCACTCCAGCCTCCGGCGACTCTGTCGGCCTTACCCAACCTTTGGTGGCTCCTCCTCCGCCCTACCCAATCTCTGGCGGTTCCTCCTCCGCCCTACCCAGCCTCTGGCGACCCCTCCCGGCTCTTGCCCTACAACCGGCAACCTTCGTCGGCCCTCACTTAACTCCGGCGGTGCTTCTTGTTGCTGATTTCTGTCTATTGCAGCTTCAGACTCTACTTCTGCAACTCTGGTATGTGTTTACTGCTCGGATTCTGATGTATTCTCAGTTGTGAGTTATTCTCGGTTCTGGATTATTCATTTGCTGCTGTCTCGCTGCTTCGGGCTCATGATTTCTTCTTGGTCTTGCTCTTTTACTACTATTGTTTGCTGGTAATCGAGAACTGTTGATGTTTGTGGCTGCCTCTGTGTTAGTGGCCTAGTTTCTTGTTGCCTATTCCACTTTTTTGGTTACTTGGTATCTTTGCAATGGGCTCCGGCACCGAATCTGTTTCTAGTTCTCTATCTCCGGGTAGTACTGTGACTTCTGCTGTTAGTCGTTCTTCTTGGTCTCGTGAGAGATTGTCTATTACCTCCACCTTGTTGAATGATCGAAATTATGTTGTTCGGGCAAAGGCTATTGAGGTCTATTATGTGGGGGAGTCAGAATACCATTACGTTACTGATGACCCTCTCGCGGCGATTGCCGCTTCATATGGTGCTTGGGTTCCTGCCGATACTAAGATTCGGGTTGAATTGTGGAATAGTATGGAGGAAAATATTAAGAATACTTTGGGTTTCTTATCTATCGCTAAAAGGGTGTGGACGAAGCTTAAGGAGATGTTTTCTGGGGCTGCTAATCTCCGGCGGACTTATGCTCTTCATCAACAATTCTTTTCTCTTGAACTTGACAGCTTATCCTTGGAGGAGTATTATGCCAAGTTCTGCGGCGTTTGTGAGGAGCTCAACACTTGTGAACCTATTTCTTCAGATATTCAGTTTATGAAGCGTCAGCGTGAGCGCTTGCAGGTGGCTCATTTTCTGCTTGGGTTACCTTCGCCGGCCTATGATTCTATCCAGTCTAATCTTTTGGGTGATAGAGATTTACCTTCTCTCAGTGAGGTGTTCAGTCATGTCCATCAGGCCTCTGTTTCTGATCCCAATGCTGTTGATTTAACTCCTACTACCCGCTCGACTTTGGTTACCACGGTTTCTCGTGGTGGTACTTCTTCTCGTGATTTTGACTGTGGTGGTCGAAAATCAGAGGGAGGCAGTTGTAAGGACCCGTATTTTTCGAATATTTTTTTAAAGTTTTATAAATGTTAGAAATTGAGGAAAATATGAAATTTCTTAAGTTTATTTGATTCGGGGTTAATGTGTTAGGATTGATATTTAAGGGAGTGCAAGTGTGATTTGTGTGGGTGCTAGTATATAAGTGTAGGTGTGTGTGTAGGAGAACAAAATTCTCCAATCTCTCTCTCTCTCTTTCCCGATCTCTCTATCTCTCCCGGCTCTCTCTCTCTCCCTCTCCAACACGCAAAACTTCAACCCTCACTCAAAACCCTTGGCAAATAACCTCCAATCATTCATCCAATCGCGTTATTGAGCTTGAAATTTCGTGGGTTTCGCTCGGAGGAGGAGATTCGGTTGATTTTGAAGTTTTCGGAGTATAGGGCTTGCTCAAATCGCGTGGGTTTCGATCATTGACTTGAGGTAGGGATTTCTTACTCTCGTTATGAGTTTATATGATGATTATGTGCCTAAATCGTGCTTTAGTTGGTTGAAATTTGAGTTTGTGATCGTTATTAGTTTTTCTACAAAATCGCCTGCTGCTGCATTGGTACCAATACCTACTTTTTAAGGTATTGGTACCTTGATTCTGATTGCTTACTGGATTTGTTTGGTATCAATACCTAATTTTTGAAGTACCAATACCTTAATACCAATACCTATTTTTTGAGGTATTGGTACCTTGATTCGGATTGCTCACTGGATTGATTTTGTACCAACACCTACTTTTTGAGGTATTGGTACCTTTGTCTCAGAAAACTGTTCTTGAACTTTATTGATCATTCGTCGATTGTATTGGCTTTCGATCACTTCTAACACTCTCCAATCATATTCTAATCAACTCTAAACTTAATTACTTGGGTTCCAATAATTCGTTGATTGTTCTAATCCTTGCGATACTCGTTAAAGGTAATCTTTGTACCTTTGTAAATGGAAAATGAACCGTAAGGTTGTTTAGGTGTACCGTAGGTTATATGAGGCGTTGTGGTGAGTGTGATGGGTAGTCGTGAGTTTGGCTAGTGATCCGAAAGGTAACTTAGTAACTCGTATCCTTGTGATTTCATCTCGTTGATTACTCTAAACTCCCCGAGCTCTCGTTCAAGAGATTTTAGTAAAGAGACTAGTGATTAGTGTGTCGTAAAGTTACTTATGAGTTCAATGTGCGATGTAGGTTATGGTGATATACTTCATGGAAATGTGTGCATTTATCTATTTGTTGGTGTATGTGACGGTTGATGATTTGTAGCATAATGAGATATGAATGATTGTTTGATGTTACGGACACAACGAAAACTTGACACTACGGGTATCACCACGAGGTGGTGAGACGACCGGAATCGACACTACGGGTATCACCATGGACATTCGGTGAGACGACCGGAACTATGCAAATGAACGGGTATCACTATGGACATTCGGTGAGATGACCGGAAACGAGCGATACATGCGAGAACCTTGGATGTTATGATATGAGATTATCGGAAAAAGAGAGAAACATTGGTTTTCACTAAATTGGATTGTTCGAAAGGGAAAAGGATTTTTCTATTTAAAATCCTCCGATTATTCTTGAGCGAATTAACGGTTTCCGGTATTCGTGCACAGAATCAACGGACTCCGTCTATTCAAGCTCGAATCAGCGGAGCTTGACCACTATAGGTCACGTATTTCTATAGATTGTATCTATTTGGGAAAACAAAAGAGTTTTGATGACATATGAGAATGAGGAAAGAGATTTGTAAATGAAACGAGGAAATGTGGAAGATTGTGAAATGAGAATGAATGTGGAAACACACATGATGTGATGAATCGGTTGAGAAATCAAATGTTGATTATTTGTGATTGATGTGGGAATGTTTGTGGCACTGGTGTGGCATGTGAAATGATAGGTGTTGTATATAGGATTGTCTAGAATCTTTTGGCCATAGTGAGTTGTTTGTTGATAGCCATATAACCCTTGGGCATATCTGTCTATATTCATTCACTTTAGATGCATAACTCGTTATATTTTCTTATAACTTGTGTATAGATTTCTCTACTGGGGTAGTGTAGCTCAACCTATCATTTTCAGGTACATTGCAGGTCATTGTCATGGAATGCTTGGAGTTCATGCTGTTGTTACCGGTTAAAGCTATATTTTTTTTTTAGAGAATACTTGTCAATCTTTGTAAATTAAACTACATGATATTGTATTTTCTATTTTGGAACTCTGTAATTTTATTGGGCAAGTTTGTGGAATTAGGAACTGAATTACCTTTTGGGTTATAAATTGTGATTTCGGTGAGGATTTTAATTATCAAATGTTATTATTATTTATGTTGAAAATCGAGTGCGTGACAGCAGTCGTGGTCCTCCTGGTGGTGGCTTTGGTCGTGATTCTGGTAATAGTAGTCGTGCCCGTGGTCATGGGCCTCGTTCCTGCACCTATTGCCATGGTACTAATCATACTATTGAGTATTGTTGGATCCTTCATGGCCGCCCATCTGCTCATTAGGTTACAGTTTTTGAGGATGATGGTTCCGTGTTGTCTAGCTCTGTACGCAGCGCCGTCCCACGTGTTGTTACTATTCTAGAGGATGAGTATCATCGCCTGATTTTCTAACTGCCTACTCATATGCCATCCTCCTCCACTGCTACGTTTGCTTAGAAAGGCTCTACCTTTGCTGGCCTGGCCTCTAATAATATGTGGGTTGTTGATTCTAGTGCTAATGATCATATGACAGGCCACTCCATCCACCTCTCTGGTTCTCGTCCTCTTGTGAAGCCTTCTCGTGTCGCCTTGGCCGACGGTTCCTCTTCGACATTGCTGGTTTGGGTTCTGTTATTTTACATTATTCTCTTACCTTAAATTTTGTTTTACATATTCCTCATTTTCCCCATAGTCTTATGTCTATAAGAAAACTTACCCAATCCTTAAATTGTTCAGTTACATTCTTTCCTGGTTATTGTGTTTTTCAGGATCTCCAGATGGGGAAGAAGATTGGTGGAGGTATCGAGTGTGGTGGTCAATACTACTTTGACGCAAACGAACCTCCTGCTTCCGTTGCTCTTCAGTCTTCCGTATCTCCATATGAGCATCACTGCTGTCTTGGTCATCCCTTTCTTCAAACTCTCAAATAGTTAGTTCCGTCGTGTCGTCGTCTTCCGTCTTTGCCATGTGAGATCTGTGAGTTCAGTAAACATTGTCGTGTTTCTTTTCCACCTAGAGTCGAGAGTCGAGTGTCTCGTCCTTTTCATTTGGTTCACTCCGATATTTGGGGTCCTGTGCATGTTCCTTCACGTGTTGGTTTTTAGTATTTTGTTATTTTTTGTAGATAACTATTCTAGACTTACTTATATTTATCTCATGAAATACCGGTCAGACTTGTACTCCATTTTCAAATCTTTTTATATGGAAATAAAGACTCAGTTTGATGTTTCTCTTCATATCTTTCGTTCTGATAATGATGGTGAATATTTCTATAATGTTTTGTCTTCTTTTTTTTATGAGCATTTTATTTTTTATCAATTTTCGTGTTCTCGCACTCCCCAACAGAATGGGGTTGCCGAACGCAAGATACGCCATTTGACAAAAGCTGCCCGAGCACTTTTAATCCAGATGACGGTTCACAAATCCTTTTGGGGCGACGCCGTTCTTACTGCCGGATATCTCATGAATCATATGCTCTCTCACGTTCTTGGGGGCCAAATTCCCTATAGTATTTTGCATTCTGGTTGTTCTTTATATTCGTTACCTCTTAAAATTTTTGGATGCACATGTTATGTTTATGCCCTTGATCCCGGCCGCGATAAACTTGATTAACGCTCTCTCAAGTGTGTATTTCTGGGGTACTCTCGGACTCAAAAAGGTTACAAGTGTTATTCTCCCACTCCACATCGCGAGTTTGTCTGTGCTAATGTTACGTTTGATGAGTCGTTACCCTATTTTTCGACTTCCTCCCATGGGGATCAATCTGAGTATATGCATATTTTGGTTCCTTCAAGGCGACCTCAAAAGCAGCCACCCCCGATGCAGGTATATGTTCGTCATGCCAAAGCTGCACCACCACCTCCGCCTGCCGCTAGGCCTTCTCCTCCGTTGTGGGATTCGAGTCCACCTCTTTTGGCCCCTACTGCTCCACCTTCTCTTCTCATTGCTCTTTGTAAAGGTATTCGCACTTGTACTATCTCTCATCCTATTGCTAAATTTGTATCTTATGGTCACCTGTCCCCCACCCTTCGTGCTTTTACTGCTTCTGTTTCCTCTGTCGTTGTTATTAAAACTGTTCAGGAGCCCTTGTCTATTTTTGAGTGGTGGATAGCTATGGAGGAGGATATCTCTGCGCTCCATGATAATGGGACTTGGGAGTTGGTTCCTCTACCCTTTGGAAAGTCAACTGTGGGGTGCCGTTGGGTATTCAATGTGAAATATCATCCAGATGAGTCTGTTAAGTGTTACAAAGCTTGCCTTATTGCGAAAGTATACACCCAGACTTATGGTGTTGACTATGCTGAGACCTTTTCCCCGGTTGCGAAGCTTGGTTCTGTTCGTCTCCTTATTTCTCCCTTATTCCAATTGGATGTCAAGAATGCTTTCTTACATGGCGATTTTCTTGAGGAGGTTTATATGGAGCAACCACCTGGGTTTGTTGCTTAGAGGGAGCATTCTCAGGTATGTCACCTTCGTAAAGCTCTTTGTGGGCTTAAATAATCTCCCAGGGCCTGGTTTGGCAAGTTCAGTGATGCAGTTTTGAAATTTGGTATGAGTTGATATAAGTCTGATCATTCTATTTTCTCTCTCACATCTACTCGAGGCAAAGTGTTGTTGATTGTGTATGTCAATGATATTATTATTACAGGTGACGACCAAAAAGGTATTAATGCGTTGAAGGCTTTTCTGCAAAGTCAATTTCATACTAAAGACTTGGGTAGCTTGTGATATTTTTTAGGTATCAAGGTGGCACAATCTAAAGATGGTATTAGTTTATCGCAGATAAAATATGTGCTGAATATCTTAGATGAGACTAGTTTGTTGGGGCCGAAACCTGTCGATACCCTTATGGATCCCAATGTCAAACTATGCATTGATCAGGGGGAGGCACTGTCTAGTCCTGATCAATATCGCCATTTGATTGGTAAACTAAATTATCTCACTATTACACGTCCTGATATTTCATTTGCAGTGAGTATTGTAAGTCAGTTTATGTCTGCTCCTCCTCTGCCACATTAGGAGGCTATTTTTAGAATTGTCAAGTATCTCAAATCTCATCCTGGACATGGTCTATTTTATAGAGCTAATGGTCATTTGCGTATTGAGGCCTTCACTGATTCTGATTGAGCAGGAGGCCCATCTGACAGGAGGTCAACCACTGGATATTATGTTTTTCTTGGTAGAAATCTTATTAATTGTAAGAGTAGGAAACAGACCATGGTTGCACGGTCTAGTGCAGAGGCAGAATATAGAACCATGGCTCACACCACGTGTGAGAGTGTGTGGGTGCGATCTTTTCTTGAGAAGATAGGATTCAATGTGCAATTGCCCATGAATTTGTATTGTGATAACCAAGCCGCAATTCACATTGCATCCAACCCCGTATTTCATGAGCGAACTAAGCATATCGAAGTTGATTGTCATTTGGTGCGAGAGAAGTTGACTGATAGTTTATAGCAACTCCCTTCGTGTCTACAAGTGCTCAATTGGCTAACATATTCACCAAGTCATTATTTAATCCTCGGTTAGAGATGTTATGTGACAAGCTGAGTTTGTCTGATATCTATTTCCCAGCTTGAGTGGGAGTGTTGGAATATTAGTATACGAGTATACGAGTATACTAGTATATTGTGTTTAGTCCCACATTGCTTAATTACACTGTGTAACAAACTATCTCTTTATATAAATAAATGATTATGTGTGAGGTTTATTTTAACACCCTACATACTTTTCCTCTCCAAACAACAATCTCACCCTCGTTATTGTCTACAAGTGCTCAATTGGCTGACATATTCATCAAGTCATTATTTAATCCCCGGTTGGAGATGTTATGTGACAAGCTGGGTTTGTGTGATATCTATTTCTCAGCTTGAGGGGGAGTGTTGGAATACTAGTATACGAGTATACTAGTATATTGTGTTTAGTCCCACATTGCTTAATTACACTATGTAATAAACTATCTCTTTATATAAATAAATGATTATGTGTGAGGGTTTCTTTAACACCCTACATACTTTTCCTCTCCAAACAACAATCCCACCCTCGCTATTGTTGCTTATCACAGAGGACAATGTAACGATGAGTTTATCAATGTAACAAATAAGAACTCCCTATTTAAACTGGAGGCCAGGTTAGTTATTATTTTGTTTTAGCGGCTTTTAGCTATTGTCGTATATGTATGCAGATGATGGTTGAGAGGAGGTTTATCTAACCCATTTTTCTATTTCAGGTATGTAGTCAAAAGGATAGATGGTGATCTGTAGGAGAAGGTTCTTAAACCCCAATAATGAATTTAGAAGACAACTTATTGATCAAGTTGTATCTATTGCATTGCCTGAAATCAAGAGACCAGAACAAGTTTCTGCCCTTGTTAAAGCTTTCATGATTGCTGATCTTCCTCATGAATTAATTAACCTTCTTGAAAAGATTGTGCTTCAAAATTCTGCGTTTAGTGAAAGCTTTAATGTGCAGAACTTGCTTATCTTGACGACCATTAAGGCAGATCCATGTAGGCTTATGGTTTACATCAATAGACTAGACAACTTTTGGTGGACTTGTGGTCTATGTTACATGGACTCGGGTGCGTGTATCGGATGTGGGTGCAAGTCTAAGCGTCGGGCCTTCTTAAACTTAAATCTTGTGTCCCCAACTTGGGTACGGGTACGGGAACACGTCCTGAACTCTTTTTTGTATTATATATTTACATAATTTTCTAAAATTATGTACCGTAAACTATGTTTACAAATGTAGTTAAACAAGAAAGGGTTAAGAAAATTATGTTTTTTCTATTTCCCTATTTCCTATCTATGTGAAATACTCGAACTATCATTTTTCTAGCTGATTTGATAGTCGTTTTCTGTAAGTATCTTAACAATTAGAGGATCCGAGTATCCAAAAGGATATGGGTGTCGGACACATCGACACGAGTACTTGAGCCAAAATGAAGGATCCATGTAACATAGCCTGTGGTTGGAGAAGTGGCAGTGGAAGCCCAACTATATGAGGAAGCGTTTGCAATTTTCAAGAAGTTCAACTTGAATGTCCAAGCAGTCAATGTGTTACTGGATAATATCAAAAGCATTGATCGGGCTATTGAATTTGCATTTCGTGTCGAAGAAGATGTTGCTTGGAGTCAGGTGGCCAAGGCTCAACTCAGGGAGGGTTTAGTGAGTGAGGCAATTGAGTCATTTATTCGAGCAGATGATGCCACCCAATTCTTGGATGTTGTTCGTGTTGCTCAAGATGCAGATGTTTATCATGACTTGGTGAAGTGCCTTCTGATGATTAGAAAAAGACAAAGGAACCTAGGGTTGACAATGATCTCACTTATGCATACGCAAAGATTGATAGGTTGGGTGAGATCAAGGAGTTCATCCTAATGCCTAATGTTGATAATCTTCTGAATGTTGGTGACTGCTTGTATAATGAAGGCCTGTATGAGGTTGCAGAGATTATATTTGCCTTTATTTCTAACTGGGCCAAGTTGGCTAGTACACCCGTCATACTTAAAGCAGTTCCAAGGTGCTGATGATGCAGCAAGAAAAGCAAACAGCTCAAAGACATGGAAGGAAGTTTGCTTTGCTTGTGTTGATGGAGAAGAGTTCCACGTAGCTCAAATATGTGGCCTCAACATTATCATACAGGTTGGATATTGTACTCTTGAGTTAGTTTTTGTTGGAAAATTTAGAACGTCTTATGTGCTTCAGTAGTACTTGATGGGGTACTAGCTTCAACCATTTGAAAAGATTTTGGTCTCAAGTTATAGAAATGGTGCCTTCTGTTATGTTTTTTCCTATTTGCTGTTGTGCATGTCCATTATGATGCATACTGTTATAGTTGCACAAATTTTGTTGCGCAGTGTATATTTTGCCACATACTGTTAAATTTGTTATTGTTATATTCTTTCTCCTAATTTAGTGGTTTTGGAGACATTTGTAGGTGGATGACTTGGGGGAGGTCAGTGGATATTATTAAAACAAATGATGCTTCAACGAGCTTATATCTCTCATGGACGGTGGTTTGGGATTAGAACGTGCTCATATGGGTATCTTTACTGAGTTGGGTGTCCTATATGCTAGATACCGCTATGAGAAGCTTACGGAGCATATCAAATTGATTTTCAATGTCCTAATTTGTCTAGAATAATCCCACCTCATGAAGGCAAAAACTTCCTCTACGTTTCTAGGGGGCCCATGCATGAGTTGAAAAGGCAGCCCATGCATGAGTTGAAAAACGACTTAATTCCAGTTTGAGATTCTAGCAAATTACCTCCGGTTCAACAAACGTTTTACCGTCCTTGGGTTTTTCATCCGAGAGAGTACTATGCACAAATTCTGTTCGCAGCAAGTTCAAGTGTGGTGCACTCTTGAACTTTCAACCGGTTAAATCCTTAGAGACAGACGTCTACTAAAACCTCTAGCACCCTGGTGAGGCGGCAAATCTATTTTAAGGACACAGTGTGTAACACGGGTGTCGGTTTTTATCCAATATAATTTAGATTCAATATTTCTCTTATGTTTTTCAAATTTGAATAAGAGATCGCTAAACTGTTTTTGTACCGCATGTGTGCAATATATCTCTCCCTCCTAGTCTCATCATTATTATCAACTACAATCTGCTACGAGGCACCAAGAATCCGCCGCCACCTCCCGCCTCCGCCTTCTTTGCCACCATTGCCGCCATCTGAGCTTGACGAAATTGATCCGAGATACGGTGTGGAGAAGAGATTGGTCCCTTCTGTTTCTGGTCTCCACTGACTAAAGAAAAGACCCAGAAAAAAAAAACCCAAAGAACTTTTCTCGTTCTTAATTTCTTGCCCTTTCTTGATATATATTTCGTTTTCCTTTCATATGATGGTTAATACTCACTTTAGTCTATAGCCACAACCCTCTTCATAACTAAAGAATACTCACTTACCTTACGCAAAAAAAAAAAAGAAAAAAGAAAACTCACTTTTTCTTTCGGTCGCTGCTCCAGGAATTTGTTGTAGGGTGTTCAAAAATTACCTTAATTCTACTAGCTGATTTATTTACCAATAATCTATGAACAAAATTTCATAAATTAGTATAAATAGTTCGTTAAAATAATATAACTTATGCTCTAAAAAACTTAACTACGAGGCAAAACAATAACTCAAAATAGATATATATATATATATATATATATATGACAAAAATAATAGTTTTTTTGAAAGTTGTCGTATTGCGTACTAGACAGTGTTTCGAGAATGGAGGGGGTAAAATTTTATAGTTGTCCTAGAAGAGTTCCTATATTTTGTGTCAACGTTTAACCAACGTATTATGTACTAAAACCATTTTGAAAGAAATTGTAGTGAGTATGTTGAGGTTGACCTTTTCGAAAATATGTTGTTATTTAGGATGACATGATGAGATTTTTTTACCGTAGTCTTAAATTCGAAAGAATATTATTCAAGTTAATGGGATTTTGCAACGTAGTTGAATTTTTTAAAAGCTTTTCTATGTAATTCTATAAGATAACTAAACAAAAAATAGTTATTGTCATGACTCATGAATGCGAAATTAACACATTTACCATTGATAATAAAGATGGAGAGAGAATGTAGAACATACTACTTGCCCCTATAGATTCTTCTTTTTCTTTCTTTTTTCATTATGATTGTGAGATGTGTTTGGATTGTGATTGAGTGTTTAATTGGTTTTGGGTTGAGTGTTCAATTCTTTTTGGGTTAGGTGTTCAAGACTATTACAATTGGGTGTTCGTTGACATTTGGGTTGGGTGTTCAAAGTAAGGTTAGTCCAACTTTTTTACATGTATTCTAAGCAAAAAAATTTCTTTTTGGGTTTCAATTGACCCTAGATTCCTCAATATGGAGCCGCCTCTGTTTTCTTTTCCACGTGGTACCCGCTCGGCACCCAAAAATTCCTCCCAATCTAGATTTGTCTCAAGAACTTTTATGGTCCTTAATTTCTTTGCATTTTATTTTTTTTGGCAAGAATTTCTTTGCATTTCTTGATATTTCCTGTTCCCTTTGTATAAATGCGTATAGTAGTCAATATAGCCACAGAAGCCAAGATAAACAAGAAACAGAGTTGTTTGTTTTCCTACTCTGTTTCTGAATCCTTTTCTTCTTGTGGAGATTGCTATTTCCACGCTTGTTTTCAAACTGATTTTCTTCTGGATTTGGGTCAATTTGGAGATTGTTTCTGTTTCTTGACCTTTTCTTCGTTTGCTTCCTCTGTTTTCTCGACTGTGGCTTGTAGTTGTAAAGGAGATTGCTATTTCCACGCCTTTTTTTCTGTTTTTTTTTTTTTTCTCCTTGAACTAACCATGTTTGGCTCCAAAGGACAGCAGGGTGAAGGAGAAATGGATGGAATCACAAGGTTGAAATTGAAAGTAGTTTGGGTAACATTTGTAGGGAAGGTCAATGCGTTCAACATTTGACCGTTTGATCGACCAATCCGCGAGCGACATGTGTAATTATTCCTGCTGGTTTGACTCGTTAACCAACCAACCTAAGAGCATCCGCAATGGGAATAATCAAAATCAACAACCAAAATGTGTTACGTCAGCTTTTGATTATCCATTTAGTTCATAATCAAACTTAACAATCTCTACCTCCACATTGGTTATTTTTGTATCCCTAACCAAATAACCCCCCACAATACACAATATACAATGCACATATGTCCAATTGTAAACGAGTTTCAATCACGCACCCGACCACACCAAATTATTCATCTCGATGAGACGATTTCAATGTGGGGTGTTTTTGAGTTATTGAGTTTTGAGTTTGGTTATTGAGTTTAATTATTGAGTTTTGGTTATTAGTAAAAGTTGTTAAGTTTGGTTATAGAATAGATGAAATTTTGGTTATTTGATAAAAGACTTGTAACTTTGTTTATTACAATGTAGGGTGTTTTTTGAGTATTGTTGTTAAATTTGTTTATCCACACTCATTTGCTTATTACAATAGAGATGCTCTAATTTCGTTTCCTTTTCCTATTTCTTCCCTTTTTCCTTTTTTCTTTCTTTCTTGTATGAGTGTCAATGTCCAAACACAATCAAGGTTGTCTAAAATATGGACCAAAATTATTAAAAAAAAATTACAGATTCGAACTTTTTCTGTCTTGATATATTTTTAAAAAAATTTATTGTAATGTTTTACTTTTTGAGTTATGCTTTTTAAGACAAATGTTTAATTCAAAACATCTACTAACAGAAATCTAAGAAAGATTAAGAAAAAAGACGACCAAAAAGATAGTACTAGGAATAAGTATTGACAACTAAAAATATTGAGATGCTCTAAGGTTTGACTTCAGAGGGGATTGCCGTGGTCTACGGTGTAACACGCCTCATTCCAATAATATTAGAGGAAAAAGGCGGACTTAAACTTGAAGGATTGGTCCCCAACAAAATCTTCATATTGAATATTGATTGCTTTAAGAAAGATCTGATGTGATTAAATCATTCAGTAAGAAAAAAAAAATAGTTTTAGAAAGATTTGATTTGGTTATATCTTTTAGTGCAATTATTTTTTCAGAGTCAAAAGTATGTCTCACCTCATATATTTTTATAATTTTTACTATGTGTGAATCATAGAGATTCAACTTCCTATTCTGTTGATTCATTTTCGTCTTCTTTTCGTTTTTTGGTTTCTCTACGGCGTATTTAAAATGTAATTAGACTTACGTAATGCTAATCGGTTGTTGATTATTGTTATCGAGTTTGAAAGAGTTCCTCTGAAAGTCGTTTGTGATTGGCATTGCCCATCATTTTTTGTTTTGTTTTTTTTTTTTTTATACTCTTGCCTACATCACTTTTGAGGGTTTTTTAATTTTTTATTTGTTTTATTTATTTTTGTACTCTTTCCTACATCACTTTTGAAAATTGTACATTTAATCTGATGACTTTTTTTAGCTCAATTATTTTGGATTGTTTGAGAACACGTGTTCAGATGCCTCACATAGAAGTAGCATCGCATCAGTATCCACGCCAGATTCATTTCATTTATCAGCACGTAGGCCGCTGATCATATCTTTTGTTTGATTTTTGAAATTAATTAAATAGTTTTTTGGCTGAGACTTTTAAAGTGTTTTTTTTTTTTTTCCATTTGGTACAAATCAATTCTCAAGATCACAACTTTATTAGTATGTAGTTACGTGAAAATAATTTTGGTTGAAAACTTTAGTACTCCGTGGTACCCGCTCGGCATATCTAAGCTGTCCGATGTGATTTTGGACGGCTTGAAATTGGAGAGAGAAAGAAGAGGGGTGAGAGAAGAGAGAAGGTTTCAATCTAAACAGTCAAAAAGTGCATCAGACGGCACGTGTGAATGTATGATTTACCGGCTCGGCACTAAAAAATTTCTCTTCAAATTATGTTTCAAACTAATTTATTGATTTTTTGGTTTGTCAATCCCGCACCGCCGCACGGATTTGCTGCTAGCCTGCTAGTACTCCTATGAAAATCATAGTATTAAAATGGAAAAAAATGTACTCTAATAAAAAGAAAAAACGGAAAAAGAGAGAGGCAATTTTAGGTCCAATTTTAGGGGAATGGGAGATATTGTCGAGCATCTTCTAGAGCGATGCAGAGCATTCGATCTAGCTATTCATTTTGGCGATCGACGACTCGAATCTTAACCAAGCAATGCACGGTTCAGATTTGTGTGCAATTCATATGCGCTCAAATTTGATCTAAGCCATTCATGCCGAGATGAAAAACTAGATCGACCGCCCTGCATCGGCTCTATAGAGATCTGCTCCGCAGCATCCCGGAGCAAAAAGTTACCAGACTCCAATAAAAAAAAAAACAAAATGGATATGAGTACAACAAATGCTATACATACACGTACACAGATTGATTTTGGACCCGTTTTGTGTCCCATAAAGGTGATCGGGCTCATTTTGTTCAAAATACTTACTTTAGGGCCCTTGAAAAAAATCATTTCAATCCAATATAGATAAGAAATTTACAAATCATCCAACTTTGCTTTAGAATTCAGGCCAAATTCTAAAGCAAAGTTGGATGATTCATAAACACTCTTACCACTATTGGACTGAAATAATTTTTCATAGAGACTCAAAAAAAAATATTTTGAACAAAATGAACAGTTCTGATTATTTTTGTAGAACTCAAGACGGACCCAAAATTGATCTGTGTATGGTGTATGTACAACTTTCAATGTACCTGTAGCACCTCTGAAAAAAAAAAACAGTAAGTCTGTATACATAGATAAAGCACGCATAGATTGTGTACTGATCTCAATATGGGGCTCACTACGGATTCCACACAAATAATTCGAGCCGTTCATTAAACTTAAAATATTTTTTCAAGAGGCCTTCCAAAAATTCAGCTCAATCTTATAACTAGAAGTATTCGATCTAATAATCTAACTTTTCATTCAGGTTCGAATGAATCTGGACGAAAAGTTAGATGATTAAATCGAGTACTTTTAGGTGTTGGATTGAGCTGATTTTTTGCAAGGTCCTTTGAAAATAATATTTTAAATTTAATGGATGACTTGGATCATTTGTGTGAGACCCTTCACATTGAGATCAATGCACAATCTGTGCGTGCTTTATCTATGTCAATAGCAAGGTTGGACAAAAAAAAAAGGCTAGTAAAAGACAAACGAATCAAACGACCTTCCCTTCCCTCCTCTCTCTCTCTCTCTCTCTCTCTCTCTCTCTGAATCCTCATATAGTTTTGGAATCTTGGGTTAGGGTCTTTTTTTCTTCTTTACTTCCACTCACTATTGGCTACATGCACTTTCCTGTCCGACTCATCTTCTACTCACAGTTTTGATCACTAGTACTCCAATGAAGTTGCTATTCTCTTTTCAGTCTGCCCTCTTTACACATATAACTATATTCATTCTATAGATAGAAAGGTTTCCGGGCCACTTTACGTACCCCTCCATTAATCTTTGATCAATCCAAAGGTCTACTAGCGCTAGGTTTTTCTAAAGGCACACCTAGTTGGTTTTTTTTCTCTCTCTCTCTCTTTGCTTTCGTTTACTATGGCTTCAATTGCCTGTTCGACTCAGTTTCTACTAAACCCTTCGCGATTTTCGTCTCCAGTTAGAGTTTCACCCAATTTAGTTCAACTAAAGACTCGATTTTCAGTTACATCCAGAGCAGAATTTTTTCCGGTGCCAGAGTATCGGCTGTCTACGGCGTCGTTCGGATTGTCTGGAACGAGTTTAGGGTTATTTGGTGGGAGCCAGTTGTTGAGGCGAAAATTTTCGGGTGATTTTAGTACAAAGGCGGCAGCAGACGACGCGGATGGTTATGAAATTGAAGTCTCGGATGGGTTAGAACTTTGTCAATTTCTCTAATTTAGAACTTAAGAAAAGTGAGAGAAAAGAAGAGAAAGGAAAATAAGAGGGAAATTCTACTATTCACAATCTAGATTTTTCTATTTTCTCATCTTTCTCCCCAAACCAAACAATGAGAGAGATTTTTTTTTAATTTTTCCTTCCTTTGTCTTCTTTTCTTCAAGTTTCAGGCCCTGTTTGGAATGTCTACAGGCCCTGTTCGGTTTGTGCAGTATGTTGTCTTTAGTGGAATTTTTTGAAACCTTTGGTCAATTTCTTAAAAATTTGCTTGGCTTATGTTTGGCCTTAATTATTATTGGATTTCTTAATTTAATTTTTTATTTTGTATGTCAAAATTTTTTGGATTATTGATTTGTTTGATCGAAAATTTGAAAATTTCAGTGAGAAAAACAAGGCAAAAAAATCTGTTTGTTTTGGACAATTTTTCTCAGTAAACTTTTTGAAGCTTTAATTTGTTTAAATTTTTTTTTATATTTTTTTCGTCGAGATAAATCAATAATTTGTAAAAATTTGACACAAAGCTATCAAAAAATTCATAAGAATAATTTTTTTTAGAAAAAGAATCCGATACATAAATAAAATTCGGCCAAACCCCACCGAATTCACACGGTCCATGGACGAGAAGATTGAAAAGATAAACTAAAAAATCAATTGAGACAATGACTAAAAAGAACAGCTTTTGTTGTTGTTGTTGTTGTCTGAAATCTAAAATAAGTTTGTTAATTTTCTTTTAATTTGTGGTTTATCTTGTTGCGAAAACCGAAAATGTTTGCATTTTATTAACCAATAAAGATGAAAAAGGTTGTGACAAAATGTTTTTTATAAGAAAAAAACTAATTCTTTGTTATTCTAAAAAAAAAAAAAATCAAACACTAACTTTATATTGTCGTCTTCTCTTTGTTTAGTCGCTGTCTATTAGCTACTGATATCGTAATTTCAGGTTATCTAAGCCTTCTAAGAGCTTTGGTGAACAATTCCCAGTTCTGGTTACTGGTTTCTTTTTCTTTACGTGGTAAGCTTTAGTTTGCTTAAGGTCTATTAGGTAAGGGATATTGATCATACATGTGCTTTCCTATCCTGTGCACTTTGTGGGCTTTTTTTCGGAAGTCAGTTTTAATAAATCTGCATTGTGAGTGATTTTGGAGCCAGTTTGACTAAGGAAAATGCTTTGGACATGGATATCCGTACAAAAATGTATCCGTAATTGTTCATTGCGCTTGGGACCCACTTGCATCATGAGGTGACCATGTGCATCGAATGGCTCTGTGTCCGGATATTTTTGTTTTGAGCAACTGCTCTTTTACTAATTGGAATATATTGATTTCAAAGCAACGTGGAATTCAATTCATGATGCTAATTAATAAGACAGCCTTCTGAAACTTTTGAGGCGTATAATCAACAAGGTCTAAGCGATAATCACTATTATTCATTGATCAGTGTATTTTTAGGAGTTCAAATGTGCACCCTGGCATGATTGCGATTGCATACTAACATGGATATGCATTATGATGTGTAGGCTGTATCATGAATGCCAAAGTATAGTCATAATTAAGTTACGAATTTTGTGATGCCCCTACTCTCTCAGCATTGTGGGCTGTAAAGATTTCAGTTAATTGTTGTGGCCATTGATATGTTCATAAAAACTTTTGCTGAGTATTTAGTGTATTCTATGCAGGTACTTCCTAAATGTCATTTTCAATATTCTGAACAAGAAGGTTTATAATTATTTTCCATATCCATAGTAAGTTTCCTTTGCTGAACAACTTCAACAGTTTGGCAGATTAGTGAAAGATTAAGCTCTCTATTCAGCTTCTTAATGTTGGTTCTGAAAGATATAATGGTCATGGGTTGAAATGATTAAAAGATCTTTTTTTTCCCCCCTGCAGCTTTGTATCGGTAGTACATCTCCTTGTTGGTGTGGTCTATTGCCTTTTTAGTTGGGCGTTTGGTCTACCAAAACGTGCTGTGAGTATTGTCCTTTTTGTTTTCTTTTACTTCTCTGCTGGGGTACATTTTGTCATTCATTATTTACTTGATTTCTAATCTGTATACGCAGCCAATTGACAAGGAACAATTGGCTCTCCTCACTCCAGTAGCGTTCTGTCATGCCCTTGGACATGTCATGTCCAATGTATCATTTGCTGCTGTAGCTGTGTCTTTTACGCATACCATCAAAGGTATGCCCTTTGCAAAGAAAAGCTGTATTAACAGAGTGTTTTGATTTTGTACCTCTATGTTGCTAATTATCTATATTTAATAGACATACCTAGCTGCTAGTGTTGGTCTCTTTTCATTTTGTTATCTAAATAACAAAGTAGTTCAATGTTTTGTGATGATACCCATGCTGAGCATCCTACTTGCAAAAGATCCAATCCCTTTTCATGCAAGCTGCAAGTTATTGCGCTTATCACCTCCCTCTTTGGGTGTCAGGGGTACTGGTATTGCGCTTGTTACATCCCTCACTAGGTGTCAGGGGTAGTTGCAGTGCAAGATCGTGGTTTCTAATCCTTGGCAGCTGATGAACTATCTATTGTATGGACAACATTGTGCTACTTTTGGTTTTCTGAAAACATGACATACTGATACTGTTCCCTTGAAATATGGCCTAGGATATTTGTTCAAACCTGTGGACATTCAAACTCATTCCAGCTTTGCTGTTGGTTCATTTTTTGTGTTGTTTAAGTACATTTGCCTGTCAATTTTAATAGCGAAAAGATTTGCACGTAGTCACTCGGAATATACTGAATATGGATGATAGCGTTCTAGCTATTTTACTTCTACTATATTACATAGTTATAGCAGTACTTTGTGGATTAATAAATAATCGTGGTAGTTATTTTTTCGCAACATGCATATGATTCATATGAAGCTTGGTTTGATGAATAATTTTAATTCCTACTCTCAGTTTTCTTACAACTGACAACTGAGTTTTTAATAGTCTCATTATTTTATTTTTTTTTGAAAAGTGTGTTATACTTATTGATGTAGACCTAACTGTGTTTGTGTGTTCTTCTACAGCACTAGAGCCGTTCTTCAGTGCTGCTGCTTCTCAGTTTGTTTTGGGCCATCAGATTCCATTGTCCTTGTGGCTATCCTTAGCTCCTGTTGTTTTTGGTAATTGTTCAACTTTGTTTCTTTCTATTTTTTCGTTCTCTTTAATCAAATCAAACGTGCTGGTTCATGTTTTGATGTTTAAATTACATCATAAAGTGCTATTGCCATAGAAATAAGTTTGGACAACTTTTTCATGAGTTTTTCAGTGCACAAGTCAAGTGTATCTGTACATATGAACTACATGAATAAATTTGTTAAAGAACAAGTTGGTCATGTGACTGCAACTAAAACTTAGTCATATACCAAGCCCAGCAAACTATTTTTTGATGATCCTCTCAAAATTATATTAGGTGTATCAATGGCATCACTGACGGAACTTTCTTTCAACTGGACTGGTTTTGTAAGTGCGATGATTTCAAATATTGCATTCACCTACAGGAGTATCTATTCAAAGAAAGCAATGGTAAGGTTTCTCCATGAATGTAACTGTTTCCCGTATTGTAAAATATGGTTTCAATTGTATGGGGTGGAGGAGTGTGGAAGAACAACATAATGGGGGAGTGGCTGATGCCGACACCATGTTGTGTTGTATTTTTGCTCTTTCTGCCTTCTAGCATCTGAAAGTACCTACATTAACTTGTATCTTATCAGATATTTATACAGTCATTTGTACGTGCACAATTCTCTCTCTCTCTCTCTCTCTCTCTCTCTCTCTCTCTCTCTCTCTCTCTCTCTCTCTCTCTCCCTGCTTTTTGCTTAACTTTATATGTCTAATTTTCACATTGAACAGACGGGAATGGACAGTACAAATGTGTATGCTTATATCTCAATAATTGCCCTTCTGGTTTGCATCCCACCGGCACTATTTGTAAGTTTGGTTGATAAAATTGACGATTCTTTTTTTATGGGGGGAAGTTTTGATAATCAACCCATTCAACACGAGTGTTTCTATTCATGGACTTTCAGATTGAAGGGCCCCAGCTAATGCAACATGGATTTGCGGATGCAATTGCGAAAGTGGGTCTGCAAAAGTTATTGTCAGATCTGTTCTGGATAGGAATGTTTTATCACCTTTACAACCAGGTAACGATACACGTGCAACTTTTATATATTTTGCTGTATGAGTCAAAAAAAGTCCAGAGTGAGACATTGCTCAGCATTGACCTCTTCAAGTTTCTGCTTGCATTCCTTATGTTGTGGAAACTTGTGGGATTGCAATGTAATGCCTACAGTAGATGGCCCCATTATGCAAATATATGTCAATGCTTTTTTTTTTTTGGCTCAGCTATGTGACTATCTAAAATATTAGATTCGCTGTAGATGATAAACTTGGACTCAGGGTCTAGTGAGTGTTTTGATTGCAAATATATACAGCTCTCAACCCCTTACAGATAAAAATTTATGAATATCGACCACGTGCCAAAGTTGACATTTCATTGGTTTCTAACTTTGACACTTACGATGACAGGTTGCTGCCAACACTTTGGAAAGAGTTGCACCTCTTACACATGCAGTCGGAAATGTGTTGAAGCGAGTGTTTGTTATTGGCTTCTCTATTATTGTATTTGGTAACTACTCGATGTTCCTTGCACATGATTTTGAATGCAGTACTTGTTAAATAGACAAAAAAGTGGTCAGTAGAGAAGGCTCTCCATATTCGGTTGTGTGGGTTAGCACACCGCAATTCATCCCTGTTATGCTGGATTAAGATAGGTCTACTAGAGGAAGTCTGCTCAAACATCTGAGCAGACTCTACATGTGTGCTGATTAATCCTGAGCCCTTTTACCCCAAATTTTTTTTTGTTTTTTAGTTAGTAATGTGCTATAGAACAAGTCTCGAAAGGGTCAAATGGGGCACAAACTAGTATACGAAAAAGGAGTGAAAAAGCCTCAACTTCAAAGTTGAGCTCTCCTATAAAATCAACAGGTAGAAAAGTTTCATAAAAATATCCTTTATACCAAATATGAAAACTATTGCAAGAAAGTCGTCTCAAGTTTCTGAGCACTTAGCTTCATTTCTTCAAAAGTGCGATTTTTGTTCCTTTCTAGCCAAATACTACCAATGAAGCATAAGGAGGCCGCCAAGGTTTCTTCTTGCTCTTCTGTCTACAGCCACTCCCCCCATGCTATCCCATAATTTTAGCAGCCATGATTATAGTGGTAATTATACTAGTCAAAATGTAACTTTGGACTTAGAACCTAAGTAGATTCTGTAGTTCAATACGGCATTACAGGTGTTCCATTATTGCTGCTCTGTACAATGTGCTGGAATTATTGAGGATTCCATGTATCGGTAGTAGCTAAATGTGAGTGATCGGGCGCATCCAAACTTGATTTCTTGTATCTATACGTTTGCATCTGGCAGGTAACAGGATTTCCACACAGACTGGGATTGGTACAGTAATAGCCATTGCAGGCGTTGCCATCTACTCCCTTATAAAGGCAAATATGGAAGAGCAAAAACGGGTAAGAGTTTATTGTCCACGACATTTTTTAGCCTGCCAATAGAATAAGCCTATGGTTATGCTATCAAATGTTAGGTCATTAAACCAAGATTTTCAAGTTTCGCCAAAATCATGGCACTTTGATTGATAATGAAGTTTGAATAAATCCGCTATGTTCCACTTCCATAATTTTAACTTGTTTTGGCTCTGTTGTGGTATTTGGACTCTGAGATTTTCTCCATTTCAGAAGGCTGCTCAAGCTCCTGCATAACGGAGGTCTGCAGCCGAACTACCAGACTACAAAGTACCCTGCTTATCGTTGAGGGTGACTATTTCATTTTTTGGAAAACGTTTGTAACATCATGAGGATCCGATTTTTGCACAACATTGAGCTACCAAAATTGTTAAGACACATGTCTTTATGGGTCTGAGCCTTTTTCGGAAAGACCAAAAGCTTAAGAGAGATACTGGCACAAAGTAAAATCTTCCGGTAGATGTATACTATGTTTTTCTTAGCAGACAGTTCTGCCGCGTTTTGTTTGTCAATGGAAATGAAACAAATGTTTCATACTCAAGAACAATTACATCAATTTACACATTAATGCTGCATCCGTTCAACATTTTTGATTTTCGGAATGTAATGAGCTACATCTATTCATTGTGTTCAGAGTTACGATGCAATGCGATTAGTTCTCGTCGTATGTGATACCAACCAAATTGTCTCTACACTTTAACCAAAACTGCCGAATTTTTCACGGAAGGACTGACTGGGATTGAGCATACTTATGAGTTAGTATGATATATGACAATCGGGATTCTTATTTAAGTACTCAAAGGATGTTCTAACTCAAAAAAGAAAGAAAGTTTAAGGACGAAATGGTCAAAGCATATGTAGTTTAGGGGATAAAATTCATTTGGTCAAATATTGTTATCTACAGGACCGGCCTAATAAAAAATTAATAACAAAATTTTACAGCAACAATCACAGTATGAGAAAGTCAACTAATAAAAAATTCCACTAATTATTACATACGAACACAAAATACAAGATCGTCAAGTTTTTGGGATGGATTTGGGGAGAAATGATTTTGGGAGGTGTTATTCGGTGGTTTGGGGGAATGATTTTGGAATTTAGTGGGTTTGACACTTGGGCTTATGGGATGGTGGGTTGGTCTAACTCATTATCTCTAATTGGGCATTTTTTCATTCTATTGGGCTTACAAAGAGGGGAGAATGACGGCCAATTACGTGTTTTGATAATTAATGTCCGCCAAAGACATTTTGTTCAGTAATAAATGTTCATAGAATGTCCTTAAAATGTATTAATTATCAAAACACGTCATGGACCATCATTTTCCCTAAAAAGAGTCCTACTCAAATCCAAAACCTGGGCCTTGGGGATGGACCAGCCTTGGTTATCTATGTAAACGAATCATTGTATTTGTTACATGACTAATAGACAGTCAAGGCAGTTTAGAACTCAGGATCGTCCATTTTCTCTAAATACAAATGTGATTTGACTTTATAATGACATTTTTTTACATGGATAAATTATGTACTAAAATCTACGAATGAAATTAATCTTAGTCATAACTTTTTCGTAAGAGTGAAAGGAAGAGAAAACAACAATCCCAACTTATTCGTTTCTTAATTTTGTTGAGAAGAAAGAAAAGAAATACAGAAATGTAGGTGATATTGAGTTTGCACCTTACTCTTCTTTTGTTTTTGTCTTATAATTCCCTTTAACTTTTTTTTTTAAACCAAAGAAGCAACGTAATATACTTTCTCTATATTTTCCATTCGAGAGTAAATTTTGTCCGGATCAGGCAAAGAAGGGGGGTTTCCCGCCACCCCTGTAGGCTGTGGGTTCCTTTCACATATTTTTTTGGGTAATTTAAACCGTGTCTCTTGTAGAGCCAGTAAAATAATGTCTCCATGCAAAAAATCAATTTATCCGAACATCGATAGGTATGTCAAAAGTTGAATTTTTTGACGAAAAAATAAACGACTGTGAACAATTTAACTTAAAAAAACAGTTCACAAATCCATACCGTCTATTTTTTCGTCTAGAACTTAACTTTTGACATACCTATCAATGTCCAGACCAGCTGATTTTTGCGTAGATACATTATTTTACAAACCCTACAAAATGCACGGTTTGAATTACCCAAAAAATGCGCGAAGCGGGCCCACGAAGGGTGCTGGCGGAAACCCCATTCCGTTCGGATGAGCCGGACATAATTTAATTTAATCTCTTTCCATTCTTCTTTCTCTCTTATTTCCTTTCCTCTTTTTATATATGTTTTACTACATTTGCTATCTATTTTTTGGAACCAACTATTCTTCTCAACGTGAGAAAAGTAAAATCTAAATATTTATGATGGAAAACTTAAAAAGTTAACTTAAATTAAAAAATTAAGGAAATCAATATCACCTTCTTCTACTTATTATTATTTTTTTAGGTTTTTCTTTTCTAAACTTTTTCCATCGTCAATTCATGTTTCTAAATTTTGTTGATCATTTCGTTCAAAACATACACATAATCCCAAATATGTTTTATGGAATAGTGAAAAGAAAAGTGGTTACCTACAACATACTCACAGCAGCAGAGATGTTACATCAACGAGTCCCCATCCGCTATGACTTATGAGTATCTAAATTTCTAATTACAACATTTTAAATTTATCCTTAAAAAAACACCAAACATTGGTCAAACCAAATCCATCTAACAAACCATACGAAAAAACGTAAGATAATTCAATCTTACATCAACGAGTCCTCATCTGTTATGACTTATGAGTACCTAAATTTCTGAGTACAACATTTTAAATTTATCCTAAAAAAACACCAAACATTGGTCAAACCAAATCCATCTAACAAACCATACAAAAAAACGCAAGATAATTCAACCACGTACATCCATCTAGAGCCCTGCATAAATGGTCCAAATTGTTCATTAATTGTAAGATAATTTGTTGAGTTGTCTAAAAAAATCAGCTTGACCGAATTATTTAATTAATTTGGTCAAATGTTTCAATTATTCATTCAAAATCTAGATTCTAGATCTTGAATGAATTTTGAAGGAGAACTAGAGAATCAAACTCTAACATTTATTCAATTGAGTTGATTATTCACAAGAAAGCTCAAGCAATGCTTTTAAAATTGATTAACGACTTGAATGATTTGCGTGAGGCTCTAAAATAGGTCCAACATACCTATCTTTATCGATACCCATAGTCGATTGCTAAACGATAGGATAGGACCCAACTTAGGGCTGTAAGTGAACTAAGCTGCTCGTGAGTAATTTGTGGCTCGGCTCGTTTAATAATTGAGCAGAGCTCGAGTTCAACTCTTAGGTTCCTTTAGTTAACGAGCCGAGCTAAACACTCGAAAGCACGGCTCGACTCACAATAGTTCGGTTTGTGCGTATAGCCCTATATGCTCGGCTTAATTTTTTTTTGTCAAACAATATACATCAGTGAGGGTGTTAGCTAAGGTTAACACAGGGAGGTCCAAAGGCTATCCATAATCTTGGCCTCCAAAGCCTCGTCTCTTCTGGGACTCGAACCTTGGTCACCATTGGAAGGAAGGAGATGAGTTACCAACTTCACTAGAAGCCTTATATGCTCGGCTCATTCAAGTAGGCTTGTTTAGTATATTAATTGAGCTCGGCTCGTTAAGGATTTGACTCGTTTACAATCGAACCGACCTCAAACAAGCATGTCTTAATAATTAAACAAGGCAGGTGTCGGCTATGGCAGACTCGTACCGACCAACGTGCTTTTTATTGGTCGATGTTACAATCGTGCACGAGTGTGTAAACGTTCACAGAACGACACATGTACAAAACACTCGTCGTTAATGCTGACATTCTTATCAGATAGGCCCCTTTTTTCTTGGTTTCTTCTCTTCATATGATCCAACGAAAATTCCAATCAGACAGCCACGGACACTCTCCTATCGTACCCCAAACAACAGAGCACTCTCTCTCTCTCTCTCTCTCTCTCTCTCTCTGTTACTTCACCCATCTTGATTTAAGCTCAACAAAAAATCTCTCAGAAATCATGGCTGCTGTTGTCGTACTGTGTTTAGTGACGTTCTTGGCCATGGCTGGTCATTCAAGTAAGCTCCTGAATTTTTGTGCGTTGCTGCTTCTTCTTTTTATTCTTTTTTTAAAATTTGGGTCGTTTTACTTCCATTTGTTTACCCAGTTTAAAAATGATACTCTCTCTCCTCTTGTGGTAATCTTGAAGCAGATATGGCTGTAGTTCTTTGTATTTTTGGCCTTTTTTTTTGGTGGGTGTTTCGATCTTTATTACTGCCATAATTTTCCGATTTTAAATCTCTTATTTTCTAAATTCTAACCCTGTCATATGAAACCTATCAGAAGCGATGAATCTCTTTATTTTCTTGCTCTGTTTTCTTGTGGGTTTTTGGGGCGTTCACGATAGCCGTAAGAACAGAATTCGGATTGTCGCTAGTTTCAAATTTAGGAACAGAAGCGATGTTTGGGATCCGAAATTTCACATTTTTGGAATTCTTGGTACTTGTATGGAAATTGCAGAATAGATTATGCTGAAATGAATTAATGAAATTGAGAGACAGAGACACAATCTCATAATCAGCTCTGGAGTAGCTTTTGGAGATGCTCCTTTTGCATGCAATTGAAAAGACTATTTTACCCCGGACATTATTGAAAAACTTGTAATTTTATTCTAGGCAATGACAACATGGTCAAAAAACATTCCAATCTATTCTGCAGATTATGACCCCAAACAAAACGATGAAAAATCTATGCTGCATACATCATCCACCACATATTCAAATTATACCCCCACATACATCATCCGCCACATATTCAAATTATACCCTCAACGCTGCACTGAGAAGTCTATTGTGCTCATATCATCTACACACCGTAACATACTTTCTCCTCAATTCTAACCATAATTCAAACTTTAAATTTTTTATAAAAAAGAACCGACTCCCAAACACCCCCTTGTTAGAAGCCGACTTCTCTTAAATTAGATTTTGGACCTTTTTCCAATCTCCAAGAATCTCAGAATCCAAAAATTTGTTAGTAGGGACTTTTCGCAAACACTAGCTATTGCTTTTTTAAAGTTAAATCTCAAAATATGCTTCTAGAATTTTTCGCAAACACGCACGTAAGGTAGTAATCTTTCTTGTTTCATCTGTTTTGTAGCTGCTACTTACTGCATATGTAAAGATGGATTGAGTGACTCAGTGCTTCAGAAGGACATAGATTATGCTTGTGCAAACGGAGCTGATTGTTCTCACATCCTTCAAAACGGATCTTGTTATAACCCAGTCACTGTCAAGGATCATTGCAATTATGCTGTCAACAGCTATTATCAGAGGAAAAACCAAGTTTCTGGGAGCTGTGATTTTTCTGGCTCTGCCACCACCACCCAAGCTGTCCCTAGTAAGTGATAGATACCCTAAACAAGTCAGTCCCCTTTCTTCTTCTTCATTTTTGGTAAGGCATGATGCCCCGGGCCAGCTTTGCTCACACCTCGGACTAATCCCAAGTTGTTTCACACGCATCAGCGTGGGGTAACATGGCCCCAAGAGTTGTTGTCAAGGAGAGTTGAACCTGAGATCGACCTTAGGATGGAGCATACACTTAAGTCCTAGGCCAAGACCATCAAGCCAACCCCTTAGGGTTAATCTTCTTTCTTTACTTGATTACGAACTTATGTTTCCTTTCTCTCTGTTCTTGTGATTTGCAGACCAAAGCTCTGGATGTGTTTATCCTTCTAGTCCCAGGTTTGCATTCTTTTCTCTGACTTAATATCCTTATCATAGACTTGTCTGCTATGTTACATGGACTAGGGTATATGTATCGGGTGTGAGTATATATCTAAGTCTCTGCTTCATCCAATTTCCATCACTCGGGTTACACCAAAATATTCACAATTTCTTATTTCATTTATGTTATTTTCTTGGATATATAGTGGTCGTAACTTATAGCAATTTCATACAAAATTTAGGAGTTTCATGCATAGTTCATAGTAAAATCATATAGAAAGATGTGCTTGCTTGGTATGTCCAAAGTAAAGGTGTTGGACACACCATTACCCGAGTGTCTGACAAGGATATTTGTACAAGTAGGAGGATCCTTGTAACATAGCTTGTCTCTTAGAATTATGTTATGTCCCTTAGAATCTGTCTTGATGTACTCTAACCACAAAATTGGAACATCGGATTTTTGGGGATGATATTCGTACCTACTTTTCTCATTCTCAAATGAGAGTTTAGTAGTTTAGTCCCATAACTTTGCACTTGTTTTGTACTAAGCATCCCTTTGGTTGAGCGGTATCCCTCTTGCTTTTATGAAGCTCTTGTGATGAATCATGAATGGGAATGGGGAGCCATCCCCATGGTATTAGCTTATCCCTCTTATGGGTATGGGGGTTAAGGACTTGGCATCTTATCCCCGGACTAGCCAGAGTAGTTGTGTTTGCCAGGATTTCTAATTTCATCCTTCGTTAGATTCAGTGCTGTGAGAACATGTGTCGTCATTCTGGCAAATATGTATTGCAAAACACAAATCCTGAAACTATAACTTGACCTCTTAAAATTACATAACTGAGTTTGAAACCTGTATGCCCATACGTTTTAGACAAAACGCTTAAAAGGTGCGGCGAGTCTTCTACCTTCTTCTTCTGCTGTCTAGAGTTCGGTGTTGCCTTTCGCCTTTAATGGTACAAAGTTATGTCCATAAAACAATCGCATAGAAGCTCAACTTTGTCACCCAAACACTTTAGCTCTGACCACACTATAGCTAGGTGCCACTGTGGTAGCAACGGAGGCCAGGCAGTGACAATTGAGAGGTTGTAACTAAGCATCCTTATTCACATGGGAACAGAGGTCAAATGACAAAGACGAGTTCATGCTTTATAAAATTAAAGGAGAATGGAACAACAAAACAAACAGTCGAAGAAAAAGGCGGAAATGATCAACAAAAAAGAAGAAAAGAAACGCGGAACACTTGGTACCGCTGCACCTTTAAGCTCTAGTCTAAAAGCTTTGTTCTACGTGTGTTTTGACTACTATATAGTTTTAATGGGTCAGACTCTAGATTTTGGATTCTATTTTTCCTTGTCATTGTCATCCATTCACATCTCAGTCCTCGTTTGCTTTCTTTTGCATGTCGTCATTTTCAAAGAAAAACATTTACCGGCGCAATTATCCTACAAACGTTGCATTTAAGCCGGTGTCATTTAAACTTATGTGGCACGATTGTGGAAGTTTTGATACTAGAAACGAACGAACCATAAAAGGCCACACCATTCTGTATAGGACAGTATCTTTGTATAGCAGCACTTGAACACGTATGTCGATTACGGCTTGAAGTTGCACTTACATGTCTATTGCTTGCTGCTGATTAATGTTGCCATATTCTCTGTGATCAGCACTGCAGGAAATACCAGTACAACCCCAACGCTCGGCCCATCTACAAGCCCAAGTACCCCATCAACTGGAACAACCCCTTCTACTACTACTCCCTCAATTTTCGGGCTCGGCCCAACCACAGGAAGTGGAAGCACAACCAACATAGGCAACAAGGCCACTGTGACTACTCTCCACCAAAAAACACTCTTGTTTTGGTCTCTCACCCTAACCCTGTTGCTCTCTGGCCCCTTGTTTGCCAGGGCCTGATCGACTTGCGGTTGAGATTTCGCCACGGTAGGTTAGGTAAAACATGTGCTTCTTCAGAGGAGTAGCAGGGAATCATATGGATACAACTCTCCCCACTAAGGGCTTTTCTTGCTTTCTTTCCTTCTTATAGGTGGAAAAAATCTGGGAATTAAGTGGGGATGTGGCCTATAAAACTAGGGTAGAACTTAGAAGCAGATTGATCTCTTTCCATTAGGGTTTCCCTTTTGTATCTTTCTACAGAGCTAGAGGCATTAGAAGCTTATTGTGAAGTTTTGTTGAGAATGTGCCTGCCCCATTGATCTACCTTAATTTAAAAGCTTAGTCTATCTGAAAGAAGTTGTGGATGTGATTGGGTTACATTTGGGATGTGTGTGTCTTCCCAATGTACAATTAAAGAAGCATATTGTGTATTATATATATATTTTTTATAATTCAGATGTCCGGATCAATTTATCAGCACCTTGACTAATCCTGAAAATCTAATCTCAATATTATTAGCAAGGGGTCCAATTATATGTGTTATCTATGTTCGATGTCTTTCGGTGTTTAGGATCAAAAAGAAAATGAAAATTTTCCATCTTTTTGGTTTCTTTTAGAGGGAATGAAATTTCAAAAAGAATAATATGGAAATTTTAATTGGTTTTTTTTTTTTGTGGTAAATATATGGTGAATAACGTTCCTTCTCACTTTCCTCTCCTTTTTCTTCCTTCCTTCCATCTTCATTTTTTTAAAACAATAGCTTCTTTATTCTACTTGTAACCAAATAAGTGAAAATAATTTTCCTCTTTAACTTTTTCTTTTTCTTTTTTTGTGTAGTACTACACAAAGGATAAAAGATTACTTTCTTTAACATTTCTCCTAAAGTTTCTTTACCTTCTTTTGTCTTTCTTTACACAATTTCCAAACACAAAGTTTATTCTCTAGAAACAAAAAAACTAAAGTATACAAATTCATAGCTCAATCTAGACCAACAGAACACTCTTCCCTGTTATCAATCTTTGCTTGACGTTTCGGTTCTCAATTATCACTTTCACCAATTTTAATAGTTTTGAGATGCTTTCAAATGATACTTTTATATTCGTGCTCGTGCCCATACACATGAACTATGTGACTCAGTTTCCCGCTCGGGTAAATGAACATTAACATAGTGGAGGTATTCCACTTTGAACCAAAGAAAATGGAGGTGCTCCTGTGCAGGTGGATAAAGAAGATGTGGTGGAGATAGAATCAGGAAGGTGAGGATTATGAGGTTGACCATGCATATGGCTGGAATTGATACAACTTTATTATGGGAAAAGAGTCATATGTGGACTGTGAGGGAGAAGTCCTGTGGGAGGAAAGGGAATTGATTTCTACATTTTCCTTTGTCATTCACACTCTTTTTTTTTTGGGTCTTTATCCTCTTGAATTTACCATTTTGTTCTTGATTGTGTGAAGAAGAGTATTGAAAAAGGGCAAAAAGGTAAATTAAAGTAGATAAAGACACACAAAAAAGTACTCCCTCCGTCCCTTTTTAAGTGTCCTACTTCGTAATTTCAACTTATTAAAAAGACATCATCATTATACCTTTCACATCAACTTTTTCCTCCACTTTTCCTACTTACCCATCATCATTACACTTTTACTCACTAACTTTTCAAAATGGAATCTACTTTTAGGGACAAAATAGACAATGCACCAATTTTTACCCACTAACTTTACAAAATGGACACTTATTAAAGGACAGCCCAAAATGAAATACCAGACTATAAAAAAGGGACTGAGGTAGTGTGGATGGCTAAAGGAAAGTGCAGAAATCATTTTCCTTTTTGTTGATGTGAATGCCTTTAGGGCCAGGCTAAGAGACTACACAGTGGAGACAGGGTTTGAGATAAAGAGGACAAAAATAATAAGGGCAGGGTTAGGGGTGATAAACAAGCCAAGCATGTAGCTGATCAAACTTGGTTTGATAACCTAACAAATTTAAAAATATGTTCAAGCTTAGTTTATATATGAGACGAGATAATCACAAATGAGCTTTAATCAAGCCAAAACACGAGTCAATCTCATGTAGTTTGAATTTTTTTTATACCTAATAAGCCAAACGAGCCGAATAATAACTTGTTCAAACCTGGCTTGAAATCTTAACGAGCTTAAAAAAATGTTCAAGTTTAATTTGATTTTATAACAAACCAGTGTCAAACAAGCTTTTGACAAACGAGAATAAGCTCAGACTCGAGCAGCTTGATTTGTTTAGCAGCCCTGGGCAGGGTGACTCGCACATTGTGATTTAAAGGGCTGTTCTTGGAGGATTCATGCTTTCCCACGTTCAAATGGGGTAACCTACATGATAAAGAAATATGAACCTGAGCATACATAGGTGGTATACTTAATTTGACTGGTATGTTATCGATTTAGTTCATATAAAATGTAATAATGTATACTAACGTATGCGGATTGTGACTCAATCTTTCTGGAATGCCTTAAACAAGTCCATTTGGTGGCCCTAGCTGCTTCTTTTTCTTTTTGCTCTTTTTCCCATGTTAGACCCATTACAACACATCCATTTGGTGGGAAATCTCTGGTTGATGTTAGGGCCTTCCCTCAATAACATACCAATCAACCATGATTTACTAGTATAAGTTTTCATTTACGACACATATGAAGATCAAAAGTGTTATGGGTGCACCAGTTATGTACACCATTTGTACACTGCCTATGTGGCAAAAGTAATGGGCCCCACTTCCTTCATTTGCATTTCAAAATTTCACCAAAAATTTTGACCGGGAGATTTACCTCCCCTCAAACTCAACACGTCCTGACTTCTACTCTATCCCACCATCAACGCCCATTTTCACGAACCCATCTCTGTCGACGCCGGCGACCACCACCACCACAATCGACGCCGGCGACCACCACTACCACCATCAACGTTGGCGACCACCATCTCCAACTCCCATCTTTAAATCCCCTGTTCTGAGAATCAGAGGAAAGAACACCCAATTTTTGCCCCAAACCCAAAAGCCATTGATGACCACCTGACTACCAGTGACGACTTCATCTCTCCCAAACCACGGACCACCCGTCAGTGCTCCCCGAACTCCCATTTATCCCTTTCTCTCTTTGTCTCTCTCTCACATGCAACTGTCAACTCAAAGGTAAACCCAAATTTCATATGTCTACTCTTTAATCTCTTCTTATTTCTTTCTTTAATGTGCTCAGAGAGAGAGAGAGAGAGATGGGAGTTGTAGATGGTGGTCGCCGACGTTGATGGTGGTAGTGGTGGTCGCCGGTGTCGATGGTGGTGATGGCGGTCGCCGGTGCCGACAGGGATGGGTTCGTGAAAATGGCATTGATGGTGGGATAGAGTAGAAGTCAGGATGTGTAGTGTAGAGACCGGTATTTTCGGAATTTGTTTAAAGGTTTATTAATAATAGAAATTGAGGAATTTATTAGATTTAGTTGATTTGGGGTCAATGTAGTATAATTGAAAGTGGAGGGAGTGCAAGTGTGATTTGTGTGTATCCTAGAATATATATGGGCCGGGCTATTCGCAGCCACGTATTTTCTCCCATAGCCCACTCTATTTCGGTAAGTAGTTGTTGAAAATCATAAATAACATTTCGGTAAATAGCTGTTGAAAATAAGATTATATTTCGGTAACTACATGTCGAAAATATATTCAATTTTCGGTAGACAACTGCCAAACATGCATTTTCGGTAAATAGCTGTTGAAAAAAATATCATATTTCGGTATTTGATGTTGAAAATGTATCTTAATTTCGGTAACTAGCTGTCGAGTCTAATTGAAAATTTTTAACGGACTGTGGGAGAAAATACGTGACTGCGAATAGCCGCGCCCATATATATTTGTGTGTGTGTGTGTGTAGGGAATCAAAATCCCAAGTTCCCTCTCTCTCTACTCTCCCGACCTCTCTCCCTCTCTCTCGGCCTCCTCCTTCTCTCTTGCTCTCCCACCGAAAATCGCTGCCAAAAACTCAAAACCCAAAGAACCCAACCCTCTCTCCATCTTCCTCATGTGCCAATATGTTCGTATCTTGTCCGGTTTGGCTCGGAGAGGAGTAATTTGGGCGTAGTTCAAAGTTTGAGTCCAAAGGTTCGCGTGGCTCGATCTCCTTGCGTGTTTGCTCTCCGACTTCGAGGTAGAGATTTCTTACTCATTCTATGTGTTTATGAGTGATTTTGTGCTTTGATCGTGCTTTGGATCATCGTGTTTCGTTATTGTGTTAGTTCTTGAAAATCTGCAGAATCGCTGCTCGAAACCCCGTGGTATCGATACAAATTAAGAGCTGTATCGATACTATAAACTTATCTTTCTGGTCAGAGAGTGTTGTATCGATACGACTTTGGTGCGTATCGATACCAGGACCTTAAGTCCAGTTTTGCTCCTGCTGCCTCTCCGTTGACTGTTTTGACCTCCGATCGCTTCTAAACCCCTTTGGACACCTCCAAACCTATTTCAAGTATGCTTAATTGAATTCCATTGGTTTACTTAAGTTATCCTCTTCCCATTGACTTTCCGTTGTTAGAGAAAGAGTAGTGTCTTACTAGATAAAACTTAATCGAAATGTATTTATGGGATTGATGGCACTTGAGAATCATTATGGCATGAGGTGGTGTATGCTACAGGCAGGGGCGGACCCACCATAGGGCACGTGTAGTCACGTGCCCCACCCCTTTTTTTTTTAAAAAAAATTTCCCAATTTTGTGTCTATATATTATATATATGCTAATATGTTGCGATAAGTTGAAGTTTGGTGCAATGGTTATCAACACTCTTTAAAGAGTAAGAAGCGGGAGTTCAATTCCCCATGCTCCCAGTCCCTACACTCTTTTTAATTTTTTTTCAAAATCCACTTAAACAATTCAATTCCCTCCGCACTCCGAAGTTTTCTTTTTTTATTTTTTTTTCAAAATCCACTAAAAACTCTTTCACAACCAAGGTTTCTCCCACTCCCTAACGTCTCCCTTCATTTGTGTAGTACTCAATATGAACTCACACGTTGTATTTGTACATTTTTGGTCCCCGAAACTTGTACTTGTAGAGTTAATAATAGAAAAATAGATGATGAACATGTGATAATTTTGTTTTAACACATATAGTCGAGGTGCACAAATTTGCTCAAGTAGCTTGTTATTAAAATGCATATATACTTTTAAATTATTACATTATCATGGATGCTAAAATTATGTTGGTGTAAATATGTTTAACTGTAACTCACATATTACGGCGTTACAAAGAAAATTGGTGCCCCCACTACGTCAAATTCCTGGGTCCGCCATTGGCTATGTTAAGTGCTATGACTTGACGGGACGAACGGTAGGACGAAAGGCGTATTGTAGCAAGGTTATCAAGTATCGTAGGATGTAAGGTATAACGTAGGACGCTTAGTTGGTCGATAGGCGTTCGCGTAGTAGTCCGGAAAAGAATAGGGTAAATCGTATCTTCGTGCTTGTTCTCGATTGATCATCCTAGGTTCTTTTGGCACACGTTCTATAGATTCTCGTTTAGAACCTAGCCGGTGGTGTGTCGTGGCGTTGTTATGGGTTCGGTACTTGACGTAGGGCATTGTGATAGACTTTGAGAGATAACGTGAACTTAAGGTATTTATTGATGTACAATAGGACATGGGTATGAGTTTGTAATACATTGAATGATGATGAATGAAAGATTGTGACTAGGGAAGTGTTGTTATCTTGTGTTCGGATTGATAATGTGTATGTGTTGTGTGAGTTATGAATGTTAAACTGAGGGTCCTGCAATGCAATGTGTGGTAATGCGGAGACTTTAGAGGGCCTGCAACGCAAAGTGTGGTAATGCGAAAACCCATGTGGAGAGAATTCACTGTAACGCAAGTGGTGGTAATATAATTGAATGTCTCGTATAAAAAAGGAAGTTATGATTGATTACAGAAGTTCATGTTGTCGTTGGGCTGTTTCTTGCTTGAGATTGGAAGTGTTGAAAAAGGGAATAAACGATTGAATTTATCAAAAAATTTTGAAAAGAAAGGAACTTGGCTTTGGAAAAAGGATTTTTATGAAAAATCCTCTGGTATTCCTGAACGAATCAACGGTTTCGGTATTTGGGCACAAATCAATGGATTCCGATATTCAAGCGAATCAACGAAGTTTGACCTGTAACGGTCAAGAGTTTTCTCAAAAACTACTTTGGTAATCAAAAATGAATGTTTTCTTTTACGAAAAGAGGTTCAATGGTAATTGGTAAGAAATGAGGAAGTTAATGGTGACATTCATTTGAAGAGTCTTATAATGGTTTGAGAAACTGTCGTGAGTTATTTTGATTTATGTGTATTTAACGCTACCCCTAGTTTGATGTACAAATGGTTAGAAATGTTCTTTAAGAAGTATTGAATTCTGTAGTCGTAGTCCATCGATTCATTGTGGTGTCCCTTTTGTATCCTTTGTTTGCTTCTTAGAAATCATTCACTCTCATAGCATGTTTCATTACATTTACATATAGCTTGAGTAAAGACTTTCCTACTGGCTAGTGTAGCTCAACAAAATCCTTCTTTTCAGGTCCTAATGCCAGACAGTAGCTTGCATTGAATCGTATGCTCAGTGTGGAAGACAATTTTGGAAGCTAACGAAGTCTAGTTATTTAATCATCTTTGTAAATCACCTACTTTTGTTAAAGATGATTTTGTAACTAATTCATCTTGATTTCTTTTGACTAAACCGTTTGTAATTTAATAGCTTGTTCGTAGCTGTATTTAAGTTAATTTGGGCCGTGGTGCCAAGGATGTATTCCACTAAACTTGGGGACTTCGTTTGTAAATTAAACAGGTGGGAACTCCCTTTTGGGTATTATATATCTTATACGTGGATCTTTTATCGAAATGATTTATTTATTTATTTGAAAATCGAGGTTGTGACATGTAGGGTTTGAGGGGGGTAAATCTCCCGGTCAAAATTTTTGGTGAAATTTTGAAATGCAAATGAAGGAAGTGGGGCCCATTACTTTTGCCGCATGGGCAGTGTACAAAGGGTGTACATAATTCGTATACCCATAGCACTTTTGTATGAAGATCCTTTACAACACATACGAAGATCCTCTTGTGCATAGCTTGGGTTTTCTGCTAGTATACACTATAATAAAAATATTAATTTTCTCAATATGTTTTTCTAATTCAAGTAAGCAATATTAATCGGTGAGAAATAGATTGTGTATGATGTTTGTCTTTGCAACATAAAAATTAAGATGTATAATTTTAGACCCTCTAGTTTGCATTTTGTCTCAATTTCGTTCTCCTGGGAAGGAAATACCAATTTAACCCATGAGTTCCATCAATTCCAATAACACTGTGAGCTACAGAGACAAAATTGAGACAAAATATAAACTATAGGATTGAAATTGCCACAATTGATACTAAAGGGGCAAAATTGCAATTTCATGCAAATTGCATGTACTATATTTAAAATTTACTCTATATATTTATTGCTCAGGAGAAACGTTACCACTTCACATTTCACAATTGCTGAAAGAGTGATCTAAAAATGGAGAAGGAAAATGGGGATTCAGTGATTAATGAAGGACTCCTTGTAAAAAAGGAATTCGGTTCGACGAATGATACTGGGATAATGAAGTCTAGTAAGGTTAGGGTTTCCATTACAGTAGTAACAGATGAAGAAGAAGAAGAGGGTGCATCATGCATGGAAGCTCTTAAGGGGGGAAGTGGTAGAAAGAAAAGGAGGGGAAGAAGGAAGTCAGCCCTTTCTTTTCAAATCTCTCATTTGGATTAAATATTTTGTGAAAAATGGAGAAAAGTACCCAAAAAAAAAAAATTTGATAGGCCATTCCTCTTTTTCACCCAATCACACCATCCAAACGAGCTATAACATGGTGGCTAGGGTTTCCAAAAAGAAAGCAATGACGGCGAGTAGCTTGACGAGTCAGTGTGATCGTACCGGGGGGAAGGGCTAGTAGAAAGACTGATGAACAAGTAAGAGTATCTCCAATGGCAAAATTTTATTTTGACCAAAATTTATTATTTTTAAAATATTCAATTGTATTTATGTAAATAATAGAGAGAAACAAATATGATTTGGTGAAGAGAGAGCTCAAAACTATTGCAAAGTTCTCATGAACACAACCCCGGCAACACAGAGCTTCGGTGAACCAAGATCCGGCAGTACAAAGCTTCAACGAACATTGCTCCGACAACGCAAAGATCCGACGAACAAATTAAGCTCCAAAAATTCGACGAAGAAAGCTTAGCAACGGTCGGCAACTCAGCGACTCCGACTCCGACAACGATTGGCCAACTCCGACGAAACTCAGCAGCTCCGGCCAAGTCTTCTCTTTCTCACTGGCCATTAGAAAATGGGTCATTTTGGTTGTCCCAAGTAAAACTAAAAAATGGGGAAAGGTTTACGTAAATGATTGGAGAGAAATTTGTGATTTTCGCCCAAATTTTAAATTTAGGTCAAGATTGGAGATGGTCTAAAAGTGTCTTACTTTCATTTGTACTATTCTATTTTGAGCTGGTGAACCATATTGGGTGATCCGATATCACGTTAGAGTATCTCTACTTCTTACTCAAATATTGGCTCAAGCTCAAGTTTGAGTATAAATCACTCAAAACTCTCATCCACTCCTTACCCAAACTCATACCAATTGAAACTCAAATTTGGTTAGACTCAAATTTTTTGAATGCAAATTGTACACCTTTAAATGTATGGCTTTGTCATTAATGAAATTTTTACTTAAATTTGTGCATATTTGTAATTGGGTTTAAGTTAACCCATTGAAACACATAATACCAAATAAAGCTCTTATTCATAATTTTTACTTAAATTTGAGTGAAAATTTGAGTAAGGGGTGTAATGCTCTTAAAGGCAAATTGTACACCTTTAAATGTATAGCCTTGTCATTAATAAAAAATTTGTTCATATTTGTGCATATTTGTTCTTAGGTTTGAGTTAACCCATTGAAGCACATAATACCAAATAAAGCTCTTATTCATAATTTTACTTAAATTTGAGGAAGGGGTGTAGATGCTCTTGCCCAAAATGAATTTTTCTCAAAATTTGAATCAAATATGGGAAGGGATAACGACGGAGACGCTTTTGGACCGTCGCTCTCGACTCCTCTCTCTTCCTCCTCCGACCCACCCCCACCGCACCCCTCTGTCTCTAATTATATGCTATGCTATGATGTAATCAGTGAGGTCGATACTCATTTCTTGTGACTATAAAGGAAGGGCTCCTCTTGTTGTAAACTTCAAGCGAAGCTCAAGCTAAATAATATCAGTGTTTTCCAATATACACTGTGTCTCGTATTCGCTCTCTTTTATCCCCTCTCTCCCCCTCCGACTCACCACCACAGACCCAACACCACTACATCGCGCCACCGCACTGCCTCTCCTCTCCACCCGGTATCTCTCACTTTCTTCTTTTTCTTCTACTTTTTCGTTTCAGTTGTTCTATGTTTCTGTTGAGGGGTTTTGTTTCAGATCTTGTTCTTGCTGTTTCTGAACTGCTGTTGTTTGGTTATCTTTGTGGGGTTTGAAGAGCAATACATTTTGATCATCTTTTTAAAAGGAAAAAAGGAGAGGAAAAAAGGAGAGAGGGGGCAGTGGTATTGAAAGCTTTCCACTACTTACTTTTGTTCTTGTGTTCTATCCTCTTTACCATCTGTTCTGTCAATTTTTCCTAACCTTCCTTTTTTGCTGCCTTTTTATGGGGTCACAAGAGTATTCGGAACTTTGAACCTGATTTGTGATGCACAGGCTTTAGAACCTTGATTAGAAAATACATACCCCTCCACCGCATTCTTCAAAAGAAAAAGCGTTACTACTATTTTACTCAAAGTTAGTTCTACGACTCTATTAGTTGTTAAAATACCTGAATATTTGAATTTTCCGTGGAAACTGATTATATAGATTGTTTTTTATGCGTCAGTGATATGGATATGTGGTATCTTGTACTATGTATGGTGAGATCATGTTTAGCAACCATTCATGTAAAGACTATTACAACTACTATTGACTCCAAAACCCAAACAAAACATGAAGACCCATATATGTGCGCTCTCAAATCCCAAGCACCATAGATAGAATAGAGATTCAAAACTCACAGGATCTCGGGATTCAAGAAGTTGAGTTCAGTTTCAGGTGAAATAACATGAACAAAAAAGGGGATAATCTTTAGCAAATAATTAAGACATCAGTAGTTAACAACAAAGGAATTTTTTTCCCCCTGAAGTTCTACTTCTACCACCATCCATGAAGCACAAGTACGGGTACACGGTATAGGGATACGGCCAAAACAAAAAATGCAAATCACGGGTAAGGCTAGGGGTACACCAATTAAATATATATTTTAAATAAGTATAGTATGCTTTGTATGTAACATATAAAAGTCAAAATCGAATTTACCATCAAAAGCAAGATAACCGAAAGGTAATTCCATAGCTAAAGGTCCAACAACAATAGTAGTACAAAAAGCTGATTTAAGACAGGTGCTGAATGCCATCTACTCACAAAATGGTTTTTGATAAGTAGTATGACGGATTAAGACTTCTTACTACGCCTTGCCCATAAACAAGCAAAAAACGAGGAGAATGCAAGCAAAAGGAGGAAGAGAGTGGTACCAGACTAGCAGTTCTAACAGTCACGTGGAGAATGAGAAACAATCAGAAGGCGCAGGAAAAGCCCTGGCAAATGACAGAATATTAGTAGCAGGAGTTGCTGTAGAATATGTTGGTTGCAGACTTGCAGTTAACCAATAGTGTCTCTTATGAAGGAAGATGATAACTGCAACCAACATCTTCTCCGGCGACTCTGGCAGCTCCTACTATTTACGTAGATCTTCCTTGTAGTAACAATGATTTGATGGTCATTTGAACAGAGATGGCAGAAACTTCTCTCTGTGCTCCCACCCAGGGCCGGTCCTGAGATTTTCAAGGCTGCCGGTCCTGAGAATTTCAAGGCCCTAGGCGGGGTTTTTAAATGGGACACCCTTCATTGTTTGTATATATATTATTATTTCGAATTGACGAACATGAATGGCTTGTGGCGCAATGGTAATTCACCCGTCAAACCTTTGATACTGTACCTGGTCGCTGGTTCGAACCTCGGCGACAGCAGTTTAAAGCATTTTTTGTAGAGGTTCAAAAAGTTTTCGCGTTAAAAACTTGAAGTAGATGGGACTTGAACTCGCGCTGCGCGTGTGGAATAGGTACATCTTCCCGTTGAACTATCATCAACGGTCAACCTATGTGAAAAATAAGAGACATACATAATCTTAATTATAATCCCGCTATTTGGGGGCCCTTTAATTGGAGGCCCAAGGCGACCGCCTAGTGGGCTTATGCCCAGGGCCAGGCTCCCACCAAAGAAGAAGTCAAAAATATGTTCATGCAGCTATATTATAGAGGACTGCTTACTCAACCTGATATTGCTCACAAGTTTTATCTAGAAATAGTGTATTGGGCTGCCCGGACCCCAATAGACGTATGGTTAACGTGACAACCTTGAAAGTAGGTTTCTTTACTAGGTTGTTCATTTTGCAATAATATGCTAATTACAAGTTGTGTATAATTTGTTGAAGTCCGTGTGTGGTAAAACATGGTAGAAATCTTTGACATGGCTAGAATTATAGTTTTATTTCGGGAGTCCGTGTGTGGTAAAACATGGTAGAAATCTTTGACATGGCTAGAATTTTAGTTTTATTTCGGGTGTTGTTCGTGTTTAGAATCCTTTGTGTCATGGGATGGTTTACATTGAATCATTATGAATGTTTGCTGCAGCTTAGTTTGGCATCTACTGGAGCACATAATTGATGAATCAAAACTTATGTAACTTACCAAGGGATTTTCTCGGCATTCAGTAGGGCTTAGGCACCACAAGACAATTCTTTCTCACAAGGCACACAACATTTTACTTTTACAAGAGTTGTCAGTGGTATAGTGGCACCTAACCCAACTCTCTTAAAGAAACACGACAATTTAGAAAACATACAAGTTTGTGGTGAAGTTTCACTAAACTTAACTATACTGCATTTGTAAAAGTCACTGAATCCCAATTGTTGCAATGTGATTGTTTAAATGTTATCTACATGTTATGAATGATATTATGTACCTTGGAACAGGGCATTATAAAGATGATCTTGTTGCCTAAATGCAATGCCTTTAAGGTGAGTCATAAATGTTAGAGACATTTTCGTATTAATTATAGAACCGTAGTAAATGTATGCTTGTTTCTGAATCTTGATATCCTTGTCTAGACGAGGATTGAAGTTTTTAAGCATTACAGAATTATTAGCTCTCCCCAAGTTCCTAGCCTCTTGCCTGTAGTACTCAGCCTGAATTCTTGGGCAGACCGAATATACCTTGGGGCAATGCCATTTACAAAGGCTACCTCTTCTTGTTCAGCGTACATTACAATCAATATTATCAGAGACATTAATGCCACCAGGCGCATATAACTCGTACCGATATACTCTTTTCACAATATCGTTGGGGGAGGGCTTCAACATTCAGTTTTTGCTTATTTTAGTTAAAATGAAGACATGGGGGTGCGCCACATGGGAACAAGTGTCCTACTATCGTATTTGACGTGTTCTGGCAACGAATAGTAGCTCCGGTAGGAATTGTCCTCCTAGGGTCTTGCTCGGAATTCTTTCCGAAAGACCATCTCATAAGGGTAGTGTCCCAACGAAACACCTGGCCGCAGAGGTCGTAGTCATGATCACCTAGTCTATATACAATATTCCTTAGATGATTACCCTCACGAAAATAGTGACAATAAATATAATAAACAACCGTTAGCAAAAACTGAGCAAATATTATCCGACATGAGAGGTAGTTCAAAGGATGTTGTAGCATGTTCTCTCCATATGAAATCACGGGGATCTTACCTGCAAATTAATTTAAAAGTGGTCACATCATCGCCAACAATTGCTACTTGTACTACACATCTTTTACTATTGGAATTACTAAGGATGTGCAGTGTAAGTAACAATTATTGGCAATGATATGAACACTTTTAAATTAATTTATAGGTGAGATTGCTTTGATTTTATATGGAGAGGATGTGTAGCAACCTCCCTTGAACTACCTCTCACGCCAGATAATATTTCTCAATTTTGGCTAATGGGTGTTTATTATATTAATTGTCGCTATCTTCAAGAGCGTAATCGTCTGAAGGATATCATAGGCAGACCAGGCGATCATGACTACAACTTTTGCGGTCAGGTGTTTCGTTGGGATACTACCCCTCACGAGATGGTTTTTTGGCAAGGATTCCGATCAAGACCCCGGGAGGACAATTCCCATCGGAGATACTATTCGTTGGCGGAAGACGCTGAATATGGCGGTAGGCCACTTGTTTTCACGCGGTGCACACTCACGTCTTCATTTCAACCACACAATAAGCAAAAATTAGAAATCGAAGCCCTCCCCCGACGGTACTGTGAAAAGAGTACATCGGTGTACGATATATATGTGCCTGGTGACATTAATGTTTTTGAGACTCTTGGTCGTAATGAGATGGCCTTTGTAAATGACATTGCCCCTCGGTAGATTCGGTTTGCCCAAGAATTCAAGCCAAATACTACTGACGAGATGTTAGGAACTTGGGAGAGAGCTAATAATTCTCTAATGCTTAATAAGAACTTCAATCCTCATTCAGACATGGAGATCAAGATTCGTGAACCACTATGCGACTACGATCCTGTAAGTAATAAGAAAGTGTCTATAACCCTTTATCACTCACCAAGACGAAGCTCAAGCACCGTCCTTCTTGGTGTCTTCCTCATTGGAGAAGGTTCGTTTGTTAATTCAGAGCTAATTGTTTGTTTTATGCTTCTAAAAGTGCTAGCTTACTTTTTTTTGTGTTGTCAATTTGTAGGAAATTACATTGAAGGAGTTACTGGTACGATAATAGGACTAATTGAAGTCCGCAATAACAAAATCAAGCCCAATACTGATTAGTGATTAACGACCAAAGAAATAGTGCCATACCGAAAAGGAATAGATTTACAATACAAAAACTTATCCAGGAGAACTAATAATTATTTCTTATCTTTGGCAATATTTAACCCCTTGACCTTTCAGTAGAGAGTGTACAAAGGTGGCAATTCATAACCACCCATCCTCACACAAATGTGTGATTTTGATTGATTTTTGACAATTTAGTTTTATCAGTTGACAACAATCCCTTAACTGTGGAGCCACCCAAGCCTACAGGTGTAGTGATTTTGAGCACTGGTAATAATTTATTGGAAGGGGTACTCAATAATTGGGTATGATGCAGGTTGCCCCTAGGGCCTTGAAAAACAACCATTTTTGTGTTCTTCCCTTCTAGGAGGCCCTAGCTAAGAATTACGTGGCAATGATAATTTATAATTATGTTTTATTAAAAAATGGTGACTTCCTGGTAAGTTAGTCCATAGAGTAGTTGCAGTAATGTCAAATCTGAACTTAACTAGAAAAACTGGCACCTTGTTTATGCCGAGGGTGCATCCTTACATAGAGTGAGCTTTAGCTTCTGAAACTATGCATGAAATGTCGTATTTGTTGAGTTTGGATGGATGGCAAATATATCTGCGTTGTTGGGCTTTTGGGAATGGTAGTGGTCTATGAACTCAACACGAAATCTGTTATGAAGCTAGGCATGATGGTTTTACATAGTTGGAACTGCAATGTTTTTTGTTTGTCTTATATCCAATTAATCAAGGAGATTGGGAAATGTTGAAATTTAGACTTCCATAATCTTTAACAAACTCTTTTCATGCTAGTTATGTCTCCATGAACTTGCAAGTGATGCATGGTTTACCTTAATCCCAGTTTGATCTTATGAGGAAGTGCTTGGTATTACTGGATTTCCAAGTGCCTGAACCATCGTGTGATCTGTTATATGTTTTCTGTTCTTTGCATAGAAAAAAGAAGCATCTTAGTTGTCTATCTTGCCTGCCTTCATTACCATTTCCCGCTTTGTCGGGTGAATAACATTCTTTGCTTATTTGGATCAACTTTGAATTCTCAGCTCTGCTTTTCCATTTACATTGCAACATTCTACTTTTTCTTCCAGTATTGTACATATCCATATTGTAGTCTTCATCCAACTTTGTTACTTAATACTGCCGAGTTTGCTTTCTGAAGTCTGTATTAGCTCATTACAGCGCCTAGCTGATGTAGGAGCTAAAAATGACGCTATGATTGACTTGTTCAAGTCACATGGTGGTCTGTCCTACCAAAAGTTCAATGCTTTCCATTACACTCAATTTGTTACTTTTGATTGCTATTATTTGTCGTGTAGTGCTTGTGTTGTGATTCTACACTTTGGTATGATAATTCTTCTCTTTCTTCACATATGCACACGTATTTAAAGTTATAAGTCCTATGGTTTCATTCGTTCTCCCCCTTTGTTGTTCTTGTAATGGATGGTCTAGCTGTTGACCGGATGGGTGTGGTACTGGTGAGAACTAACGGAGTTTGGAGACTTGGGGATCCGCCTCAAATTTGGAACAAATAAGTGAGTTTGAGTAGACAATATAGTTGGGATTGTTACACAATTAACATATATTTCGGGTCCCTGGTTTTTGGATGTTACAGGAGGTAATTTTAGTTCTCTGAACGACAGGTACGACATTATCAGCCTGTAATGATATTTAGAATGTTTCAAGTAGGACTAACGTGATTTCCTATGGTACATAAGTTAATAATAAGAATAAAGTTTTAATTTTAACTGTTTGTGAAGTGGATTGCTAGTAAACCACAGGGTAAACCTAGGAAGTCCATGAGACTGAAGTCCACGCAAATCAACATTGACTGACTTAAGTTATTCCTAGATGCAAGCATATCAGAGATACTGCTCCGTGCTCCTTTGTTTGTTTTCGACTTATTAATGGTGTACTACAATGTTACTTCGTGAAGATGCTAATATACCTTCTTGATTTTGGAAGTAATGCTCTTGGTGGTCTCTTAAGTCAGAGGTTATGTGCAGGGTCAAAATGAAAGCCATTTTTGGCAAAAGCCTGTTCCACCTCCCCTACCAAATAAGTGTGATTGGGAGATTGACCTTGCTGGGCTGGACTTCTCAAATGCAAATATTATTAGCGAGCTATAGTTTTATCTGGATCGTTACTTTTTAAAACAGGAAGTTCAAATATCTAGGAGATCCTTTATATATGACCTTTTGAAATAGAAAACATGGAAGAATGTTTCTGAACTAGCCAGATTGTTGAAGAGGTCTAGCTGTTTTTATACTTCATTCATGCATCAGTGTTGGAGTCAAATCGCTGAATAGATGCCTTCTTATGGTAATCTACCTCGCTTTACTGGATTTTTCTGGTATTTGTTTTGTTATACATTGAGACATAAGCATCAAGACTTCAGAGTTCCCACAACACTCCTCGTCAAAATGTTCGTTTGTGATACTATATGGCATGGATATGGATGAAATATACCATGCTGAAATGTCTGCAAAGAGCGGCACATTTGAGTACAACTTTGTTGTGTTGACATCTGATCTTCAACAGCGTCACCAAAACTCTAGGAATGAGAAATATAAAAAACAGGCAATCCAGTTTTTTTTTTTTTGATAAGTGCGAGATCTTATTATGATCAACCAAAAAAAACCAAAGTCAATCAGGTTAATGTTGATTTTGAGACTACCGAAAGGATGGGACCATGGGAAGGACATTAGATTCCCAAATAAACTCCTCGCTTCACATTCTGGAGAAACTTCATGTAATGGAATGTTGTCTATTTTCTTTTCTTTTTTTTTCCAATGCTTCATGCATGTGGGGATTTGCATTCCTAGTAGTTAATTTTGAAGCACCTAGTTTTTGAATGACATTTACACTTTGACTGTCAGTGTTAAGGCTTTTAACCTACATCAATTTATATCTTCATTACCTACTCTTACTGTGGTGCTGCTGCTGGTAGTGGTAGGGATCTTTTGGTGAGACTTTAAAAGCATATTGGCTTGGAACACGAGTAGTTGTCAAACGCTTTCGTACAAGTTTTGCAGCTGATAGATTGGTGATGTAAATTCCATAATCTTGTTTCTTCAGCTCTTATTATTGCATTTGAATCTTCTGACTTTTTCTTAATGCTAATGTTTTAAGTACAAGGTATACCTAAATAAATTGTTTAATTACACGAGTTTCGAGATATGTGTTTATTTGTTTTCTTAGTTTGGATCACCAATATTGTCTGTGTACCTTATCGTCAAGCTCTGGTAATTGTAAATGAAACCTGAACCCAAGGTAAATTGTAAGAGGTGATGTTTAAATTGTTTCTTTTTCGAAATGGCTATTTGCTCTTCTTATACTTACATTCTTACTTGTTCATCAGTCTTCCTACCAGCCCTTCCCGGCCTGGTATCTTTCTTTTCTTCCACTGAAGCAGCTCTTGAAGCCCTGCGACCACGCGGACTCGTCACGCCCCTCACTATCGTTGTCCGACCAGATTTCCCATCTTCTTCCTCAGCTCTTGCTTTCTTTTTTGAAACCCTAGCCACCCCCTTAGACTTCCATCTTCCCCTCCTTTTCTTTCTACCACTTCCCCCCTCGGAGCTTCCATCCTCTTCTTCAGCTGTTGCTACAGTAATGGAAACCTTAACCCTACTAGACCTCATTATCCCCGTATCATTTGTTGTACCGAGTTCCTTTTTAACAAGAAGAAATGCTATGGGTACACCATATGTACACTAGTTGATGTGGGCAGGCGATTGGGATTAACTAATGGGCCCCATCCCCAAGATTTGCAGTTCAAAATTTCACCCCAAAACCGCCCAGGAAATGAGAGAAAAAGTAAACCCACTTACCCATGATTTTCCCCCAACCCATTTCTCACCACCAGTGACGACGAACTCCCATTTCTCTCACCTAGGGAAGTCTCAGCTCACCTGCAGAGCCATCTCTCTCTCTCTCTCTCTCTCTCTCTCTCTCTCTCTCTCTCTCTCTCTCTCTCTCATATTATGTTATATCAAAGGTATACCAAAATTAATGTGTTTGCTATTCAAATTCTTCTTACTCCTTTATTTGATGTGCTCTGAATCATTGCTATGTGAGTGGTTGAATCGTTTTTTTTTTTTTGCTTTTCAAAGACCACCCCAAATTAATGAAATGAAATAATTGGGCGGATTATGTTTATGAGATTGATTAGAGATATCTAAGGAAGAAACAGAAAAATAGGGAAGATTAGTAGGGAAAAATGAATGATTTACGAGTTTTGGGTAAGCCTTCAAGTTGACCTTCGAGTTTCGTCTAGTTTCATTTGATTTTGTATAGGGAGAGTCGCAATCGGATTCGATTTTGTAGGGAGAAAGAGATATGGGAGTCTCAAAGAGAAGGGTGGTGTCGGTGGTGCTGGTCGGGCGTTGGTGGTGGCCGATGGAAATGGCATCGCTGGTGGGAGTTGAAGTTTGGTTTTGGGAAATGGAAGGTGTGGAAGAGAGAGAGAAGGTGGCTTCAGTGTTGGGGGTTCCGTCGGTCCTAGTCACTGGAAATGGAGATGGAGGAGTTGAGGTCTGGTTTTGGGAAAGTGGAGGGTGTGGAGAGAAGTAGTCTGGTCTGGTTACTTTTTCTCTCATTTCCTGTGCGGTTTTGGAGTGAAATTTTGAACCCCAAATTTTGGGAGTGCCCCAGTAGGTAATCTGTCCACATTAGCGGGTGTACATACCCAAATAGTGTACCCATGGCTTTATTACTCATCCAAATTTCCTTTTCTCTTACCTCTCTCTTCTATAAAACCCTAAACCCCCTTTCAAAATAGTTCGACTACCTCTGGCGACCGAGGGCTTCCTCATCTCTAATCCACCTTCTCCTCACGTTCCAAGGGTTGACCTGAGCGACCCTTTCTCTCTCCCTCACTTCGCCTCACCTTGTTATGCGATTCTAGCTCTCTCTTAGGTTGGTTATAGTTGTCTTTTGATATGTCTACACTCAAACCCCTTGATTTTATGTGCTTTTCAATGTTTTTGAGGTTGTTTCGTTCATATTAGTTCGTATCTTTGAAGGCTATATGTGTGTCGTTCCATCTCTCCTCGGTAACTCATGTTTTTCAAAAAATAATCAAAACTTGGGATTTGTCCATCACACTACCACAATTACATATTTCTGTTTGAGTTCGTGTGGCTCATGGTTAATGTTTGGGGTGGTTGTTGCGCCGCCTGTCTTTTTACGGTTTTCCTAATGTCACCCGTGCTGCGACCAAAAAGTCTGCACGCAACAAGGCCACACCCAAAAAGAAGATCAAACATTTTGCCATAGGAAGACACCTTACTGAGTGATAGGTTTTGTACACCAATAATCGAAATCTAATGAATATCAAGGCAGCAACGAGAAATGAGAAACCAATAGCCATATATAATTATCAAAAGCTAATGCTAAATAGTAGTACATCGCAACCACATACTATGCCATGATGCAGCTAAAAACGATGTCCTTAAACTAGAAACCATAACCAAGTATTCGGACACGATAGCAACAACCAATAAATGATATCTAGTTATAAACTAGGAAGCAAGGTTCCATAAACCATAAGACAACCCAAGAACCATATACCTAACTAATTTAGACTATAACCAAAAAGTCAACTACCACTGATAGTAACCAATAGACCAATAAATGCACAAAATTTTTTTTGCCACCACCTAGCTAGCCGGTGTGGACAACCGGTACTAGCAATAAAGTTCCAAGTGTCAAAAGAGCTAATAAACAACTAGAATCGAAGTGAAATTAATGAGGTGGTTGATGGAAATCTTGACTCTGTTTGAGAAAGAGATGCACAGCCCAACATCACTCATTGACATCGCCATAATGAGCCTGAGCTGCCTGAACATATGCATGGTGTTCTGCCACAAAAACCACCTTGCTGAGTGATAGGTTTCGGACTTTTGACTTTCAAACTTAGTTTCATTCTTCTTTCAAAACCCGAAAAGTCTTGTTTGAGCGTCCAGTTGAGCTCGACTCTTTGGCATCCTCTATTTTTTCTAAATGGCTTAAAACCCAAGAGTGGCTTTCTCCTACTTTCCTACAGGACTTCGCTCTTGGGTCTGTAAGGTTGACATTGAGATGTCACCGGTCCTTGGGTTGATTGGTGTCGTGTTGTCTTTTAGTCCATTGCTCGTTTTGGGGCCAAGGAACCACATCCCTAGCTGCCTGAATGTGTGCACTGTGTTTTGCTTTGCGAGCTTCCATTTGCATTTGCAAGGCTTCCATTCGGGATAGTTGTCCTTGAAAACTAGCAATATGATCTTCACGACCAGGGCGAGGAGCCAAGACCGTAGCAGGTGCAGCTTGAGAAAAACCACCAGCATGGAGCAATTATTCTTCAGCAATAGCACCAGCAAAGTCAGTCATGTCGTCATATGCTTCATCATCTTCATTTCTCGTACTTTTGGAAACATGAGCCTTGCTCAAGATATTTGGAATCAATATACGGAGAGAAAGTTAAGGACAAGACAGGTTCTTCATCATTGGTGTCGAAGACACTGAGTCAATGGAAGAGAGATAAGGACTCCAAAGGGAAGAACACTCTTGTGTGGTGGTTCTTTGGCCCCAATACGAGCAAGGCCATTATGAGTAATGGACTGAAACACAACACGACACCAATCAACCCAAAGATCTTTGGAAATAGCTTGTAGAACAAATGCCTGAGAGCAGTGATTTTTGAGGTCTGGGTGGTGGGTTTGACATTATGAGAATAGAACAAGTAGAGTAATCGGAAATCACGAGTTAACAACCCCTATTTCGCAATGCCTTTCACCCAATTTTGCTGACTACCGGTGAGGTTAAGACCTATTGACCACTTATCAAAATGGGTATGGCGGGAGCCAAATGGATAGACAGCTAATGCAATCCACTTCAGGTCTATTTATGAGGGTTTTAATGCTGGAAAAAGAATGTTATCATTTACTAATATATTCTAAGTTCTATGTGTATTAATCAGTCTTGTGTTATCAAGTGAGAGTGCATTGATGTTGAGCATTCATTTGCTGCAGGCATACCAGGAGATGGAAGATGCTTGTTCCAGTCTCTGGTCCATGGTGCGTCTCTGAGAGCCGGAAAGCCATGCATTAGTGAGAGCCTTCAAAAAGAACTTACTGATGAGCTTACAACTTCTAGCTTAAGTACACAATCTTGTTCATATTTCAATTTTTTTTTTTTTTTGAAGTCTTGTAAAAAATTAGTAAGAAAATGGAACAATCACCCTTTAGAAGCAAGCATAATTTCGTGCATCTTTTTATCTGCATAATCCACAAAATTGAATCAACTAGTTAGTGAACTTAAGTCTCGAGAATACAGCTGCATTTAATTCTTCCTTTGTTCTTTCCTTCATTCTTGTTGGCATAGTAAATGTCTTATTGTTAAAGGCCCAATCTCAATTGACAGGTTGCTGATGAATTCATCAAAAGGTGGACAGATACTGAATGGTAAAGAGGACCCATTTACATTCATATTGTGTTTGCTTTGTATTGTTTTGTTGGACAGTTCATTCTTCTGATAGAAATTGTCTTCTTTGACAAAATGTAGCAGTCCATAAATCATTGAAGAGGTAGATTTTGTATGCCGTTCCCCTTATTCCTGAAGTTCATAATCATCTGATCACATCTTAGGGTCGTCTAGCGTTTTATGTTTGACAAGTAGTATGTGTGTAACTGCATTGCTTAATTCACTAACCTCGCATATGTTGAAGATTTTGTTCAGTCAACCCGTGAGATTCGTTCTGCAGAGAATATTTGAAATAGTTTTAATATGCAGGTTTGTCGAAGGTGACCCCAACGACGGACTTAGCCCAACTACAATTCCCTCAATTTTTGGGCTCGGCCCAACAGCAGGAAGTGGAGGCACAACCACCGTAGACTACAAGGTCACTGTGAATGCTCTCCACCAAAATACACACCTTTTGCTTTCTGGCACCTTGTTTTTGAGGGTGTGATCGATGTGCGGTTGTGATTGTGGCTCGATAGCTTGGGAAATCATATGGTTACAACTCTCCCCACTAGGGCATTTTTGTTTTCTTTCCTTTCTTATAGGTGTTAAAAGTTGGGAATTTGATTTCTTGAAGTGGGGGTGTGGCCTATAACTGCGGTGGAAGTAGATTGATCTATATACCTACAGAGCGAGAGGCATTAGTAGCCTAGTTTGAAGATTTGTTGAGAATGTGCTATCCCATTGATCTACCTTAATTTATAGCTTAGTCTATCTAAAAATTGCTCTGGATGTGAATGGTTACATTTGGGATGTATGTGTCTTTCCCTATGCACAATAAAAGAAGTATGTGTGCACTACAAGTTTTTGTCATAACTCAGGTGTCCGGGTGAGTTTAGTCGCACCTTGATTAATCCTAGGAATCGAATCCCACTGTATTCTAGCAAAGGGTCCAATTATGTGTGTGTTATCTATGTGCGCAATCTTTCGGTGTTTGGAACTTGGGAACAAAAAGAAAATGAATATGAAAAATTTTCATCTTTTTTGGTTTGTTTAGGAGGAATGAAAATTCAATGAGTATAATATGGAAAATAAATGTCTTTTTGGTAAAATTATATGGAGAATAATGTTCCTTCTCACTTTTCCCTCCTTTTTCTTTCTTATTTTCTAGTTCATTATTTTTTGAAGTTTCTAGCACCAGGGTCGTGCTTGGAATCCGTCACCATATGTTAAAAAAATATTTCGATGGAAATTCTTAATATTTCGGGGGAAATAATGCATATTCATTTTTGTTAAAAAAATTACTACAACTATTTTTGTTGATTAATAAGGTCAGTTTCTTCAATAAACATAACCTCCGTAATTTCTTATCATATTTCATTACTCATAAACCTAACAAATATTGTAAGAGTTCCAATTATCTATTACTAATATCGGTTGCCTTTTAACACTGTTAAATCAATCTTCACTTCACATCTATAGTTCAACGTTGGAACCCTCAAAAGTTCAGGCTCATTATTTAGTGTATTTATTTTCCTACATTATTTATCTTGATTGCTCCAATCGGTTTCTGTATAGTGACCGTCTAATTAAATTTCTTGGACCAATTCTGTTAAGCAGGATTTTATTTTCTACATAATAATATTGTCAAATATTTATAGAGGTGGGTGTGGCACATGGCACGTCCGGTTCCTAAAAAACAAACTTTTTAATATACTAATGGAAGAACTCGTTTTGGTACTTATTAGACTCAAACAACTACATTTTTTATAAATACAATGAAAAATTAGCAATTGAAATAATAGACGGCTTGGATCATATAGATAATATCTCAATGACTTTCATATCAAGATCATAAGATTGTTGAAGCAAAATCCTAATTTTTTTAACAAAAAATAAAACTCAAGACAAAACCTGATTTTACGCTACACTTTCCTTTCATATTTTTAAGAAAAATATTCATAGTAAACTTTCATTAAACAGTGTCACCCCGTAACAAAATCTTGACTCTATCACTACACATACACACTGTATGACTCAGGTCTCCACCCGGGTAAATGAACATGAACGTATCGGAGATAATATTCATCCTATTTTAAAGAGAGCGAACAAAATTGCACTCATACCCCCGTGCCTTTACATGAGGTGCTAGCAACCAACAAAACATTTGTTTTTGTTTTATAGAAAAGAGCCATATCTGTCACAAAGCATAATATAATCAATTTTTTTCCCCCGCTGGGCGGTATCAGCAAATCTTCGATTCGATTTTATACGACTTCTTGAAGGTTAGCTTTAGCTCCAGTCTCCAAAGGTCAAAGGATTTTGTCAATTTATTTCATTTTTTTCTGCTTAAAAAATGTTTGTTTCTAAAAATGCTTGGGTAAAAGGAAAAAAAAAATTACTTTTCCGATTTCTGTCATCGAGACGAATCAATAATTCATAAAATTTTGTTGCAAAACTAACAAATGCGAAAATAATTCAAATAATGACAAACCAATTATTTTAAGATAAGTATAAAAGAACGCAGAATACTGTAAAAATTTTGAAGGGATAATTTTAAAATAAGTGAGTTCACGCTTTTTTTTTTTTTTTGTCTTAGGTATTTTTTGACTAAAATTTAGTTTTCTTAATTTTTGTTTTACTTTTCGTCATAATTTTTTGAATTAATCATAATCTCGACGAGAGGGATCTGTATTGGAATTCAAATTTGTTTGTTAAACTATTTTATATATATCAACTAAAAGTTTTATTCAAATTTTTACTCAAACATTCACTGATGCGTATGTAAAAATTCAAAGAAAGGATTGAAAATATTCTCAAAAATTTCTCACATGAGTAAAATTTTAAATTTCTATTCTATCTAGTTTTTATTTTGAGAATGACTTCAGCAAATATATCTCAAAAAACCAATTTGCAAAAGAGCAAAACTCATCATTTCCACATTTACTTTTTTCCATAAATAACTTTTTAAAGAAATTTTACTTATCCAAAAAAAAAACCTTTTTAAGAAATTCAGAATCATTTCCTTAATGTGTAGTTGAAAATAAATTTCCATTTTTCTTAAACAACCACCTACTAATTTCTCAAAAATCCTGAGCCAAACCTGTATACTTTTGATTATTCCTTTCTTATTCTTCTTCTTTTTTTTAATCAGTAATTATTCCTTTCTTCTTCTTTTTTTTTTTTTTTTAATCAATAATAATTATTCCTTTCTTCGATTTCCAGTACTGGAAGCGAGCGAAAGCTAGAGAGAGAGAGAGAGAGAGAGACAGAGAGAGTGAGTAAGCACTCTGACAAACCGCCATGGACGCAGAGCAACGCAGGGCAGCGGCTCAACAGGAAGGAGGAGGGAAAATAGGTTTAAGTCTCCTCGTCGCACTCCTCGTCGCATTCTTCTCTTTGGTACTATTTCCTCTCGACAATCGCTTTACTAGTTAATAACTAGTTGTACTCCCATTCTAGGGTTTTAAGTCACCGTGCTTCCATATGTATATACACACTAGACGATCAACGCGATCGAAACTCAACGTGGATGAGTTCGTGGTAAGTTGGGAGTAGTTCTTCGACGATGTGAAAGCGAAGAGCATTTTTTTGTGAATCGGATTTGTTTCTCTGTTGTTTTTAGTAAATTTTCTGCCATAATGATTTCTAGGTTTTGTGAGGTAGGATTAGAAATGGAAAATGGTTGGGATAGAGCCGATAAAAGATAGGGAAAATGATGGCCCAAGACGTGTTTTTGATAATTAATACCCTCCACGGACATGCTAAGAACATTTGTTAATGTTGAAAATGTCTTTGACGGATATTAATTAACAAAACACGGCCTTGGCCATCATTTTCCCTTAAAGATAAGATGAACGAAAATTGACTTAAGGTGATTTGAGCATGTCTTTTGTAGATACTGGTAAATAAGAGGGGTGGTATGGTTAGTATTGTTAGTTAGGAGTGATATGCTTACAGTAGATGGGAGAGTTTGACTAACATTGACTTTAGAGGGAGTTTGTCAAATGAATCAAATAGTGGATCGAAATGACTTTTTTTTTTTTTTTTTGAATCATGAATCGTAAAAGATTGGTGATGATAAGACTATTTATATATATGTGTGTGTGTATTCTTGTACCTATTAGATATTCATTATAAGAATGGTAGCTCTAATACAATAAAAAATTAGAAGCATATTTTTAACAATGATTTTGTAGTCCAGGTGGTAAGAAACTATATGGCAACATATGTAGGTTGGACCATGGGCTCAACATCATTAAAATGTCATTATTATAATATGTGTGACTCTTACAATTGGTTGTGAATATCATTGGGTATAATATCCCTTATAAATGAGCTGTTTGACAAATCGATCTCTTTAATTCTTTATCCTCTAAGTCATAGATCGTGGCAGGCTTGGAGCCCATCTATGGATTCATGTAATATTAAACTATGAAATCCATGAGAACAAGGAATCTTAGCCGTAAACATGTCTAAAATTATTGTTTTTTAGTTTGAGAAAAATGAGGGAAAAAAGGATTAACAAATGATTATCAATTTTTGCCTCGAAATAGTTCAGTTTTTCCTAACTTAAAACGCCCTATAAAGTTAAGTTCGTAGTTTTCCCCAAAAAGATTTTAAAAAAATAATGAAAGTACAAGTGGTTTCATATTTGCTGAATGCAACAATTGTTATATTTGCATGAATTCAGTGGTGAATTGTACGATTCATCACCAATTTTGTAATTTTTTAGATTTGTTGGATATTATGGAACACGATGCCCTTGTCAGAGCTCAACGGCGACAATGTATTCATGTAGGCGACCTTAATTGATTAGAACTTAAGTTTGGTTTGGTCTTGTTCCGAATCGCTAGACTAGCACCCAATTAGCCTCTGCAAAAGAATAGAAGCTTTTATTGAGTTCTAGGTGATTGCAAAATCGACTAGAAATTGGAAGAAAAGGAAAACATATTTGTAGTAATCCAATGATGAACTGATTATAAGCTCTTGTAATTTAATAATTTGACTGTGTACTAACAATCAGTACGTTGCAATCTTGTAGAGACGTGTTAAGTGCACTTGAAGGTGGTAATTTGATTTGGTTCACAATGTATTGCTCCTTGGGTGTTGATATTATTGTTTTATGGTCCTATTGTGTTTCTCCTTATATTTATTCATCTATTCTTTCTCAGTATCAAAAGAAACTTTAATCCAGTCATGGGTAGTACTTTTTTTTTTTATTATCATAGTCATGTCTAGTAGATGATGAATATCCTATTCCCCTGTAAAGCAAAATGGCGTGCATATTACGTTAATGGGCAAAAGAACTACCACAACATTGTAAAGAAACTTGCTTGGGGTGCTATGGAATATATTATATTTGGCAAGAGAGGAAAAATAGGACCTTCGTCTTCATAGAACTTCACCTTTACTTCTGTAGCAATTTAAACATGATTTCAGAACTACATCTTCTCAATTCTGTTCAGTCAAGGCTAATGATGTTCATCTCTTCCTTGTAAAACTGGGGAACTCCCTTTCTGTTTATGAGCAGTAGCCTTTCTGTTTGTGCTGATTATTGTAGCTGAGTTCTTCCCCTCTTGTTTCGCAGGGTACATTACCTCCTCTTCTTTTGGAAATAAGATCTCATTTACCAAAAAGTACTGTGCTTCTCTTCTTTTGCATTACGTGACTAGGATACCAAGTAAAAGTTTTGAGAGTTTGCTTTTTTAATATGCTATATTTTCCCCCGTTTTGCTGATTATATGATTATTAGGTTGATTCTAAGATACTCTTGTACAAGAGTCTAGAATGTGTTACTTTATCGTGTGGAGATTTCATGACTTCACATTTGAAAATTTGCAGGTACTCATTCCATCATTGCCGGCGGCAAAAAATAGTATATCGATTTTACACCAAGTTCCAGAAGGCCATGTTGGGGTATACTGGATAGGAGGTGCCCTTCTAAAAACAATTACACCCCCAGGTTTGGTTGTTATGAGTATTGGCATTTGGGATTCTATTTTCGAATCGATTGAATATTACTTATGGGCTGCTTGCTTGTTTGCGTGATTTGGTTTTTGTAGGTTTTCATGTGAAAATGCCTTTGATAACGCACTTTGAGCCCATTCAAGTGACCCTTCAAACAGATCTGGTGTGCTTTATTAATTTAATCCCCATTTCCATTTTAATTCTGTAATCTTGAATAATAAATCTCATGTTTAGTTTATTCGGAAACCTGCTATGTAATGCAGGTGAGGGATATCCCATGTGGTACAAAAGGGGGCGTTCTGATCAACTTTGAGAAAATAGAGGCAAGCCTTTGAGATTTTATTCTGTGTGAGAATTCACTTCATTTCCATTGCTTTCGTTTGTAATGCTTAAATGTTTTACTTGAATGCCCCTTCAGGTTGTTAACCGCCTTCATAAAGATTTCGTGTATGATACACTGCGGGATTATGGTGTACAGTATGATAACACTTGGATATATGACAAAATTCATCACGAGATCAATCAGTTCTGCAGCGCTCATTCCCTTCAACAAGTCTACATCGATATGTTTGACCAGGCAAGATAGTAAGCTTAACCCAGTGTCACATTTAGAGTCGTCAGATGTATCATGTCTTTCAGTTGACGGGCACACAATAACCTATGTTCCTATTTAACCCATGTGGGTTGATGGATGTTTACAATTCTCACAGCAGTCTGATTGCAGTTTTGTATGCAGATTTTAGTTTTTGAGGATAATTTCTTGATATGAAGATTGGCTTTTCTATCTTCAGTATGCTTAATGGTAGAGATTTACACATATAAGCTACAGTGTGACAATATACGTGGGTGCTAGGTAGTGTTCTAGCAAACAAGATAAACACTCATTCATATCCTTGAAATCAACAAATGAAAGAGAGGGAAGCTCCTCATAATAAACAACAGATCATTTTCCCGTTTAGGACCACAAGTCTACAACCCAATTTATTCTAGGTACTCCATAGATTGCTTTAGGCCAACCCAAACTGACAAATATTAGGTGCCCCAATTTTCTCCACTACTAATGTCGTTCGCCTCTAGTACTTCTATATAAATCTTCCCTTTGCATCCATATTATGACGGTGGATCTCACTAGACTGGACTCTTATTTTAGTACTTTCAATCTCCTTCATTATCAAGTTTGGTTGCATTCATCGGTTTCTCTATGGTGACCATCAAATTGTACTTCCTAGGTCTAATATTGTCATGCAGGATTTATATTCTATCTTAAGTCCAAAGATTAAAAAATTGTATGCTAACTAAATGCGGTAGGTCTTGGTATTATTATACTCATGTAACTTTAAAATGCAAATTTATTAATGCAGGTCCCACATAGCCCACCTTGTTCAATGAGAAAAGAGCATAATCATCTTTTCATCGCCCTGCAGGAGAAATATCAACTCTCGTTTTTAAATGAGTAGTAGAAGAACCTACCTTGGAACTTTGAAAGACACTTTCTAGTATTTGCACAACAGTAATATCAACAATTTGACTATTTCATCTTTGACTTGTGATGGTCCAACTGCTCCGTGAAATCTTTGAATCTTGTCCTATATCAAGAAAATTGTAATTTGTGGGATCATCATGAAATGAGCTAGTATTTATGTGGTGTTTTGGGTACCTGCTGTTTATGCATCGAGGGTATGGCGTTAAAGAAATAATTACTATTTATGTTCTATTTTTCAGATTGATGAAAAAATGAAGGATGCTCTTCAGGCGGATTGCACACGGTATGCTCCTGGTATTGAAATTATTAGCGTCCGTGTCACAAAACCTTCCATACCTGAAAGTATAAGACGCAATTTCGAACAGATGGAAGGGGAACGTACCAAGGTACTATTGTGGTTTTTTTCTCTCCTTAGTACCAAATCAGTCACTTGTCAAGAGATTAGTGCAGGAAAACTATTCCCTAGAAAATTATAGTGAAGTGAAGGAAAATGAAAAGTATTTCCTTCATGCTTTCATTTATAACAAATTTAAGACAAAGTTGAAAAATAGTAGTTCAGTTATGTAGAAACCAGATTTCTGCAAAATTTTGGTGTTTTTTGCATGACATGTTTTGAGGGAAAACTATTCATAGTGTGAGAAAGTTAGAGACATGGGCCCCACAACATTCTTGTGAACTGAACACATTAAAAATGCTGGAAAGTTGAACATTCCCATACGTTCCTTTCCTTTCCCTGCAAACAAAGCCAAAGGGTATCATATTTCTGCATTCATTCCTTTTCCCCTGAACAGTGATACTGGTTGAGGAAAAGATGAAGTTAACGTTTAGAGTTTGTGGCAGACTAGGTCTTGTTGATGTTAATAAGTTCCAAGGACCACCTATACTAAATCAACTGATGTGTCTAGAGAATTATAGGGACAGATTTGAGACACAGGATTTTTTTCAAGCCTTTGCCTTTGCCTCTGATTTTTTCGTTTAAAGGCCCCCGTAAGGTCATTTAACTCTGTTGGTGGTGAAAGTTTAGGTTCTGATAGCCATAGAGAGGCAAAGGGTGGTTGAGAAAGAGGCTGAGACACAGAAGAAGGTTGCAATAAGTGAAGCTGAGAAGAATGCTCAAGTTAGCATGATCCAGATGGAACAAAAGTTGATGGAGAAGGATAGTGCTAGGAGGCAAGAAGAAATTGCGAATGAAATGTACAAAGCTCGCGAGAAGAGCTTGGCTGATGCCGATTTCTATAGGTGAAATATTTTGCCTTATCGTTTGGACACATATATTCTATGCCACAAAATGGTATCTCTGATTTCGTATGTAAGCCCGGTATAATCTTTCAGAGCAATGAAAGAAGCAGAAGCAAACAAGTTGAGGCTTACACCCCAATATTTGGAGCTGAAATTCATCGAAGCAATTACTAACAACTCAAAAATTTTCTTTGGAAATAAGGTTAATGCTCTCTCTCTCTTTGGAAAGAAGGTTATCTCTCCCTCCCTCTCTCTCTCTCTGTGTGTGTGTGTGTATGTGTGCGCACGGTGCACGTGCATAATCCCAAACTCACTTTGGATAGGCACTGGGGGGATCTTGCAAATATAAGGGGTAATAATAACTCTGCCTCACAGACTAGTGACTAGTCTTTTGGGTTGTAGCCTGGCCCGTGATGAGTGGAAGTTTAGCTGAGCCCGACCCTTATCTGATGTCACACCAGGCGCTCAACACCGGAAGAGTGTTGAATGAATCATATGTGGGTCCCCCGCGGGTTGGGTGGGGTGTCACGGCATCCAGTGGTGGAGAATGTCACTGTCTCTCTATCCCACAACGGCTGGGTACTGGGGTGGTTTTGGGCATGTGATTATGTGACGGACAATTTAACTTCTCAGAGGTGAGTCTTTCGGGTTGGAGCTTGGCCGCAGTCTGGTGTTTATTTGTTCTTGTTTTGTTTCAGATACCCAATATGGTTTTCGATCAGAGGCTGCTTGGAAACTTTTTCCAAGATTTAACCAGAAATGACAACTCAGAAGCTGAGAGTTCTAAAACCATGGATGCGGTGGGATGAAACAGTTATATATCATGAGGAACTTTCCTGACAGAAAATGATGCTTTGTCTTGGTTTCTTAAATATCCGGTGGCTACCCTGTTTTTTAAGATGCTATCGGCAATAAATTTGAAATGTGTGCTAAATGGTTACATTTCACTATTAGCTATAGTTGAAAGGAAGATTTTCTTAAGAGAACAGTTTATCTTTCCGGCACGATGTTATTTCACCCCTTGATTTGAGAATGTCTCATATGATGTGATTGGTTAGGATCCTCTTCGCAACCAAATGTTTCAGCTTTACTGTTCTTTTTCTCCTCTTTTTCCCCCCGAGTTTTGGATACGTGATTATGTGCTTATGATTAGAGATTTTTCACCTTCTTCCTTTTAGGACACCATGCTGGGTTTTGAAGTGAAAAGATCAATCTCAACCAAGTAACTAGGGGCCTGTTTGATTGCCCAGATATAAGCTAAGCATCGAATTACATATTTATCTTTGAGTGACTAGCCAGGAAGTATTACTGGGGCAACTATGAATCAAAAATTTCGATGATAGCCAACCTCAGATGACATCCAACTACACACGATTTGATGATTTTTGGCGATACGACAGTGCGTTGGTATTACATCATTAGAAATATGGAGGAGTTTTTATGTTTTGGTTTACTATTTTATTCGTTCACATAAACACTGGATGAACGTTACTCACTGTTCATATTGGGTGAACAGTACAAACATATTACTCACTTTTTGTAAGGCTTATGCCGGTTTCCTTTTCAATAATCAAAAGCATTTATTTTGGAGGCATGTTTTTCTAACGATTCAATTAAGTCATTCATAAGACATTAAAAAATGTCTTTGAATATCGAAGTGGGACCTAGTATGGAACTATGGATCATAAATAAAGTAGATAATGTTGACCTACTTATGAGTAATTGAACAAAATATCCTTGATATATGCGGATGTGTGTGAGTTGCATGAACTATGTGATTCAGGTGAACTAAAACTTAAAATAATAATAATAATAATAAATCCAATGGGAGCCTTTGTCCAAGTGGGCCTCTATTCGCTCCGTCGGTATCTACAAAGATCACATATCCGGTATTTAGTTAAGATTCTTACAAGCCGAATTCAATATACATTAAATATATGATCTCACATGTGTGAAACATGTAAGAAAAATATATGATTTCATATGTGTGAAACATATAACATCATGAGGTATGTTGAAGTATTCATTCATCACCATTGATCCATGGGACAACATATCCTATGTGATTATATATCCTTCACTATTTACATCAATCAAACAAATTTTATTTTGCCTCCGGAATTTAGTTACAAACTATTCTTGCCGGCATTGTCATCTCTTTACATGAACGTCATCCCTTCATAAAATAAAAATTAAAAATAGATGAATGAAAAGACAGACTCAAATTGTTCTCAAACTTCAAAAGCTAGTACGATTTTTCCTAGGCCTGTTACTTTTATCCTAAGTCACATAAAGTGTGTGGGTGCGAATGCGAATGCGCAAGCGTGAAAGAGTTTCTTAAGAACCTTCAAAACAACTAAAATTTGTAGGTATGAGGAGCGGAGAGCAAGAATTTAGAGCGCACGCGTAGGCATTTTACCATCAGAAAATGTAATAATTTTTGCTTGATAGATAGTCAAAAAATTTAGTTGGTGAAAAATTAGACAGAAAAAGAATTAAATGACGCTAGAAGGAGGGCTTGAACCTCCGACCTTGTGGTTAACAGCCACACGCTCTAGCCAACTGAGCTATTCCAGCTAACGCGTTTTTTATGCCCCCAAAAAATAATTTAAATTCTGTAGTGATATTTGAAAAATTATTCCCCCTGTTTATTGTTGTGGTTGTTGAGTTAGGTATTGACAAAAGAAAAATGAAAAAAAAGTTGCGTTGGGTAGTATATATGGTTGCAAATATGAATTTCTGCCATGCGACCAAGTGGTGTGAGAGCATGATACTTTCATTGGATATGGACCCTTAGATTGAAAAATATGTAAATCAAGGCCGTTAGATCAAAACCACCACAAAAAAAAAAAAGTAAGATAGATTTGCTAAAAACGATATGATTTTATTATTTTTCTGCCAAAAAATTTCAATATTACTTAGGCAACTGGATTTACATATTAAAGCAACACTTACTATGTTATATGACAACACTTTTATTACATTGTATGACTACACTTACTACTGAGATGTTTTGACAATCAATCGTTGAGATCCACTTATATGATCTATCAGTTGGGAACAATTGGGAGCATCATACTCCCAAACTGCTCGAGAACATCATAACTATAGCCTGCAAATATGCATAGAAAAACTCTCCTCTGATAACTACTACCCACTTGTAAAAGAAAATTCCATCGCGTTTGTAAATTCTCTTTCAGGTTGATTACAGAAAGGGATGGGATCCTTCATCCTTGGGGGGTTTCATAATTGTGGAGGAATTTTTCAGTGTCAGGTGGTTACGGCTAACGTGGTGTCCGATCGGCGATTCCGAACCGTCCAGGAATTTTCTCATATTTTTATTAGCGTTAGTAGATTGTTTTTAATTCAAATTATGGACGGTCTAAATGTGCCGAACGGACACTCGTCAACCGTAGCAACCTGACTCATATTTGTGAAACACCTCCAACGTCTGTCCCGGACAGATACGGAAAAGATCCATGTCTTCATTCAAAAGTTATTATAGGGAAGTAAAATTTCAACCAAGGTTTAAAAAAAATACAGATTTTGTTAGTAGTACTAATTGTCAGAGGCTGTTCAAAAAAGGGCAAATTTCACTGACCTCTCTCCTGGCAAAAACTTCTATGATGCTCCCAAGTAGTATAGGAGCATCATACTCCCAATGAATATGGATCATTGGATTGAAAATAGTTAAATCACAGTCCTTGGATCAAAATTAAAATTCAAAAGTTTAGTAGTTTTGTTAAAACCGAGATGGTTCTGTGAACTTTGACACAAAAAACCGAAAGATTACTTACCATAGAATACGCAACACTTAGCATTAACTAATGCAATACTTACCATCGTATAAAGAAACACTTACCACATAAACAGGCAATACTTACTACAACCGGTTGGTCAGATAACAAGTTACCATTTAATTAAAAAATATACTTTATTTTTTGGCGGGAAAATTTGGAGATTTTGAAGATTTATATATCAAATTATTTTAAGATATATACACCATATTTTTTGCTTTTTTGCTAAGAATTGGATAGTAAAAAACCTAAAAAATGGTGTTCGGTTATAAAGGTAGTTTAAGATTTTAATATGTTATGAAGATATAATTAGAAGATTTATCCAAAAACAAAAAATTTGACAAATATTGTCCATAAATTCCAAATAACATTATAAATGTATTTAATTTATTTATTTTTAAATAACCATTTATTATAGATATATTTAAGTAACTTATATTTAAATATTATGAAAAAAATAAGATATTTATTTAATATTTTGGAAGCTTACAAATTTAGTTAATATAAATTATAAAATAATGCTATAAGTTGATTGTTACAACAAAATTGAACAATAAATATGTTTTTGCTTAATAGATATTGAATAATTTTGTAGGATTCTCAATTGAATTTATGGTAGTATTTAATGATATTCAAATTCATTAATATAGTTTATAGTGATCAATATGATATAATTTGCAAACCTAGCAACTAATAGTGTTGATACTATTATACTTGGCAGCGATCAATCAACGACGATTGATTTATTTATAATTAATTGATCCGGTTATATGTTCAGCCAATTGATCAGACAATTTGAATGGATTAAGATCATATTTGGCAGATGTGGTAGTTAACAATGATATTGATTAATAGTGATTAGTGAAGATTAATACAATTGGCTAAAGTAGGCTAACTTAATTTGTTTAATTAATTGCTTAAGCACTGACTTATCTATTTCAATCCTTCAAATCACATATTTGGCGAATTTAAAAAATGGTTATTTGGTGGTTAACATTGATCACTTGACAAATGAATGAGTACTAGTCTTTGTAGTTAACATTAATCACTTGGTAAATGTAAGAGTAACAGTCTTTGTGATTAACATTGATCACTTGGCAAATATAGGAGTAACCACTAATGAATCAATAAATTGAAATGTCTCATTTTGGACGACAATCATTTTTAAAAGTAATTTCATTAAATAAGAACACTTTTTATTTAATTTATCATAAAAGTAATACAAGTAGATCCAAATAAAATTTAATGTGGTAGGTACTATGACATTAATGATGATACATAAAAGCATACCTACCCGTCATTAATATCATACTTACCATAATAAGGCTACAGATACTATAAAAGCTGAATTTTTTTTACCATAGACTAATATTCGTTGATAACACTACACTTACCATATGGTTGACAGTACTTACCATGAAATAAGGGAAAAATGACTATCGTTGAAACCAATCTTACACATGTAAAGTGATGACGTTTTGACCATTGCCTCGTTCATACTTACCATTGCTGATGGCTATTTATACCACTTTTTATGATATTTCTTATCATGGATGAAAACCGTATTTATTTGTGATTCTTGACTTTTGAAGCCAATAAGTTGTTGAAGCTAACTAGGTGAGTTTTTCACGATAAGGAACTAAAAGTTTTGTTGTGATTAGTTATTACCTACTTATTCAAAGAACATAAGTTGAAAATAGACAAATAAGTTTTTCACCATAATCTTGACCATGCTTCCCACGTTTTTACTATTTTTTATGGTTACGCTAACCATTATTTATGGTTACGCTAACCATTATTTATGGTTGTTTATGACTACCATTATTGTAGTGTACCCGGTCACATAAGAACGAAATGTCCCAAATTAGAAGGTGATAAGAAGTTTATCGTAACATTAATGTACGTAGGAAGTACTCAAACTAAGAAGTATATCGTAACCTTAATGTAGGAAGTATCTGGACAAGAAGTTCTCTGTATTTATGGCAAGTATATCCAGAGTTTAGTAAAAGAACTCTGTATTTGTGGTAAGTATGGTTATAGAGATGGTAAGTACCCCCAGTTCATGCATTTTCCACTAAAATGGATGTACAATATTTTCGTGGTAAACATATCCAAATTTTAGTAAAAGAACCCTGCATTTGTGGTAAGTATGGCTATGGAAATGGTACTTACTCCCAGTTCATGCCTTACCCACTAAGCATATCTAGATTTCAGTAAAAGAACCATTTTTTCGTAGTAAATATGCCCAGATTTTAGTAAGCACGTCCTGTTTATATGGTAAAAACATAAATTGAAATGGTATGTACAACTTGGTAGTGACATACCCAACAACGCTACAAAGCTTTGATCAAACATACCCAACAACAAGAGCTATCAGGGCACATATCCAACAACAATGCCACAAAACATTGATCAAACATACTCAACAATACCACAAAACAACTTTTTCATGACATACCCAATAACAATGCCACAAAACATATACCAAAGAGAGTCACCATTGATCAAACAAGAGCCATTTATCATTGTTTGTCTCATGAATCATACAAAAAAGGCAACATATGCCAATTAGTGCTTACATGAGTCTTATCAAGTTTACATAACATGTCACGTTTAATGTTAACATGAGTCGTATCACAAAAAGAGAGCATTTGCACTTTACAAGTGTCATTCCACAAACAGAGACATCTACCATTGTTAGTTTCCCCAATTGTCATCAAATCTTCCTTCTAGTGCCGGAATATTTTGTTGAGCCTTTCAAATTAAAGCATTCATGCAGTTGTTCTCCCCATAAAGGATCAATTCCAAAAGCAAGTCGTTCCTACTCTCTTCAGACTTGAATTTTAGCTACATTTAACAAATATAAGCAAAAATTAGAAACAATGAGTGAGCCAAAAACTTGTAACAAAAAGATCAAATTCAAAGACTTATTTGTTACCTTATCAGATTCTTTCTCATTAAATTGCTCCAAATCGAAGTACTTGCAGTTGTGCATGCCACAATCAAGATGACAACTTACATTGCTCATGCTATTCTTTTCCAATACAATAATAATTACAGAACTCAAAGCTATGATAGATAACTCACATAAAGGTGTCGAGCGCTGCTGTAAACCTTTACAGAACCCAAAGCCTAGTGGATTTTTTCAATTTTGTACGTAAATGTAAACCTTTATGAGTGTTAAAAAGACTTGTACTTGCATAGTGACAATTTGCATCTCTAAAACAATACACAAATGCAATATTAGATAATGCTATTAATCTCCCTAGAACTAGATTCAAAGTGCCCGTCTCTCAACACTTATTCTACGATCCAATGTCCCAAATTGATCAGGACAAGACTTGGGTAGGGGGGAAGAGGGAGGGAACTGGTCCATAAGCAAAGGCAATTTACATGATGGTGGAGTGGGGGAAGAGGGAGGGAACTGGTCATAAGCAAAGGCAATTTACATGACGGTTGAGTGGTTACAATGTAATTTAGCAAGGTGGGCAAAAGAGTTCTCTATAAGACCAAAATTGATTTAACTGATTGACCCGCTAAGGTTGGATCTTTGGAGTATACAACTAAAATTAAGGGCACGAGAGTGTGTGACTTTTAGTAAGAACACAGTACTATATATCATCTAGTCTAGCTTTATGTGCTAAAAGATAGCCCTGTTTTTCTATTTTTGCCCTTATTTATTGGTGAGTCTCTAGTAAAGGATTGATTAGATAGATATATGGTGAGCAAAGAAAATCTCTAGAGAATTTGGCAATATATCAAAGGTTTGTTTCACTTTTGCTGCAGAAATACCACAAAACCTAATCAGATCTGAACTGATGGAAATTAGACCACTTCCTTTCGAGGGAAAAAATTGAAAACCCAAGTTATTATTCTTAGGTTTTCAGGGCAAAACAAAAGTCCCAATAATCATATCCGAATGAGAACAAAATACCCAATTGCAATTAATTCCGACACTTTCAGTGTATAGTCTGCACAAACCCCTAGCACTTGTTACCTTTCACAAGCTAATGGATGAAATTAAAAACCCTAGTCTTTTCTTTTGGTAAGCATTAAGGGGGAAAATCAAATCGAACCTGGTGATGGCTTCCCCGGACAATGATTCTTTGCTTCAACTGGTCCAAAAAATCAAACAATGGCTTTTGATTCTTCTCCGAGTACGAAAGAGGGAAACAAAATCTGATTGTTAGTAAGGACTATGTATGACGTACAGAAATTGGAAAAGATAGAAAAAAGAACAAACCTTTGGGTGGAAAAATAACTCTCGATTGAAACCCTAGCTTAACTAGAGATGAATCCATAAGAGAGTAACACCGGTTCACATGAATAGAGTGGGGCGCCAATCAAGGAATCGATTGAAATTTCAGAAGCGCACCAAACGAATTTTGAGCGGAAAGAGATTTGGCGCTTTGATTTTGGATTTTGGGTGGAACGCTATGGAAGATTTTAATGAAACGCAGTAATTTCATCCTCCTTTCTTTCAATGTCCTTCAATTCAAGGACTGCTATTGTTGCCCCTATCTGTTGTAGTGTGGCCCTGTCACAGATCCAAGGGGTGCAGCTTTACAAACCCATTTTTAACCCTAGGATGGTAGATAAGGAGCAAACTCATTGTTGTCAATGGAGAGAGAGAGAGAGAGAGAGAGAGAGAGAGAGAGTTACCTGGGCTGTGGAGGTCAGGAGGTGTAGGACCTGTGGACGTTTCCACCATTGTTGAAAGGCGTTGGGGAGTGTCTGCGTTAGGTAGCTTTTGAGGAGCCATGGAGTTTTAGGCTGTGGAGGCGTGAGGAGAGGGAGGCGGGAGGGAGGAGCGGCAAGATTAGGGCGTGATTTTCAGTCAAAGGTAACCGGGGATAGGGGGTAAATGAGGGAGAGGAGGAGTTTTATATCAATGGCTGAGATTAAACCCATAGTATCCGACGGCTCAGAAACAATGGAAGTATGATGCTCCCAAACCGCCTTGGGGTTCCTAACACAAGCACTGACCTCCTGAGGTTTCTGAAATTTCACTGTCTTCCCTTGCTTTTTTTGAAATTGTTAAGATTCCTCATCTGTTAATTTCTCCTGAAACGGTGTTAACTTTCTTTATAAAATGACTGACATACCCTTTCCCTTCCATCTCTATGCCTCCAAACACTCTCTTGGGCCTCTCGGCCATTAAAACCTATGCATTTCTTCTTCAGTTCTTTTTCTTCTTCTGTTTTTTTTTTTCATATTTCGAAATTCAGTTTTTCTTTTCTCACTAGTTACCATTTTCGTTTTTTTCTTCTTCTTTTTCTCACTAGTAAAAACAGTAAACATTTTGACAGGTTAAAAAAATGTGGTTAAAAAATTAAGTGCGCTAATTTTTAATCCATTTGAACCAATGCAAAAATCTTATTTTTTTTGATTATTTTATTCTAAAGGTTCATAATTGATTTTTGACTCTAAGGCTCTCATATAAGAGCTCTAAGAGAGTTACAGAACAAAATGAAGAGCAGATACTTAATTATGAAGGCCCTAACGACAAATATTAATTATGACCCTTTAGAATAAAATGATCATAAAAATATGATTTACACACATGTTCAAACAAATTGAAAATTGAAGCACTAAATTTTTTCGAGTGTTTATATATTAAAAAATTAAATACTTCAATTTTTAATTTGTTTGGATCGGTGCGAAGATCTTATTTTTTTGATCATTTTATCCTAAAGGATCATAATTAATTTTTGGTTATAGGGATCTCATAAGAGAGTCGTAGAACCAAATAAATTAAAAAGAAGACGAAAAGGTTAAAAGTTGTGCTGCCGTACCATTTGTCGTGTTGTACTTGGTTGGCTACAAGTGACTAGCGAGAGTGGCCTGAGGTATTTTGCTTAGTTGATTGCCGTGTGAATTGGATGGGAAAATAAAACAAAGGCTCGTTACTATTACCAACAATGGCTCAATTATATTGTTGAACCTGTACCAAAAAGCGGTTTAAGGATATAACATGCTCTATATTAATATAGTGATTTCCAAAATCTAAAATAAGAGAATTAAAAATACAAATTTAAGAAAAAAAATAAAAATGCAAACTCAATACACAAGGCTCCTGCCATTGCGGTGTCTGAAAAAGGGTTAGTGAAACTCCACCTTATAATATAATTATCATCTTAAATTAAAATATATATATAGTCATCATCGTCAAGTTTTTTTTTTTTTTTTTTGTGTGGATACAATAGTCTTATTTGAAATTGGAATCTCAAATATTAGTTTACTTAAATTTTTATGTTACAAGAACGACCAATAAATTTTATTATGGGAGAACAAAAAATCTTGACTATATCATGGTTTGGAAAAAAAGAGGTCCACAATAACGAGAGAGGCCAAAAGGGTATTTTGGACACTTTAAAATCATAAAAACATGACATCAGCATTAATCATCTAATTTTGTGAAAATATTTAACAGCCATGTAACGGAAGGGGGCATCTTGATAAAGCCAGAAAAAGCGAGGGAGGAAAGTGAAATTGCAGAAACCTCAAGGAGGTTAGTGCTTGTGTCAGAAACCTCAGGGGAGGTCAGTGAAATTTACCCTTCAAGAAAATAATTTTAGGGCCGGGCTATTCAAAGCCACGTATTTTCTCCCACAGTCCGTTAAAAATTTTCAATTAGACTCGACAGCTAGTTACCGAAATTAAGATACATTTTCAACATCAACTTACCGAAATATGATATTTTTTTCAACAGCTATTTACCGAAAATGCCCGAAAATGCATGTTTGGCAGTTGTCTACTGAAAGTTAAATATATTTTCGACATGTAGTTACCGAAATATAATCTTATTTTCAACAGCTATTTACCGAAATGTTATTTATGATTTTCAACAACCACTTACCGAAATAGAGTGGATTATGAAAGAAAATACGTGGCTGCGAATAGTCCAGCCCTAATTTTAGAGGCTCGGTCTGTGCCCAGGAGCGGATATAGAGGGAACTGCGGCGGTGCTCGTCTTGGGTCCCAATTTCCAAACCATGTGGTGGACCTTTAACCCTCTCCTTATAACTTATCAATTGATTTCGCCTACCGCTTTGAATGTTCATTCTTTTTGCCGTTTAGGGCAGATCATTTCATTTCCTTCATGGGTTTTGTACGACACATGTTACCTTCAAATGGGCTGTTTGGATTTCCATTTGCTATCTATTAGTACTCTAATTGTTCACAGCCCATGAAATTTCGTTTGTTGTTTCTGAATGGGTTCCTTTTGGCATGTTTTCCTTTTTTCATGTTCATCTCCTGTCTTTGTACGATTGATTGATGTATTTCTGCTTCTGGGTTCTTGGGTTCTGAGCTCAACCATTCTTGATGTGTCAATGAATTCATAGTTAGTATTCAAGATTTTGAACTTCATAAACTGAAGAAAAAATCAAATGATATTTAGGAAATTTTGATCTATCCGAGTACGGAGATAGGGAATGGATTTATGGGTTGTTGCAGCAGCAGCTGGTGCTGGGTATTTAGCTAAGTACTTGTCTGGGGAATCAGAATTATCTTCTGGGAATTCGACTCCCCGGCAATCTGATTTCAGAGATTTGCTGCAGCAGATTCAGGACCAAACGTATCCTTTCCGCAGATGGTTGCGAAGAAGACTAGAGAAAGAATCTTCAGAGAGAGGGGATGACATTTCAGATGAGCAGCTTAATGATGCTTCTACCAGTGGCAGTGGTGCTACAATGTTGGCTAATGTAGGGAATTATGAGAATTATAATGTGCTTACGATGACTAGTTTGCTTCCAGAATTCCAAGGAAAACAAAGTTTTCAGGAGGGTTCAGTTGGTGAGGGTTTTGACAATTGTGGTGATGTTTTACCCGAATCTGATACCAATAGATTATCAAGATGTAGGCCACTAAAAAGTAGGTGTTCTCATGAGGTTTATGCTAAACCACTGAACTCTTTAGAAAGTTGCCTTACTGCCCAGCTGTATAGAGATCTTACTGCCCAGCTGTATAGAGATCAAGAAAGAGGGGAACATTACTTGATTAGGTCAGGTCCACCATCACTTACGCAAACAGTGAGGCCATTGTTGGTAGATGGGAACAGGAGAATGATAAGAGAGGGTATTGATTCACTTGGCGTACGGGATGGTGGTAAAGAACTTAGGGTTAAGAACAAAGTTGGGATCTCCTTGGGAGATACTAGTAGCACATCTATGGGAACCCATTCACCGCAACAAATTGGTATTGTGGAGCTTCTAAGGAAACCAGAACAAAGGCTTGGAAAGGGGCAGTTGAGCAGTTCCAACACACGGTTATCTGTTGGAACATTTCCTTCACAAGGTATATACTCTCTTTTCATTTACAAGCTATAGGCCCATGATGTGATGAACTTGTTTTGGCACTTTTGAAGTTTCATGTATTTTCTTTACTTATCAGGATATTGACCATCAGCTAATTCATTTCTAGAAGTCTTTTGGGTTTCTATAGCAAAGCCAATGCATGAAAGTATGCTCTTTCATAGTTATGTGCGCTGTGTGGCCACTTGTGCCGCATCAGTTAGCTCTATTTTTAGGTGTGGCTGAATGAGTTGCTCAATCATGTGAGAACTTAAACCTAGGTTCTGGAATAAATTGGTTTTGGTTTAAATATTTCCTTGTTGAAAGTAGGGCTAAAGAATCTGGTAAATTGACGTACTTTCTAATGTTGGTTTTATAAATGAATATGAGAGTAATCAGAAAAGATGCTGTTGCCATGAAACTAAGTGGGTGTCATCTCCAACCGGGTTATGATGTGTCTCACATAGCAACCTCAGGGAAGTATGAACTGCGGCACTGCCACATATTGTCCATGCCAGAATTGATTCCTTTTAGTGCATTTGCCATGGAAATGCTTTATGTTTTAGAACACATCTTCCGAAATATGGTACCTTGTAACATTATTTGAAACCCTGTTGCGCAGAGAGCCACCAAAGGCACAAGGCACTACAAACAATTGATGGTTATGAATACTGAGTCGAAGAAAAGAACTAATGTGCAAAGCAAACCAAACAAACGAGAGAGACAAAAGATTTATTTGGTTCGGCTTCCACTGGCAGTTGATCAAAGGCTTCCACTAATGCAAAGGAAAATGAATGCTCAAAAGAGCAACAAAGAGGTGTTTCTGCAGCAACCCCCTCTAAAATCTCACCAAGCCCAAAACAAGTTCTCTTTCCCCAAACCCTTTTTGAGACTATTATATTGCCTCTCACATGTAAATAATGAATCCAAATACAAGTATTTATGATAAGAGAGTACTTTCCTAACAAATCCTAACTGAAATAGGCTTCTAACCTTTTATAAAAACCCCAAAAATGTATTTCCCTAGTCACGTTGCGTCTAACGGACTTAACCACCGTCCGGACGAAAACCTACCTGGACCGTACCACAATTTACAACATGTGGCATACCACTGTCCGGTCTTGTTCCTCGTGCTGGAACAATCCACATTCGATGATCATAGGTATATATGTTCATAAGTGAAAACTTATACTAATTGCTTCATGCTCTTTTTGCCTTTTCAATGCCACGGGCCCGTTAATACATTACTTCTTACTGGTGTCAGGCTCACCCGAAGGAATGCTACTCTTCATTATTGGGATCACTATAGGCATAATATTGACCATCATATCAAATAAAAAAGAAATGGATGACCTAAATGAAATGTTGAAGCGAAGTGAGAATTTGGTAGGAGATTTGCAAGAGGAGCTTGAGATGAAAGCAATGCTAACTGTGAAGGAGATAGCTGGTGAATACCATCAGTCCCAGGTGACAACTGATTGTTCCTCCAGCAATCCAGACCCCATTGCATCTTCCTCTAAACAGAAATCTGCAAAACATGAGAGGAAAGAGCCGGATGATCAGAAAGTAGAGAGCCATGAGTTAATGAGTAAAATTGAGGCAGAACTTGAAGCTGAACTGGAGAGGTTGGAACTAAACATGAAAGCATCTACTTTGGAAAGTATATCTGACTTTGTTGAGGTAACAACCCCTAAAATTCAACTGCACTCATTATTGTGTTACTAGCAGTATTATTCTATGATGTTATTTTGGAGCCATAATTCTCTTCTATTTCAATATTGGGATGCTCCCAGCAATTTTAGTCCCTTTTACTAGTTTAAGGATGCTCCTGAATTTTCCTACTGCAAATCTCATGATCACCGTTTTGTGGCCTATGCTACGATCAAGTTGGTTGGCCGTCGATGTAAAAGGCGATCAGAAGATGCTACTGGCAAGTTCATAGGAAGTTCATGAGTAGCAAAACGAGAGGCAAAATAAAACAGTGTTAGCTTATTTTAAACTCCCAATTGAGGTGGCTTCTCCTTGTGGCATCTTTTCTCTGTTGAGTGCTATTTGTTTTCTTATAGGAATCAATTAAAATTCCTGGTCATGGGTTTAATTAGATGCCAAACGATTTTATATATCAATCCTCACATCTCCTACTACTAGTGGGGTGACAGCTAGTTTTGGTATGTTGGGGAAGGTCGTTATTGCTGAACCCAAGGCGAACCCAAGGCCACCATTGCATTTGCGGGTAAGTTATATAGGAATTTGTGAGCCCAAGAGTTAAGAATAACAAGTTTTTCATTACGCAGAATAGAATAGCCTCTTAGAATAATGAAACAGATTAGATTTGTCGAGAAGTGCAAAATCGTATGGATACGAGAGGCAAAATAAAACAGTATTGGCTGGTTTTAAACTCCTAATTGAGGTGGCTTCTCCTAGTGGCATATTTTCTCTGTTGACTGCAGTTTGTTTTCTTAAAGGAATCAATTAAAATTCCTGGTCATGGGTTTCATAATGTAATGACATTGATCACGTTTTCAGCCTTTTAAATTGGATGTTTTTTGTGATGATTATGTTGGTGCTTATTGTTTTGTGGTATGGAAGACAATAAAATGAAAACTTTAACTGTATTTAAACTGTCTGGTTTGGCTCAAGAAATCGTGCTTCACCATTTTCCCCAACTCAGGCCAAGTTTTTGAACTATATGAGGTGTGTTTTCGATCCTTATCGTAGGCAGTTCCCTTCCTCAGCTCACTCGTATCTTGAGCCATATTACTCAGCTCACTCGTATCTTGAGCCATATTACTCGACAGTCATAATCTTGCCTTGCTCTTTGGTTAAAACGAGATCCAATAATTCACTTCTTGTCTTCTTCCCCTTTCCTTTTTTCTGTACATGATACTGTTGTGGATTATTTCTCCAGTCCGGCACCCGATGTCACCTTTGGACCGGCGGGAACAGAGGCAGGAGACTTGGCCCGACCCATTGCAGCTCGGGCACCTCCGGAACTGGGTCGGGCCCATCGTGGGTTTCTGGTCCATCACCGACTTGAGAAAAACTGCTCCGGCCAAGACGCTGAGACCCGTTGCCACTTGTGTCACATCGATCAGACCCATTGGAGAGAGAGAGAGAGATTGTGTGGGGGTTTGAGGGTTTTTTTTTTTTTTTTTTATGGCCTGGGGGAAGGAAATTGAAGTGGTTATGGGAATGTACACGTAGATGCGTGTACAAATTGGGGCGCGTGGTGTTTTGGGAATTGGAATTTTCATGTCCACAAGATGACATCATTATTGTTTTATCGTAATCCAAACTTGATTTCTCAGACTTTATATTTGTTGCACTTTAAGACCCTTAAAGCAATAGTGAGAATGTCGCACATGACCTTTGGTTATGGACATTATATGGGCAGCTATTTTGAGAAATGTCACCTTGCATGAAACTTAGAAAATCTAAGAGGCAGTTTTAGGGGGTCTGAATTTGAGACAGGATCTTAAGGTAAGAATATGATAGACTTCAGAGAATTTTCAATTATTTGGAGTTATTAAGGCAGAGGCGTGCCAACACTAGTGGATTGTTGAACAATTGTGGATCTACGATTTGATACAGGATTTTGTCTTCTCCACGAATCTAGGGTTTCCAGTTTGACGAGTTTGGTTCTTAGAACCTCAACATTTCACGCTAATAAAGTTTCCTATTTCCTCGAGAAGAATTTAACTGCATAACTTTTGAAGTATTTCCGTCTTGTCTTTTTCTTGTGCAATCATGATTTTTTTGGCGTATGATCATTTGTCCCAATTCCTGCTGGATGTCTTTCTATCAATGGATTTGAAGTTGATGGACTGATCGAGTCAGAGAGATATTTCACTAATTGACATTGAAATATTCATAAACTGCATGATCCGTTTTTGTTGTGTATGATGTGACTAGCAGAGATTTATAGGTTTTGAGTTACTTTGTTGCAGCTCGATCCAGACTTTGAAGCAGAGGTGATTCAAGGAGACTTAAAAGTAGGTTTGGTGCAATCTCGATCAGACTCAGATGCAAGTTGGACCCCTGCCGACCACACTCAGACTGCAAACTATGCAGTCTCGCCTAGGGAGCTGAGCTTGCGACTTCATGAGGTAATTAAATCGAGACTTGAAGTACAAATAGAGGAGCTAGAGGCAGCTCTTCAAAACAGCCAGAAAAAGGTGCACTCTCTCAAATGGCAACACCGAATCTCTCAGACGAATATGGCCTCATCAACCCAAGGAAGCCCAAACGTAAATGAAGTCCATGAAATGGACCAACCCTTTGAGATAAATTTGTCAGGGGAAGGTTTGGATGCTCACAGTGAGGCTTATGATGAGATAATCTGGGAGGCAGATTCAAATCAAGAAACGCCAGATGCAGCATGTCACAATAGCCATATTGAGGAAGTGATTCCTCGTTATCATAAACGACTTGGAGAGGGTCAAAATAAGGGTCATGATAATTTGATTGGGACGTTGGAAGAGCGGATATTAAGGAGTCGGGGATCAAGTGAAGTTGCTGCGGAGAGTGAAGATGGAGAAAGCGATGATGAACTTCTGATAAGACAAATAGTGAAGAAATCCAGGCAAGGGTTGTCCACGGTTCTGAATTATAGTTAGATGTATTCCATTGATTGACAATGAGAAACAAATATAGGATTATAGATAGGCAATGTACAAATCATTTGAACATGGAATAGAAAGAATGGCAGATGGAGGTCTTCCTTATTGTCTAGAAAAATGGAAAAATTTTCAGGTCTCCCAACAAAGTTGTGGTTGGACTGGTATAATCTGTATATTGCAGGTCTTCATATAATGCCTTTCTTATTTAGGTACATAGTACTACTTTAGAATGGATTCTTTAATGCGCGTAAATCTTTTTTCGCTGTTCTGGTCTGGAGCATGTCTAAGGCCTTGCCTTGGTCCTAGAGAGTGTTCTTACTCCTGTGATGGTGGAATCAATTTACTGGGTGCAGGCGTTGACACCTCTAACGTGGTGTCACCGACTAATATGAAACTCCAACAATAACCGAGACATAATTTGTGGCATTGTTGCATGGTCACTGTTGTACGTACTCAAAATCTACTCATGGTGGTGGTTGAATGTGACTGGCTAGTTATTTTCTGTGAATGTTCTAATGAGCATTTTTCCATTTGAAAAATAAAAATAAAATTACTTCCGCGTTGTATTGGAAATAAGAAAGTGCTTCCCTAAGATCATAAGTTAACTGGAAAAATTATCTTCTTCTTCTGTTTATAACCAGGTGTCTCTTGGAATTAGTATCTTCTTATTCCAGCTCATTCTTTTTACTCTTCAAAAGAATCAAAACACAATGTCAGGGCAAAGAGCAATCACGAGGATCAGTAATCTTCACATTGCAGCTCATTCCTATAACTTGAGAGCCCAAAACAGCCAAGTGTACCTCTGCCACCATGACAGATATTTGCTTTACCAGGGAGAGATTTGGGGTTCAAATGTAAAGAGGGTTTGAGTGTAAAGACAGACGTCGGACCCTCTTTGATTGTTCCTCAATCCCGGCACTAAAATCACCATACTCAATCAAAAAGAGACCCCAGTGTCAACAAAAGAAAACCGCCAACAAAAGAAAACCGCGATAGATAGGCGCTTCGTAACCACAAATCAGACTCCATATTCCCCCACCCACACCCCCCCCCCCCCCCCCACAAAAAATAATAATAATAATAACGAACTACAAATCATTCTCTCGTAAATCCATGGAGCTTAGAAGTTCAAAGATACAAGGCTGACCAAGGTTAAGCACAAGTGGGCAACACCCTATATTGCAGCTTCAGACATCCCAACGTCCACACACACACACACAGAATACTGTACCATCATGTAGAGAGAGAGAGAGAATACTGTACCATCATGAACCTTTGACACTAAATTAGAGAGAAAATTGTTGTGTAATTACAAAAAAAAGTTGTAGATTGTTCTTTTCCCCCTTTTTCTAATCTAAGGAAAACACCTTTCACCACAACGTTAGCCTCAAATGCCTAAGAAAGAAATCTTCAAAATAATTAAAAATGATATTTTTCCACCTATTTCAAGCAGCCAGATGTCTCTTATTGGTAGGATATACAGCAGTCTACTTGGAGCCACTTGACCGGCCTCGGGGTGTGCTTCCACCCCCATTTTGGTACACCCTCTGACGACCTTCTCCATTGCTTCCCCTAGGGCTTTTGTACTGACCCCCGAAATCACCATCACGGTTCCCATTTTGATATCCGCCATAGCTACGACCTTCACGAACATTTTCCCGGTTCCTGTAACTGTCATTGCGGAAATCACCCTTTCCCGATGCGAACTTCCCTCTGCCATTGCTAGCTGTAAGAACAAATAACATATTAGTAGTGTCCAACTCTTTTTTTTTTTTTTTTTTGAACTGCACACAGTGTCTAAGCACTTAATTCATTTTTTGAATTATGTTCATTTTTTTAAGCTTTCAGCCAACCTTTTCTGAATGTTGTACTTGGAAAAAAAAACATGAGCCAACTATATTTATCAAACAATTCAGGAAAGTTTGCTAGTTTCGGAGTATTTGGTGAACTTTTTCAAAGTCGGCCAGCATATTTTTCCTTGTTAGATTCTTACAAGAGACGGACATAAAGGATGCCACCTTCGTTAGACTACAAACAAAAACAAAGGGAGTTGTATAGTTCCACTTGCCCTGATTGGGAGATTTTTTCTCCGTGATATAAGCTTCATTTGACCCGATCATGATATGATGAGCCTGAAATATCACACAAATCTTCATGAGGAAGCAGTTTAAATTACAGGGCCACGTGAAAAATAAACAACCCTACTGTCGACAATTTCTTAAGAAAACGGATTTGGTAACCCTTCTTTAAGGGGGGAAATTGTAGCATTAGCTTAACCAACATTAAAATAAAAGGTACAAATTACGCAAAAGAGGTTAGCAGGGTTAGTCAGAAGGAAAGAATTATACAAGTCAATAGGAATTTACTGTAAGTACCTCAACTGCACTACGCGCAGCACTGGAGGATACAAATTCCACAAATCCATAACAGAACCCATCCTGCTCAGAGGAGTTTCAGAGTAAAGATGGGAAGAGAGTATAGATATGAAACATAAGGAACAAAATCACTCGAGCATACATTGTATTTTCTAATTTGAATGCCATCCTTCTTAACAGGTCCAAATGTCTTGAGAACTTCATCAAGTTGTTCATCCGTAATATCAGAAGGCAAATTTCCAATATAAATGGCCTTACCTGTGACAACATGTAGTAAAATTCAGTAACATGAGAGAAAATTTTAGATATTGCGTGAATCCATATTAATCTACAAGAAAGTACATACCTTCCGTCAGAGTAATATTCTTTTGTGGGGCCCTGTTATTACTAGGAGGAGCGGCGGCTGCTGCTGCTGCTGCTTTTGGAGACGCCCGGTCCAGGTAATGAGTGCTTGAAGCTTTAACAATTACAGTAGGTGTATGGACAGGAGAAGTCACTGTACTCTCCTTTGCCACCTATACACCAAGACTCAAATCATTATGCTGTGTTTGGATTGGTTTTTTAAATTTTTTTTGAAAAATAGTAGGGGTAATAAGTGGAGAGAGATAGAGAGAGAAATGTTAGAAGTAGGAAGAATCTAGGGGGAATTTTTTGAAAAATTCTTTTTGAATTGTACAGAGAACAAGGCATAAATTCTCTCACTAAGGCTGTGTTTGTATCAAGGAGTTGTCTAGGGATTTTGAGGATGAAAAAGAATGTACAACACATTCACACCAAGACCTGAATCATTAAGTTAATTCACTAAGGTGTCTTTGGAGCAGCAATTTGTATAGGGATTTAAGGGTGGAACAAAAAGTTTAGGAGATTTCCCTTTTCACAAAACCCTCAATTTTTTCCATCAGCAAATCTCTCTACAATCCCTGATGAGAACACGGCCCGAAAATTAAAAAACAACCGAAATACTCATGCACAATGAACTCACTATTGAGGCGTAAGACATCTTTGGGCGATTCTCCTGATCCTTTGGAACTGACTTTACAGAAACTGTGAGCCCACCATTCTGGCTTGAACTAAGTGGTTGTTCGCTGACCACTTCTTTAACAACCGAGTCGCTGTCAGGTGAATCTTTTGTATCTGATGACTCACAGGCCTCACTGCTCTGACTTGCGGCCTTGGGGGGAGATCTTGGACTTTGGTCCAGTTGAATAGGAGCATGAGCAGACTCTGAATAAAATTACCGATCACGTAAATAACAAATACAGAATGGGACCAATAGACATAGAAATCACATAACCCACTCCATCACAAACCAATTCAATCCACTGGTAAGCAATCCGCGCATGCTCACTTTCTATTATATAATCCTTCTGAAAGTTTAGAATAAAAGGCAACTACAAGGAAAAGAAACAAACACTTAGCACAAACCTACCTTGCTTTGGTGTTGAAGGAGTGCTCGCAGCGTTCTCATTGGCATCACTAACTTCTGATTCTGAAGGGGTAGATGCCTTGACCTCATCCACGAATCTAAAAACGTCATTCAATACATAGTAGCCTGTTGGTTGCGGAGCCAGAAAGAAAGTTTGCGAGAAGCTTCTTGTTACATGATCCTTCCCAGTCAACCAACCTGTTACCAAAACTATCACCCCTGCCTGACAAGAATCCAGAGAATCAACAGTCTTTATCTCAGCCTTGCAGCCAATGTAGTCAAATGACAGGATCATCTGTTTAATGCCCTGTCCCAAGATACATAAAATTTGGCGTTATGTCAATTCAACAACATGGCTAGAACTGCAGACAAGATCAGGACTTAGGCACCTTATTTAATAAATGATATAGAAAAATAAAATTAACACCAATTATCACATCCCACGAATTTTACGTATGTGAGTATCATAAATTTAGTGAAAGTTCACCACAAACTTAAATGTTTTCCACAAATTGTCTTACACTGCCTAATCCTTCTACTGAATACCAAGAAAATCCCATGGTAAGTTGCGCAAGTTTTGAGGATAAAAAAAATGGTTACATATGTTTTGTTTCCATCAATTATGTGCTCAATTAGATGGCAAACTAAGCTGTGCCAAACATTGATAACAAGTCTATGTATACCATCCCAAGAAACAAAAGGATCCTAAACACGAACAACGCCTGTAATGAAACTGGAAGTTTATCCATGTCAAAGATTTTTACCATTTTTACCGCACACAGACTTAAACAAATTATACACAACTGGAAATTAGCATACATTATTACAAAATAAACACCCTAGGGCAGAAACTTACTTGCAAGGTTGTCACTTTAACCATAAGTCCGTTGGGGCCAGGCCGGCCCAATACACTAGATTCTTCATAAAACCTGTGAGCAAGATCAGGTTGAGCGAGCAACACTCCATAATATTGCTGCACGAACGTGTTTCCGACTTCTTCTGTGGTGGGGGCAGGGGGAGAAGTTTCTGCCATCTCTGTTGAAATGACCATCAAACCACTGTCCCTACAAGAAGAATCTGCATACACATTTGAAGTTTTCAATGTCCCTTATCCTTTTTCTCTATCTTTTTAACCAAAAATCTCAACATTACCACTAATCCACTATTATTGATTCCAAATACCAAGCAAAAACATGAAGACCCAAATATGTGTGCACTCAATTATCCTAGAAAAAACATCAAGAAATGGAAGCGTAATATTGATTTTGTACCCATACCGGTTTAATTAAAAAAAGGATCAATGTGAAACTAAGCTGTAGAATAATTTTATTGCAGTTTGCAACTACATTAAAAGAAAATGAAGTACAACAAAACCCAGTTTTCTTTAAGGTAAGCAGCACAAAGATTTCCTTAAAAGCCTAAGAAACAGAGTGAAAAAAACAACCTACATTTGAAATCTGAAAAAGCTCTCTGTTGAACCCTAATTCTACTTAAACAGAACAATCCCAGCACATTAATGGACCAATCTAGAAAACAAAAATGAGATTTTTGATGATTAAACTCGTTCAAAACTACATATATCCACCAACTAAAATTTGAATTTTACCCTAAATCCAACTAAAACAAAAATTATGTACTACCTCTATCACAAAAAGTTTGTACGGTCCGCAAAACGAGAATTTCAAAGTTTACTAGATACTGTACAAATGAGTTCCTTCAGCTCATGAGAAAAGTTTTAATTTTGTCATGCAAAAGATATTTTTTCAAGCTCTTGTTGTGCAAACCGACAAAGATTTTGGAGAGGAGGAAGTATGTAAAAGAGAAAACTCATTAGAAACGTGAAGAAAGCTGTCCTAATTCTAAAAACATTATCTGAATACAACAGAAACAATCTCAACCCATAAAAACCGAGCCTTTCAATGGTTAATCTCATTAAAATCTAAATATTTCTCTATCAACAATAAAACATGAAACCCTTCCCTCGTTAAAATTAAAATAAAAAACTCATACAGAAAGAGAAAAAAGCACTCACCAAAACCCTAATTCTAGATAAAGAGAAACAATCTTTGCACATAGATTAAACAACCCAGAACGTAAAAATCGAATCTTTTAACGATTAAAAAATCACGGAAAAAAGGAACACAAATCAGAACGCAAATAAAAAGATACCCATGAATATACAGAGATATAGACTCGAATGTGAAAGTACCTAAGCACAGAGAGATGACAGGGGGATGTGCTGCGCGTGAAGAACAAGGGCAAGAGAGGTGAGAGAGACAATGGTGTGATTTATATAGTGTGGGTAGGTCGCTCACAAGTATAGAGAGAGAGAGAGAGAGTAGAGAGAGAGGGGGGCGGTTAATTAAGAAATCCCTACAAAATCAGGACTACAAGTTCTCGCACTGCGCTAATGCACTATGAGAATGTAGTCCGTTTCGGTATGCTCCATCGAAATCTTTTTATTGTGATCTAAATTGCTCGGTTCCCTAGTAGATGGATTGAAAAAATAAATGAGTTGGTCGGGGTATTGTTAGCCCCTTGATCGAACAATGTTTGTTATGTGAAAATGGATTGGTTGGTATAATATCAATAATAATCTGTAAGACAATCTAACTTAATTAATGGATTATTGATGTTGAATTAACTTAATTTTTAACACGGTATAGTTTTCAATGAATTTTACAAGCTGGACGATTTGTATTAAAATAATGAGATCGTGGTGTAGTGTACCAAAACACACTACAATCGCATAGTGTATTTAGCGAATCGTTGGTCCACAAAATAAAAAACGAGGGACCCATTTGGCTTTATTATTACTCCGTATGTGTCTTTACAACCCGGGATTTGCCCGGAGAAAGGTTACATATACACTGAGGTCCCTTAAGTTTCTGATTATCACACTAGTACTTATGTGGTCAGGGTCGTCATGTCCTTTTCTTTGACGTTAGTAATAACAATTCAATTTCCTCCAATGACTAGTTGTCAGTTGTCATTTAGGTCAAGTGACATAATTTGACAATAGCGGCGACTTAGGATTCATCAATGAAATACCACTCTAAGAGTATCCACAATGTTATAATTAAAAATAAATAATTAAAAGTTGTCACATCAGCTTTTAATTATCTAAATAAGAGATTATTAAGATTAGCAATGTAGAGGTCCACAACGGCATAATCAAAATTGAATAACCAAAAGTTGCAACATCACATTTTTAAATTATAAAAAAACTAATAACTGTGAACATAGAAATAGTTTTTTCTAAAAATAAATTTTGAGACTAATAAAAACTATTTATTAGAAATAGAAAATAATTTTAAAACTTTTTTTGAAATTTTTTTATAAAAATAATTTTTGTGTAACTACGGTTTTTTAAAAAATTAATTTTTATATAAGAAAAGTTTTTGAGAAAAAAATTTCTTCTACAGAACAATTTTTCGAAAAAAGAACAATTTTTTTATTTTTAAAAACAGTTAAAAAATATTTTCTAGGGGGCAAACAGTTAAAAAAAACAATTTTAAGTATTTTTTTTTTTGAAAACATCGTTGAAAAAGAAAAATAAAAAGAAAGAGAGGGGAAAAGGGAAGAGATATAACGTTTTTGTTTTGTAATCATGTGTGTATTTGATTGAGAATGTGAGATTAATTAAATTTGGTTAGTGACAAATTAAATGTTGTTAGTTTTGGTTATCCAAAATCCAAAATTTGATTATTTCTAAGGAGGTTGCTAAGTTTGATAATAGCATTGTAAGCCATATTTTGCACAAATATTGCTAACTTAAAAAACCTAGCACTTTTGGTTATACCATTGTAGACACTCTAAGAGTTTAAGTTTCAAATTCCAACTCTTAAGTTATGTTCTCCCCCTGTTATAACTGAACGTTCCTTTATTCTATAACTGTTACTTAAAACAACATTAAAACCATCACCTCTACCTCCGTACTTCACATACAAGACAGTTAAACCTCTTGTACCGATGTTGAATAACCTCTATTCTAGCTATTCAAAAAGACTAGGTGTGATACAAATCATCTCTCATCGACAGTTGTAGAGGATGTATACTTTGGTATATAAATAATAGGAACATATACATGTATACGAATGTACATACATATGTGCCAAACACAAACCCCATGTATAGTATTATTTTGAGTTTACTGTGCTCTACCATAGTAGAGTTCATAGTCTCACGTGGTTAATTTACAATCTCACTAGATTTTTCATTTCAATTGTTGCAATGAAATTAAAATAATCAAGTAATTATATTCCAAAAAATATCAATTAAAGCTCCGAAAGTTAAAGATATAACAATGGGAGCAAGTCAGAGATTGTAGGTCGAATGATGTTTATTTTGTCTCCCTGGCTTCTATCTCTCATTGGAGTCCCTTACTGCTCTATTAAATAATTTTCATCAATTGCAGTGTGGTGATCTTGTTTTATAGGGGTTACAGAAAATTTTATATTAGAGTTTCAATTGCTTGAGATAATGTGGATTCAGAAGAGTTATGCACGACAGCAATGGCAACAACGTGATTTTAGTGGCAAAACGGTTGTTTTAGGGAAGGGGAATTTGGGTTATGCTTAGGAATTTATAGTATTGCAGGAAGCATATACTAACAAACCTAAAATTGTTACCATTACTATAGACCTTGTTTCTATGGAGACTGAAGTGAATTGATGTGAATCTCCTTTGGTCGACCAATTGTCAAGTTCTCTCACCTTTCTTCCCTCTGAACATTAACAAGTAGTTTCAAAGATAGTAGGGGTTATAAGAGCATCAGCAGTGGAATAAGCAAAAGTGTATAATCAAACCATGTCACATCAGATTTTGATTATCCATTTACAGGTTGCTAAAGTTATCAATGTTAAATCTCACATTGGTTATTTTCTGCTCATAATCAAAACCAATGGGACCATTGCTTCCTTCCCTGAGTTTTCTTCAAATTTTTCCCCTTCATTTCACGTAAATCTTTTGAAAAACTAGTTTATGTTAAAACAGTTTTTATAAATAAAAAAGAATTCTTCTTGAAAAAAAAAAGTTTATTAAACAGTTTTTGAAAAGAAAAAAAAACAGTTTAAGTTTAAAATAGTTGGATAAAAAAATAGTTTATGAAAAAAAAATGTGTAAAAAAATAGTTTTGTGTAAAACAATCTTTTAAAAAAAATAGTTTTAAAAAAGATTGAAGGAACAGTTTTTATAAAATAAAAATAAAAAGTCCATATAAAGACTTTTTTTTAGAAAAAGTTTCTGAAAATAATAATAGTAAGAATAGTTTTTTATAATTATTTTTTGAAAACATTGTTTAGAGAGAAGATTTTTGTGTAATGATGGGTGTACTTATTGAGAAAATGTGGGGATCACTAAATTTGGTTATTGGCAAAAGATTGCTAGTTTTGATTATTCAATAGTCAAAATTTGATGAGTTGCGAGGTTGTTAAGTTTGGTTATTCCAATGTGAGCACTTTTTTGAGTAAATGTTGTTAACTTTAGCAACTTTTTGTTTTGCTTATTCCACTGTGGATACTCTAAGCGTATTAGTTTGTTGTTAATGAAATTTTTTTGGGTGTATTTTATTTTAGTATGATATCAAAAGGTAAAATGGTGGTAGCAATAACGGGAAATATGTGAGAGATAAATATGGACAATGGTAGTCCTGTTAGAATGGAAAGAATAGTATTAGCAAGAGGGGAGAAGGTGGTCAGGTGAATAGTGATGAGGGACGAAGGAATTAAAAAAAATCGGATTCAATGGTCCGAGCAAGAGAAAGTTTAAAAAGCTGAAGATGGATGAGTGATTAAACAAGGTCCTTTATTTAGCATGGAAGGTTAATTTAGTACAGTAACTTCATTTCTCCCTCCCAAGAAAATCAACAGACAAACTCTTACAAGGAAAACTAGTGCAATTCCCAGAACCTCATGGGTAATTTTCATCAAAGAGAAACCTAGGGGGTGGTATATGTGATTTGCATGACCAGGATTCTGTGCATTCGTGTTTCGCCGAAGTTGTTGGCACCTCGCTGTGATCCACTGAAAGATGTTTGTTTTTTTGTTTTTTTTAATCTTTATTTTTATTTGATGTCGGTAAAAGTACAGAGGCTCAGTAAAACTAAGTTTTACATAGCTCAATCTCAAGCGTCTAAAAGTATTTTGGACGAATCAGATTAAAAGTCAATTTTGACCGGTAAAAAAGATTTTTGATCGGTAAAAATTTAAAAACATATCTCTACCAGTGATTGCAGGGTGTGCGAAGCCGTGAATATTCTGTGAATAAGTTTCTCTCTTTTTATGGTGTGAGCTGGCATGCCCACTGGATTTTCCTTCTTTGGGGTTACTCGAATCTAATTAAATGATCTATTGGTGCATTAAATGTGCTGTAACATAAGCTCTAAAATAGAAAAGTATCAAATCACCGCATTTTATTATTGGAAGAACAATAGTAAATTATAGGGCTAAAAAAAGAATGAAATTTCTATCTGCTTGATGACGCTGTGCATCACGTTTAAAAGTTTTTTTTTTTAAAACTTATTTGTAATTCTTATTTCAATAAAAACGAGAGAAAAAAAAAAGAGAGAGGGAGGTTTGATTTTTTTTAAATTAGATTTTTAGAACTTTCTAATGTATATAGTAAAAGATAGGGAAATTTATAGAAATGGTCCTCCTAGTTTTATCCGAAAGAAATGGTCCTCCTAGTTTTATCCGAATCTCATTTTTGTCCTTCAAGTATCAATTACAACTATTTTGACATTCAAATTTGGTTTTCGTACCAAATTGGTCTAATTGATAACTGTTGTCAGCCAAGTTGAATGGAAAAAATCAAATTGATGGTAGTTTGGAGATTGCAGTTCATACCATGTTGGTCTAATTGACGACATCTGCCATCAATTTGATTTTTTCCTTCCAGTTTGACTGACAGATGTTATCAATTGAACCAACTTGGCACGAAAACCAAACTTGGAGGTCAAAAGAGGTGCAATTAATACTTAGTGGTGAAAATGAGACTCGGATGAAACTAGGAAGACTATTTCTATAAATTTCCCTAAAAGATACCGTATGTATTTCATCTATGAAGAGCAGGAAATATGAAGTAAAAAAGCATTATCTATATAATAAAATAATGTGGTATGTATAATAATCATAAACAGATGTCACGGTTTACTGTTCAGAGTATACTTTTTGAAAGAGTTAGGATGATGACACACATATTTTGAAAGCTGAGATTGAATTGATTCCAGAGTCTTGTGATTCCATAGTTCAAATTTTAGTTTCAAATTCTGCTGCAAGTTTTAGATTTCAGAGTTTAGTAGAAGTTGACAAACTTATTTGTTGCAGCTGCGAGATTACGAGAATTTTATCCTTTTTTTTTTGAGATTCTGTGTTGCAAATACCCAAAAGCTACCTAACCCGAGCTTTGAATTTTGAGAAATTTTTCCTTTTTCAGGTTTTCAGAATCTATAGATTTTAAAAATCAATTAATTGGAATTTTTGGCATACATTCTAAACTGATTTTTAGAAGTTAGAATATAAAAATCCGTCAAATAAATTGTCACAAACATCCATTTTGTCTTATGTGACTGAATTTGTTACATATTTATGGGGGGGGGGGGGGGGGGGGGGGGAACTGGAGGTGTGCAGTGTGTATAACCCCCTCATATCTTGTGAGTGCATTTGTTTATGTGTGTAACGCCCCGATTTTCTAAGTAATTTCGAAAGCATTAAAATATTATACTTAGCATAAATAATATTCTTTTTATTACAAACCACGAAACAGTATCTCCTTATTACAGCAAAACGTCAGAATTAATATGCTCTACTCTACATGTACGGAGGCCTTTAGGTGACATGACGTCACAGAGCAAAAACTCAGAGCGACTCTAGTTATGATACGGATTCCAAGCAAATTCTTGCTCAGTCTCTGCCCCTGGTATCTCTCCTGAATAGTACGGATCCAGCTCGCAAGGCTGATCTCCTAAGTCATCATTACCTGCAGCTTCTGGCAAATTGATCGCCGAAGCAACCGATTTACCAGGATACGAACGTATCGTGAGTGATAAATCACCCAGTAGATACCTTAAACCCATTAATCCATAACATAAAAACAATAATATAAGAATGAGCATAAATAATAAAGTTACAGCAATTATGAACATATTATGAATTATCTTGTCTTTAAGTGATTTCTAGATTTCTCCACCATGAGAGATAATCCTCCCAAACAGCCTCTGAACAATGGCGACTCTGCCGATTTACCCTCCCCTTGCTTGCCCAGCTTGGGGTCCCAGACGAATAAGACCAAACTACATGTCGGGTCGAACTCGGCTGTACCATCACAAGGAGCGAATGATAACCAACCAACCGCGAGAAATAATACCCATACTCCGGTTTCATCCAGTAAATACACCCCCGGAAAATCCGGAAGATAAATCCAACAGTGCCATGTTTAGGATTCGTAAGATGATAATCCACCGGTCTTTAACCACCAGTGCCGATACCGACGACCATTCTTTCAGGAAACCCACGGTCCTCGGCCACTCTGGTTATCTCCTGACCGTAACGTCACAACTGTGACTAAATAATAATTTTACTTTCCCTAAGGATTTAACGTCTAATCATTTTATTTCAACGTACGAATACCACCCGGGGTACCTATTGTTCGATTTCTACGTTTAAGTAGCAACAACAAGGCAATAACAACTTATCGAAATTCATGAAATATGTTTCCATAATTTAATTTATTAAATTGTCCTTTTGTTATAGTCTTTCAATACTTTATTAATTATTTATAGGTGATATAACTAATTTATGAACCATAATGACAAATTAGAAATTTTTTATGATTTTATAAAATAGCCCACATATTACTAAATACTAAATAGTTTATAATAAATTTCCTTTTAAGAAAAAATTGTCTCAAGGATAGTTATTACTTTTTGTAATATTAAGTAATATTATAAATACCTTTTATATTTTAATTTCCTTTCTAGAATTACTAAATAAAAGTATTATTAATTTTAAAAAAATCTTTTTTTTTTCTCAAGATATAATATGTAACTATCAAAGAGTAAAAGAAATTTGAGCACACATATAATCTAAACTTTTTGCAAAAGATATAACAATTTATTCACTTAATCTAATAGATAAATTAATTTGATATAACTGTTACGTTCTATACCAAATTGATATTATACAGTCAAAAATAATATCAAATCGGTAGTTTTTAATAATAATAATATCATTAAGATTTTAATAATAATATCAAAAGGGACGTCTTCTCTGTAAATAATATCAAATAGATAGTCAGACCCATAATAATATCAGAATGGTAAAATCTGCAGAAAACAGAGAGCAAACTGTTTTTTTTTTTTTTTTTGTTCTGGCTCATTTCCAGCCCTTTTAACTCGTCAAAACTACTTTTTTATGCTTAGAAATAGTGGGAGAAGAGGTACATACGTTCGGTTTTGATCAAAACAAGCTTTAAACGAGTTTTTGAGTTTTTCGGTTCGCCGGAGAAAACGACCGGAGCACGGTTGTCCGGGATTTGTTCTGGGCCGATGATGGCTGTTTTAAGAAGCTTGAGGTGTTTATGGAAGTTTGGGAAGGTTAATTCGGGTTAAAAGGTGGTATAAGTCACAAACCCGCTTTTCTCTCTCTATGGTTTCTCTTCCTATTTCTCCATGGGAGGAGCTTACGCTTTTCTTTTCTTTTCTTTTTTTTTTCTCTCCTACCTATCTACTGATTTCCTAACTGGACAGAGGTTTGAGAGAGGTGTGGAGTTGTGGCTTTGAAGGTGAGGGAGGGGTGGTATTTATAGAAAAATTTGGAGAGGAAGGAAAGGAGAGGAGAGGGAGGTTACGGGAGAGGAGGAGGAGTTACCTGGTGAAGGTTTTGTGAGGGAAAAATATTCTAGTGTGGATGAGTGTAGGAATTGGTACGGGTTTACACCGAAATAAGTCTCGCGGTGATCGATCGTTCGGTTTTCAATTTCGGAAAATTCTAAGAATTTAATCGCAACGTCACAAAATCATTTCGACGCTAACCACGGTCTTTCTTAGTGAAAAAGAAATCTCAATTATCATAGAAAATATTTTTGTGAATTTTCGAAAGCTCGATTTGATTTTAGGCGGTCCTTAACTAATTAATCGGAATTTAATTAATTAAAACAAGAGTTTAAAGAAAAGCTAATATTATAGAATTTTTATTTTATTAAAAATTTCGGAATATTACAACCTATCCCCCTTAACAAAATTTCGTCCTCGAAATTTAAGGTGCACTTTCTATAGGGAACAGCTCTTTGTAGTTCTCTCTCATTGCATCTTCTCTTTCTCAGGTACTTTCTTCTATACCACGGTGTCGCCAGAGTACTCTAACTAGCTTGATTGTTTTTCCTCTGATGACCTTCTCTCCGTGATCCTGGATTGCAACGGGTCTCTCCTCGAATGTCGTGTCCTCATTAACTGTGACGTCTTCCCAATTGATGATGTGGGAAGGGTGGGCCATGTACTTCCTTAGCATGGAGACATGAAAGACATTGTGCACTCTATCAAGCTGCGGTGGCAGTGCTAGTCTGTATGCAACTTCTCCAATTCGTTCGAGAATCTCAAACGGTCCAATGTAGCGAGGCGATAGCTTCCCTTTCTTTCCGAACCTGATGACTCCACGTTTAGGTCTGATCTTGAGGAAGACGTGGTCACCAACGGTGAATTCCAAGGGTCGCGTTCTTCTGTCAGCATAACTCTTTTGGCGGCTCTGTGCAGTCTTGATTCGCTGAGTGATGATTTTGATCTTCTCGTTTGTCTCTTTGACAAGATCTGGTCCAAGTAGGTGCATCTCCCCCACTTCGGTCCAGCAGACTGGTGATCTGCATGGGCGTCCATACAGCGCTTCAAATGGAGCCATTTCTATGCTTGCCTGATAACTATTATTGTAAGCGAACTCCACCAAGGGTAGGTGTCGCTCCCAGCTTCCTTTGAAATCTAGTACGCAGGCTCGGAGCATATCCTCCAAGGTCTGAATCGTCCTTTCAAATTGTCCGTCTGTTTGAGGGTGAAAGGCGGTGGTCATCCTAAGATCTGTTCCCAGCGCTTTCTGTAAACCTTGCCAGAACGCCGAGGTGAATCGTGGCTCTCGATCTGACACAATTGATACTGGTACTCCGTGCAATCTGATAATCTCCTTGATGTACAATCGGCTGAGAGTGTCCATGGAGTCTGTCACTCGCATAGGTAAGAAGTGTGCGGACTTTGTCAGACGATCAACGATTACCCAGATAGCATTATGGTTATTGACCGATCTAGGCAATCCTGTGACGAAGTCCATGGTGATGTGCTCCCATTTCCATCCTGGAATAGGAAAAGACTGTAGCTGTCCTCCTGGCTTTTTGTGCTCGGCCTTCACTTGTTGGCACGTGAGGCATGTGGAGACGTACTTGGCCACGTCATCCTTCATTCCACTCCACCAATACTGGCGGCGCAGGTTATGATACATCTTGTTGCCTCCTGGATGCACAACGAAGTTGGAATGATGGAACTCCTTCAGAACTGCTTCTCTGAGAGTCCCTATATCTGGTACGAATATTCTGTCTCTGAATCTCAAGCTCTTGTCGGGGTGAACTGTCCATCCTGTAACTGCTTTGTTGTTCGCCATCTGATATCGAATAAAGTTGCACTCCTGATCGAAAGTCTGAGCGAGCAGGATTTCTCTGTGCAACGCTAGTGTAACGATCATGGCGAAAAAGCATGCGCTGCTGGATTCCGGTGATAGATGAAGTCTGAACTCACTGATCTCATCCATCATCTTCCATTCTCTGACTGCCATGCTTGCCACTTGACTTCTGACCTTGCGGCTAAGCGCATCAACAACTACATTAGCTTTGCCTGGGTGATACGACAAAGTCAACTTGTAGTCTTCCATGTATTCCATCCATCGTCGTTGGCGTAGATTCAGCTCCTTCTGGGTGAACAAATATTTCAAACTCTTATGATCCGTGAATACCTCGAATTCTTCTCCGTATAAGTAATAACGCCATGACTTGAGAGCAAATATCACTGCTGCTAACTCCAAATCGTGCGTGGGATAGTTCCTTTCATGCGGCTTCAGTTGACGAGAGCCGTATTCTATAACTTTCCCATTCTGCATGAGCACGCATCCAAGTCCTTCTCTTGAGGCGTCACAATATACTGAATATCCCACATTTCTCTCTGGAATGATCAGTATCGGCACACTGGTCAATCTCTTTTTCAGCTCCTGGAATGACTTCTCGCACGCTTCATTCCATACGAACTTGACTCCTTTCTGAGTCAGTTGGAACATGGGCTTAGATAAAACGGAGAAATCTTGAATAAACCTTCTGTAGTATCCAGCTAGTCCCAGAAAGCTCCGAATTTCAAACACTGTTGTCGGTCGCTTCCAATTCAGAACGGCGTCAACTTTGCTGTCGTCGACGGAGATTCCTTTTTCTGACACACTATGTCCCAGAAATTTCACCTCTTTCATCCAAAATTCGCACCTGCTAGCCTTGGCATACAGTTGATTGTCTCTAAGGGTTTGCAGTACGATTCTCAGATGCTCTTCATGTGCCTCCTCTGTTGGTGAGTAAACCAAGATATCATCGATGAAGACCACCACAAATTTGTCCAAGTACGGTTGAAAGATCTTGTTCATCAAGCACATGAATACTGCTGGTGCATTGGTCAACCCAAACGGCATCACCAAGAATTCATAGTGACCGTATCGAGTTCGGAATGCGGTTGTAGGAATATCGCTATCCCTAATACGCAATTGGTGATATCCGGACCTCAGATCGATCTTCGAGAAATAAGTTGACCCTCTCAATTGGTCAAACAAGTCATTAATTCTCGGTAGTGGGTATCTATTCTTGATTGTCACACGGTTCAATTGTCTGTAGTCGATGCATAGCCGTAATGTTCCTTCCTTCTTCTTGACAATGAGTGTTGGAGCTCCCCAGGGTGATGTACTTGGCCGAATAAAACCCTTGTCCAACAATTCTTGCAATTGAATCTTCAGCTCCTTCAATTCTGCTGGCGCCATTCTGTACGGTGCCATGGATATTGGTGCAGTACCCAGTTGAAGCTCAATAGTGAAATCTATCTCCCTCTTCGGAGGTAGTCCAGGTAGTTCTTCAGGAAATACATCTTCGAATTCACGCACAACTTGGGGTAGGTCCAAGTCCATCTGATCATTCTCTTGAAGTGACAGACTTGCTAACAATCCCAATAGTTCGTTGTATGGTCTTGATTTGTGTGCTGATGAAATGGACACGGGATCTTGCCTATCCCCCTTAAATTTGAAACACGTCCCATCCTTCGAATAAGCCGTCACCATCTTGCGATGGCAATCTATGACAGCTCAATAAGAAGAAAGCCAATCCATTCCCAAGATTACATCAAAGTCCGTCATGTCTATAACCCTGAGATCACAAGTTATCCGCAGTCCGGAGACTTCTATTTCGCACCCTTTACAGACTAATCCAACAGATATCTTACCCCCTAATGGCGAAGTAACCTGCATCGTCTTTCCTAGGGGTTCTGCGTCTAGTCCAAGTGATTTCATACATGCAGTAGAACTGAACGAGTGCGATGCTTCAGAATCAATTAAAGCTTGTACACAAGTGTTGAATAGTACAAGTGTACCTTGTATCATAGATGGATCATTCTGTTCCTCTTCCGCCTGTAGTGCAAAGATCCTGCCAGCTCCGTTTGCTTGGTTGTTCCTGCTTCGTTTTCCCCGATATAGAGAGATAATGCCCCAAGCGTAGGGCTTAATACGTCAATTGAAGCATAATAATCCGGAAGACCGGGATCGTACCCACGGGAATAATTATACGGCTTTGCTCGGATTTGTAGAGTAAGCAAGGATTTCGGCTATTAGGTAGCCAACCGAGTTTTACTTTGAACGGTGGAAATTTAAAGGCTAAATGGAAATGAATAAACTAGGAAAAAGATAGGCTAGGTCTAGGAATCACTAGCCCTCATGACTCGGGCTGAATCATATTTCTCACCAATTCACGGGGTTCAAGATACTCAATTGTAGGTACCTAAACCGGGAAATAAGGATGGTTTGAAAATCAAGCTAGCTCTAGAACTCATTTGGTAAACACCTCGAGCGACAGAGCTCTAAGCATCACGTGTGGTGAGTAGTCGATGCTCCCACCTACACGTGATCAAAGAGGTTAACACCTCGGTAATTTACCAAACAAATCCGAACCCCACATCAATTTTCAAATCCAAAGATTAAAACTTTATTGGTGAAAAATGCAATTTTTGCCCAAGCCATGGGATGCTAATCATCCCATGACCTAACTCTTGAAACTACTCACACATATCTAGAGAGATAAGAGCAAGCAACAATCTACTTAACATAATTGAAATGCAAGACTAGAAGAAAATTAGCTTAAACAATAGATCGGGAATTAAGCAACAACTTTAATTAAAGCAAGAGTAGTAAAAGACAACTAATAAAGGCAGGAAATTAAGAAATAAGTGCTGAAAATGAAGAACAAAGCAAGAACAATTCAAAAAGCTGAAAAGTAATCTAAGCTAGATCTAAAATTATGGGTACATTTCTGTCCAAATCGTGCAAAGGTGACATAACGGGGTATTTATACCGCCCCTGTTTCACGCACGAAATATCCTAAAAGATGCTCCAAAGATGCCTCGCTAAGGTCCTCGGTACCGATTGCCAAGCCTTACATTATGAGTTAAAGGCTCGGTACCGATTGAACAAATAGAGTCCAATCGATCACGAGCAAGTTAGGAACCTTATCAGTTCTGAACCTTTGTTTCTTCCCGCCTTGGCCACAACTCTTGTCTTGCCTTGGCCACAACTCGGCCACGGCTTGGGTTTCCTTGGCTGCGCCTTGGCCGGATAACTTCTGCCCGGGCTGCTCTGCTTCTTCCTTGGCAATTCATGCTCTAGCCTTGGCCATCGGGTCGCTCTCAAGCCATGGGATGCTTTGGGCCTTTAAAGCTTCTTATTAGGCGGATCATCTACAAAACAGCATCAACACAATCTACGAGCACAAACCATTAAAAATAACTAATTAGCAATTAAATTATCCTAAAACTAGACACTAGCGCACCCTCTCATTACATTCCCGGGTGCTTATCAGTTCCCTATTGGTGCTTTACCCGCTGTATTGCTCTGGTGCGGGCGGTTCTGTTGTTGATTCTGTGCTTGATTCTGGTGCCACCCAATTCTTGGCGGGTTCTGATTATTCTGATTCCACCCAATCCTATTTTGGTTGTTTTGGGGTTGAGCCGGTCTTGGTGGATACTTGAGTTGATTCCCGAAGTTGTCGTTATGCAATTTGGGACACTGATTTCTGAAATGCCCTTCTTCATAAGAATGAAAACAGCGGACTGGTCCAGGTTTTTGGAATTGACTCTGTCCTTGCCCGGATCCCTGGTTCCTCCATGGTTGCACCTGATGTTGTTGCTGTCGGTTATTGCTGTTTTGAGTGTACGGCTTCTGATTGGCATACCCTTTGTTGTTGTTATTGTTGCGAATCGGCCCTCCAGACGACGATGATCCTCCCTTCTTGAGGTTGTTTCATACAACCTTGGAGTCGGCATTCTCACGCTCCATTATGAGTGCACACTCAATAGCTGCAGCATAGGTGCGAAATTTTTGAGATATCACACTCTTCCGGATGCTAGGGTGAAGTCCCCATGCGAACCTTTTTGCCCGCGCTGCAGGGGTTGTTACTAAGCTGGTAGCATGACGCGCTAAACTTTCGAAGCATGTGATGTATTGGGAGACAGTCATCGTCCCCTGCTTTAGATCAATAAATTCTTGTAGCTTTGCGTCCCTGATTGGCTCTGGAAAGTATTTCTCGTTGAAAAGATTCTCAAATTGCCGCCACGTCATGGTCTCGATAGTGTTGGAGGCCTTGATTAGGTCCCACCAATGGTCAGCTTCTCCTTGCAGTTGAAAGGCAGCTAGAGCAATGCGGTCCTCGGCATTTGTGATGTTCATTGTATCCAGAAATTTGGCAATTTGTTTCAGCCAGGTCTCAGCGGTTGTGGGGTCACCTTTGCCATCCCAGACAGGTGGACGACGCTTACAGAAGGTGTCCAACAGCTGGTCTCTGTTTTTGGCCTGACGACCTGCTGCAGTGCCGGTTGACGGGCCCCATTAACCTGTGGCAAAGCTGCTGCCACAACAATGGCTATCACCTGTGCCAACTGTGCCACGTCAAGTCCCCCGAGGTTTCCGTTAGGGTTGTTGCCATTGTTTCCACCACTCGTGCTGGCGCGTTGAGGGTCAATTCCGTTGTCGCCAGAGGCTCCGTTTCCCGAACGAGTGTTCACCATCTATAAGTGTTCAGAATTCCGGTTAAGAGGGGGTTTATGAAGTGAAAATTATCTTTTAGAGTTTGAAAATTTTGAACTATTGACAAAGATATATAGATAATCAAGAAGTCAGACCTATGTTTTCTTACCGTACGTTCTCGACTGTAAAATAGAGATAGATTTAGAGAAATACATAGGTAATACGTACGATAGAGTCTACGCTCTCAGAAGTGTTCTACCCAATCTACCCAAGTCTGAGGGGTTGAACCTATGCTCTGATACCAAGTTGTAACGCCCCGATTTTCTAAGTAATTTCGGAAGCATTAAAATATTATACTTAGCATAAATAATATTCTTTTTATTACAAACCACGGAACAGTATCTCCTTATTACAGCAAAACGTCAGAATTAATATGCTCTACTCTACATGTACGGGGGCCTTTAGGTGACATGACGTCACATAGCAAAAACTCAGAGCGACTCTAGTTATGATACGGATTCCAAGCAAATTCTTGCTCAGTCTCTGCCCCTGGTATCTCTCCTGAATAGTACGGATCCAGCTCGCAAGGCTGATCTCCTAAGTCATCATTACCTGCAGCTTCTGGCAAATTGATCGCCGAAGCAACCGATTTACCAGGATACGAACGTATCGTGAGTGATAAATCACCCAGTAGATACCTTAAACCCATTAACCCATAACATAAAAACAATAATATAAGAATGAGCATAAATAATAAAGTTACAGCAATTATGAGCATATTATGAATTATCTTGTCTGTAAGTGATTTCTAGATTTCTCCACCATGAGAGATAATCCTCCCAAACAGCCTCTGAACAATGGCGACTCTGCCGATTTACCCTCCCCTTGCTTGCCCAGCCTGGGGTCCTAGACGAATAAGACCAAACTACATGTCGGGTCGAACTCGGCTGTACCATCACAAGGAGCGAATGATAACCAACCAACCGCGAGAAATGATACCCATACTCCGATTTCATCCAATAAATACACCCCCGGAAAATCCGGAAGATAAATCCAACAGTGCCATGTTCAGGGTTCGTAAGATGATAATCCACCGATCTTTAACCACCAGTGCCGATACCGACGACCATTCGTTCAAGAAACGCACGGTCCTCAGCCACTCTGGTTATCTCCTGACCGTAACGTCACAACTGTGACTAAATAATAATTTTACTTTCCCTAAGGATTTAACGTCTAATCATTTTATTTCAACGTACGAATACCACCCGGGGTACCTATTGTCCGATTTCTACGTTCACGTAGCAACAACAAGGCAATAACAACTTATCGAAATTCATGACATATTTTAATTTATTAAATTGTCCTTTTGTTATAGTCTTTCAATACTTTATTAATTATTTATAGGTGATATAACTAATTTATGAACCATAATGACAAATTAGAATTTTTTTATGATTTTATAAAATAGCCCACATATTACTAAATACTAAATAGTTTATAATAAATTTTCTTTTAAGAAAAAATTGTCTCAAGGATAGTTATTACTTTTTGTAATATTAAGTAATATTATAAATACCTTTTATATTTTAATTTCCTTTCTAGAATTACTAAATAAAAGTATTATTAATTTTAAAATTTTTTTTTTCTCAAGATATAATATGTAACTATCAAAGAGTAAAAGAAATTTGGGCACACATATAATCTAAACTTTTTGCAAAAGATATAACAATTTATTCACTTAATCTAATAGATAAATTAATTTGATATAACTGTCACGTTCTATACCAAATTGATATTACACAGTCAAAAATAATATCAAATCGGTAGTTTTTAATAATAATAATATTATTAAGATTTAATAATAATATCAAAAGGGACGTCTTCTCTGTAAATAATATCAAATAGATAGTCGGACCCATAATAATATCAGAATGGTAAAATCTGCAGAAAACAGAGAGCAAACTGTTTTTTTTTTTTTTTGGTTCCGGCTCATTTCCAGCCCTTTTAACTCGTCAAAACTACTTTTTTATGCTTAGAAATAGTGGGAGAAGAGGTACATACGTTCGGTTTTGATCAAAACAAGCTTTAAGCGAGTTTTTGAGTTTTTCGGTTCGCCGGAGAAAACGACTGGAGCACGGCTGTCCGGGATTTATTCTGGGCCGATGATGGCTGTTTTAAGAAGCTTGAGGTGTTTATGGAAGTTTGGGAAGGTTAATTCGGGTTAAGAGGTGGTATAAGTCACAAATCCGCTTTTCTCTCTCTATTGTTTCTCTCCCTATTTCTCCATGGGAGGAGCTTAAGTTTTTCTTTTCTTTTTTTCTTTTTTTTTTCTCTCCTACCTATCTACTGATTTCCTAACTGGACAGAGGTTTGAGAGAGGTGTGGAGTTGTGCTTTGAAGGTGAGGGAGGGGTGGTATTTATAGAAAAAATTGGAGAGGAAGGAAAGGAGAGGAGAGGGAGGTTACGGGAGAGGAGGAGGAGTTACCTGGTGAAGGTTTTGTGAGGGAAAAATATTCTAGTGTGGATGAGTGTAGGAATTGGTACGGGTTTACACCGAAATAAGTCTCGCGGTGATCGATCGTTCGGTTTTCGATTTCGGAAAATTCTAAGAATTTAATCGCAACGTCACAAAATCATTTCGACGCTAACCACGGTCTTTCTTAGTGAAAAAGAAATCTCGATTATCATAGAAAATATTTTTGTGAATTTTCGAAAGCTCGATTTGATTTTAGGCGGTCCTTAACTAATTAATCGGAATTTAATTAATTAAAACAAGAGTTTAAAGAAAAGCTAATATTACGGAATTTTTATTTTATTAAAAATTTCGGAATATTACAATGTGTTTGTAGCAAAGTTGTTAATTTTTTCCGAAGTTCCATAAAGATATTGCAGCCTTCTATTTTCAAACCCATATAATAAAATAAAACGGTAAACCTATATAATAAAACAAAACGTTATCCCAAGAATGTATAGACTTCGCCAATGAAATAACTTTTAAATTATTAACTTTTGAAGGATTGCAAGTGCAAAAGGGTGATATTTGTGTTCAAAAAAAAAAGGGTGATATTTTTTGTTGACGTCAATGGTTGTTGAAGCAAAAGTAAAAACTTGCAATAATTTGTTTGATATTCTTCTGTTTTTTTATCCTAATGGGGTTTTGCTTTTTGGTTGGTTTTTGTTTGTCAGCTCTAGTTGTCTCCCCACCGGATATAATTCTTGTATTTTCATATATTATCAATAAAGAACAAGCAAAGCCTACCTTTTCAAGTAAAAATTGCGTTTGGTTGTATCACACTACACATAGGGTGAGACGTATGGAGAGAATAATTGCCATCGATTGAATTTACCTATTCAAACCATTAATTCAATGGTTTGCTTATTTAGGGTATATATGGGATTGATTGATGTATATAAGGTCTGGCTCCATGGACACAACATTTGACGTAAGTTTTGTGTGAGACTCCGATTATTTTTATGTCACAAATGTTGTGTTATTCGTTATGTCCATGGAACCGGCCTATATATATCTATATACACAAAATTTCAGGTAAGGGCGCCCTTACCTTGTTAAGGTAAGCACCTCCCATTTCCCAATTGAATTTCGATGATCTGAGCCGCTCAATATCTTCAGAACGTGATTTTAAGGGTATTCACCAGAAATCGGCAAAAAAAAAAAAAAAGATTGGAAAAGGATTCATTCGAGCAGTTTTTGTTTCTTTTTTATCGAACGATTCAAATAAAAACTGCTCAAATGAAGCTCTTCCCGATCTTTTTTTTTTGCTGATTTCTCACCAATTCTCTTAAAATCACGTACTGAACATATTGAGCGGCTTGGATCATTGAAATTTGATTAGGAAAGGGGAGAAAAGAGGAGGTCCCCAACTTAATACGGTAAGGGCGCCCTTACCTGAAGGGAACTCATATATATATATATATATATATATATATATATATATATATATAGAGAGAGAGAGAGAGAGAGAGAGAGAGAGAGAGAGTCCGGTTCCTATTCACACATCTTTCCGTTCGCACCCGTCCCCTTTTCCAATTGAATTTCGATGATCCGATCTGCTTAATGTGTTCAGAACGTGATTTTAAGAGTACCAACGAGAAATAGGCAAAAAAAAAAAAAACAACGAGAAAGGTTTGATTTGCGCAGTTTTTGTTTGTATATATTTGCGTAACCAAAATAAAGTATCTTGTGCACTAATTTGCTGCCATAACTTATGCATGATTTTAATCTTTAAAAGGAAGTTTCTGCCCATTAAAACAAATATAATCCTAACTAGTCAAAATTTTCTTTATATATCCCTGAAATGATTTCCGTAATCTTTCTTTTGTATGTCTAATGTCCTTATCATGGAGTATTTTTTTCCTCTAGATAATTAATACTCAGAAATTTGGAGAGATTGTGTGATAATAGAGAGAGCTTTCGAAGAACTGCCATGTGAACTTTTGCTCAGCTTTGCTCTGGTTTTAATTGGGTTCTCGGCAAGTGAGCGAAAGAATTGGGCCCTCAAGATGAATTGATCAAGATGCGCGTAAACTAACTTGAACACACCTAACACCTGAGTCATAAAAAAATGTGAACTGCTTTATGGATAGTGAGTAGAATCTGGATATAGGTTGACTACCCAAAAAAAAAAAAAGAAGGGAATCTGGATATAGGCGTGCAGGCACACGTTTCACTTTATATTCATGGTAAAATAAAGTCATACTAAACTACTAAGGCGTTCCGGTGTCTCAAAAAAAGAACTTTTTCAAAAAGTTGATCACCCCAACAAAGCTTTGATTTCTAATGTCCTTGTCATTTATTTTTTTCCTTTTAAGATTATTAAACTCATAATACTTAGAAATTTAGAGATGGTCTGATATTAGCGAGAGTTTTTGACATTGTGGGCTCTCTGACCGGCGCGTGCCCTAACAAGAGTCGCCACCCGGATTTTTTGAGATGGTTGATCCGAGAAATCAAGAGTCCGTTTGAAAGGAAAAGGCCTTTTGGTCTTAGCGAAAACGTTGAGACTTTGGGTTCGGAAGTCATGTTACGAATGGAGAAGGTTTTGTTAAAGAAAATGCACCCCATTCGCCTGGTAAAACCGGTCTCTACTAAACTCTTTCAAAAGGGGGAGATTTAAAATATCTTTTGGAAAATCAAACTCTTTAATAAACACGTAGAGGGGAAAGGGGCATTGGTAATAATAGGTCACATTGGCGTGCACGTGGTGTTAACTGTACAATGATGATAAGGATGGTGCAGAATGAAAGAAGCTTTCAACAGAAACTGCCTGGATCTTAGCATCCTTCTGCACGGCATGTTGTAATACCGCGCACGATTTTACAATATGCCGTGCGGGGTAAAGGCTTTATTTCCAGGTCATTATAAAATTTCAGAACACCGCCTGACGTCTTGAGTAACGTGCACGGGGTTTCCAACTGACATCAAACAATGTTTTTACCACGGGACCATTCTGAAAAATACCACTCTTTCAAGCCATGAGTGAAGATCATCTTTTGAACTCTTGATCATTCCAATGACCGAAGAAGCTTTATTTCTAAAACCAAGCATGGCTTGTAGATATGGTCTTGTTTTGAAAAGCATCAATGCCTGATATTTGAGCAATAAAATAGACCTGACAGGGAATAGCTATGATCCAGACGGTTTGGGTAAGAAAACAGTAGTTATATGAAACGCCGTACGTCTGAGTATACTACGTCGTGTGACACATTGAAGTACCGCGCGGTGTAATATACTCAGTACAGGAGCCTAGTTTGGCCTTGAAAATGGTTTTTAAGCCAAGATCCAATTCAAAGGGGGTTGATCCTGACTACAGAAAAGTTCCCTCAGGGATATGGACATAGTCTACCCCAAGGAAACTAGCTTATACCTTTGTTCCTTGAGCTTGAATGGAAGTGGACAGCTACAGATGGATGCGGACGGATTCGGTTGAGAAAAGGAGGTGGTAGATGTGATTGGTGGATGGGCGCAATGGTAGTTGAAACATTTATGGAAGTGAAAGGCTCATCTCAATGATGAGGAGAAAAATGAAGGATTTTGAGGAAGAAAGAATCTTGAGAATGTTTTTAGAGGCATTTTCTCAAGGCTTTGGAGTGAGGAATGAGTATGAAAGCATGATGAGAGAGAAAGAGAATTCGGAGTCTTTTTCTCTGAAGTGGAGGGTTATATTTATAGGCAAAAACCAATAATTTTGAATTTCAAATGGTGGAGGTATTTTCTAGGCGGACCAGAAGTGTCTTTTCGGCTGAGCTGACTTGTAGCAATGGCTCAAGTGGGCGTGGCCGACAGCTAGTTGAGCTAGTCAAAACTTTATCCAAAATGCTGTGCGGTTGACCTCATGACCTCGTGCGGCGTAATGAAATCTATTATGCCGTGCTGTGTAGAGATATGCCGTACGGTACTAAGGGTCCAGTTCTAGGCTTTTGAGTTTGCTATGGGTTTTTTGGTTCAAGGGAGTCATTCATCCAAGCTCTCAGAGCTATTTGTTTCCTTTGTTTCATTATCGGGACATTTAAAACACTTTCGAGGTCCGGATTGGAGTGTCTACAGACATTTTGTTGTATGGTTTAGCTTATTAATGGGCAAATAGTTTTGGAATAAAAAATATAAGAAGACGTACAAATAAAATGAAATAGATAGAATTATCGAATTGTTAGAAAATAAGAAATTAGTGTAGTAGGATTTTATTTTATTACCGCGAATACAAAATACTAAAAAATTCCATTTTGATATTATGGAGTCCTTGCTTTGATTTGTGCCCCACAATACGGGGCACAAATACCACCACATTTTTTGATGAATTACTGTTCATCTTATGTTGGGAAAATTATGAGGTAAAGAAAACACTACATTTTGATTGAATTGTATTGAACTTATATCAGACACGAAATGATATTCGATCAAAATGTTATGTTCCTTTAGGAAATTGTTTGCATTGGTAAAGCAAGACATTTAACTCCGCCTGGTTCGTGCTTAGAGTCATATTTTTATTTCCCAGCCGGTCCCAAGCCCGGATAAAGGAGGAGGGTAGTGCGTTAGGTAGCTGACAGCCAGCACGTAAAAAACCCGTTAGATCTTTTATGACATGAATCCAAATATGATTACGAGACATGCTAGGGCGTTCCCTTTAAGCAACGCGTTGTGCCTGCCTTCGGGTGCTTCGAAAAATGAGCAAGGGGCGCCACGCGCGGCGCCCGGGTGTGGTGATAAGTGAGCAAGGGTTCTCGCGCGTGCCTGGACGAGCGAGAGTAAAGAAGCTAGCTCAGGATATAGGATTCGTTTAGCAACTTGGAATATAGGGACATTAACAGGTAAGACTAGGGAGCTAGTCGACACCATGCTTAGGATGAGGATTAGTATAGCTTGTCTTCAGGAGACTAAGTGGGTAGGGGAAAAAGCTAGGGAGATAGAGGACACAGGTTATAAGCTTTACTATACGGGTAAGGATAGGCATAGAAATGGGGTAGGTATCGTAGTAGATAAACGCCTGAAAGATTCGGTAGTTACGGTAACGAGAAAAGGAGATCGGCTTATTTTAGTTAAGCTTGTGATTGGAGAGAGTATGGTTAATATTATTGTGGGCACGTGCCCCAAAAATCGCCCGATTTTGGTTTGCAAAGATTGAATTGTTTGGGGGCGGCCCTCTTAGAAAACATAGCGCGGCGAAACGCTTCGATTCAGAGTCGCCACTCGGGTTTTAGCGGAAGAATACCCAAGGAACCGAACTCGAGAACGTTTGCTACGTTTTGCTTTGATTTGAAAAAGGGTTTGATTTGATTTGAAGAGGCGTAGACTGGTCCGTCGTCACCTTCGATAGCTGAGGTTCGGGAGCCAGGTTACGAGAGGGGAAGGGTTTTATGGCACCCCTCTCGCCCAATCCGGAGATCGGTCTCTACTCGGGCATTTTATTAAAATATTTGCGTTTTTCTCTCATTTGATCATTTTTTAGCCAGTTAGGGCGGGGGAACAGTTAATAGGGGTTAAAAGCTGTAACAAGTTGCAGTTTATATGACAAAATGTTTATGGATGATGATTTGCTTGCTTGAATTGAATTAAACGTAAGAACATAGATTGAGAACAAGCACTGTGAATAGTTTCGTCAGGATGATGTACGCTGCTTTTCGGACTCGTGAGCAGGCAACATGCTGGCATGCAATGGCCAAGCCCCTGCACGCCACCAAACCCTGCGCACGCCACCTCAAAGCTGGCGTACACTACCCTACTGATTTCTTACAGCTTTTGCTCTCAACCCTCTGGGCTCTGGAATGGACTAGTGCACACCCAGGACAAACCACGCAGTTGATAACATAGTTTATGCACATGTTACAGGCAGGCAGATGTAAGAAATGGCTAAGAGCCAGGAAAACAGCAAGGCAAACCCCATAAACAGAGTGGGGAGGAGAAAGAGGCCAGGATTGATCTGTGATGTAAGGGCCAGGCACTGGTCTGTGTAAAACATGTCGTACGCCACCCCATGGAGACCGTACGCCAGGCTTGCATGCTAACCAGTGTTTGGCTTTACATCATCTGGGTTCTGGAACATGACCAGAAATACCCCAGAGGCCTAGTAAAGCACAAAGATACAAGTATTGAAACTACATTTGAACAGTTCTAAAATACAGAAAGTAATAAACTGGTTATTAGCATGCTAGAAGGTGATGACATAAAAGGAAATAGGCAATAAATGGACATTTCATGATCCCCACGCCAGCCATGCGCATACAGCCAAAGGTGGCGTACGGCTTGATCGAGCTGGCGTGCGCCATGGTTTGTCCTCTACGACTGATTTATCTTACCAGAGAGGGGTCTGGACTAGTATCAGTTACTAGCCAGAACCCTTCTGGTTCCCCTCATGAGCTGAAAACAGAAGGCAGCACAAAGGTGGTATACCTTTGGTGCAAGGGATGGAAGGATGGTTTGAGCTTTGGAGGTTGAAGATGGAGGGTGTATGATGACTGATCAGTGGTGTGAGGTGCCCCTCTCACTCTTACTCTTTCAATGGAGAAGAGAGAATGAGAGAAGGAAGAGAGGGAGAAACTTAGGTTAATCAATGAAGCTAACCTTTGCAAATGAATGCCAGGGGTTGCATTTATAGAGGAGAGAGGGCTGAGATCAGAGTTGATCAGCTGGGGTTAGGGTGGTTGGGTTGAGTTAGAGGGAACCTCCCATGCATTAAATGCATGGGACTAGGTGATGGGGTGTGTAGGAGAGAGAGGGGGCGTCCCCTGCAGAAGGCAATGATCAAGGGGCTCTACAGGGTACTCTGGCAGTTACAAAGTTTCGAGCACGTGACAGAAAAGCGGTGATTTGACCGGCCTTGACCGTGCGTACGCCACCTATACCCTACCGTGCGCCAGGTCAAAGTCAGTCAACGGTCGATGTCCGACACGTGGCAATTTCCTGGCGCACGCCAAGGAGGAGCTGGCGTAAGCAAGGTTCGGTTTGAAGGGTTTTGAAATGGTTTGAAAGAGGAGGGTCCAACACTCAAAGCTCACGACCTTCCATCGACCTCAGAGAGTCTTCAGCTGTTTATCATCATTGGGGTATCTAAAAAGACCGCAAACGTGCTGATCCGGATAGTCCAGAATAGGGTGTCTACAATTATTAGTGCGTATGCACCCCAAGTAGGCTTGGATGATCTTATTAAAGAGCAATTTTGGGAGCAAATGGATGACGTGGTTCAAGGGATACCTTTTTGGGAGAAACTATTCATAGGAGGCAATTTCAATGGTCGCGTGGGAGTGCATAAGCAAGGGTATGAGAAGGTGCATGGTGGCTTTGGATTTGGTGACCTTAACGAAGGTGGTAGGAGGATTTTAGATTTCGCGGTAGCTTTTGAACTTATAGTTGGGAATACGCTCTATAGGAAGCGAGAGGAACATTTAATTACCTTTAAGAGTGGAGCCAATAGAAGCCAAATCGATTATTTTCTTGCTAGAGGTGTAGACCGCTTGACATGTAAGGATTGTAAGGTTATTCCCGGAGAATGTTTAGTGGCACAACATAGACTTTTGGTGTTAGATGTTCGTCTCAAGGGGAATAATATAAGGAGAAAGGAAATTAGATGCCCACAGACTAAATGGTGGGGCCTAAGAGGGGAGAAACTATAGGTATTCAAGGAAAGAATGTCTCAAGAAGTACGGTGGGGAGTGGAAGGCGATAGTGACAATATGTGGAATACGATAGCTGACGGTATTAGAAGAATATCGAAAGAAGTTCTTGGCGAGTCGAAGGGCAAAGGTCCAATTTCTAAGGAGACGTGGTGGTGGAATAACGAGGTTCGAATCATGGTAAAAGCATAGAAGGAGTGCTTTAAAAAGTGGCAAAAGGCGAGTCGAAGGGCAAAGGTCCAATTTCTAAGGAGACGTGGTGGTGGAATAACGAGGTTCGAATCATGGTAAAAGCATAGAAGGAGTGCTTTAAAAAGTGGCAAAGGGACCGGCGTGAGGAAAATTTTCAGGATTATAAGCAAGCTAGCAAGGAAGCTAAGAAAACCGTTAGGGATGCTAAGTTGAAAGCCTATGAGAATTTCTACGCTAGACTCGATGGTAAGGATGGAGAAAAGATTGTTTATAAACTTGCTAAGATACGAGAAAGGAAAGCTAGAGACATTTCTCAAGTTAAGTGTATAAAAGGTATTGATTCGGTGGTGTTGGTGAAAGACGAGGCGATCAAGGATAGATGGAAGTCGTATTTCGATAAATTGTTAAACGAGAAACATGAAGGAGGCTTTGGTGGGGAGGAGGTGTATGTACCTGGTGAGAACGTAGAATATGAGTTTTATCGGAGAATACAAAAGTTCGAAGTGGTTAAAGCTTTGAAAAAGATGAAACTGGGTAAAGCCCTAGGACCAGATGGTATCCCTATTGAAGTGTGGAAAAGTCTAGGTGACTTGGGGGTGACTTGGTTGACGAAATTGTTCAACAAGATTATTATGACTAGGAAGATGCCCGACGAATGGAGAAGGAGCACCTTAGTACCTATATATAAGAATAAAGGGGATATTCAAAACTGTAACAACTATAGAGGTATTAAATTGATGAGCCATACGATGAAGTTGTGGGAAAGAGTTATTGAGCATCGCTTGAGGATGGTGACTACGATGTCAGAGAAACAGTTTGGGTTCATGCCAGGAAGATCCACCATAGAAGCTATCTACCTATCAAGGAGATTGGTACAAAAACACAGAGTAAAGAAGAAGGATCTCCATATGGTTTTCATAGACTTAGAAAAGGCTTATGATAGGGTGCGTAGGGATATCATATGGTGGGTTTTGGAGAGAAAAAGAGTGACCAAAGGATATATCGAGGTGATTAGAGACATGTATGAAGGTGCCGTCACTACCATTAGATCACCAGTAGGGGAAACGAGTGAATTTCCAATCACCGTAGGATTGCATCAAGGGTCAGCCCTAAGCCCATACCTCTTTGCCTTAGTTATGGATGAATTGACTAGACAATTTCAAGAGGATATTCCATGGTGTATAATGTTTGCAGATGACATTGTCCTCGTAGATGAAACTGCTAAAGGTGTTAATAAGAAACTAGAAATTTGGAGGGAAGCATTAGAGTCAAAGGATTTTCGAATAAGTAGGAGTAAAAGGGAGTATATGGTGTGCAAGTTTAGTGGTACCGGTAGTGCGCTTGAAGAAAGTGTGATGATCCAAGACCAGGAGATACCAAAGAGTGATCATTTTAGGTATTTAGGCTCAATTATTAGTAGCAATGGAGAGATTGGAGATGATGTGGCCCATAGGATCCAAGTGGGGGGCTCAAGTGGAGAAGCGCTACTGGTGTACTATGTGACAAGAGGGTACCCACAAAATTGAAGGGAAAATTCTATGGAACGACCATAAGACCAGCGATGCTTTATGGGACAGAATGTTGGCCTATTAAGAAACAACATGTGAGCAAAATGAGTATAGCAGAAATGAGAATGCTGAGGTGGATGTGTGGTAAGACTAGATGAGACAAGATTAGAAATGAAACAGTTTGTGAGATGGTAGGTGTAGCACCTATAGAGGAGAAGTTGAGGGAAAATAGGCTAAGGTGGTTTGGGCATATCTACCGTAGACCAGAAGATGCAGTAGTTAAGAGAGTGGATAAGATAGCTCTAGGTAGCAATGTCACGGGAAGGGGTAGACCTAAATTGACATTAGATGCTGCAGTACGCAAAGATATGAGTCTAATAGGTCTATGTGAACAAGTGGCTCTTGACAGAGCTTAATGGAGGAAACTGATTCATGTAGCCGACCCCAAGTGATTAGGACGTAAGGCTCGGTTTGGTTTGGTTTGGTTTGGTAGAGCAAGACATTTATAAATTAGTCAAGGTTCGGATACCTGAGCTATGAAAAAAAGAAGACGACATCTAAATCCTACATTTTACCAAATTTTTTTGGCCAAAACGATAACAGATGATATTATAGATCCGAGAAACAATACATCAAGAGACAACTTCATCCTCCTAAACAAGGGATCAAGAAACCAAACACAAGGGGACTCAGTCCAAAATCTACACCCTACTCCAACTAAATCCACCTCCTAAACAGACGGAACGCAGAAAACAACTAAAAGCACCCACACAGGGGTGAAAGAAGCCCTCAAATGGGAAGAAATCCAATATAGGAGACACCAAAGAACAGAACTAAAAAACAAATAAATGGTAACAAAACCGGACGGAGTCTAGCGTATTAGAGTAGACTTCATTCACCAACCTTGATCTCCCACTCCAGCAGGGGGGGAGGATGCTTTCAATGACTACGATCTGCAAAGCACTACCTCGAACAACCGTCAGACACACGGCGGGGGAGGGGCGACAAATGGTGGTTTGGGGAGGAAGAGGATTGGGGTGAAAGGAAAAGAAGAGAAAACCTCAGAGATCTAGGATTGGGAGATGAAAAAATTCCATGAGGGGAAGAAATCCCTCTCCTCCTGTTACCCATTAGGGCGTAAAACCCTGAGAGGAGGGGAAGGAGGGAAATGGGGACGGCGGCTTCTTTAGGGTTTAAGAGAGAGAGAGAGAGAGTGTGTGTGTGTGTTTAACGACCCTGATTTTGGTAAATAAAAATTTTGTTAAAAATTTGAATTTTATTTTAATTACTTTTAAAATTCCTTTTAAATTCTAATAATCCGTCATAAATAAATTTGAGACGTTTTAAAATTAAAAACTCTCAACCTCGGACAATCTAATCATTTTCTAAAGACAAGTATGCTTATAGAAGCATTTGTATATTTTTCTAGTGAGAACAAATAAAATCTTAAATTATAATTCTTGGTTAGAAATCCTACTTGGCAAATAGAATTGACTTCCAACCGATTAGTTAGAGGAACCGAACTACCATTTCACCTAGTTACGTTCTCCTAATCCTAAATGAACATTTTTGATCATCTTTAAGCCTTGTGAACCCCTCCAAACCCAAATTGAACTCTTGGACCTTAAGAAGTAATCATATATACTTTACGACTAGTCTTTCCAAACCTTATTCAACATTATTATTCTTCGACCCTTTGGATAATAAATGTTAGGAAAAATTTTATCTATTGGGTAATAGAAATAAGTCAAACCAAATCTCATATTCTTGCTTACAAAAGAAGCAAATATAGCCTAGTCAATACATATAAGCTTAGAATCATAGCTCTAAACCTAAGGGGGCTGTTTGATAAAACTGAAAACTGAAACTGAAAGCTGAAAAATTAAGTACTGGAAACTGAATGCTGAAAATTTTAAGCTGAAAAGCTGTTTGATAAATATATTAAGTACTGAATTAAAAAAATGATGAATTAATTTTGTTCCAATTCTCTCTTAATTTACTAACGGTCACAATATACTTTTGGTAATGGTGGTGGAGTGGTGAAGGTGGTAAGAGTGGTGGTGTAGTGCTGGTAACGATGGTGGTGGTGTAGTGATGGCAGTGGTGGTGGAGTGGCGGTGGTGGTGATGATTGTGATGATGGTGGTGGAGTGGTGGAGGTGGTGGTATGAGCGGTGGTGGTGGTGGAGTAGTGGAGCTGGTGGTGGGGATGGCAGTGGTGGAGCAGTGGTGGTGGTGGTGGTAGTGGAGGAAGTGGTGGTGGTGGTGGAGTGGTGGTGGAGCTGGTGGTGGTGATGTGGTGGATGTGGAGTGGTGGTAGTAGAGTGGTGGTGGTGTAGTGGTGGTAGTGGAGGAGGTGGTGGTGGTGGTGGTGAAGTGGTGGTAGTGGTCATGGAGTGGTGGATGAGGAGTGGTAGTAGTGGAGTGGTGGTGGTGGTAGTGGTAGTGGTAGTGGAGGAAGTGGTGGTGGAGTTGGTGGTGGTGATGTGGTGGTGGTGGTAGTGGAGGAAGTGGTGGTGATGTTGTGGTGGAGGAATGGTGGTAGTGGAGGTGGTGGTCGTGGTGGTGGTGGAGTGGTAGAGGTGTTGGTGATGGAGTGGTGGAGGAGGAGTGGTGGTAGTGGAGGTGGTGGTGGAGTGGTGGTGGTGATGGTGGTGGAGTGGTGGAGATGGTGGTAGTGGTGGTGGTGGAGTAGTGGCGGTGTGGGTGGGAGTGGTTGTGGTGGTGGTATGATGGTTGAATATAAGTATAAAAAAATTCAGCAAGAATTAAGTAACTCAAAACTACTTAATTTTTTTCAACTTTTTGGCCTATATTTTAAGTGGTACTTAATTTGTTAAGCAATGTAAAATGTGGTTATCAAATTTACTGAATCACTTATTACTTAATTGATTCAGTATTAAGTGCTGAATTTAGTTTATCAAACAAACCCTACGACACCCACCAAAGTCACTTCCCTAGATTTTTCTAGATACTTATATATAGATATATGTATTTCATAGGTTATTTTAAGCATGCCTATATATGTCTAAAGGATATATAGGCTTTCTAGGAAAATCTTAACCATTGGTTAATAATTACTAGGGAAACTTTTATTTCTTGAGTAATAAAAAGATAGTCTTGCCAATAAATATTTAGATTTATAAGACAAGTCACTTTCTTAGATTTCCTATGTACTTATATGTTTAAAATATAGAGATATGTACTTCACAATATATTATAAACTTGACTAAAGGACATATAGGCTTTCTAGGCAAATCTTGACCATTTTTTTTTAATTGACACTTGCAAGCCTATCACCCGTATTTTTTTCTAGACTAGACCACATAGTACTTAAATATACTTTTATATGCATAGTTATATATATAGGTACCTTGTACTAGTGAGAGATGGAGGGATATAAGAGAGATTTGGAGAGTATCTTGACATGATCTTCTTACATCCTTACAACCCATTTCTTTATACTTTTCCAAGTCAAATCTACCCACCATTGTCCTTATATATATACTTACTAAACCAAATCTTTGAACCGTCCCTTCTTTCTTCCATCAAATCTTCCTAAAACCTAATCCAAAGTACAAAATCTAGTCATTCATGCCTAAGATATTGATAGTTACTTGCATCTTACCCTTCTACTTACTCATCAAGCCATGCCTTGATGTGACAAAACAAGAAAAATCAAAGATAAGAGAGAGAGAGAGAGAGAGGGAGAAAGAGAGAGATTTCGGGTGAGGGAGGGAGAGAGAGAACCCTTGGCCTATAAATAACAAGCTCATCTCAAGCCATTCTCACACCTTCACTCTTTGCTCTCACTTCTCTCTAGGATTTCTAAGCTTTCTTAGTTTCAAAGTTCAAGTTTCTTTGAGTTTCTTGAAGTTCTTGAGACCTACCATCAAACTACCTCCAAAACCACCCCTAAATCTTTAAAGTAGCCTAGTTTGGTTAGCAAAGTTATTTCTAGGGAGAGAAAATCCATCTCTCTTCCTTTCGAAACAATTTAGAGACGTTACGCCGCCGATTCGTAAATCGACGGGCGATTTGGAAAAAAAAAAACGAACAACCAATTCTCAAAACAGACCAACTGCTAAGAAGAAAGGTAGAGTCCTTTGTCCACTAACTCAACGTATAACATAGAGCCATATATTGGAAAGTATAACGTAGAATCTTCTTAAACCCTATCTCTAAGTATATAAGGTTATCCATCACTTATAATGTTTGGAATGCATGATAGTTAACAAACTTATTTTTCTAATTGGAAGTATGAGCATGATTAGAATAACCAACTTTTACTTCAATAAACATATGTTGTTTTGAACTTTCCACATAAGAAGAAAGAACGGATTTTGAAAGATAGAAACTTATCACTTGTTTAGAAGTAATCTATTTGGATCTTATGATGGTTATGAGCATATATACATAATTTTTAGAATTACTTGTCTTGTGGTGTGCTAAAACATAAGTGATTTTCACTCCAAAGGAGTCCATATATGTGGCGTTATGCTTTAAGTTATTATTTCAGTATGATAAGTAATATGAAGTTGGATGATTTTGCTAGTTTAATTTCAAGATTACAATGAATGATTTATGTTTACTTTGTAAAAAGTCCTACTGCAGAGTCGTTATATGAAAACAAGACACAAAAATTGAGAAAGTAGAAACATGATACCTAGGGTGTGGTTAATGAAAAGGCGTGTTTTGAAAACCGCCATGTGGCCGGACGTAGTAGCCTATTGTGTGGTATGTATTTTGTGTGCCAATGGGAATCCGATGCGGTGGAACCATTGTGAGGATATTCGGGAGATCGAAACGGCGGAACCAAGATTGGGTGTGTGGCTTGGTTATCCGTGGAGAGGAGCCAATGCAAAGTGTGCCAATGGAACCCGGTGCGGCGGAACCATTGTGAGGATACTCGGGAGACCGGAATGGCGGAACCGAGGTTGAGTGTGTTAAAAATGATTTTGGAAATATTGATTTAGTATATGAAAATGATGACACGGTCTACGATGAGTCGCGTAGGAGAAATACAGAAAATCATGGACACCAACGTTAGTTTGGATAGTGAATGTGGATGTGCCATTGTTAACTGTTTTGTTAGATATGCATGTACTATGTGAAAATCATTAACCTTATGGTCTATTGCTTGTAAGTTATGGGTTAGTGTGTTTGGATTATTCTATTGAGCTTATGTAGCTCATGGTGTTACCTTTGGTGACCCTAACATATTATATTGGTGGTGACGCCAGTATAATGTATCAGACCTTATAGATGAACATGATGAGTTGTACACCTTGGAGGCTTTTAGAGCCGAAGAGCTGGCTAGGATGGAAGAGCAGACAGAGCTGTTGTTAGGAACCTTAGTTTCCCTCCCTTTATGTAATTATGAGAAGGGCAAATTTTCGTAGTAGTCCCTGTAGTTTTATGGTTGTCTCACTTTCGTCCCTCTAGTTTCAAAGTGCTCGAATTTCGTCCCTGTAGTTTGTTTTATGTTCCAAATTGGTAAAATCGTTAACACCGTTAACGAAACTAACGGAACAAAACAATAAGTGTTCCAATTTTCAATCCGTTTGAACTGGTGCGAAGATTTTATTTTTTTGATCATTTTATCCTAAATGGTCGTAATGAATTTTTGGCTCTAAGGCCTTTCAACGAGCACCCGAAGACTTCTTATTTAGTTTTAGGGCTCTCTTAGGGTGCTCATTGAAAGGCCTTAGAGGCAAAAATTTACTACATCCATTTAGGATAAAATGATCAAAAAAATAAGATCTTCACACCAGTTCAAACGGATTGAAAATTGAAACACTTATTTTTTTTTCCCGTTAGTTTCGTTAACGGTGTTAACGATTTTACCAATTTGGAACGTAAAATAAACTACAGGGACGAAATTCGAGCACTTTGAAACTAGAGGGACGAAAGTGAGACAACCATAAAACTACAGGGACTACTACTAAAATTTGCCCTTATGAGAATTATAATGTAATAATAAGCTAGACTCTATTTAGATTTTTAATAAAATTGTCTATTTACCGCACCCAAAAATTGGGACATTACAGCGCTCTTATCTACATTTCATCAATCTAAATGAGACATACCACTGTCGTTTTTCCATGGGCTATCAAATATCATAATTGGTGGAAGTTCAAATTGATTTATAGTGACAATCTTTGGGAATTGATTTCTACATTTATATATATATATATATATATATATATATATATATATATATCTACACTTTCTTTCTTTTTTCTTTTAGCAAAAAAAAATACATATACTTTCAACACTAAAAAAGAAAAAGAAAAAAGAGTGTGGTTATAAAAAATAGAGTGTATAAATCAATTCCCTAATCTTTTACCATTAGTCGACTAAAATTATTGCAAAATGATATTGGTACTTCAAAAATTGATGCATACACTTCAAAAAATAAAGGAAAATGGCTCTCGAATTACATTGATTTTAGAGTGTTTGCATCAATTTTTAGAGTGCCAATATCATTTTCCAAATTATTTCCCTAGAGAAATCTTATCAACTCGCAAATAGTCCGGTTGGTCGAAAATAACCAAGACAAATACGTTAAATGATACGCCACACTACACTACAACAGGAATAGTATGATTTTTCTTTGGGAAGCATAATTTCCCTAAGGGAAAAAAACTGAAATGGTCCCTATAGTTAAGTGTTTGTGTCAACTTGGTCCCTGTAGTTATAATTGGCTCAATTTACACTCTGTACTTTTCATTTTGTTTCAAGTTGGTCCAATTACTAACTGCCGTTAGTCCTTTTAATAGCAAAATCAAATGGCCCTTTTTTGGGGGATTAAAACAGTAATTCTCTTATTCCCCTCTTGCCCTAATATTAGGGGTGTGCGCGGGTCGGGCAGTCGAATTTGACCCTTGAACCCGACCCCGACCCAACATGGCGGATAACAAATGTTTTAGGCTTGCAAACCGAACCGAAAAGGAGTAAAAACCGTCTGCGATCCCAATTCTTTACGTCAGGCCGGGTCAGGTCCGACTAAAAACCGAATTAATCTTTATGAATTGGTCAGGTCGAGTAAGAAACGCACAAACCCGGACCCCGAACCTGATTTTCAACAGAATATGAACCCGTACCCGTCCGAAGCACATATTCGACCCCGCCAGGGGCGGGTTGGGTGCGCGGGTGGACATATTTTTTGCACAGGCCTACTACCTAATATGCCTCTGAACCGAAACACAGCTCATTCTTCCATTCTCCATTGATAAGGAGGCACCTGAGAAGAAATTTAGTTGTAGTTTTCTGCAAAAAGTTGCCCTATAATTCAGCATTTTGATGATCAACCATGTGCTAACATAACCACTGATATTGTCTACCTATTTAACTTGTGGAAAAATATTAAGATGCCTTATTTTTCTTTTTCTGCATAGTACTAAAAAACGCATATAGAATCATGTCCAAAAGTCACAACATGATATAGATTCAAAAGTCACAACATGATAAAGAACTATATCCAAAAGTCAGAATATTACATAAATTCAGGGGTTGTTAGGCTTAAAAAGCCAAGTGACTTAATTTTTTTTGTCCTTATTCAATTTTTTTCGCATTTATTAGTTTATTAATCAATTTTTTCAAAATTGATAAAAACTACCATCAAAATCCAATTTTTTTGAATAAAGATGAAAAACTGACTTATTAGTTTAGTTTTGTCTTTATTAGCTTGTTTTTGTTTTTATTTAAAAGGACTAACGGCGGACTAACAGCAGTTAGCAATTTGACCAAATTGGAACAAAATGGAAAGTACAGAGTGTAAATCGAGCCAATTATAACTACAGGGACCAAGTTGATACAAACATTTAACTACAGGGACTATTTCAGTTTTTTTCTCTTTTCCTAATCAAGTGAAAAATTTTATGGAATAAGATTTGTTATCGCAGAATGCAAGATGTATTAATAAGGTCCCGTTTCAGAACACCTTCTTAAAAAGGAAAATATCAAGGACAAAGAAAATTTATCCCAAAAGTATCCCGAAAAGAGTAACTAGTGGTTGAAATTCACTTTGATATGTGCGACCCAATCATCAAAGTGATTCTCAACCACTAATTGCTTTTTTCGGAGTACTTTCAGGGTAAATTTTCTTTATACCTAGCATCCCTAAAAAAAAGTATTTATTTCACATTTTCAAATTAAAAAATAATGCAAATAAAAAATAATTTTTTGCACCGTATAAAAGATCTTGAAATGAGATTCATATTGTATATTTTTAAATTTTTGTAAGCCCATTATTTTTGTGTCTTTTTAAAAAATAAAAACTTATTTTCCGTTCTAGAATGGGGCCTAAGACGGACGGGGAAAAAGATAATGGGAAAGGGACCCAAATACAAATTCAGCAATCAACATAAATGAGGAGGAGCCCCCGGCGAGGATCGAACTCGCGACCTTTCGCTTACGAAGCGAACGCACTACCACTATGCTACGGAGGCTTACTTGACGACGTTGCCACATAACATTATATTTAAATGTAAACATATTTTTGTATTCATACTGAAACGGATCCCAACTAAACCAAAACAAAATGTATAAATAACAGAAAACCAAAAGCAACAACAGCACAATTGTATTAAAATTTAAAACGTATGAATTTCTTGGGAAAAAAAAAATTAAGAACACAACTCCTCTCCACGGCTGTGATTGGAGCCCTCCCGTGTAGAGTGAGTTCTCGTGTGTCGAACAGTTCTGGATACAATTGTATTTGGAGTTGTGTTTTTAACCTGTGTCTTGAATTGCTCGGTTCGTTTAGGTTGTTTATCACCGCTAGCCATACGTATGGGCTGGTTTAGCCTAACAAAAAAAAGTCAATTTGTTTTTGTCTTTATTCAAAATTTTCTACATTTGTTAGTTTTATGCCTTTTTGTGAATTATAGTTTCGTATCGACGAAAAGAATCTAAAAAATAAAAAAATTATAAATAAAACTATTTTTTGAATAAAGACAAAAATAAATAAAAAAATTTCTCAATTTTGAATTACTATTGTCTTTTAGTGAACTTTTTAAAATTTTGACCATAATTTTTTACTTTTCAAATTAGTTTTCCCAAAATAATTGATGCAAAGAAAAGTGAGAATTTTGAATAGGGAGGAAAAAATAATTCGGCTTTTTTTAGGCCAAACCGGCCGTATAGTAGTAAAAGTGGGCGTGGCAACAGCGCATTTGTTCATACAAATACATTCAGTTCAGCTCAGCTCTCTCTCTCTCTCTCTAGCTGTCACTCCCTTCCTCCTCAGATCCAAACTGAGAGAAGAAAGGTATCGAATCCATAACCCTAGATCTTTTGTTTGTTAAGCATTCGAATTGATGTATGTGTGACCAATCAACTCTCCAATTCAGTCATCTCAATGTCGAGCCGAAAATGCTGTTGATTTTTCCGTTTTAATCACTTTTTTTCTGTCTCTGATTTGGTATAATGCTGAATTGTTATCTCGATCCAATGGGGTTTCTCTTTTCGATGTGTTGTAGCATTTTGCTGCTAAAATTATGAGATAAGACTGTTTTGTGAACAATTTGAGTGTTTTTTTTTTTAGAATGTTAAGCATTATGAGAATTACATTCCAGGAGCCAATAACGGACATTATGTCAATTATATGAGGTCCGAAACAACTAAATCAAGCCCAATGCATAACAATCTGAGAAAGAGTTGTACCTTTTCGATTCTAAATTTGTGGTGTAAGACTGGTGGTCTTGACTTATGACTTAAGTGTTTGCTCCGCCTCAGGTTTGATTCTCCTTGTCAGCTACTCTTGGGGCAACCTCACCCCATGTGTAAGCGTGTGAAACAGTTGTAGAGATTAGTCTGAGTTGCGTGCAAGCTATTCCGGTACACTCTTCATCACACACGGGAAAAAGTTTGAGCTTAAATGGTGGCTTACCAACCAAAAATAACGAAAAAATCGAGCTTTGGTAGTGTCTCTCATAGTGATACATCACTTACCATAGTTCTTGGGTCTCTCTCTCTCTCTATATAGATTTGTTTACTCTATTTTACTAGCATGAGCCCGTGCTATGCACGCCAATTGAAAGGATAAAATTAAATAAAATAAAAAATATTTGAATAGCGTACTTTTTTTTACCTCAATATATGTAGAGAGATAGATATTGAAGAGAATCGATTGATCCCAAACTAAAAGGTTTATTTATTTATTTTTAATTCTATTGCTTAGACTAATTGGATTTTGAAATAGTTAAAACTTACATGTGTTTAGCAATTTTAGGTTGGCCACGGGTCTTCTCATGAAACATTCCCTGCAATACTATATAGAATAGATCATATATTGGTGTATTCAGTGTATGTATACAGTTGGTCATTGTAGTTATCTAAGTAGTTTTGTGGAGACTGGCTTCTCTCTGGCCTTTAAATTGTACTGGACAGTTGCTAAAATATGGGTCCTAATTGGTTAGTTAATTTTTAGGGCCTGCCAATAAGATTGTTTATGCAGGAGCTGCTTTTGATTGAGGACGAAAGTAGTAGTTGATCAGAATCAGATGAAAGAAGGAAAAACTGTTGAGTGTCAACTATATTAACCTGTAGCATTTCCTTCTTAGAGACTTTGATTCTACTCTTACAGGGGCTGCTTTTGAGCCTAGCTCGGGTTTGGAGATCTGGTTGAACTTGACAGTTATACTATCTCAAATCTTTCTTGCACCAGGTGTTATTATCTATATGTTGGATATTTGACCCCTTCTTCATTTTGTTTGGCTTGGATGACATGAAGGATAAATTAGTAAATGCAGGTGTGCCAGTTAAGATAAACTTTGTCTTTACAGAAATTAATACAGGGCAAAGAGATACACCAGATGATTGTGTTAAGGTTCTTACCCCTCGATTAAGAGGCTTTTTTTGAAAAGTGTGGAGAATGTAAGAACCAAAAATATATAATGAATGCTGGAATTAGATGATATAACTCCATGCACCAAAAGAAACAACAGTAATTACTTCTTACTTCTACTACTATCTGCAGCTACAACTACTGCTTAAATTGAACTGAAATGACTGCTACTTGTACTCCTGGATTACGAATGTTCTGTATATGATGTTCAATCCTTTTTTCTGTCTCTTCTTTCTCTTTTATAAGACATTAGCAGTAACTGCCACAAGTCGCTGCTTGTTCACATGCCACACCATTGCTTATTTTAATCCACTTATCCTTCTTTACGGTCTTTTCTCTGGCCCCTTCTCTTTACTTATGCTGATCTAGAGTGCTTTCGGCATTTCCTCTATAACTGCCAACAGATGACCACACAACTGCACACTGGAGCATGCCATTTGTGACCCTAGTCTCTGCTTGCACATTATAGTTTTGGTCTTTGCTTACCACGTGCCTTGCAGCTACTGGTTGCAATAATTTAGGTACAAGGCACCGGAAGATATACAGAATTGTATGGCTTTTGTTGAGTCAATTATTGCTCTAGGAATTATTCTAAAAGAGAGCTTCCAGGTTTCAGAATCAAGGTGCCTGATAAAGCTTCTTATGAAATCCCTTTAAAATCTGTGGAGGTCGGATTCCTCTGAAAACCGAATGGAGTTCCAACTTGATGGTATTTTAACTGCAACACCATGTAAATTTACAGAACATATACAAAGCAAAGTTTTTAGAGGCGAAAGCGTAAGGCGAGGCGCTTGACCCTCCATTGGGCGAGGCGTATGTACCGAGGCATTGAGGCTAAGCCTTTATATTTTCTATTTTTTAAAGAATTTAAATAATTAAATTAATAAAATAACTTAAAAATATAAAAACTGTGCAGTTCATAAAAGATAGATGAATACAAAAAGATAGCATAAAGTAGAATATCAATTAATGACTTATTAGTACCTTATTAGTACCCTATAACATCACTCTATTAGTTGTTAACTTTTTATCTTATTAACTTGTCACTTTATTAGCTACTAACAGAACACATCAATTCGTCATTTAGTAAAGGAAAACAAAGCACAACTGTTTAAAGAAAAATAGAGCCCGACTGTAGATGATGATCAACTTCAACAAAACAACAAAGATAGAGGGGGTTTGAATTAGGAAATTACCAAAATAGATTAGGAAAATCTCCTAAGGCTCACGCCTCACCTATCAGGGCGTAATAGGCGACTGAGGCGTATGCCTTAGCGTGCCTAAGGAAATTAGGCGACTACGTTTGTGGTTCACCGCCCAAATTTTTAAGCACTGAGGCGTTTTGGCAGAGCCTTACCGCCCCAACGCCCCAAGGCGAGCCCAGAAAACGCCTTTGAAAACATTGATACAAAATACGCATGATTTATTGCCAAAAGCTCCTAAATTTTTCTTCGGGCTTAGGAATACAAGCCTACGGGGGATAGTGAATTTGGCCAATAGCGAGCGTCCACAATCTGGCTTTATGCTGTTGCAAATATTCACAGCTTGTGTATGAGGCCCTGCTTCTTACACCCAAAAATCTTAAGATTGAACTGGGAGTTGACAATACATTTAAGGTCCTGACCTAGGTATTCTGATCATGCTTGTTCCTGTTTTCTTTATCTGGCATTAGATATTGGTGAATGGTTACATTTCAATTGACTTCTACGACCATCATAGTTTTACTATCACTCTTCACATTTGCTTCATTTATGATGATTGGGTCCTGATTGAATTCTGGATGATACCCTTGACGGACTAAGTTTCTCATTTCTGAAGGAGTTCTTGATATGGCCCATATGGGTCGTGGAGTCAGCAGTGGTGGTGGACAGAGTTCACTTGACTATTTATTTGGGAGTGGAGAGGCACCAAAGCCTGCTGCAAACAAACCACAACCTGGTCCAAGTGAAGGGCAAGCTGTACGTAATGGGCCTTCCCCAAAGCCTACTGCTCCTTCTCTACCCATAGATGTTACTAAGCAGATTCCGGCTGGTATACAAAGTAACATTGCAAATAACCACTTCAGGGGAGACAGTCAGAACAGTGGCAATTTCATTACAGTAAGTCTCCGGTCGTAATAACTACTTCTAAAATTTCTTGTAAACTAAAGTCATGAAAATTTGTAACCTACTTCTCTTTCGGATGCTAAATAAGTAGAGTGACATTTTCATATTCGTGCCTGTCGTGTGAGGTGCTACCTGTGCTTTAGATCATGAGTATCCTGACAAGATCATAAAGTGCCAAGTCTTCAGAATCTGGTAGGTTCGGAGTGGAATTCCAACAAGTTTTAAAACATATACCTGTTATGTTAGTTGTATTGTGGATCCTGGAACAAGCATAGAAGAAAGAGCAATCAGTAACATGGTATTTAGGGTAACGGAATATTTCTACTTGTCCTTGGTGCTAGATTGTTTCCACTAGGGCTCCGTTTGTTTCGATGTAAAATGTTTTACAATGTAAAATATTTTTTCAGAAAACAAATTTCAAACTTTTATTTTCCGATGTTTGGTTGGCACTTGAAAATATTTTCAGAAATTAACAAAATAGTGTAGAGAGAGGGGGCTTAAACGGTAGAGAGATCTGAGAATATTGGAATTGAACGTGGCTCATGACTGACGATCGAGAAAACTGAACAGTGAGAATTGTAGTAGAAGGCTTTCGGAAATAACTTACGGAAGATTTAAGGGTAAGTCATTTTCATCCATTTGATAGAAAATGTTTTACATGTAAAATATTTTCTTAATTTTTTACACAACCAAACACCGGAAAATAGGTAAAACATTTTACCAAAAAATATTTTACGCCGAAGCAAACAGAGCCTAGATGTCTACTCGTACATTTGTTCTGCCTACTTTACTGCATCTCCTTCCTTGCTAGGCAAATTTGTTTAAACTTGAAGCCAGGGCGGGAACCTGTTATTTTTCTCTTCAGAGGGACCGAAGTGCCAGCAACTTAGACATGTTTTAAATAGGTAGTGCAATGTGATTCTGACATCTTGTTCACCCATTGCCTTCACCGTCTGGCGGCCATAGCACATGTTCCTCATAAATTAGTATCTGCTGCTAATAGGAGGGTTGTCTTGAAGTCTGGATGGAAGTAAAAATGTTAAACCATCTGGCAGTGGCAAGAACAACGTATGGTTATCATATTCTTTTTTCTTTTTCTTTTTTTGTAGCATGTAATGTATGCCTTAGCATTTGTATTACATGCATGAGTTACTCCGCCATGGTCCTTTTGTAGCCTTTTATTTATTAGTTTTGCGGCCCCACATTTTGATCAGAAGATGTTTCCATTGACTGCAAATGAATTGCAATATGTAAGGGAAAGACCACTCCACTGGAGTTATAAACGTGGACAAGAAACTACCCACATCCGCTTGATCTCATGATAAGCGTGTGCATTACAAATATGTAGAGAGAACATTTACAACACAAATTCCTCAAATGTTTCTCTGCTGTAAATATCAAGGAATAAATATGTCACAATGAGTTTATTTGGTTGGTGCAGGATCGGCCCTCAACTAAGGTCCATGCTGCCCCCGGCGGTGGATCTTCTCTTGGTTATCTCTTCGGTGGTGGTAGCGGTGGAAACTAAAAATGTGCCATCATCCCTTCGTAGCGCAAACATTGCTATATACTTTCCTCTGGAAATTGTATTTTGGGAGTTCATTTTTATGCATCTTAAACAGTGTAACTTGCTTGATCTTGTAAGCTACTATATAATAAGCTGGGATGGTTTTGCCGGGATTACTCAGTTGAGAGTACTCAACTTTACATGTAAAAATATATGGTATTCATCACAGCTCCTTGACTGTACAAAGCAGGGTTACAGTCACTGATGAATGTTGTGGATTTATCAATTGTTTATCAAATACCAATTGAGTTACAGATTGCTGCTTTATATATTGTCATTCGATACTTTTCCCCTCGGATATTCCTCAACCATGGTCGACCATTGTTGTAGCTCGTCTGAAAGAGGCTGCAAAATTGGTTGTAGAAGCTTTGCTTTATGCAGAGCTCTTCTCTGTCCCAAAAGCGATGCTGCGAAAATGAAGGGACTGGACCAAAAGGCACAAGCAAAAGAACCATGTATTTTAAGTAGCTTGGATTTGATTAATGTTCTGTAGCCGTAATAGAGGATTGAATCAAGGACAATGTTACAACTGAACATGGAAACAAGATTGGTCACAGACCCATTTCAATGTAAGACCACAAACCGCCCACTTGGCGGGTTCCAATTTAAGTATGCTCTTTATGGACTGGCCTCATGGAGTTGATATCACTTGAGAGGTTTCAAATTCGAGACTTTTGGAGGGAGTGGACTCTTAAGTATATGCCTCGACCAGTAGGCCAACCTCTTGGAGTTGATACCCTCGTGTCTTTCTCTCAACATATATACACAAAGTGTACATATTATCTGAGTGTGTTCCTAAACATATAGGGGAATGTATGCAAGTTTGGCAAGAATGCATACAAACATATGTTTTGGTCAGAATTTTAGACTAGATATGAAAACATCCACGACTTATTACACCTTGCTTACTTATCTTAGTTTTCGGAAAATAAAATTAGTTGCTAACTTTTTATTTTATTGTAAATAGTTCACTACTAGAGGTCTGGGTATACGTAATGCGTGTGCAAGTTGAATTTTTTTGATTAATTTTGTACAATAACTTCCGACTGATTGTTTGATCTTTCATTTGATGAACGTGTTCATCATTTTTTGCAATTTGTTTGAATTGGTTTTAGTAAGGAAAGAATGTTTGGCCGTGCATTTGCAGCTGGATTGGGCAAAGAAATGGCATTATTGACTCGAATTGGAACTGTCTACTGCATTAATTACGTCAATTAGTTTTTTTTGGTTTACCAAGTTGGGTACTGAGAGAAGCCACACTAGTTCAGGTGGTATTCTCACCCTCCTCCCTTACTGGAGGCAAGAGTTCGAGCCCTGCAAGGGGCGAGGGTGGAGTTCAGGGCTGTGAATAGCCTCTGAACTCCCTATTAACTAACCCCCTAGCTAACACCCCGCTGATATATACAATGTGACAGAAAAAAAAAGTTGGGTAGTGAAGTTTTTTTTTTTTTCCCGCTTATCTAACATTTTGTGAATTGTTGATGAATCAATTCCGTTGAGGGGTTTTTTTTTATCTTTTTCTTTCTTTCTCCACGTTTGGCATAGCACATGCTCTTTGTGTCTCCAACCTTGGCTTCAAAAGTGGGGATATCAAATTTTTTGAAGGCTTATGTAGCAATTTGACATGTTAAAATTTGACATCTTTGCAATGTCCACCACAACCAATATGCCTCATTATTTATTTAAGGATATTATTAAGTTTTTGAGAGTAAAATAACCAAAGAAAAAATTTGACATCACATGTCAAATTTGTCATAAGAGAGGAGATGTCAAATGACACATAAGCATTTAACACTTTGGTTAGACTTACTTCACATGCTAATTTTTTCACTTGGCATGTCATATCAGATTTAACATCTTGGGTTGGTTCAAGTGGGGCCTGTCCCTAGCTCTATTTTACTTCTTTTACATCTCTGTTCTGCTGTCTGTTGCTGAGTCAGGACTGCCTGTAATGGCTACTGTTGCTGTCTGTTGTTTGCTGCTGTAATGGCAGCAGTTAACTGCTGTTGGTGGCTCCTATGGATCTGTTTTCAAGTCATCATAAGTATTCTACGGTTCTGTTTTCTGTCGTGGCTCCTTGGACATTCCAACATCATGGTGTTCATTCGGAGGATAAATTATGGTGACTCATGGTTGTGGTTGTCCATTTTGGTGGCTTTCAAAACTACCCGAAATACTTCCATTCCTACTCCAGTTAACAATCCAGTAATTGAAGTGTTGCTGGTTTGCTAATTTTACGTTTCAGATGCAGTCTTGCTGCTGTATTCTGCTGCTGTCCTCTGCCGTTATGTGATAATAGATGATTGTTTAGTCCAACAGTCGTTTTGTATTCAGTAGGTTAGGCTTCATGGTACTATTATCTTTTGTTGGCGCCATTAAGGCCTTGTTTTCCTTCCCTCTTACTAGATGGATTGGAAACAACGCATATCATTTAGCCCTTGTAGCCACTTGGCGTTAGCCATTTCTTTACTCTTGTTTTGTTTTGTTTTCTTTTCCTCTTGGGGGATGCCCCTTTATAGGCTGTATATCCGGTTAGTCTCTTTTTCAATTCAAGTTGATTTACCCCAAAAAAAAAAAAAAGTGGGGAAAACTGAAAGGCAGTTTTAGTTTTGTGGTATTTTCGTATATGCCCTTAGAGTTTATTGCAGATTCAATTTTTTTGCTGGGAAAATTTTTCTTAGGGTGGTCAAATTTGGAAAGAAAAAAGAATGATAGGGCTTCAAAGAAGGGAGACACCAAACTGGTACTCTCTCTTTAGATATTAGAATAGATGGGATTTTTTTTATTTGTCTCAGGTTCGATTCTTCTTGTCAACAACTCTTGAGACCACCTCCTCACGCGTAAGCGTGCGAAATGGTGGTTGTGGAAGGGACAGTAAGGATTAGTTCGAGGTGCACGCAAGCTGACTTGGGACCAGAGACAGATCTATAGGTGGTCGTATGGGGGCCGCGGCCCCTGCGTTGTTTCGAGTTTTTTTTTAAAAATTAATATAAACATTAGTTATTTTTTGTTTGTTTGTTAAAAACACATAGATATTGTATTTTACATTGAGCGTTATTTTAGGCATTTAAATTCTTTAAAAATGTGTTCATTTTAGGTCCCAAAAATCAATTTCTCTCTCTGCGCTACGGTTTTCCATATCTCCCATAATCTTTTTCTTCAATTATTTATCTCATTCATCTTTTTATCTCTCTCCACTAATTACCAAAAATATCTCCCTCAAAATCTAAACCAAACAAACTATTAGATTTTCAAACTTTGAAATTTCAAAATCCTGTTCATAGTTCGGCTCCCGCATTTATGAAATTCTGGTTCCGTCCTTGCTTGGGACACCTCCATTACCCAAAAAGAAGGAAAAGAACTTACCGGCCGATACAAAATAAATTATTGGGCTTCTTTTCAAGGATTATTGCGCGATTTCTTTCACTTTTTTACAAGCCAAACTCATAAGGTAAAAAAAAAACTTAAAATTCTGACAAAATATTAAAAATTTGTCCACGTAAATATGAAAACAAAATTATTTAAAATGTAAAGATTCCAAAAGCAATTTACAAATCCCTTCTTCGTAAAAGGTTATCATAATTTATATATGCTCTCAAGTCGGGATGATTCAGTCGGTCATTCTTTGCACATGACAAAACATATAATCCAACAAATTCAGATTTTCACCTACTTCTTTAGTAATATGTCGTTCTAATCTCATGTTAATTGGCAAAAAAAGAAAGAAATCCTTGATTACAAAACTTACTTTGCATTACTTTAATACTCTCTCCGTCTCAATTTAATTGTTCTTTTTGGGAATTCGTGTCACTTTCCAATCGATTATATCTTGTAATTTATAATGTTTTATGTGATTTCAAAAATATTGTATCACAGAACTAATTGAGATTTATCAAATAAGATCCATATTGGATATGAAATTCATAACGAATTTAGAGATATAACTCATTTTTTAGCCGGTTAAAATAGAACAAGGTACAATTAAATTGGGACGGAGTACATTGTTCTCTATTTTTTCTGTTCTCATCTCACTTTCATTTCCTAGTCTGCAACCTCTCTTGAACAAATTAAATGAAAAAACAAATTAAATGAGTAACAAACAAATAAAGAGAAAATGATATCATATGGGGGATAGAAAAGATATTGCATGTGTGCAAAAGACAAAAGGGTAGGGTCAATTTAGTACTCACAAAACCAAGACAAACAAGTCTCCCAATATTTGGACATATATACCCACATTTCTCTCCACACCCATCTTCCTGTATTTCCCATCTCAACCTTCCCATCGCCCCCTTCTGCCCCTCCCTTACCCTTCTCTCTTTCCGATTTCCTCCCCGAACTTCTCTCTCCTCCCTCTCTCTCTCCCACCAACAAACTTACCCGCCAATTCTCTCTCTCTCTCCTCCGGTTTCTTTCAAATTCTTGTCAATTCCCATACAATCCACATACGACGTACCCACTAATTCGAAAGCTTAAATCTTTGTTCTTGGTTCATGATATCTGCAACGGATCTGCTCTGTTTCTTGACATTTCATGAACTTTTGCTCCAAACCCAGCTCGTTTTTTGGGTGTTTTTCGAGGCAGACTAGATGTCAACTTGTATAGGCAACTAGGGTTTTGAAGGGGTCTCGGTTTTTCGGTATTCCAGGTAATCTTTTTGTTGATCTTGTGTTTTCCTTTGGGTTTAGCGAAATGGGTTTTGTGTGATTGTTCACTTGGTTTGATAATTCTCATGTGTAGTGCCTTCACTAGATGTTTTTCGATAACTGGAGTCCGGGTTAACTTACGCGCACCTCCACCACTCCTTGGGGATTTAGTAATTTCTTTTTCGTAAGGTGATTCTTATTAGAACCACAAACCCGAGTGAAACTGCGAATTCATTAATAGTTCTTACAGAATTAGCGTTGGAGTTCTTATTTTCGGTTCAGTGTGGGGTTGACTCAAACAGTAAGGCACCGAATTCAGGTTCTAGAAGCTGCAGCGCAACAAAAGAATTAAGTCCAGAGACAGAGCATTCATGGTGCATATGTTGGTGTGCCTTGCAAATAGGCTTCTAAAATTGGCTATATAATCTGATGATTTCTCCTCTTGTAGATTGTCGTTGAATGTATATGTGAGGTTGAGTTGAGTTGATAGTGTGTAATCCTTGCTCCATACAGTGTATCCTCCATCCCCGTGGATGTACGTGATTTTGGGGAACTGCGTAAAATTCCCGTGTTCTTTCTGTGTTTGATTCGCGTGTGTGGGTGTTTGGTTTGGCGCAACATTCAGAATGCGCGAAACAAGACGGGTAAAAAGGGGGAGGGCATAAATTCGTTTTGCTTGCTTGTGATATTGTAGCCCGGCCTACTTGGACATTGTTAGTTGATGATCGTATATTGGAGTTTCGTTTATTCATTTAATAGTTGGGGAATCGAAATAAAAATAGGATTGTCCATTTGGTATGTTTTGGATAAGATAACTTTTACATCTTTCATCTTATGTTGATAAAGATTAGCTGTGCAGACTTCTCGTTGAAGCTTGGTACTTTCTGGAACAGGTTTGTTATGACACAAGTTAAGGAGGTGGGGTTTTGAAATGTTAAATTGCTGTGGCGAGGAATAATTCCTGTTGAAGGTTTGTTGTTTCATTTCTTCTATGGCAAACCATGATGTGATAGTGGGGCAGAACCAGCCGTTAGTAATGGGAGGCCATAGCGACAACTTGATCCTTGATCAGACCCATGAACACGAGTTGGGTTTGGGACCCACCCATGAGCATCCAATGGCTTTAGAGCAGACTCATGAGCAAGAAGGGATTAAAGGTCAAGGATATGAAAATGGGAATAATGGGTTAGCAGCGGACCAGAAGCCTGAACATGAAGGCCATGAGTTGGTTATTGCTGAGAAAAATGGATTGGCTGTCTCTGAGAGCCAAGAAGTTGGTGACAATATGGAGTTGGCAACTGTGGATGAAAGCCATGAACTGGGGATTGAACCTGTTGACGGCATCAATGACGAAAATGGCCAGCTTGTGGTTACTCCTGTTATTCAGCAACGTGCCATTGCTCTGACCCCTGATTATGAGCTGCATGTGGGACAGGAATTCGCTGATGTCAAGAGCTGCCGGAGGGCATTGAGGGACACAGCCATTGCCCTTCACTTTGAAATACAGACAATAAAATCCGATAAGACTCGTTTTACTGCAAAATGTGCAAGTGAGGGGTGCCCATGGCGCATACATGCCGCAAAGCTTCCCGGTGTGCCTACGTTTACTATAAGGACTATCCATGAGGCCCACACATGTGGGGGAATCGCTCATCTTGGCCATCAACAAGCCTCAGTTCAGTGGGTTGCGACTTCTGTGGAGCAACGCCTTAAGGAAAACCCTAATTGCAAGCCGAAGGAGATTCTAGAAGAGATTCACCGCGTTCATGGTATCACTTTATCCTACAAGCAAGCTTGGAGGGGAAAGGAGCGGATTATGGCTACCATGCGTGGATCTTTTGAAGAAGGGTATCGCCTCCTTCCACAATACTGTGAACAAGTTAAAAGGACAAACCCCGGAAGCATTGCCGCTGTTTATGGGAATGAAACTGATAATTGCTTCCAGCGTCTCTTCATTTCGTTCCATGCTTCTATTTATGGGTTTCTGAATGCTTGTCGGCCGCTCCTTGGGCTTGATAGGACTTTCTTGAAAAGCAAATACCTTGGTACTCTACTTTTAGCTACTGGCTTTGATGGGGATGGTGCTCTGTTCCCTTTAGCGTTTGGTGTTATCGATGAGGAAAATGACGAAAATTGGATGTGGTTTCTGTCAGAACTTCATAACTTGCTCGAACTCAACACGGAAAACATGCCAAGGCTCACAATTTTGTCAGATAGGCAGAAGGGCATTGTAGATGGAGTTGAAGCAAATTTCCCTACTGCGTTTCATGGATTTTGCATGCGTCACTTGAGTGAGAGTTTTCGTAAGGAGTTCAATAACGCTATGCTTGTTAACCTTCTATGGGAAGCTGCTCACGCCCTCACGGTAATAGAATTCGAGGCTAAAATTCTTGAGATCGAAGAGATATCCCCAGATGCCGCATATTGGATTAGGCGGATTCCGCCTCGGTTGTGGGCCACGGCATATTTTGAGGGGACAAGATTTGGGCATTTGACAGCTAATATAGTGGAGTCGTTGAATTCGTGGCTTCTTGAAGCCTCTGGGTTACCGATTAACCAGATGATGGAATCAATTAGAAGGCAGCTTATGACTTGGTTCAATGAACGCCGAGAGACAAGTATGCAGTGGACATCAATCCTTGTGCCGTCTGCTGAAAGGAGTGTTGCAGAGGCCCTTGAGCGAGCTCGCACTTATCAGGTTCTTCGTGCCAATGAAGCCGAATTTGAAGTTATATCACATGAGGGAACAAATATTGTTGATATTCGCAACCGTTGCTGTCTCTGTCGCGGTTGGCAGCTTTATGGTTTGCCATGTGCGCATGCTGTGGCGGCGCTGCTTTCTTGTAGACAGAATGTTCATAGGTTTACTGAGAGCTGTTTTACAGTTGCGACTTATCGTAAGACATACTCACAAACCATTCATCCAATTCCTGATAGAACTCTTTGGAAAGAGTTATCAGAGGGAGATCCAAATATATGCACAGCAATTGAGGTTGTTATTAATCCACCTAAATCACTTAGACCACCTGGACGACCAAGGAAGAAGCGAGTGCGTGCGGAGGATCGTGGCCGTGTGAAGCGAGTTGTGCACTGCAGCCGTTGCAACCAAACAGGCCATTTTAGAACCACTTGTGCAGCACCCATTTAGTTGGCTTTGGATTGTTGGTGCCCTAAATTCGGGTAATATCTGTTTACTAGGCAAATAATTTCTGTAGTTCTGTTAACTATTTATGGAGGACCATCAGGGATTGCAAGTTGCAACTCAGTGCTTTCTGTCATTTGGCATTAGGTTATCTTAGTTCAGTTTCAGCTGTCGTGTTTGTGTAGATCACCACAATAATACATTTTCATGGAGCTGTGGACTCATTGTCTATGTTCCAATTCTAAGAGGTTATTTTCTTTAATTCCAGGTATTTATGAATCTTAGTTTTCCTTTATGAGGTTTTTTCCCCCAACTTCTTGCTGTAATGCTGCACTATGTAGTGTTACTAAATTGAATGACCAAAAGCATGCTCATTTTGTCTTTCTTCTTTCTTTGTAGACTGTTTGTTGTTAGAAATTTACAAAACAAACTTTCAGAAGTCATCCAAAGGGGTTACATCTATGTCTGACACACTATCGTATTTTTTGCTTTGTTCTACTTGATGGCTTCATAAGATTCTTTTCTTACTTTTGCATTGTGAAATGGCAATAAAATTGGCCGTCTTTTAGTCGTATGCATTGCATATCCAATGCCTTCAGCATTTAAGCATACAGAATACTTTCTTTCTATTTGTCCCCACCTTTTCTTCAAATTGTAGACCTTTTGCAAAGTATCTATGAAAACATTGGAGTAATGTATTATCTTCTGACTATTTGGAACTGAAGGGATTGAAGTTGATACATAATTTCAAAGATAAGGCTTGTTCCAAGTCATTGCTTGTATGGAAGAGGATTATAAATATTGAACCAGCGGAAGGGCAATATAGTAACTTCATATGAATAAAGACAGAAAAAATAGTCCAGACCTAAGAAGAGGAGTGCAAAAGGCATTATCCATAACTCTGCAAAAACCTGTAAAAGCTCTGCAGTTTGAATCTGATTATGCTTATTTTTGAATAAGTTGATAATCTGGTTTTGGTTTTTGCTAGACTTGCTGACATCACTCATAGTTCATCCAATCTTGATTCTCTTTAGGCTGCTGTTGTCCAAGGGTGACAGCATCTGATTGTCTTCGAGTCCCCAACTTTCTTTCTTGATTAATGAAAACATTCTTGGGTTCTGTCTAGGTTTTAATGTAATGTACTTTGCACGCTGATGAAATGGTCTGAAAATGCATTATATCATGAGGGGGGGAAAAACAAACTATTGAAGCAACATTTCCAGCCCCTTAAGGTGTTCCATTGACATTTTTTTTTCTGTAGCTGGAAGTGTTGATTTAATCTGTGTAATATTCTTCATGATGGCAGGAATTCTTTGTTGGTATATAGAACCCAAAAGACTTTTGCATCAATTTTCTTGGTTGGCATGGCAGGAATTCTTTGGTGGTATAGAACCCAAAAGACAAAAACATCAATTTTCTTGGTTGGCATATGTAGTTGGTTATTTCTTCCTACTATTTGGCTCTTTGTTGGGCTTGTGGTATGTGTGCTATTGGACGTATTGCTCCTAGCCCTTTCTAGAATATAAATTTCTGTTTTGTCATTTCCTTCAGTTTTTCATCCCCTGGCTTCCTGAGATCTTCATTGCACGCATCTTTCTACTAGTCGATTCCTCGGGTAACACCTGCATACATGTGGAGTTTATTGCGTTTTCATGTACAATTTGCTGGAGGTCTGTATCAGTGGTGGGTCCGACACTCTTCGAAAACGTGTCCAACACTTAAGAGAATTGTCTATTGGTATCCTTCGAGGACACTCTAGGATGTAATGGGGACACACTTTAGGGTTGTGAACAAAACAGGAAGCTCTAGTTAAACATTACAAGATCACTTTTGCAAATAGTTCAAATGATAAATGTGAATAACGGGTATGGTGTTTTAAGAACACTTAGAACTTCATCTTTTTGTGATTTTCATTCGAGTCATAGAATTCATGAATCCATTTTATCCTCAGTTTTACGAGTTTGCATGTTGGGTGTCACCGTGTCTGTCTCGTGTCCGTATGACTCTGTATCCTGTCACTTGTCTTTATGGTGCTATGTAGCTCAATAGGGTACGTCGTCGATGAAACTAATTGTAATACCGTGTCTCGTTTGGCGCACGGATCCTGCAAGTAGCTTCGAACGACCGGAGTTCACCGTGCCCAAGTGAGTCCAATGTATACATACAGATTCCTGGTTACGCAAACAAATTGTCATTATTACCCATTGAATGTCTGGAAAGAAAATGAGCAGAATTTCAGAAGAAACAAAAGTGTCTGCATCAACAAAAAGAGAAGATAGATGTTCATCTTAACTTTGGGAGGTCCCTCAGCTATGGAACCGGTTTGCAAGAGATAAAATTGGACCACTGACAAACCAATGGACCTAACAATCCGATCCAGTGATACAGACATTGCGTTAACCGCTAGTTGACAAAACCCAAGTTAGGTGCACTCAATATAGAGAGTCCCATTTACTCAGTATGTGGTCTGTACCCGTTAGCCAATGTTGTTACTGACAAAAGTCTGTTGGCATCTAAAGGAAAATAACACTTCGAAATTTTGGAGATATTCAAACCAAGGGACCGGTTGATACGTATTGGTATTGATTAAATTTGGGTACCCTATACTTCTAATTTCATTTCGATTCAAATAATGGCTGATACTGATGATACCGGCCAGTACTGGTTGGTCATGTGGTTAATACTAGTTAGTATTAGACTACTTTCAAATTTATTTCTCTCTTCCGGTCTACTTTTAAATTTTCTGTTTTTTGCTCTTCCAATACCGATTAATACCAGACAGTACATGTCACTGTTGGTTGTTATTGGTCAATACCGAACTATTTTTTTCACTTTAATTTTCTTTTCAATAAATGTATATGTTATATTTAAATTCATTTCTTTTGCCGTTGGGCCAAGAAATGTGAAGAATTAAGAAATTAATTTTTATCAGAACAAATTGTCTGTTTTTGGTTAGCCAAGATGAAAACTCCTATTTGGTTCTTTTTTCTTGAAAAAAATTCTGAATCCAAACAGAACGTCAAAGCAAGGAGAGATAATGGTGTGCTTTTTTTTTTTGGGATTACGTTGAAAAGTTCAAAATACCAACCAACAAGCTTGTATACAACAATCCCCATAAAGAATAACATAATAGGAGAATAATCATCTAGAGCACAAGCTCCATATGGGAAAATTAATCTTTATCTTTGATGATCAGTGTGCATAATCATAAACAAAAAATTAGGAGAAGATTTTAATATTTTAGTTTTTAAAAGTAGTTGTTCGTTAACAAAGTTTTATTAACATATTTTTAAATTCTAGTAATTCTTAAATTTGAGAAACAGTATTGTAATTTGCCGAACCAACAACCGGATCAGGCCTAGCCAGTGGCGACTCTAGGATTATTACTTCCTGGGGCCGAAAATTTTCTCTAGTTTGAATTACATTCGCCAATGTTTCAAATTGTCGATTATAGGTCAATCAAAATTTTAAAGTTTTCTTCGAATAATTCCGTACTAAATTAGATCTTGATAATATGCTAAATGATTTAATAGGTCTCAAACGAGTAAATCGGAAACGAAATTGATCTCGATAGCATTACACACTATGACAGTGTATTAATTTTTAACCCAAAAATATCTCTCCAATCTCAATTTTTTTCCTACCCACTTAAAAAATGAAATTTAGTCTTAGATCCCTCGTTGCCAATCCAAAACCTAATTTTTCTTTACCCAAATAGTTTGAAGGTGATGAAACTTTCTTGCTTCTTTGAAGAAAGAGATGCATATTTTTCTCTCATAAGTTATCAGATTTGAAACCTCCCAAGTGGATTCAACTCTTATGGCTTAGTCCATACAGGGGATTGCCCTAACTTTAATTGAGCTCCATGTTTGTGGACAATGGGATTGAGATCCTAATGATTAATTGAGGTACGTGTAAGCTGATACGAACACTCGAAAATATGAAAGAGAGAAGTTGTGTGTGGGACACTCGAAAATATCAAATTGAGCTGATTTTTTACGTAACTACTTAGAAAATTATTTTAAAGCTAATGGACAGCTTGGATCATTTGTAGGGACCCCATAGTAGGCCCTACGAAACCGTATGTGCTATCTGTGTGGATAGCATTTCTCGCTTAAAAAATGAGAAGAATCCAATTGCCCCTAAAATAGGTTACACTTTTAATTAATGGATTCTATACATGTTCAGAGTTTAAACGGAGCTGTATTCTTTCCTGTCCACTTAATGGATTACAGGGTTGAGTGTTTGGGGACCATTTCCTGGCACACCTCAATCATTGGATCGTCGTCTCTATGAATTTGTTGAGAACATCAATCGCCCTAAAAATCACGTTGATGCAATTGTGTAATACGATTTCAAAACATATATATGTTGAGAAAAAAAGAGATTATAACACTGGTCCGAAAATCCATTTATAAGTACCATTTATCTAATCAAGAATCAAACGAGATCTGAAATCATGTAGAACGATATAAGACTAATGTGATTTTTAGCTTGTTTGAGTTATCGACGAGTTCTAAAAAATAAACGATCCATATCAATGTAGACTCAAGTAGACTACCTTTTCTGTTAGGAGCTAGAAGCTTAGAAGCAGCTAGGGGCTACGAGCTAGGAGTTATAGAGGAGGAGAGGTCACCTAGTACGAAAAGACGGTAGGGAATCCAGCTCCAAGTGATTTACTATCTATCATTTGAGTGCCTACTAGTGGTCACTATCCCCTTCATATGTACATAGTCGTTGAATCCATAGATGCCTTTTCATTTCATTTCCAATCAATTAGGTTTTCAAATGAAAGTGGGCTTGTGTTACTTGAAAATACATAAACTACAATTAGGTTTTCAAAGGTGGCCGGCAGCTGTGTAGGCTGGATCGGACTGGCAGATGGTTAGCATTAGGGTTCTTTTTATTTCGTTTTTTGTCCGGATTTAATTTATTCCAGCGGGTCTTTGACTGATTTCCACAGGTTGGATATTGTTTTTGATATAGAGCACTGCCATCCCGAGGCACCCGATGTCTGGGTACTAGCTCAACTTTTGCCGTTCCAGATTACGGTGAGGATGGGTAATGGCTCCTGCTGAGGAGTTCAACATCAGTTTCGTTTCTTTTAGAGTCTGGCTGTTTTTCTGCATCTCTATTTTCAGGTGGTTATTAGTAGTTGCTATATGGCTTGATCTGTATCTAGATGATTTTTTGTAGATGTTGTATGGCTTGTTTGAATGAGTATGCTTTTTCCGTTTGAAAAAAAGAAAGAAGATTGAATCGCAAGATGTCTTTCTATTTCAATTGCAACCACTTGGGTTTTGAAAAGACATGCATTTTGCCATGCATCATTATTAGTTTGATAAAAACTAAACAATCATGCGTTGGTGCATTTATCTCTTTATGAAGAATCTTATATTCTTCAAAATAAAAATAAAAATAGTTATATGAAGAGTAATCTATTCTAATATATAAAGATAGAGCACAACTTTTTTTTATTGCTAATTAGGAAGAGGGGCACAAATTCCTAACATCATCAAAGGCGATAGACGTCAGCCATTGGGGAAAATTACCCCTCCAGCTAGCCAACCCACTACCCAATAGAGAATGACAAAGTGAGCTACCCTATTACAATTACGCTTCACATAAGAGAAACTGCAAAAAGCGAAAATATGAAGCAAGCTTAATACAATCGAGGATAATAGTATCACTATCCGCATAAGGTCGGATCTAGTTGAGAGATTGAACAATCTGCAGAGCATCGCCTTTCAAAGTAATTCGAGGCCAATTCCATTCCAGAGCCGTTGTAAGAGCAAAACGGAAACCCAGTGCTTCAATGACCCGAGGCAATAGAGTGCCTGCAATCTTAACCATAGCATCTCCCACTATGAAGCCAGCCGAGTCCCGCGCTTCCAAAAATACACACGGTATAAGAGCAAACCATTGAGGATAGTTGCAGCGATCATCATGTGTCGGGTGCTTCACTGGTATATTTTTTTGGGCTTATGATTCTCAAATGGTTTTTTTTAGGTGTTGGAGGAACTGATGTTCTCTAATGATCCTCATGTTTAGTTACATAATTTGCATTCCATTTGGGAGGGTCTGATGTTTCTCTTTTTGTTGTTTGTTTTGGTCTCTACTCTGACCGCCTCCTTATTTGGCTTGTTTCGAAGAAATCTATAATACTACAAAAACATAATCCCTTCAACACCTGCCGTAGGAGCCATCACTTTTGTCTTAATTATTACTATCTAGTCTATCTAACGAAAAGAGGTCTCATTCTTTTTGTATTGTGCCCAGTCGGGAGAGAGGGAAAATCTTTTGTTCATGATTGCGATCTTAAAAAACAAAGGAACATTAGACTCACACACTGCACTTGGTAAAAGACCTTTTTACCCTAGGCTAACCAAATCTTCAATTTGCTTCTTAAATTTTGTTTACTATTATAGTATGAAATTCTTGCCCTTCCTTAAACAAAAGGAAAAATTTTAAAATACCCTCCAATCTTTACTTTTTATTTCAATTAGACTTCTAAACTTTAAAAAAAATCAACTTTACTCTCAACGTTATCTTTCGTTAATCAAAACGCCCCATTCCATCTGAATGACTAACGGATTTCGTTAAAGGCTGCGTTAAATAGCGTCTTGATTGAATTTCGATGATTCAAGCTGCTCTATGCGTTCAGAACATGATTTTAAGAGTACCTGCAAGAAATCGGCAAAAATAATGACTGAGAAGGGCTTCATCCAAATAGTTTTTTATTGAACTATTCAATAAAAAACTGCTCAAATCAAGCCTTTCTTGGTCATTTTTTTTGTTGGTTTCTCGCGGGCACCCTTAAAATCACGTTTTGAACACGTTGAGTGGCTCGGATCATCGAAATTCTATCAGAAAATAGGAGGTGCAGACGAAAGCAAAATCCGGACGTCCTGATTGGAACAAAATCCGGATTGGTCCACACCTCCCCTTTACCGATCGAATTTTGATGATCCAAGTCGCTCAATTTGTTTAGAATGTGATTTTAAGAGTATTCTCAAGAAATCAGTAAAAAAAATTACCGGGAAGGGTTTTATTTGAAAAGTTTTTTATTGAACAGTTCAATAAAAATTGGCTCAAATCAAGTCCTTTCCGATCATTTTTTTTGTTGATTTTTTGCAAGTATCTTTGAAATCACTTTCTGATTAGATTGAGCAACTCGGATTATTGAAATTCGATCGGGACGCTATTCAACGGAGCCTTTAACGAAATCCGTTAGTCATTCGGACGGAAGGGGGCGTTTTGATTAACTAAAGATAACGTTGGGAGTAAATTTTTTTTTTTTAAAGTTAAAAGTCTAATTAAAATTTAGAGTAAATATTGGGGGTATTTTGAAATTTTCCCTTACCAAAAAGCCATGTTGAATAATTAGTATTTATTTTGAAGATAAAGTGTACCGGTAGTTTGAAGCAATGATCAGAGGTGTAAACTTTTCCTATGTTCCTTTGCGTCGTTTCGCTTTCTTTTTAAATTTTTTTTTATCAAAAAAATATAATTTTAAGCTTAAATATAATAAAAATAAAAAATAACTTTTAAATTTGTTTTGCACAATTTAAAAGGTTTCAATGAGATCTATCAAATAAGATCAATATTGGTAGAAAAATTATTTACATATATACATAATTTTTAAGCTTAAAATTACTTTCCTTTTCTAAAAATTCATTTTTTGAGAATCCGGAACACCCCTGTACTTTTCTTTTTGTTGTTAAAGTTGGAATCAAAAGAGGATATTACATCAGGAAAGACAAATTTGATGGCTCATGAGCTTCCCCCCAAAAGGAGAGATGAAAAACTTGTCAGGCTACAATAATGCGAAGCTGAGATTCCTGATCAAACACTGGCTATATGAAAGTCTCCTCCGTTTGTCACCAAGTGAGGCTATTTATAGCTCCAAGATCAGTCTAGTTGGTTAGTCAGTTTGCTCCGCACATAATTGATCAAGGTTCGATTCTTAGAGTCAGGTTTTGAGAAAGTAATTTCTTGTAAATTCTCTAATTGCGGAGTGGATGACTTGCCTTTAACCTGACTGATAAAAGAGTTAGTTGAGATACGTGTAAACTGCGCTCTCTAAACGCTCATAACCGTTGAAAGAAAAAGGTGAGGCTTTTGATCATTAGGCTTGGGACTTTTGAATTGAACGTCTCCCCTTTACTCATACAGAGGACTTTTGAACCTCTCTTGATGTGGTGTGATCTGTTTTTATGTGGTGGTGGAGGTTGGACAAAACTGAAGAAAATGATGGCTGAGACTGAGAGAGAATCTCCAACTCAATTCTCAATTAAGTAAATTAATAGTAATAATTGTATTTTAATTTTCTCGTAAATATAGAATTTTCAAGACAGAATTAGGTCGATGAAGTTCATCGGAAAAGTAATGTATAGTTATTGATCATATTTTAGAAGTTTTTTAATTATTGAACTTCTAAAATGTGAGAAGAAACCATCATGCAAGGAGAAAAGAACACTGCTATAGATACCGATGGCCACGCGGGGTTCACTATAGGTTCGTACCATCAGAGCCGGTTCAAGGGATTTGGATTGTTGAGATTAATACGCGGAAACACCCAAGAACCGAGATTCAAACACAACCACAATCGCAACCAATGGAAGTACGACGAAAAATAAAATAGAGAGACACGCAAGAATTACGTGGTTTGGCAATAACATGCCTACTCCACGGAGAGGATCCCGTTCTTTCACTATGAGAAAATTAGTACAAGAGAACACCCGAGTTTGAAAACCCAAACCCAAACCCCCAACCCCTTATACACCCACTCTCACTAAGAACCCACTCTCATACCAAGTACAAGACTTGACTTTTACACTTGCACACACACTGTTTTCACCTCACTCTCTGCCCCTGAAAATACTTCCTCTCATGCCAATATATAACCAGATAACCACCTACCAAATAACCCCTGCATTTAAAACCTTTTACATGTTCCCAGCAAAGGAGTTGGAAGGTCACCCACGGCAAAAGAGGAAAAACAGCTAGCACGAGCTAGCACTTGGGTAATTCCAGAGGCAACAACCTTGTGAAAGATATTAATACTTTTGATTTAATTGGAATTAGAACCATCCCAGCATGGATATCCAAGACTAAATTGTGGGGTGGTGCCCTATATATTTTTAGAATTAAACAATAATGATAGAAATGTTTCTTTATATTATTACTTTAGACTTTATAATGCATGTTAATTACTTTGTCACCAACGGCTAAAGTGGTTGGCTTGAATTCTACTTGATTTAGAAACCTAGTAGTTACAATAGTATAGTATTATTTCAAAAGATAAAGCTAACCAGAAGACTTGAACACGAACACTTCACATAGACTAAAATCAACTTACCACTGAGCTAACAAAGACATTTATGTTATAAAATGAACAAATAATATATATACTAATTTACAAATAATCTTGGAGTGCCCCTAAAATTTGAAATTTTTTGGATGCCCGAGACCCAGGCCTCTTGGCCTGGGCCGGCCCTACGTACCATACCAATAGTGTACCGATGGTCATGCGGGGACCACTATAGGTCCCACACGAAAAATTCGAGCCGTTCAATAATTTAAAATAAGAAAACGAGTGAGCATTGCGGCATATCAGCTCAATCCGATATGTGTAAATGTTTGATCCAATCTTTCCATTTTTGCCGAATTTAGTCGCCAATGACGGAGGCACATATTCGGCGACTACGTTTTGAGTTAGTTGACAAATATTTTTAATATTCTTGCGACCAAACATATTTGGGTCGCCTAAGTATTTAGTTTCAGCGACGACATTTTCCATTGATTGCCTACGTTTTAGATATTAGTGGCTAAATATTTCATTAGTCACGGTATTTGGTTGCCGAATGTGTAATTTCTTGTAGTGTGGGCACGACCGATTAAAGATGTCAGGGGCGGCTTCATGGTTTGAGTTTATCAATGACAAAAACCTACTGAAATTATTTGTGACATAACACTCTATAATAAAATTAAAATTTTTGAATTTACTTTAGTTAGAAATTTATTGAGCCTGGTTTATTTATTTTTCTTGAGCTATACTATCTAATTAATCACAAATTTAAGTGGCTTTATTGAATTTGACTTCGTACTACTGATCCAGTACATACAAACTAATTAAAGAAAAATTCAATTACATATTAAAAAAATTAGTACATTTTTTGTACCCTCAAATTTCGCTTGAACCTCTTTAATTAATTAATGGTGATTGGTGGAGCCGCAAGATGCTCTGTCACGCTATCTAGTGCGCTAGACCTGTATATGGTAACATAAACTTGTTTAATGAATACTTAAATAGTACTAATCACTATGGATAAGAATGGCATAATTATATCACTTCCAAAGTAACTGAACAATTTGGGTGGTCACTGAACCAATTTATAAGTGCATGGAGCTAGGCTGTATATTTCGGTTTTAGACGGCTCGAATTTAAAGAGAGAAAAATGAGACAGAGTGTTTTAATCTGGACCGTCCAATACACTTATGGACGGCCCGGATATGTTACTCGGGAACCACATCGGCCAGGTGACATAGTTACCATATCCAAAAATTTCTCATTTATAACACAGTGAGATGATGCTCTAAATTTGTCGTAATAGCACCCTCAACTCATAATCTATGTGGCACAATGATGATGAAAATTTTGAATTTAGAACTAGTCTCAATTGTTGATTTGATGAGACTAAAAACAGAACTACTATTAACGGCTTGGTGGTTGCATCTAATGAGGCACACAGGAAAATTGTGCATTGTGCTCCACTCTAGGGCTATCGGGTGCGCGTTATCAATTCTTTTGAAGTCAGTCAATTCAGAGTTTTTCCCTGACTTTAATTGGAATCTCCGTTAGTGGGCGGTGGGATCAGTCCCTTATAATTGGTCAAAGTGCGCGTAAACGGGTTCGAACACTTGAATTATCGAAACAAAATTGTGCATTAAGGCTCCGTTTGTTTCGACGTAATGTAAAATATTTTCCATGTAAAATGTTTTTTTAGAAAATGAACTTTAAATTTTTATTTTTCGATATTTGGTTAGCACGTGAAAATGTTTTCTATAATAATAGTTTTGACGATTAAAGGTCTCGGATAAGTAATGCATTTATTAAGTGCGGGATATAATTACGGATAAGTAATGCATGGAGTTAGTATACGAGTAATAATTGGGTGCGATAGTCTTGGATTTGGTTGACAGTGAATGCGCTGAATTTCAGCTTAAGCGAATGATCGAAAACAAAAATTACTTACGGAAATAATTAGCGGAAAACATTTGTGTCCCAATGATGGAGAATATTTTATTTTGGAAAATGTTTTACTTTGTTTTATCTAGCCAAACGAGGGAAAATGAGAAAATATTTTATCGGGGCGGTTCCGGGGACCTTTAAAAAACCTCTAAAAAAACCTCCCAAATTCCCAATCAAATTTTGATGATCCGAGCCGCTCAATGTAATCAGAACGTGATTTTAAAGGTACCGGTAGAAATCAGCAAAAAAAAAAAAAGACCGGGAAGGGTTTCATCCGAACAGTTTTTTGTTGAACTTTATTGAATGGTTCAATAAAAAACTGCTCAAATCAAGCCATTCCCGATTTTTTTTTTGCCAATTTCTAGCGGGCACCCTTAAAATCACATTTTGAACACATTGAGCGGCTTGGATCATCAAAATTTGATCGGGAACAATGAAATTAAAATTTGGAAATTTTTTTAGAGGCTTTTTTAAGGGTCTCCGGAACCGCCTTGATATTTTAACTAAAAATATTTTACGCTGAAACAGAGCCTAAATTGTGCTCGACTCTGCAACATCAAATATCATACGGAGCTCAAATCTTTTGTGCTGATTCTTGAGTGGACTTTATTTTTTCTACGTTTCCAGGTACCTCCTGTCGGGCTCCGAATCCGATGGGCGAGGATTAGCCATGGAGATAGAGAAACCAATCAATGCGTTGTATTGGCAAAAGAGGCCCATAGGATTGTTCGGTTAAATAAGTCACTTGATTTATTTTTTTTTGTTTTTATTTAAAATAAATTTGTATTTGTTAGTTTTTTGTTTGAGATTATTGCTTCTTCATGATAAAAGGAATTTAAAAGTAAAAAACTACGATGAAGTCTAATTTTTTTTGAATAAAAATGAGAAAATTGGCTTATTTTTATCTTTATTCAAAAAATAAAGTTTCGATCATAATTTTTTACTTTTTAAATTCCTCTCGTCATGACGAAACAATAATTCCCAAAAAATTGACGAAAAACTAACGAATGCCAAACAAATTTGAATAAGGACAAAAAATAAGCTAAATGACTTATTTAGCTGAACAACCCCTAATCGCCCATGTGGTTTTAGTTATTTTTTTGGTTTCGTCTAATGTTGTGTTATTTCGGTTAGAAAAAGACAGCGTAGAGACTAAATACCCATTTTAATTTGTGTGTGCGTGTTTTTTTTTTTGTAACCGAATAACAGCCCTACAGGCCAATAAGTGGACCTGACTGCGCAGCCCTTCCCGTTTTAATCTGTGTAATATTCGTGTTGATAAAAAAATGAGTGTAAGTGAAAAAAAAACGCATAAGCAGACAAAATGCGAACGTTAGCTGGTTTGGCTGGGACAACCACATTAAAGAAAGATATACTACTAAATTAAACGAAAGAAACAAAATGCTTTCTTAAAAAATATTTGACTATTTGTATGAGGACATATGTTCAATTATTAGTGCAAATACCATCAATTTGGACACAACTATTGAATTTCAACCTTACAAGTTATCAGCTCATTGGCAAGAAGGTGGTTGGTTGAGTATTTAATTTTTTCAACACCTTATAAGCCCCTCGAAAATCAAATTTGTGAAATTTTTTACGAATTATATTTGATTGGTAGTTTTTGAAAACTACACTAAACTTAACCCCACACACACAAAAAAATTTTTTTTTTTGAGAAGACATTAAAAATTTCTTCCATGTTCTTTGAAATTATTTTTGCTCAGGCTATTCTTTGAATGAGTATTTATTTATTTTTGTCTTAGAGCCGGTTTCCGAAATCTTCTTAAAAAATAAGTACTTATTTTGGAATTTCTCACATAAAAAAAAGAAGAAGGATTGTTCCACAAAATCCAATGAGCAGTTTATTTTACATTTTCAAACTCAAAAATAATGTAAGGAAAAATAATTTTTAATTTTTTTTGCACCGTATTAAAGATCTCATTGAGATTTATTAAACAAAATCCATATTGATAAGAAAATTATTTGCATAAGCACATAATTTTTGAGTTTGAAATTGTCTTCTCAAAAAATAAGTATTTATTCACCATTTTTTGAAACAAGCCTTATTATTACACAAAAAATAAGAATTTATTCCCGTTCTGGAAGTGGACTTTCGCATTATATTATACTTTTATTTTCAACAAATTTTTAATGCAAATAGAGTGGTAGCTTAATGGCTTGCGCCATGTACTCCCATATACTAGGTGGTGGTTTCAAACTTCATCCACCTCATCCTTAATCCCTTATGGCTCGTTTGGGAGGAGGCATATAAGGTTTTGAGAATAAGGGAGAATGGCGGATAAGAGGTAAATATGTTAGAAGGAAAATTCGTTAAGCTAGAGTAGGTGGATAAAGAAACAATGTAAGAATTTAATTAATCGCCCCTAGTAATAATGAGAATACAAAAACATGATGGCTTATTGAAAATGATCTGGTTTCTCAAGAGTAGAGTCGCATCTTTGCTATCCATCTCAATAATCAATAGCTTAGTTTTAGAGGGAGAGAGAAACAAAACAATGATAGAGAGAGAAGGCGTGAGTAATTTTGCCATCTAAGCATATACATATTGCCATCTTACAGTGTGTAAGGGGGCCACATGTGCACTTTCTGTTAGCAATTGGTTGGAAATTGACACCCGGTGTCGAATATGATAACGTCCTGTAAAATCAAGTGTTTAATTTAAATAAACACTAATTTAGGAGTTTATTAGATATTTGGATGAAATTTTGAATGCATTTATGAAAATTTTCCTTTGTTAAAAGACCATTTTCGACAAAAATATTCCTACAGGGAACGGTCTTTTGGTAATCTGGACAACTAAAAGCATTTTTGGCCTGGCAAAATTGCACAAATTCGGTTGAAACTCAAAGTGATCTATTCTAATTCTAGTATACATATATTTTTGTCAACGGAAGAAGCATATTCATGTAAACAAATCATACAGAATCTACAGATTATTACCAAAATACAGATTAGACCATACGAATTTTCCACCCGAATACAGAGATGCAGAGACACAAAACCCTAAAGAAAAGCAAAGAGACAAAGCTGATGTCTAGCGCCTAAGTAAAAACCATCAATCATTCCACACCGCTATCAACAAGAATCGACTTATGTGAAACTAGTACCACAGACACCAGAGATTTCGGGATGGCAGAGCTCCAAATGAAAGACAACATCACCGGAGTTCTAGTAGTATATAATGGGGCTACCCCTTCTGTGGTCTCCTATGTATATATATATTTTTTGAGATTGTGTATGATTTTGCCTTCCAATAATTCCTTCATCTAAATCAGTTAATGACCACTTATAAAAGAGTGCACACGGTGTACTGGCGGACACAAATCTCATATCAGCGCTCTTGTAGAATTTACTCTCTCCGTCCAAAATTTAGGCCCCGTTTCAGAACGAGAATAAGTTCTTATTTTTTGTCTAATAAGAAGAGTTGTTTCACAAAAAATTGAACAATTACTTATTTTTTGAGTAGAGAATTTCAAGCTCAAAAATCATGTGCTTACGCAAATAATTTTTCTATTAATATGGATCTTGTTTGATAGATCTCATTGAGATCTTTAATAAGGTGCAAAAAAAAATTGAAAAATTATTGCTCATTTACGTTATTTTTGAGTTTGAAAATGTAAAATAAGCTGCTTATTTGGATTTTGTGGAACAAACCTTCTTATTTTTTCTGTGAGAAGTGGCAAAATAAGTACTTATTTTTTTAGAAAATTTCTGGAACGGAGCCTAGTCTTTTTTAAAAGTTTGTCTCACTTTTCAATTAAGTATTATATTTTATATTCTGTAATGTTTCAAGTGATTTTAAATAATTTATTTAATACAACTAATTGAGATCTACCTAATATCTCTCTATTATAAAACAGAAGAGCGTGAGGACAAATTGTTGAAACGGCTTAGATTCATTTGATTCAAAGGTTGTAGTGCATGCATCCTTCCACTTCTCGATTAAGTGTCCATGGTTTTTACCTAAATCACACTACTGCCATCCCCTTCCAACAAGGATACGTAATGCCGTAGGCACGAGCTAGGACTAGTCTCTATTATAAAACAGAAGGGTGTGTGGACAAATTGTTAGAACGTCTTAGATTCATTTGATCCAAAGGTTGTGGTGCATTCTCCCACGTCCCGATTAAGTGCCCATGGTTTTCATGCCGCAGGCACGGACTAACACTAGTAATTTATATTGCACGCAAAAAAGTATTAATAATTTTTCATCCGGTTAAAATAGAGAAATGAGAACAGAAAATGGGAACGGCGAATCGGATAGAGCAAGGGGAAAAAAAAAAGAAAAAAGAAAAGGGGTACGAAGGTAGTACTCATCTATTTCGGATTTCCTATGGAGTGCCGTTTACCTGAGTCTCATCTAATTAACCGAGAGAAGATATCTGAGGATCTACCAAAGTTGTCAATTCCGTTCCGTACCGGCCGGTACGTACCGTATCGGTGCGTAAACGGAACGCAAAAAGTCATGTTTCGTTCCGGTTGAAATACCGGCCTGTTCCGGTCAATACCGGACGTACCGGACAATACCGGTCTGTTCCGGGCATTTTCCGGCGTTCCGTACCGGTCTTCCTTTTTTTTTTTTTTTTTACATTTTGTTTATATTTACACTTAAAATTTTAAAATATGGTAGATATATATTAAATATATATATAATATTAATTGCGGTAAATCCGAAACGGTACCGGGATACAGCCCGGTACCGGTACGTACCATTCCAGTAGTGAAAACGGTACGCGGACCGGTACGGTATTGACAACTTTGGGATCTACTGCACTACTTGAGAGTGGGATACAGAGAATTTTTTTCCCCTTTCTCTCTCCGAAAAAAAGAAGAAGATAGAGATGGGTGTTACTTCTATCTAGTAATTTTATCCGCATTTACCTACTCCCACCTTGTAGAGAGAGAGAGAGAGAGAGAGAGAGAGAGAGGGAGAGTGAGGAAAAAAAGGCGCGAGTTGCTGAGTATTTTGTCGCGACCATTGGATGCCGTGCAAGCCAGAAGGTAAAAATTCTTTTCGTCTTCATCTGGTGATTGATATAAAACGTAAGGTGGAATTGGATTAGGGCTTTAGTTTCTCAAAATGCTGAAGTGATAAAAGGGCCTTTGATGTGCTTCACTTTTCTTACCAAAAAAAAAAAAAAAACAACACCACTTTTGGAAAACTTAGCGTAAATTGTGTGTGTATACAATACTCTATTATGTCTGTATATGTAATTGTCAAGACTTATCATATATCACATGTGCTATCAATTCTTTGGCACTGTCGTTATCGGGTTTTGTTTTGGCTTTAATAGGGTTCTTGTGAAATTTGTGCGCAAGTTGGCCCACCTATTTGAGGTAGAAAATAAATTGTGTAGGTTTAACATACGGGGCTTTCTGCTTTCTGAGTTAGCTTGCACGCGCTCTGAACTAGTTACTATAACTCTTCTTGGCTGTTTCACACGTTTAGCATGTGAATAATGTGTCCGAGAGTTCTAGCAAGAAGAATCGAACATGAAAACTTAGAAGCAAGCGAACTCCTTTTTCCTGGGCCAATACCACCGGGCCAGCCCTTTGTGCAATTATGTATGTATATATAGTACATTCCGTTGGTACCCAAATCACCTCGTCGTCCATTCCTCACTTCCCTTCTTCTTCCTTGTAAGCCCTTCCTTATCTGTCTTCACATTTATTAATTCTGCTCTTGGACGCAGTTCAGGAATCTTAAATGCTTTTTATCAAGCTTTCTTTTCTTAGAATTCTTTAGCTTATTGCTCAAATGGGACGTGGATTAAGTCGGATTAAGAATGCTTTATGATCTGGGTTTTGTCTAGTGCTGCAGCATATTTAGCCATTTGTTTCCTTTATTTCTGCAACTGTTTCTTTCTTATACAGTTGCAGTGGTTTACTTAGGATATTATTTCTTCAATTGTGAAGCATTAGTATATTTGTCAAACAGTTCAATGATCTTCTTATGCAGTTCCTTTATTGTCCTGCCTGTTTCATTACTTTCGTTTGAGATTGATGTTCAAAGGTTTTCTGTTTTTCTCATTCAAGTGTGTTTGGAAGTTGTGCAAAAGAAATGGGAAGGATTCACCTGTTTGGTTACCAGTGGAAAGAGAGAAGAAAGAGGAAAAGTAGAGAAGGAGAAATAGTTTTTTCCCAAACTTTCTAACCCATTTTCCTCGAAACATTTTCCCTTCCTTTCTATTCCTTTTCACAACTTCCAAACAGACCTTCAAAATTGATGTTATTGCAACTTTGTTGTAGTTCTGTGATTTTTTTATCCCATGGATCCATTTGCACTTCCTTTCTGATATTTTCATATCAAATTGCATGATAGAGCCATTAACAAGAACATAAATTGCTGCTATTGTGTTTATGTTCTAGTTCTTTAAACTTACTCTGGAACCTCCTCCTCCTCCTTCTTCTTCTTCTTCTTGTGTTTTTCTGATTTCATATGAAGTATAGCTCTTTATCTTCTTCCTGTTGTGTTTTTCCGATTTCATATGAAGCATGGCTCTCTATGGGGCTGATAATGATAGAGGGGAGTTGAGGATTCATGACAGTATAGATGAGCTTAGCACAGATTTGGCCGACTATATAGCGGAATTATCAGATGCGTCGGTGAAAGAGAGGGGTGTTTTTACCATTGCTTTATCAGGCGGTTCTCTCATTGGCTTGATGGGGTACATTTCTAACTTTCCTAATGCATTTCTGTTTTTCCTTGACCAAATCAAACCAGTCCTAAAGTCCCAATCAATTGGAGTAGGTTACCCGAATCCATTATCTTCTTTGCTGTGGTTTAATGAATTCTCCCATTTGGTTTGTCTGTTTGAGTGAAAGCAGAAGACTTTGTGAAGCTCCTTATAAGAAGACTGTTGACTGGGGCAAGTGGCACATCTTTTGGGCCGATGAGCGCGTTGTAGCGAAAAGTCATGCCGAGAGCAACTACAAGCTTGCCAAAGATGGCCTTCTATCAAAGGTATTTTCTAGTAACCAATATATCCTTATATGCAAAATTTCATGTTCTTGATCACTCAGTGAGCAATCCTAGGGGGACTTATCTGTTAAAACATGGGACTTCGGATGGAACCTAATGAAAGCCATTCGTGAAGAGTTTAATTTGATTCAATTTTTTTGTTTTGCTTATTTTTATATATAATTTCCAGTGTTTTCTTGAGAGAGTTGGAACAAAAGTGCTTTAGAACAAAGTTGCCGATGAGTTCCTCAATTTTATCTTCCTTCATTTGCTAGCAAAATATTTTGTGCCTTGTGTGATTTGGAACCTTGTTGTTGGGAATTTGGAGCAATTTATTAGCTCTATGTCCTTCCGATACCTTAAATTTCAAGTACCAGAATGCGGAAAGATTTCTATGTATTTTGTGGACTTACGACACTTGTTATTAGTTTCATCATACTAACTCAATTTTTTTTTGATGATAATGCTAATTTTTCTAAAGTCAATATTGGCAATACAGCCTATTTGGATGCATACTTGATCCCAGTGTCTAATAGCAGTTTGTTGGAAATTTTCTCTTAAATCACCTGGCAATCGATTACAGCTTTGGCCTTAGGGTGATATTTATTCCCTTCATTATGTCCCCTTCCTGTTGGTAAACAAGTGATTCCTCCTCCACAAACTCACCAAACATGTTTTCTTGTTTTTCGTTTTATTATGGTTGAAAATAACATGTGAATACCATATATGTTATTTGCTTTGTTGCACAAAAAAATGGTGATTGTTTGTTTTTTGGCTAGAAAACATGTTTCTTGTTTTTTTAGCAGAAAACGGCAACATTGGCAATGTTACCGAATGCATCACGTTCGCCTTCTGTTTCTTTAACAATTTCTGGCCACTGCTTCCCACATAGGTAACTTATCTTTGTATACTGCTTTCCCTTATGATTTTCGTTTGTTTTGATGGTTGTTGCTTGCCAGTTCTTACTTAAGAACAATTTACGATATCTAAAAAGGGCCAAAGTTTTTCATGGGAAAAGATGAGATGGAAAAGTAGTGGAATATTTCTAGAAGAACTTGGAGGAATTGTAGTATAGAGATCAAAGACGCTAAATAAAAATCTTATCTTGAAATGAATCCCGTGCTATGGAAATTAGGGAGACCTAATCTTGTATTTGCTAATTTGTGTTTGAATTGCTTCTTTTTGATGGAAAGATTACTTTTTACCAGAGAAGAATGACATTGGTCAAATTATTTTTGTCACTGAATTCCTTACTCTAGTCTGCATGTCTCATCGGTACGACACAATTGTTGTTGACCTTCAGATATTTTAGGTTCAACTGATAGTGTCCATCTAACCCTATGAAATACTATTGCCCCAATGCCCTTTTACTAATCCCAGTGGAAACACCTCTAAAATCAGTGTTCGAAAAAAAGAAAAAGTCTTGCTGACATCCATGTTTCATGTACATTTCCATGCTATGAATCTGGCTGTTTGTTGAAAGATATCCGAATCTATGTTTGTGGTTAGGTCATCATGCGAAATGCTTTTGCTTATGGGTGAAGTTTTTCTCTGAACATGACAAATTCCATTCGAAGGCCCAAGACATTACAAGCGATTTCATCGCATACTACAGGAATAAACCGAAACCACCAATTAATCACCTAGGATTACAGGTTCTCTGTTTCTATAATTGATTAAGCGTTGGATGAAGCATGGAATTGAGAAAATCTTGACCTCCATTACGCTCTGCATGTCTGGTCTTCCAAAATTTTCATATTTATTAGTCACTTGTCAAAAGGAAAAAAAAAAATAGTGAATATCCTATTTTATTGATTGCTTGTGTTCCCTCCACTTGTGATTGAATTATTGATAGGAATAAGATGTCCCAGTTTTAGCCATCTCTCATTCCACAGCTTTGAACAGTACATTCATTATCTTTGTATCAATGTGCTCATAGAGCTATGCAATCAGGTTCCCATCATTCCGAACCATATCCACTCCATCAACGACTCAGCATCAGCAGAGCAAGCTGCCGAGGACTACGAATTCGTCATCAGGCAGCTCGTCAGAACCCGTGTGATCAGCGTGTCACAGATCAATGACTGCCCGAAATTCGACCTCATAATCCTTGGAATGGGTCCCGATGGACACGTTGCTTCGTTGTTCCCCAACCACTCTGCTCTCAACAAGAACGACGAGTGGGTGACTTTCATCACCGACTCGCCCAAGCCCCCGCCCGAGCGAATCACTTTCACCATGCCTGTCCTCAACTCGGCGTCCAACGTGGCTGTGGTCGTGACTGGAATTGGAAAATCAGAGGCTGTACACTTGGCGATCGATAATGTGGGGCCTAACTGCCCGCTGTTGCCAGCGAGGATGGTTCGGCCGAGTAATGGGAAGTTGGTGTGGTTTTTGGACAAGTCAGCTGCTTCAGAACTGGACAATTTTTCTCAGTTTTCTCAATCCTAGTGTATGTTCGTACTTGGTTCTTTTTCCTTTTTCTGGGTTTCTTATGTAGGTTTTGGTTGGTTGTCCTTGTTTTATCTTGTTGTGTTGGGGTAGGGGGAAAGTGTGGCTATACCTTTGTCTTGTTTTGTTAGAAGAGGTTGATAAGTTAGGGCTTATCTTGGGATCCGCCTCTGTTTTTAGTTTTATGACTGGTCAAATCAATCTGTGGAATGCAAAGAATGTGGGGTTTAAAAGTAGGGTTTTTTTTTTTTTTTTTGTCCATATTGTAAAATTCAGTTTCAGGAATTTTTTTTTAATTTTTTTACCGGCCACAGAAAATGCAGATATTATATATAAGAAAACAGTACAATAAAAGGGACACTACCGGTCCGAAAATACAGAAACAACAATTAAAAACAATAAATAAAAACAACAAAACCAAGAAAGAAAAGCCGCCTGAAACCGCGATGTCGGATCCGGATCCGTCGAACACACTCGTGACGAGGGGTTGAAGTTGAGCGGTCAGTTATGAACACAAGCAGACCCTCCTAGATGATCCGCTGCACCAACTCAAACTTGTCCCGATGCAGACTGAAGGCAGAAGTTGTCGCAAACGCCGTCTTTGTCACCGGTATACTGGTTCCAAGAAACCAGAACCAGAACTATAGATCTGGCTCCTGAGTTCAAAAATGATGGAGAGAGTAGGAGGTCTCAGCTCCTTAAGGAGAAAGTCTCATCCACCTCACAATCATAAGCGTAGAAAGAAAATAGGAAGAGATGAGAAGTCTGGAGACGAGGGATTGAGAGGAGAAGAGGAAGGAAGTGGAGGAAAATAGGGAAAAATGTTAATCAAAATGTTGTCTTATGTTGTGGCAATTTTTCTTGTCTTATGTTGTGGCATGTTGCTCAGTTTTCAGGTGTTAATTAATCAAAATGTTCCTTGTGTACCTACAGCAGAAGTCAAATTCAAGATAAAATCAGGACTTGTTTCACACATGCATGGCTGGCACCAACTTTTGAGAGGTTTGAATAACTAAACTCACATAATGGCTAATGCACATGTGTAAGAAAGAGTGTAAAACATGAAAGCGTTTTTCAAAAATATTTCAAACTATTGAATTAGTGAGGGCAATGATTGACAAATTGTCAATCATGACAATGAGAGTGAAGGATGGATTTTAGTTGAAGATTATCTCAGGTTATAACTATATCAATCCACCTTACTGAATTTTCGTTTGACCAAAAACAGAAAAATCCACCTTACTACTATTTGGATTTTTTTTTTTAATGAAGGTGGTACAACCATTCTGATTTAGAACATTCAAATTAAGTAGTTTTTTGTTGCAATTCAAGTAAATAAATTTTCATCAGGACTATATGCCCGGTGGTCAGACATAATGTGGGTAAAGAATTATTAGGAGAAATAATTTTAGCGCTCCTCTTTTATTCAATTGTAGTTTTTGTGGTCCTTATTTATATATATAAACTTACAATTTACCCTCATATTTTCTTTTTTAACACATGAGAAGAGTAATCCTATGTTTTTACCTGTCTAAAAAAAATGAGCTAATTTAAATAAAAAAGGGAGCGTCAAAATCGATTCCCGTTAAAAAGTGCGTCAAAAGTACATATGCATTGCATGTAAAAGTGTCTTTAATGATTTTGGAGACAATAAATGATTGAATATAAGGTAATATGTTTGTACAAAAAATACTAACTCCACAAACATAAGAAATGATAATCCAACAAAAGAAAGAAACAACCACTTTGGTTTTGGCCCCAATCGTCGAACCAATAATTGTATGCTTATGTCAACATTTGCTCCGTTTCAAAGACAAGCCAAGATTAAGATTGACATTACTCCACCAACATTAAACTTTGACATCACCTCACCAAAAAATATAAAATAATAATAATAATAATGGAGTACAAAGTTGAGCTGTTTCACCTACTCAACTTATCTAGACCAAGGAGGGCTTGCTTCGTGTTCAAATTTGGCCTCTCAACTTCGGCCTCTCCAACCCCTCCTCATGAGTATGTTCGACGGGTTCGGATCCGACGTCGTGGTTTCATTCGGATTTTTTTCCTTTTTTTTTTCCTGGTGTTTTTTTGTTTTGTTTTGTTTTGTTTTTTCCTTGTATTTCCGGACCAGTAGTGTCCGTTTTTGTTTTGTTTAATATAATATCTGCATTTTCTGGTTGGTCGAAAAGTTATCTGGACCATGGATAACTTTTACAGGCTTGGGTTTCCCATCTCCACGAGGAAAGTTTTTTTTTTCCTTTTATAACTCAGGTTTGGACGGGCTTACGCACCCCGATCATGAGGGTCCCAATTAAAACTAGAACAAAGTTCTGTTTGGATTAGCTCTAAAAGAGTTGATAGCACGTGGAAGGTTTCGAACCTGAGATCTTAGGAGGGAACAAACCCCTAACACCTTGTTCATATTAGGATTCCGGATTTTGAATTTTCTCTCAGCGCACGGTCTTGAATGAATTTTCTCTCAATTGGAGAACGTATTACTCTTATTTCTCTTTCTACTCATTAAGTCTCAAGTCTTAATCACTAGGTCAAACCATTGGCTATATCTCTCTGAGGAAAGTTATTGTTAACAAGTGCATTAAGTGGGATAAACACACAGATTAATTGTTTAATTTGTACTCCTACTCTCCTAGTATTATCTGAACAGCTGTCTCCTCTCAATTGAGTAGTTAGAGCCGTTTGGACAAAATTATTTCAACTGTCTTTTTAATCTTTTCTAGGCACTGTTTGAAGAAGTTTTTATTTCCAGTTTTTTGTTTTTTTTTTCCGATATTTTTTGAAATACACACCATAAACATATAAACATATTTGTGTTACTGTTTTGTTTATAAAACACATAATCAATTCCACTAGTTTACTTCTATTCTAAAAACACAAAAAATGCGTTTCCATTTGTTTTGAAAACACTTTCAGCAGTCCAAAAAATAAATAAACAAAAACTATTATGGCCACCAAATATGTTTTTTGTTTTTCATAAACGAAAAACAAAAAACTGGCAAACTTTACCAAACCGAGTCCTATATTTTGGTTACATTCCAGACAAATTAGATATTCGTCCTGTCGAACTGAATTGAAAAAATAAAAATTACAACCAAATATAAATGGTTCTATATAGAGACTAAGAAAAAGTAAACAAATCGAGGCTTTTTGTACTTTTTTCAACTTCGGTAGATACTTTTGCAATCTTTTTATTCCTCTCGTTTGAATCAAATGATCGATCTAAAAAATTTGACGAGATGTTGAAAAAATTCAGTAAACGCCAAAAACACTATAACTGTCTTAAAGAAGGATTTTACCCAATCCACCTTTCGTTCTACAGGGCCGGAGGGGAAAAAATGCCGATGTTGTGCCCAACCAATAGGATGCAGAAATTTAAAAAATTAAATTAAATTAAATAGTGGCTTTTTTTTTTTTCTCGATATCTATCGGTACAAAAAATAATCCCAAGAAAGCCTTCTGTAAATTCCAACGTATACTAGTGAGGCAGCCTGCGGGCAAGGGGCCGCGGTTATAGCAATTGGCTCAATGCATGAAGTTTGTATCGTAAATGAAAACGAGGGCGTAAGGGAAGTGAAGCATTGTGTCGACTGTCTGTCGGGATACAATTTGTAATTCGACAGGTGAATTCGTTCCCAGGCCTTGTACACACCGCCTGGAACCCTGGAGTACCGAATACAGTTAATCACCGTTCATCGTTTAGTAACAAACCATGCACCTAAGCTTATTACCCTAGGAATCAAACACGGGTTCTTCCTAGCGTAAGCTTCTCGTCTCTTCGTGTTTCTTTCGTACTTCTTTGCTCCTCCTCCTCCTCCTCCTAGCATAAGCTTCTCGCCTCTTCGAGTTTCTTTCATTTTTGTCTACTTCTTTGCAATTTTGTGGCCTGCAATGTATTTATAAGCAGAATTAGATCAAAAGAACTTCCAACATTTTCTTAGTCCGTAAAATCAAGCCGCAATGTGAATGAAGCTAGATTTGTGATGAAGCTGTTTGTTTTTCTGTACATAGACATCAGTCTGGCCAATCTATTATCCCTTTTTCATTTTGGCAATTTGCTCAAATTGTTGTGCTTGTTGGCAGCAAATCTTTGCCAATAATTCGACACATCTAATAAAAGATTGTAAACGAAATTCTAAATGAGGCATCGCAAAATCTATATCCTATGTATTGTACATAAGTAAACATACACTCGCTTGCATTAGGGAATTACTCACCGCTATCAAGTCGCGCGTGTCACCTTCTCTAAGATGTTTAAGTTCGGCAGCTATTTCCGCATCGGTCCAAGACTGAAAACATTATTCATTAAGAATCTAATTAGGTGGAATGAAGAACAACCAAAATAACTGGAGAGCAACTCCACTGCTCAACTCAAATACATAAAATGTAATCCACATAAATGAACCCTAAAAAGGACTAACCAAACAAATTGTGCTTGAAAACAGCAGAGAAGAACATCAAAAGGAACATGATTCAGAGAAACGAGATGCTCACTCACAAGGACTCCCATACAGACCGATCGTAAATGCCTCTCTCGATTTGGGGAAAATCTGGGTAATTATTCCGTGACGAACAATCTCAGTAAATCTTGACTATCAACGGATTTTTTTTTTCAAAAATAGACAAAAATGTTTACGGAGAAAAACAGAACATAGACTTTGTCGAGTTTTGACGCCATCATCAAGTCCTAATTTTCCGATGCTGCAGCAAATGCACCCGTTAGTTACCCATGTTAAAAACCCGACAAAACACTCATATATAAAGACCTGACCAGTAGCTAACTGTGTCAAAAACCATCTTTCACGAATAACAGTAAAAAACACTTGATCTAAACAGAGAATTCTTCTACTATATTACTCAATTTATCATACAAACACTTATGCAGAACGCTCTTAACTCGATTCCATCAAGAATAGTTGCAAACCGAGAGACCCAACCATTATTCAATGCTCTATCCGCAGACTTTTACCCAAAAAGACCCCTAAAACTTCAAGTACGCAAAGCAATCAATATGGAAGTAACTTGAAACCGATTCAAATTGGAGTTGGTTGGGACCCACCAAAGCTCCTTCTATCTAATTTGGAAGTGATGGTGGGGAGAAAGTTTTGGTTACTTGTGACTGAGGGGGAGATGTGTAACACGGAGAGTAGTCGGGGTTAGGGTTTTCCCAACAGGAGAGGGCGAAGAGAGAGTGGAAGGGCTAAAACTGTGGAAGGTTAGAAACTTAGAAAGGAGGATCCGATTTTGGTGGTGAGACCACGTCAACCATAGCAAATTAGCAATTGATGAATAACAAAGGATAGGAAGGTAATTCTACGATGGACGAAAATCTGAACAGTAACCTGGACGAAAGTTTCGAACAGTTAACCTCACAACTGCCTCTTTATGTATAGTCTTACCTGTCCATATCTAGCAAACACCCAAGTTTTCTGCATTGCTGGGGATGAAAAGATTCTGGTATGTGAAAATGTGCACTACAGAACAAGGAACTATTTCTTAATTCTAACTACCTGAGTCGAGAATGATTGCAGTTCAGAGGCGTAACGCCTTATATAGACCACTGGCCAGTAACTTGTTGGAGCCTAACTTTACAGTAAAAAATACTTAAGCCTAAGTTAATAGTAGTAACTGACGTGGTTTCTCATATACCCAAGTTCACCCATGTAGACTTCTAATAAGGGACGGGTGCTACAAGCTCCCCACCACAACTTTATTTGAGTCTTTTCCCGAGTGGCAGAGTCACTACAGCTTAACCTGGTCTTTTCCCTTGTCTTTACATCAGACTTGCAGTCGCGGCAAGGCCTTTCTCAAGCCCACACAGTCGTCTACACAGATTGATCTGATACTACCTATAGTAGTCCAATCTCCGAAGGTTCTGCTCAAATGAGCATAGGCCCAATCCATTGGGGAGCATCCACCGGGTCCATACCACATCACTCGGATAAAGGCGGGGAGATTGTGACACTTGTTCCAGGTTGAAAGCCTACATAGGGCGTTACATGTTGCAAAAGTGGTGTTTTTCAAGTTACACAAATAACATGACACAAAGCCAGTTTACTTTACAAAGGCATAAAACACATTAAATTCGCCAAGTTTGATCAACTCACAGGTTCGAGTTTGCGAAGAATCATCTCTTCCGTCGAGTCTAACCAATTTGGATCAGGCACGAGTGTGCGGTATTCCTCCTCAGTAATCGACCGTATACCGTAAGCATCGGGCTTGACTTCCATACCTTCTTTGGGAGGGTATCCCACATTCCGAGTCTGCAGCCATTGTTCCACCACTCCACAGTTAACAGCATACTTGATAGTCTCTCCCAAGTATCCTTCGTCGGTGATGAGATGTGGCTGATTGGTCAACATTTTCATTAGACCTGCACAGATGCGGCAATGCAAAATTAGCACACGGAATCAAATTCCAGAGTTGAGAGAAAATATTTGCGCAAACTAGAATATTAATAGGAAGGACGAGTTCATATGAACATATCTAAGTCCATGAATGTATGCGATGATCAAAAAAGTCCATGAATGTACACATTTTCCTTAGTCGAGTGAATGCTGCTAGAGTAATTACGATAACAACCAAAATTTCATTAGCTTAGACATGTATCTTTGACTGTACTCTTCATAACACCTATACGTTGTCACCGATCAAAATTCAATGCACAAGGTAAAAGGATTCACTATATTACTCGCAAACTTCTAAAATACAAAAACCATTACTAAATACTTGAACAAACATCCTCCACAATGATAAACTTTGCTCATAGTGGAGTATCAAATGTTTCACTCTCCAAGACTATAATGGAAGCTTGAATCGGAAAATATTTCATGGAAGTAGGGTCAGGTGGAAATGTATTTACCCAGCAGGGAAGAATCTTGTTCAACCAACCTATTTTTTTGCCCAGTTAGAAAATCCAATACAAGGGGTAACCATTAAGAGCAAAATAAAATCACTCAAATCACTACAGGGTGGCAATCTCGATTAATTGGGCATTAATACATTTTGGATTGAATTGGAAGTATTAGATAAATTCCCATGAATAAGTTCTTTTTCAAATGTATCTTTCTGCATGTCTGTTGTTGCATAAGATCCTTTTGAGCATAACCCTTACTATTTTTCCTCTAAGGTTAGCAGTAAATACTATAGCTAGGAAGCACTTTTTTCCATAAGGAGGCCTGATTTTTCCTCATATCTTCCTTGGAAACCCACAAAACAATGTGAGTAGCATATCACTTTTATTAGGCACCTCTCTTATTAATAAAGTTTTAACGAGGCTTGAGAAGTAGTTTATTCATTGATAAGTAGGTAATAGGATATTCTATTACTGCACATAATTTTTTGAACTGCCACTACTGCACTGCACATATTCAGTCAACCAGAAGTGAGAAAAGGTAGAAAAGAACATCTGGTCTTTCCGAAAGTAGAAATACATGAATGGACATGCAGGTAAACAGATCATACAGAACTTAAACGTAAAAGTATAAAATTGACTCAAATTCTACAGCCATTGGTTGCACCGATTAAGACAGTATGCTAATGGAAATCCTCTTGATGACCGACTATGTGTAACTCGGAAAAGCTGCATAAAGGCAAATCACCTGTGCTGAATTAAATCAATGATGAGCTGCGAATAGAACGATACAAACCATTTGGAGCTGTTGATTCCAAATAAGTTTTTACCCCCAACGCAAACTAATAGGTGTATATGCATTGGCTTCCCCGCAGTTTTAGAGCTTAAGGGACTCCGTTATAGGGGTGATCAATGACCTCACAAGAAGTCGGCTCTCCAGTGATTAAAGGAACAAAGCAAACATAAATAAGATTCTAAAAAATTACCTGCAACAATGCCATCTCCAGCAGCCGCCATATTGTGAGTGAAAGGGGAAATAGGTGGTTCCTCCCATCCGACAATTGCTCCGTTGTGCTCCTTGGTGTAGTAGTGTATCTTAGAAGTCCCATTTGTCACAAACAAAACCTTCAGATTTTCATGCCAAAGTTGATCAAATACTTCTGGGCTATAATGCACAAACTTAGACTTGTCATTATTTCTAGTGTCAAAATCCTCAGAGGGCTTGATTCCACATAGAAACTCTAGTTCTTGCTTCGTAACCTCGATGACATCTGCAAGATTCCATGCTTGCTGTATGAACATTTTGGTTTCTTCACAAGACCGCCACAAGGGCAATGGAAGGTTAAGATCGTAAAATATGACCCCTCCTAATTTCTTTGCAATACTGATGGCTTGCACCGTGGTTGATCTCATGTTCCGGTCAAGCAGGGAGAATGTGTTGAAGTAAAACATCCCTGCCTGCATTAGACATTGATCAAATTCAGAAATGATCAAATTCAGAAATCGATAGTATTAGTCAAATATTAAATAGCTAACACAGACATCTTGAGAAAGTCACCACCATTAATGCCAAAAATTAAAATTACAAAGTCCAGTATCCATAGCATAGTTCCTCTCAAATCATTAACATCAATGTTCAACAATGAGAGAAAGTGAACATTAATGTTCTCACTTCTCATAGTTGAATCTTTCTTGAAGCTTATAATCATATGCAGGAGGAAGCTAAGAATCTACATTGTAACCAATCAACAATTGCAAGGAAAGTACAGGAGGTGCTGTTAAACTAACCAAGAATCTACATTGTGACCGACGAACAAATACGTGGAAAACACAGGAGGTGCTGTCATACTAGTGTGGCCGAATCAAAATGTCTCATGTTGTTGACAGTGGCTAACATCAACAATGGCAATAGAGATTAAACAAGCAAAGAGTAAACTATCACAGTTCAAAAACCAACTTTGGAAAAGAACCCAAAGAAACAAGAATCTCTACCCATAATAATGGAGAACATCTTACCTCCCTCAACACGTCAATATTTATCTCAGACCTTGATAAAGAATCCTCCGCACAAGGTTTGACGCAAGTCGTTTTTAAGCCACCTCTCTTGCCAATTTTCATCCGTGATGCTGCTGTAACTCTTTTGCTGTCAATGCAAATGGATCGGGTTTGAACGTTGTGGACGTTCAAGTAATTTACGAAGGACTGACCATAGTCATCGTCCCCAATTTTTCCCATGAAGGCAACTTTACCCCCCAACCGCGCAAGAGCCACAGCAACATCACTTGCACATCCCCCAGGCGCCCGTACAAAATTTTCAGGGATCCATAAAGCATCTTTTAACCTTTCCTGGATTTCATAGTCTACAAGTCTATTGGCTTTCCTTCCTGAGGGCACAAAGAGATGTTGAGTAGCACCGAAGCAACAGACTAGAGGAGAACATCCACCCTTAATGTCATGTTCCCCATCTTTCTGAAGTACTAAGTCTTCAAACTGTTCATCCTCTATATTTACAACCCATGAATCCCTCTCCCTATCACCAAGTTCTATATCACTACTTTCGTCTTCTGTATCATCAATTTGTTTCTTGGTCCTCCTTGCCCTTGTTGCCATTTCTACAACTTCTTTCTTCACATTCCCGCTTGAAGTAGATTCAGCTGTGAGTCAAGAAGTAGCAAAGAATTTACAAGGTGCCTAACACAAGGAATGAGCATTGAACACACTTTATGCATGGCAAGGCAAAATCCCAAACTTCATAGAATTGTACCTTTACTTCGAGTTTTTCTTCGCGTTTTCTTGAAATCCTCTCCTGAATCTGCAGGATTATTGACTTCCTCATCTATGACATCATTATCCACTGCTGACACATCTTCATCCTTTGGACTATCAGCTATTACCTTCTTCCTAGTTCTAGCAGGTGCGCGTTTAGATGTTCTAGATGTCTTCTTTTCCATGACAATTCCTTCTTCGTTTGATCCCTCATGCGCTAAACGGTCTGCAACTTTTTTCCTAGAAACTGCCACAACACAGCATCTATTCCGCCGTATGGGATCCTGATGTTTCTCTACATTTGTCGATGGGGAAAATAACCAATTTGAGTGCCACCTGCTAATTGGAACAAGAAAAGGGGGTCGTTAACAGCAGGGTTTTTAATTCTTACCCTAAGGCTGTGTTTGGATCAAGGATTTGTGGAGGTTTTTATGGCTGCAAGGGAAATATGAATTGATAATGCTAAATTCATTCTTTCACTTACCTATGGTTCAAGTCTCCAACTCAAAACTACATCTCAATGAGTAAAATAGACTGTCTAGGCCCATTTAACAGTTTTGGAGCTCTGAAACTCCCCTGCACTTGTGACCACCAACTCACGCGTGGAGAGATAAACAAAGAATTTAGATCCTATGGACTGCGACGAAACAAAATGCACCTAGGGTACAAACAAAAGGCAGAATAAATATAAAGAGTCTTGTCGAAAAACCTCGTAAAGCCTATCTTTGATACCGTGTGAAAACATCCAACCCAATTCTAATCCACATGAGTAGAGAGGCCTCTCATACTGTTTTGGAGGTAACAATTACTAGGAAATCTTGACTTTTGTCAAAAAAAAAAAAAAAAATCTTCGCAATTAGGAAGAACTCATTGATACCTAGTAGGCTAGTACCTTGCAAAAAAAAAGTTCAAATATTTTTTTTTGGAAAAGCATTCTTTTGATTTCTTGTTTTGGGTACCAGACAATCTTCTTAGGACGTGAGTAGAAAATCCTGTGGGAAAAGCTCTAACACCATTGTTTTCTTTTCCCTTTACAAGTTTCTCTTCGAACCCATCATCCAACTGAGGCCCGTTGGATTGTGAGAAAGGGTCTAATAAGTAAGGAGAGCCATTCAAAGAGAATCTCATTCTTCTTATCAATTCCCTGAGTCCAAAGTTGCTGTAAAGTTCATTGAATCACCAGCCACGCAAACCCAGTAAAGGTTCAACATTTACGATGCCTGATTCCACATTCTGACTAGCTCAGGCTGTTTCCCTACCCTTAATTCTCAAACAATTTAGCTGTCTTATACACACTGACACACACATGGTAATACATTTGGGGAGAGAGAGAGAGAGAGAGAGAGAGAGAGAGAGAGAGAGAGAGAATTATGTGTGTGTTGATAAAGCTCAGAGTGAGAAGATATGGAAATTGGAGCTCATATCTCTGCTATTGATAAAGCTGTGCATATACAGAGTGTGTTGTGCATAGGAATATATGTGTCACATATATAGCACTAAAGATAAGTGGGGGAAGAGAAGGGACCTGGGCAGTGAGAGGAACTGCGAGAAAGAGAGAGATGCCATGGGAGAGAGCTCCAAGATTGGGTTTTTGTCTAAACCCAGCAAGGGTTTTAGCAGAGCAACTCTAGTGAGAGCACTCAGAGGGGCGAGGAGAGAGAAAAACCCATTTGGGGAAGCAAAATTGATTACAAATTTGCAGTTTGCAAAGTTTTCCCTTGTGGGAAAAATCCTCTTCACCCCTTGTGGTTTGCTATATTTTCGGCTTACTCCCAATACTTGGAAATAAACACATAATAAAAGTGTTTTTTTTTTAATTATAGTTGTAAGGCTAATAACTACCCATGTTTTGGAAAGAAAAAATTAACTGCTAATTGTTTCATGTGAATTACATTTGGAAAATATATTTTCTTCTATTTTTAATATAATGTGGAGTAGCTAATGTACTTATTAATAAAAAAAAGAAGAAATAGTAATTAGATGCAGTACTGCACACTCAATGCAAAATTGTGACTTTGAGCTCTCCTCCATTCTTCTACCCAGAGGCGGACCAAGGGGTGTAAGCAGGGCCTAGGCTCCCGCAACACCTCCCAATTATTTTATTATCTTTTAGATTTTGTTTTTAAGATTATAAAGATAGAGCCCCTCAAAATTGTTAATTATAATATTTTATTATCGATTATGGTTTAAACCGATCGATATATGTTCTTTTATACGTTTAATTATGGTTTAACCCAAAATTTTAAGTAATAACATATTTACCTCAAAAAATTAAAAAATATTACAGATGCACACCCGTCGTGTCCCCATACGTGTCCCACACAGTGTCACCCCGTGTCCCCCTCAAAAATTTAAATTAAATTATTGGACACGCCATGTGGTGTGTCGAACACGTTTCTAGCCTTGTCCCCCTTGTGTCCTCGTGTTCTGATACGACGACCTAGAGGAGTGTCGGTGCATCATAGTAATTGGCATGGGTTGACACAAATGAGCTCACCTCTCTACAGAGCTTGAGTGCTTGACACACGCGCGCACACACATTATCTTTGACCACATGCACGCCATTTTTAGTTCCAGTCACTCATGTTCGATCAACTTACTACCTTAGAAATGTATCGGTACTGTTGATGCTTCGGTATCGACCAATATGGAAAAATATCAGTTTCAGGAGGCGGTACGACGAAATTCCTATACATATCAACTATTGCGTTAGTAAATTGTTGCTAAATCTTTATCTTCTGATTCTTATTAGCAGAGCTCATGTGTCTGGAAGGTGTTTCGATGGCGCAAACCGCAACGGCTCACTCACGTGAATGTCATTAGAGTAAAATCTCTTAAATTTCGTTTCAACGATTTGTTCCCAAACTCATATCAAATAGAGTTTTACTCGAAATTTTGAAGGTCATTTTCTTGTCTTAAATCTACGACTATGCCATTAGAGTAGTAATCCATACCTTTTCCACAAATTTGAGTGAGGGCCGAAGATGGTATTAGTTTCTGTGGTATGGAGTAAATTGGAAAATCAGTGATGAATTTGGCCCGAATTAGCAATGTGCTGTGTACTGCACCTTTAACATAGTATAGGAAACTATGCTAAATTTGTCGTCGTAAATAGTACTAGCGGTGTTAAAAACTGCCGGACCCCTACTGATCGAAAAACCTGATCGGTTTTTTTGGTTTTCGGTTGGTTTTTAGCCAGTTTTGGTTCTGGATCAAGAAAAAAGTTAATTTTCGGTTCAGTTTCTTGTGGCTGGAATTTAAGTGAATCGAACAGAACTTAATCGAAATGAAATGGACCGACTAGGACCAAACTCAACCCGAGCCAACCGACTATATAAATTGAGGGGTTTTGGCCATTTGGCCCAATGTCAAGTTTTGAAATTTTTTTTGAAAAATAGTAGGGATAATAAGTGGGGAGAGATAGAGAGAGAAATGTTGAAAGTAGGGAAAATCTAGGAGAAATTTTTTGAAAAATTCTTTTTAAGTTGCAAAGAGAACAAAGCAAAATTCCTGACTGTACCTGTTGGGAAATCGGAGCCTCGCGCTCAGACTCACAACGAACAAAAACACACACAGGATCTTGGGATACTATCGTCACAGAAAACAAACCAGAGAAAAGGAAGAGAAAGAGGAATAGAAAAACAGAACACACAGATATACGAGGTTCGGCAACTTGCCTACGTCCCCGGGAGCCACACCAGTCCACTATGAACGAAAGAAAACGAAAGATTACAAGTCTTCTCCTTCCTCTCTGAGAAAAGTTTTCTCTTGCACTCTCTCTCTCATTAGAACCTCTCTAGAAATTTTCTCTCTGTACAGCCTCTCTAGCAAACTGCTCTGCTCAAAAAATAATGAATACAACAACTTATATTTATAGGCAAACCCTAAGTGATAGATGGACCCGTCCAACCAACTTGGGCCGCGGCCCACGGCCCATCTCGGCCGCGAGCCTGTCTGTCGCGCGCTACCTGCCGCGTGTTTGCCTATCGCGGAACTCTCCACGCTGGTCACGGACCTTTGTTGCTGAAAGTTGTCTGCATCCCTAACAATCTCCCACTTGAAGATAACTGAAGCAAACCAATATCAACAACCTCAATCAATAGCGGACGTAGTGAACTTCACCCCTGCTGGTGCCACTCCGGCCCTCCAACTCCTCACGCGCGAAGGCCAACTGAAGTTGAGCACAACTTCAGTTTCTCGATGGTGACCGACTTTGTCGACATATCTGCCGGATTTTGGCTCCCCTAAATCTTCTTCAGTAACAGTTCCCCTTCTTCCAAAAGCGAGAGAATGAAATGGTACCTCAAATCGATATGCTTCGTTCTAGCATGAAACACTGGATTTTTCGCAAGGTGTATAGCACTCTGGCTGTCACTGAAAAGAACACTGTTCTCCTGCTTCAAACCCAACTCACCCAGAAAAGCCTTCAACCAAATCACCTCCTTAGCAGCCTCCGTGACTGCTACATACTCAGCTTCTGTCGTGGACAAAGTTACCAACTTCTGCAGACGCGAGACCCAACTCACCGCTGTTGATCCCAAAGTGTAGACATATCCTGTGGTGCTTCGCCTTGTATCGTGATCACCCGCGAAATCTGCATCCACATATCCTCTCACCACCAAATCTGCTCTCCCAAAACACAATGGTACATCCGCGGTCCCGCGGAGATACTGCTTCGCTTTACTTCCGTGTAGAAGAATATTACCCCAAGCGTAGGGCTTAATACATCATTTGAAGCATAATAATCCGGAAGACCGGGATCGTACCCAAGGGAAAACTAGTACGGCTTGGTTGGATTTGTAGAGTAAGCAAGGATTTTCGGCTATTAGGTAGCCAACCGAGTTTTACTTTGAACGGTAGAATTAAAAGGCTAAATTGAGAAAGAATTAACTAGAAAAAGATAGGTAAGGTCTAGGAATCCTAGCATTCATGACTCGGGCTAAATCGCACTTCTCACCAATTCACGCGATTTAAAGTACACAATTATAGGTACCTAAACCGGGAAATAGGGATGGTTTGAAAATCAAGCTAGCTCTAGAACTCATTTGGTAAACACCTCGAGCGACAGAGCTCTAAGCATCACGTGTGGTGAGTAGTCGATGCTCCCACCTACACGTGATCAAAGAGGTTAACACCTCGGTAATTTACCAAACAAATCCGAACCCCACATCAATTTTCAAATCCAAAGATTAAAACTTTATTGGTGAAAAATGCAATTTTTACTCAAGTCATGGGATGCTAATCATCCCATGACCTAACCCTTGAAACTACTCACACATATCTAGAGAGATAAGAGCAAGCAAAAATCTACTTAACATAATTGAAATGCAAGACTAGAAGAAAATTAGCTTAAACAATAGATCGGGAGATAAGAAACAACTTTAATTAAAGCAAGTGTAGCAAAAGACAACTAATAAAGGCTGGAAATTAAGAATTAAGTGCTGAAAATGAAGAACAAGGCAAGAACAATTCAAAAGCTGAAAAGTAATCTAAGTTAGATCTAAAATTATGGGTACATTTCTGTCCAAATCGTGCAAAGGTGACATAACGGGGTATTTATACCGCCCCTGTTTCACGCACGGAATATCCCAAAAGATACTCCAAAGATGCTCTGCTAAAGTCCTCGGTACCGATTGCCAAGCCTTACATTATGAGTTAAAGGTTCGGTACCGATTGGAAAGATGAGCCTCGATCGATCGCGAGCAAGTTAGGAGGTGGCCGGTGCTAAGCATCTCGGTACCGATTGAACAAATAAAGTCCAATCGATCGCGAGCCCTTATCAGTTCTGAACCTTTGTTTCTTCCAACCCTTGGCCAAACCTTGGCCACGCCTTGGCCACAGCTTGGTTCTGCCCGGGCCACAGCTTGGCCACAGCTTTCACAAAATCTTATTTTCATTCTCTAAAGTTAAGTAAAGATTGCATTTTAAACCTTTCTTTTACCTTTTCTTTACTTTAATTTATTTAATGAAAATAAGGAAGTACCCCCCATTTGGAAACAATGGCATTACCAGAATTTTGAGATTTTAATCCAATCAAAATGTTGACCCCCAGCTTTTAGTGTAAAACGGAAAACAGCACACTTTTCTATCGAATAAATGGCTCAAAACATGACCTTAATCTTTGAATAAAACCTTGCAATTTTGAAGTTGCTCTTAGAAAAATTCAAGGATCAATTACCGCCATTTTTTATCTCAAAAATCGATACTTTTTCGAAAAGTGATTTTTCCATACTTAGACAGATTTTCAGGGGCCGATAGGGTCTTTATTGGTTCCTCGGGTACTTGGACACGCTTGGGCCTTCCATGACGTCAAAACATGCCTTATTCACACGATTTACCTGAAAACACTAAAAACAAATCTTACGAGTAAAAGCAGATAAAGATAACTAATTAACAATTAAATTAAACTAAACCTAGACACTAGCGCACCCTTTCATTACATTTTCGGGTGCTTATCACGCCCCCCAACTTAAGGTTTGCTAGTCCCTAGCAAATAACATACGAAAAGAAAAAAAAACTAGAACTATGCAATCCATTCCGCTATCATAACTTAGAACATGCTCAACATTGTAAACTAACAAGAGTTCAACAATCCTGCTTTTTATTACATTTCTACAACTCACAATTTCAGTATCCGATTAAACAGGCTAAGTAACAAGCAAGTTAATGAGCAAGCTAAAAAGTTTGTGTCCTCGAACAATGGGAGGATACGGGACACTAAACTTGAGAATTCAGAGTTCAGCCATATCCACCGAAGAAGTGCTTGACAAACAGGCAATAGTGAACAAGAAATACTATGCCTCGAACAACGAAAGCACTTTATTCAACAGAATTAAAACTAGCGGATGATATTTGGATAACGAAAGGAAAGCATGCCATAATACTAATTATGCAAATATCAGAAAATCAATCATTAAGGAATTCAGGCGCGCTAAGAATCAACTAAGGTCTTTTTAAGCTTGTAATGACCTTGGTTACAAAGGGAAGGAACTACAAAATAGTGTAGTGGCCATATGCTAGCATGGTTCATCTACCCTTGGCCACTACCAACCCTAAACTACCCAAGACATAACTACACGCCGGCCAAGCACCAAACAAAATTACGAAGAAAAAATAAAGAAAACTACTAGATAAGACTTACTAAAAACTACTACCACCGACTCGATCACACTTAGTCGCTATCCTCATCCGACTTCCCATGGTATTGAGCCTTGAGCTTCCCCTTTCCATTGAACTTTTTCATCCGGAATGAATGCTAACCCATAAATCAAACAAATTCTCTTATCAAAGTATTCAATCCTCTTTCGAATCCAATTTTGCTATTTCATAGCATTTCTTTGATCTCTTTTCTTTGAAGAATATGGTCATTTGAGGTGAGATTAGTAGTGAGAGAGATTGAGGAGCCAATTTTTGGGGCTTTTTTGAGAGGGAGATGAAAATTTGGGATTTTTGCTTTTGTAGTGAGAGAGGAAAGATAGGGAATCATGTATCAATTTTTCTTTCTCATTCCAACCACTTCTATCACATTCACACCACCCCCAAATCTCCTTAAATCATTGAAAACCATTGTCAACCCTCCAAACATCCGGCCACCTAGGTTAAAGCAAAGAACGGGAAATAGACGAGGATGCAAAATAGGACTAGATGACACATATGCGGTATGATCATGCAAAGAATGCCTTGTATCCTTTCCTAAGTGCGCCATGGATTCCAAAATGATTGAAAATCGACATTTAAGCACAATTAGAAATGGACATGCGATTATTCACCTAACTATAAACAATTTATTGAAAGATGGGGATATGGGCCAAAACTTGCTCAAAAACTTAACTCAAAACTTAACCCATTCAATTTTCAACTAAGCATGCAAATCGAGAAGCATAAAATTCTTAGGATTGCTACGAACTCTTGCCAACTAAAAATGATTGAGCATGCAACAAGTTATGAACAACACTAAAAACCATGACAAAAGGAAAGAATTGCAAGTAAAAGCCTTTATTTATTTTTAAAATTTTCCATTTTCTCATTTTTTTGGTTTTTCCAATTTTCTATTGTTTTTGAATTTTCAAATTTTCTAATGTTTTTGGATTTTTCAAAATTTAACACAAAACACAAAAATCAAACCAAAAAAAAAAAAAACAAATAAATAGCACATAAGCTAACCCCTCCCCCCAACTTAAAGCGATGCTATGCCCTCATAGCATTAAGAACAAAGCGAAGAGAAGAAAGTGCGTGAATGTACCGTCCAAGGGGAATGTCAACCCCTAAATACCTCGACCAAGTTGGAGGATTTTATGTCAATGTTTTGCTCCAGCCAAATTAGATGCTTCCAGGGTTCACTCCTTCGGTTCTACCAACTCGGAACCATAGCTAGTCACACAGGGCCATATCCAAAGCTTTATCGGACTAACAACCGTGGCGCTTAGCCGCACCCATGCTTAGGACTCCTGAACGCCTCACTCACTCCAGCTTTAGACCCAAACCACCAAGGCTGGTGTGGTAGCATATAAACCCTGCAGAAGACTTAAGAGGACGACCTTCCACAAAACAAATGACATTAGAACCACCGGCCCGTGTTATCCGGCTTCAAACCAAACAAAAACTAAAAGACAAAACATAAAGAAACTGCAAAGAACAAATGAAAACATGCAAAATAAAATGAAATGCACCATCCGATCATCACGCGATCACACGAGTCATACTTTTCTTCCCATTCCCTACCGGAGGGGTAAGAAATGGGTGGCTATACTAGACCGTTGAAAATGTGTTATGCTAGCGCCCGTAATAAAATCTATCGCTTGACCTCGCCAAACATTTAAGTCCAGCGTCCCCTAGGATCAAAAACAAGCAAGGATAAAATACAACCTAGCGTGCACTCCAGGCAATATCAACCCTCACTCACAGACCTAAGTTACCTCCGATTAGGGGCAATCGCGGAGAGTATGGATCATTAACGATAGACTATTACCAAGAAGAACTAATGAAAGCCCTTTTTACACTAACACATTGGTGATATCTTTTCATGTGATTGATCTCTAAGATTTTATTCGATGCAAACACACAACAAAACCGAACCAAAACTAGACAAAGCATGCATAGCTAAACTAAAAGCGAACAAAGTAAGAAAGAAAAACAATTATGCCATAAAGAGAGAGAGAGAGAGAATGAAAAATTAGAGAGAAAAAGAAAGAAAGGGGTTCAGCCACACAATGGTTTTGAATAGATATCATGCCATTAAGAACTATTAGAAGGAACAGAGCACTCCAAGCTCCACTCTTTGCCAAAAATTGAATTCGACCATGCCACAAGATAAGATATTTTGAGTAAAGCAATTGCTGCATTTGTTTTAAAAACTTAAGTTCCTCCAAGTGCGTAGCCCAAACCAAATCAATTTTCAAGTTGTTGACAAAATCTACAATATAAGGATGATAAACCACAAGATAATTGTCAACACCTAGAAAATCAATATGTTCTATGATTGGTAACTTCTCAAGAATAGGCTCACATGGATCGTGTTTTTCTATCAAAGAGTATAAGAAATCTACCTCAGCATCCATTTCTTTAGTGGTGAGCAGATCAAGGCACGAAGGATTTGAAGGGATAATTGCAGCTTCCATGGGTGCCAACTCTTCAAAGATTGGTCCATAAGCATCTGGTTTAGCCAACAACGAGTACAAGTAATCCACTTCGGCATCCATTTCCTTAGCGGTGAGAAGTTTTGCCAATGGATCTTCATAGTACACCCCCGAAGCTTCAAGTATATTCATCTCATGAGCAAAGAGTAATTCCTCCGGGGAAGAATCAAGATACGAGGGATCAGAAGAGACAACTTTAGAGGTGAGGCGTTTCTCCCCCGGATCATCACAAAGAGGGAAATCCACAAGAGGAGATCTTTGGATCTCAGTTTCACCAATAGGCTCATCACTCCATGCAGATTCTGAGGAGCTGTCACAATCTATACCAACAGTTTCAACAAAGATATGCGGCTGAATTTCCTCTTCCATGGCATTGGCATCCAAGTTGGAATCCTCAAAATGTTTGTTAAAAGCCCAAGTTTGTAAAGTTTCGGCCAAACGATCAAAGAAATCCAAGGCTTGAGCGGGTTCTTTATCAAAAAGTTCTCCATTGCACATCATGTCTATGAAATCATGACTCTTTTGAGAAAGTCCGTTATAAAAATAGTTAGCAATTTGAAAGTTTTCATAGCCATGATGCGGGATTGTATTGAGCAAATTTTTGAATCTTCCCCAACATGCATAAAATGACTCATTCTCTTTTTCAGCAAAAGTTTGAATTTGTTGCTTGAGAGCCCATGTATAATATATGGGAAAGAACCTTTTTAGAAATTTCCTTTGCAAATCAATCCAAGTCCGCACAGATTGAGGGTTTAAAGAATCGAGCCAAGCTTTGGCATTATCCCTCAAAGAAAGCGCAAAATAATTCATTCGTACGGACTCAAATTTCACAAGAGTACCAACTTTTTCTTCAAAAGCCCTAATATGAGAAGAAGGGTTTTCATGATCCATGCCATGGAAGTGGGGAAGCCAATTGGAAAAGTGCATTTGACCTCTAAAAACATTAGAATCATGAGCGGCTATGCAAGGGGGTGTGAACGTGTGTGCAAAATAACGTAATTCCTGCATAGTCCTTGAAAGTATTTCCTCAGGTGTTGCTGCCATTCTATTCTAATGATAAAAATATAAAATAAACAGACATACACAAACCAATACTACCAACTAACTACCAACAAACTATCAGACTGGAGGGGCTATGCCGCCACCTCAACTCAGCAACAGAAAATGCGAGGGGTTATGCCACCACCTCGGCTAAGCAATGCAATCAAATTAAACTAAGTAAACTAACAAACTAAACTAAACTAACTAAGCACACACTCCATATTTAGCCTGGTTTCGTTACACCTCAGGTTTGACAACAAGGTCAGGTTAGAGGTATCCACCAAACTAAATACAAGCAACTAACACATACGCTAACACATAAACTACTAAACTACTACTAAAAGACGAAAACGGGATACTTACAGTGGTTTGTCGAACCTCCAAGAAAGCCATAATAAGAAATCCCCGGCAACGGCGCCAAAAATGCTTCGATTTACTTCCGTGTAGAAGAATATGGCCCCAAGCGTAGGGCTAATAAGTCGGTTGAAGCATAATAAACCGGAGAAGTCCGGGATCGTACCCAAGGGAATTAGTTCATGGCTTGCCTCGGATTGTTAGATGCAAGTAGGGTTTTCGACTTTTAGCCAGTCAACTTGGTTTTACTTTGAACGGTAGAATTAAAAGGCTAAATTGAGAAAGAATTAACTAGAAAAAGATAGGTAAGGTCTAGGAATCCTAGCATTCATGACTCGGGCTAAATCGCACTTCTCACCAATTCACGCGATTTAAAGTACACAATTATAGGTACCTAAACCGGGAAATAGGGATGGTTTGAAAATCAAGCTAGCTCTAGAACTCATTTGGTAAACACCTCGAGCGACAGAGCTCTAAGCATCACGTGTGGTGAGTAGTCGATGCTCCCACCTACACGTGATCAAAGAGGTTAACACCTCGGTAATTTACCAAACAAATCCGAACCCCACATCAATTTTCAAATCCAAAGATTAAAACTTTATTGGTGAAAAATGCAATTTTTACTCAAGTCATGGGATGCTAATCATCCCATGACCTAACCCTTGAAACTACTCACACATATCTAGAGAGATAAGAGCAAGCAAAAATCTACTTAACATAATTGAAATGCAAGACTAGAAGAAAATTAGCTTAAACAATAGATCGGGAGATAAGAAACAACTTTAATTAAAGCAAGTGTAGCAAAAGACAACTAATAAAGGCTGGAAATTAAGAATTAAGTGCTGAAAATGAAGAACAAGGCAAGAACAATTCAAAAGCTGAAAAGTAATCTAAGCTATATCTAAAATTATGGGTACATTTCTGTCCAAATCGTGCAAAGGTGACATAACGGGGTATTTATACCGCCCCTGTTTCACGCACGGAATATCCCAAAAGATACTCCAAAGATGCTCTGCTAAAGTCCTCGGTACCGATTGCCAAGCCTTACATTATGAGTTAAAGGTTCGGTACCGATTGGAAAGATGAGCCTCGATCGATCGCGAGCAAGTTAGGAGGTGGCCGGTGCTAAGCATCTCGGTACCGATTGAACAAATAAAGTCCAATCGATCGCGAGCCCTTATCAGTTCTGAACCTTTGTTTCTTCCAACCCTTGGCCAAACCTTGGCCACGCCTTGGCCACAGCTTGGTTCTGCCCGGGCCACAGCTTGGCCACAGCTTTCACAAAATCTTATTTTCATTCTCTAAAGTTAAGTAAAGATTGCATTTTAAACCTTTCTTTTACCTTTTCTTTACTTTAATTTATTTAATGAAAATAAGGAAGTACCCCCCATTTGGAAACAATGGCATTACCAGAATTTTGAGATTTTAATCCAATCAAAATGTTGACCCCCAGCTTTTAGTGTAAAACGGAAAACAGCACACTTTTCTATCGAATAAATGGCTCAAAACATGACCTTAATCTTTGAATAAAACCTTGCAATTTTGAAGTTGCTCTTAGAAAAATTCAAGGATCAATTACCGCCATTTTTTATCTCGAAAATCGATACTTTTTCGAAAAGTGATTTTTCCATACTTAGACAGATTTTCAGGGGCCGATAGGGTCTTTATTGGTTCCTCGGGTACTTGGACACGCTTGGGCCTTCCATGACGTCAAAACATGCCTTATTCACACGATTTACCTGAAAACACTAAAAACAAATCTTACGAGTAAAAGCAGATAAAGATAACTAATTAACAATTAAATTAAACTAAACCTAGACACTAGCGCACCCTTTCATTACATTTTCGGGTGCTTATCAGATACCTCAGTATCCACTTGACAGCTTCCCAATGTTGCTTCCCTGGATTGCTAGCAAACCTGCTCACAACTCCCACTGCATAAGCGATGTCCGGCCGCGTGCAGACCATCGTGTACATCAGACTACCGATGGCCGAGGCATATGGTACCTTGGCCATGTGCTCCTTCTCAGCATCTGTCTTTGGAGACTGCATGTCAGAAAGTCTAAACTGACTTCCCAGAGGCGCGCCAACTGCCTTGGCGTTCTGCATATTGAACCTTTCAAGAACCCGTTCAATATACTCAGCTTGACTCAACTTCAAGACCCCTTGAGTTCTGTCCCTGCTGATCCTCATCCCAAGTATCTGCTTCGCTGCACCCAAATCTTTCATAGCAAACTCTGCTGCCAACTGTTGCTTCAACCTGTTTATCTCCTGTAAACAGGACCCAGCCACAAGCATATCATCTACGTAAAGTAGTAAAATTATGTAGCTCGCCTTACATCGTTTAAGGTAGCAACAGTGATCTGCGTGGCACCTCGCGTAACCGCTGCGCTGCATGAAACTGTCAAACTTCTTGTACCACTGTCTGGGAGCCTGTTTCAACCCATATAGACTCTTCTTGAGTCTACACACCATCTCTTCCTTGCCTTTCTCAATGAAGCCAACAGGTTGCTTCATGTAGATTTCTTCATCCAAGTCACCATGAAGAAACGCAGTTTTAACATCCAACTACTCAAGGTAGAGATTTTCAGCAACCACCAAACTCAATACCACTTTGATAGTGGTCAGCTTCACAACTGGGGAAAAAATCTCCGTGAAATCAACCCCTTCTTTCTGTTGAAAGCCCTTCACAACCAATTTGGCCTTAAACCTCTTGCTACCGTCGCTCTCTTGCTTGACGCGGTATACCCACTTGTTCTTCCCCGCAGGAAGCTTCGCCAACTCCCAAGTCACATTCGAGTGAAGAGAATCCATCTCCTCTTGCATAGCACGTTCCCACTTCACAGCGTCACTGACCTGTAAAGCTTCGTCATAGCAAGACGGTTCCCCGCTATCTGTCAAAAGCAAATAATACAGCGACGAAAGGTATTTTGGATTAGGTTTAGGTACCCTAGTTGATCTCCTTACCGCGGCAGCCGGTAAGCTAGACCCTGTCTCTGGAACTGCCCCAGACTCTGTCCGGTCAGATCCTGACTCATCCCCACTGCTTTCTGGAAGATCCTCCAAACTAAAGTACTCGGGTGCCTCGCGATCCTCTCGCGCGACCACCCCCGCAGGACCCTCGCGATCCTCAGTAGAACTCCCACTGCATTGTTTGCTATCCCTGTCCTTGTACAACACTGACTCATTGAATATGACATCCCGGCTTCTGATTATCTTCCTGTTTTTCTCATCCCAGAAACGATAGCCAAACTCATCGCCGCCGTACCCAATGAACGTGCACTTCAGTGACTTAGCATCTAGCTTGTCTCTGACTTTGTCACTGAGGTGAACATAAGCAACACAACCGAAAACTTTCAAGTGTGAGAGATTTACCTCTTTACCGCTCCAAACCTCTTCCGGTATCCCAAAGTTCAACGGAACTGATGGCCTATGGTTGATTAAGTATGCTGCTGTACTGATCGCGTCTGCCCAAAACTGCTTGGGCAACCCCGCGTGTATCCGCATGCTCCGCGCACGTTCTGTCAGAGTCCTGTTCATCCGCTCAGCGATGCCATTCTGCTGCGGAGTTCCTGGAAGAGTCTTCTCTAAACGAATCCCGAATAGAGCACAGGCTCTCTTGTACTCTCCCAGTTCATACTCTCCCCCGTTGTCTGACCTCAGACACTTCACCTTCAAGTTTGTCTCGTTCTCTACTCTGGCTTTCCACTTCATGAAAATTTCGGATACCTCTGACTTATGTTTCATGAAGTAGACTCATACTTTCCTCGAGTGATCATCGATGAAAGTAACAAAGTACCTCGACCCGCCGAGAGAATGCACTGGCGCGGGACCCCATACGTCTGTGTATGAACAAGCTCTAGCTTGTTTAGCTTAGGAGGTCTGCCACTTTTCTGGAAACTAACCCGCCTCTGCTTGCCGAAGATACAGTCTTCGCACATGTCAAAATCCACTAACTCAACTGGCAGCTTCCCCCGTGTCTGCAGAATCTTCATCCCCTTCTCGCTCATATGTCCCAACCTGTCGTGCCACAAACTTGAATTCACTTGGCTCTCTGGCCGCGGACCTTCCGCTAGCCTACCCTCGCGCGGTACCACTCCTGCGAGACCTTTGCTATCCTCGCGCGGGACCACCCCCGCGAGTCCCTCCGCGATGGTAAGTGAATAACTCCCATGTGAAGTTAAATAGAGAGTACCTACTTTCTTTCCGCGCGCTACCACCATGGTACCGTTGGAGACCTTCCATGCGTCTCCTGTGAATGTTGAGGTATATCCCGCTGCTCCCAGTTGCCCAACTGAAACAAGATTCCTCTTCAGCTGCGGGACGTGTCTGACATCTTTCAAACACCATTTAAACCCCTGCGTTTCAATCTGCACATCGCCCATTCCCACTATACTACATGGCTCATCATCGCCCAAGTATACTTGCCCGAAGTCGCCTGCTACATAGTTCTTCAGAACACCCTTGCTAGCAGTCGCGTGGAATGACGCGCCTGAGTCAATCACCCATGACTCCGCGATACTGTCCATCGAAAGAATAAGTGCATCTTGCATGATGTGGGCCTCCTGCTCACCATTATTCTTCTTTGGAGCCTTGCAGACTGAAGACATGTGACCTGCCTGGCCACAGTTCCAACATTCACCTTTAATGCCGCGTACTTGTGTTTTGCCGCGGGACTTCTTGCCGCGCGACTTCGACCGACTCTTGTTCTGCTTCTGACCACCCCTGGCCTGGTTTCTGCCCCTCTGCTTAAAACTTAGAGCGGAACCTGAACCGCTAGAGCCCGACACTCCCTCGAGCGATTTCCTTCTAACTTCCTCAGTTAGAATCAAACTGATTATATCATTCAGTTTGAGTTTCTCCTTCCCAGCCGAATTACTAATGCAGTAACCGTACCCTGCCAGGTCTCTGGCAACTGAGACAGGATCAACAAAGCTTGAACCTCGTCGTCGAACTCAATACCAACAGAGATCAACTGATCCACTATTGTATTGAACTCGCTGAGATGCTTCATAAACGAACCTCCTTCAGGCATCTCGAAGTTGAACAACTTCTTCATCAAGTGCACCTTGTTTGCCGCGGACAGCTGTTCATACATCTCCGCGAGCGCACCCATCAGATCGGACGCGGTTTTTTCTTTCAGTATATTGTGCGCAACTGACTTCGAGAGTGATAACCGGATTAGACCCATCGCTTTCCAGTCAAGAACATCCCATTCCGCGTCAGTCTTCCCGACTTTTTTCTTTCCTTTCTCTTTACCCAGCAGCGGCCGGTAAAGATCCTTCTGGTACAGATAGTCTTCCATCTGCATCTTCCAAAAAGCAAAGTCCGATCCATCGAACTTCTCGATCTTCGATTTCCCTTCTTCTGAACCCATAGCTCCCTCTGAAATACGGACTGCCCAAAAGCTTCAATCGGAAAACTGTTGAACACCTTTACTGCAACCGCAGCTCTAATACCAGTTGTTGGGAAATCGGAGCCTCGCGCTCAGACTCACAACGAACAAAAACACACACAGGATCTTGGGATACTATCGTCACAGAAAACAAACCAGAGAAAAGGAAGAGAAAGAGGAATAGAAAAACAGAACACACAGATATACGAGGTTCGGCAACTTGCCTACGTCCCCGGGAGCCACACCAGTCCACTATGAACGAAAGAAAATGAAAGATTACAAGTCTTCTCCTTCCTCTCTGAGAAAAGTTTTCTCTTGCACTCTCTCTCTCACTATAACCTCTCTAGAAATTTTCTCTCTGTACAGCCTCTCTAGCAAACTGCTCTGCTCAAAAAATAATGAATACAGCAACTTATATTTATAGGCAAACCCTAAGTGATAGATGGACCCGTCCAACCAACTTGGGCCGCGGCCCACGGCCCATCTTGGCCGCGAGCCTGTCTGTCGCGCGCTACCTGCCGCGAGCCTGACTGCGTGTTTGCCTATCCCGGAACTCTCCGCGCTGGTCACGGACCTTTGTTGCTGAACTCTGTTGCTGAAAGTTGTCTGCATCCCCAACAGTACCAACTCCACCCCAAATCAGAGCAAACCGAACTTAACTCTGGTTGGAATCTGTCCTCGAAATATTCACCGTAAACCAAATCGGTCTTCAAACTTTTACCCCGAACCGACTGATTTCAAACAGAAATCACCCCCAAGTATTACTACATACCAGTGGAGGATTATTTGTGTAAATTGCATCTTTTTATTACTAGACTAAAAGCCCAGCAAAAGTTTATTCAATCTGTTCCTTTTGTGTTTTTTGAAAATACTTTCTTGATGAAAAATACATTTTCGTGAATATATTTTAAAAATATCAAAGTGAACTCTTTTGATTGTTGCAAAAACTTTTGAGAAGATAGCAATAAAAGAAAAAAAAAATCCCAGAAAAATGATTAAGTTTTTAAAAAAGTGACCAACAGAAGGGAGTGAAGGGGAGCTTTAAATAAACGAGGGATTTTTCAGTGCCGAGCTGGTATATTCATGTGGTATCCGCTCGGCGCATCCGAGCCGTCCGATACACTTTTGGACGGCTCAGATTAAAACTCTCTCTCTCCTCTCACTGCAACACTTTCTCTCTCCAAATATGAGCCGTTCAAAAATGAAATGAACCGTTTGGATGCGCGAGTGGGCACCACGTGGTACCCGCTCGGCATTGAATTTTGTGTCCTCTTAAAGATAAAAAGTATACAAAGTGATGGTGTAGAATCAGGATGTATCCTTGGGTAATAGAACCCAGAGAGGTGTTGTGCGGCATCGTGCTGTGCACATCTGGATTATTATTTTCAGTGATCAATGATTAAGATATACTTTTTAACTTTTACCGGTAAAAGTTTGTTTTTAATCTGAACCGTTGATTGCTAAAATCAACAGTCCGAATGCGCACAACACAGTATTATGCACCCCTGCACAACTCTATCCTCCCGTTCATAATAGAACCCGGGGGTTCGATCGGTTCAGGTGCTGTTCGTAATAGAAAGATTTTGCTAAATAATTAAATGTTGTTCTGCCCTTCTGCTAGTAGCATGACAACTCTAAACAGCATCATGGAGATCGAAAATTATTTTTGGTTAATTTTCTTCAGAATCAATTGTCCAGAAATTCTATTTCAGGGTTTTCTTCATCTAGAGTTAATGAAAAAAAAAAAATATGAAAATGGTGTGTCGCGAGTTTAAAATTTATTTATGCTAAATTGAACATGGATGGAAAAGTTGAGCTCTATATGTAAAGATTATTCAGCAAAAGTAATTTTGTTAAAAAATCGACCCAACTTATATATTAAAAACAAAAACAACCAAAAGGGCCTCCCCAAAGTCTCTGTATTTTGTGTCATGACCTAACACTGAATTTATATAATTAGTTTCGCCTGCATATCGGATTCTTTCAGACAATGTTGTTTCAAAATAATATCTGTCCTAATAGTGCTCTTACCCGACATGATTTTTTTGCGGGGCAACTCGTGGTGGCTTCTCAAATCTGTATCTTTTAAAAGTTCATTGGTGCATTTATACTTGGGTGGAGTCCATCTGATCGTCTGAATTTTTGTTGTCTTTTATCTTTGAGTAACATTTTATCTCTTTTGAGACTGTTGATTCTAAGTATGAATCTACGGTAAATTGTGAGTGCAGCTGTTAGCGTCAGACTTAATATTTGGGTCAAACGGAACCTTAGATGATTGTTTGCTTTGTCCAAAATATTTCTAATGAACTCTGTTATATAAGTGCCGCTGAATTATATAATCAATACGAAGTATACTTTTCTCAATTTTGTGGGGGATTTGCTTCGCCTCGTTTCGCTATACGGTGCATGATAGTCCGTCGAGTACGAGAAGAATTAGGTTAGATTTCTTTGGTTGGTGATTACGAAAGGGTCACAGCACTGTGACGATATCCGGTTCGTGAAAGACGAAAAGTTGGAAAAAAATTGCGCCGTTGCCGGGGATCGAACCCGGGTCACCCGCGTGACAGGCGGGAATACTTACCACTATACTACAACGACACTTTTTGCTTACGGCTTACGATGTTTTAATTATAACCTGTAAATCATACATACAGCACCCATAGTTATTTATTTATATATATTTTTTCCAAAATTTTTTCGGTAAAAGCAATAAATCGTGGCACTTTTGTTTCTTTTTACCTCATTTCATCAATAGAGATGTATAATTAAGGAAATAAAAAGTTTAAGGCCCCGTTCCAGAACGTGGAATAATTTTTTATTTTTTAAGGAGGTATTTTTAAGCTCTAAAATAAAATTTATTTTTTATTTACATAATTTTTGAGTTTGAAAATGTGAAATAAGTACTTATTTTTTGAGAAAGTATTCTGGAACGGATTTTAAATTGTTTCCGCCACAAGTGAAAAAGGTGGGTTTTCCACCACTGACATTTATGGGTCCCATCGTACATTTGTTGTAGTGATTTGAACCGTTTATTTTGTCAAGCCCACAATGGAGCATATTCCACACAAAAAAAATGTGATTGATCGGATATCGATCAATATGTGAAAAATTGAATTTTGGTTTATTAGATGGACGGCTACGGAAATTTGAACTTTAAAATGATTGAACATTTATTTTATAAAACAAAATTCAAATTTTGATCTATATATCTATATTCAATCAAGCTGATTTTTTAAAAATATATATTATTTTGCGGGCTCTACAAGATGAACGATTCAGATTATAACAATAAATGTACATAGGGCCCACAGCAGTGGTAGAAACATCATGGTTTCCACCTATGGTGGATAGAATTTAATCCCAATTATAAAAATTAAGATTCAAGATCCGACTAAAATTAACCAATCCATATCACGAAATGTCGATATATATTAGCCTACAAATTGTTTGATATCCAAAAGAACAACATAATTAAAAATGGTGAGAGAGAGAGAGAGAGAGAACGAGAGAGAGTAAGTGAGAGAGGAAAAAGGAAAGCGGAAGACGGTGATGGTGGTGGCTGGATTCCTATGATCAAAAATCACAGAAATCAGGTTGTAAGGATGTCGGGGCGTAAGGAAGCTGGGATTAAGGAGATATTTACTTTGTTTGTGGACAACATCCCAGAGGAACAGGACCAGGTCTGGCTTCGGAGAACCTTCAACCGGTTTGGGGAAGTGAAGGATGCATTTATACCAACCAAAAGGAGTACACGCACGGGTAATAAATTCGGTTTTGTCAGGTTTGATTGCCATATGGCTGCGGGAATGGCTACTAAAAAAATGAATGGGATTTGGGTGGGGAACAACTCCCTTTATGTAAAGGAGGCATGCTTTGGTCTCCATGAGGCAAAAATCACCCAGAAGCTGTCTAAACCTCCCACTGAGATGGTCCTTACGCAGAGGAACCTCGGGCCCAAGGCGACCATGGTGCCTGACTGTGACAGATTGGCATGGGGTAAGGTTGGTCCAACCAAGTCCTATGTCCATGCACTAAAAGGTGAATCTTCCAAACCCTCGACAGAACAGAGTATCACTCTTCATGTTAGCTCTGTTGGGAATGAATGTTTGTTTAGAAGTGCAGTGGCTGTTATGCATAGGGTTGTTTCGATGTCAACATTGAAAAGTAATTTCAATTTGGAAAGTGATAGAGAAACCCAGTTTAGGTCTCTGGGTGGGCGATCAGTCCTTATCACTTTTCAAAGTCCGGAAGCTAGAGACTTGCTTATTAAGGATCCGCGGATGAGTCTCTGGCTTGAAATGGTAAAACCGTGGACTAGTGAACCCAGCAGTTTTGAAAGGTTTGTCTGGTTGAAGTGCCAGCGTGTTCCTCTTAATGCCTGGAATGCCCAAACATTCAAGCAGATTGGAGGGGTTTGGGGACACTTTATTTCGATGGATGAGGCTACTTTGAAAGAAATTTCTTTTGCTAAGGGAATGGTGCTAATAGCTACGGAGGAGAGGCAAAAAATAGATAGATGGATTAAAGTGGTGGTCCTGGGTGTGACTTATGAGGTTAAAGTTACAGAGGAGTCCACATTTGTTAATCCAGAGGAGGTTGAAACTCGCATCCCGATGGTGGCCGTTGATCATGGTGATTGTAGGAAGCTAAAGAAGTTATCGATGGTAGATAGGTCGGAAATTCAAACCAGGGTAGGGAAGAAAGGAGATGATGACGTGGAAGTCTATACCAACTCATCAACCAATAGTAAAGGGGGACTTGGTGACAGAATAGCTGGTAAAACAGATGTGCTTGGGGCAGACAAAGGTGATGATGGGACTAGTGCGTCTCGGCTCAAGACTACAGGCAAGCATTTAATGCTTGAGCAGTCCAATACGTAAGCCTCCTCTGGGGATTTTGAATCTATGGTTGATGACTCTTTTGAGAACCATGATGGGGACGGTGTAGAGGTGGGTGAAGTTGGCCAAACTGAGGTAATTTCTACAGCCCAAGAAGAAGCCCATTTGGCAGCAAACACAATTAATTGTGATGGTGGGCCTACGGTTCAGTTTAATGGGGAAGGATCTTTGGGCTGTGAAGCAGTAGAGGTGCCTTCTCAAAATGTAATTCCTGTGGCGAACATGAATGGTAGCTACCCTGAGGATCCCGTCCCTCTCGTGAGGAGCTCTCAAATCCCTAGAATCCATTTGTTGGTGGATTTAAACGACGCCGATTGCAGGAGAAGAAGAAGGAGACAACTATCAAACCTAGCTCTCATTCGTGAGAAGGTGGAGCAGGATCGTTCTCTGGTAGAATCCTACCTGTCCTCTTCTCCGGTTTCTCCTCAGAGTGATTCAAGGATCATCCGAGAGGTCCAAGCTACTATGGCAGTTGGAGATGAGTTCGGTATCAACTTTCGCCCCATTGACAATGTGGTTTTGCGCTCTATGATTGAAATCGAAGCTCAGGAGTATTCTCAAATGCTTGAGAGAGAAGCGGAGGGTTAGATTTCTTAACCTATTCTGGAGTTTTTTTGTGGATTTTTCAGTATTATGCAGCTATTATCTTGGAATATTAGAGGGTTAGGAAGCTCGGTAAAGAAAAGATTTTTGTTTAAGCTCATTAAGAAACAGAAACCTGATTTGATAATGGTGCAAGAAACAAAGTTGGCAAAATCTGGAGAGGATAGTTGTCCAGCGTTTGTGGGGCAGTCCTGATTTCGAGTTTGCTTGCTCTAATGCTGATGGGGCTTCGGGGGGTATTTTGTGTATCTGGAATAAGGATTTTTTCAAAGTAGACAATCTAATTGTTCAAAGGTCTTTTATTTTGCTTCAAGGGGTGATTAATGGTGTTTCTCCATGTGTGGTTGTAAATGTATATGCCCCTAATGAGGTGGTAAACCGTAGATTGATGTGGGAGGAGTTGCTTAACCTCAAGGCAACCTCCAATGTTCCATGATGTGTGGGAGGCGATTTTAATGAAATTTTAGACATGAATGAGAGAGTGGGATGTATGAGGATAGAGAGGGGCATGAGGGATTTCTTAGAGTTCTGTAACGATATGGAAATCATTGATCTCCCAATGTTGGGCAGGAAATTTACTTGGTCTAATTTTCAGGATCGTGTCGTTCATAGTCGCTTAGATAGATTTCTAGTGTCTATCCAACGGCTGGAAAAATTCAAAGTGCTTCAATGGGGTTTGCCAAGACCAAATTCTGATCATTGTCCTATTGTACTACTCGATGATAGTAGAGATTGGGGTCCTAAGCCGTTCAAATTTATGGACATTTGGTTGTCGAATCCAACTTGTATGAAGTTAGCCAAGGATACGTGGAATGAAGTCCAGGTGTCTGGATGGGCCGGATTCAAGATTTTGCAAAAACTGAAAGCTGTTAAAGACAAGCTTAGAGTGTGGAATAAGGAAGTTTTTGGTGATGTAAATCATGCTTTACAGCACACTGAAGCTGAGCTCCACCAATTTGAGGTTACAGCGGAAGAGAGACAACTTACCGAGTCTGAAAAGGCTACTAGATGCAAAGCCAAAACAGAATTCTGGAGACTTTACCGTGTGACTGAATCCATGTGGAGGCAGAAATCCCAAATTAGCTGGTTGAAATTGGGGGATAAAAACACGAGGTACTTTCAAGTGATGGCCAATAATCTATATCGGAGGAATATGGTGGGTTCGATTAAGGCTAATGGAAGAGTGGTGGAAAATCCCAAAGAGATTAAAGAAGCTGCTGTTGAATATTTCAGAACCAATTTCAAGGAGGAACTTCGGTCCAGGCCTGTATTGGGAGGGGCATTTATCAAAAAACTCAGTCCAGTGATATCTTCTAATCTGGAGAAGCAATTTGAAGAAGGAGAGATACGTACTCTCGGCTCTAAAAGAGTGTAGCAGTCTCAAAGCTTCTGGACCTGATGGTTTTAACTTCTCTTTTGTTAAGAAAGGATGGGATTTCATGAAGCCTTTGCTAATTCAGTTTTTTTCTGAATTTCATGCCAACGGAAAGCTCACTAAAGGTATCAATTCTACTTTTGTTTCTTTGATTCCTAAAGTGGATTGCCCTAATTCGTTTAAAGAATTTAGACCGATTAGTATGGTGGGGTGGGTCTACAAAGTGTTTTCAAAAGTGTTGGCAAATAGGCTTAAAGTACACCTTTCCTCTATAATTGGTGAGTCTCAAGCTGCTTTTATTGGGGGAAAACAGATTTTGGATGGAGTTCTAATAGCTAATGAGGTAATTCATAGCTGGAAAAAGAGTACTCGGGGGGGCCTCATTCTTAAAATAGATTTTGAAAGAGCTTACGATTGTGTTAATTGGGATTTTCTATTGGATTTGCATATGAAAATGGGTTTCGGGGAAAAATGGTGCAGATGGATTAAAGAGTGTGTGTCTACTGTAGCTATGTCTGTTCTCGTAAATGGTTCTGCTACTAAGGAGTTTTAGACTCAAAAGGGGATTAGGCAAGGGGATCCTTTATCTCCCTTTCTTTTTAATATCGTGGTTGAAGCATTAAATATCTTGTTGGAAAGGGCCAGAACTTTAAACATCATCAAAGGAACTCAGATTGGGTCTAATGGTGTTATCCTATCTCGCTTACAATTTGCGTATGACACGATTCTCTTTTGCAACAACGATCGAGAGGAGTTGGCTAATATAAAAAGGGTTCTAAGATGCTTCCAACTTATGTCAGGCTTAAAGATTAATTTTTCCAAAAGTTTTGTGTGTGGTGTTAAGATTTCTAATCAGGATGTGAAAGATCTTGCACACGTGATGGGGTGTAAAATCGAGTCATTGCCAATAAAATATTTAGGATTGCCTCTTGGAGCTAATCCGAAACGGATTAAAACGTGGTAACCTGTTTTAGATAGGATGGGTAAAAAGTTGAATGTTTGGAGCAGGAGGTTTAATTCTACGGGAGGACGTCTTACTCTATTAAATTCTAATTTTGGTCATCTCCCTATTTATTTCATGTCTATTTTCAAGATGCCTGTGGCTGTAGTACAGTCAATTGAGAAATTGCAAAGGCAATTCTTCTGGGGTGATTTGGTTGAACAGCGGAAACTGCACTTGGTGAAATGGGAAGTGATCGTCAAAAAGAAAGGGCACGGGGGTTTGGGGGTGAAGAATCTGAATATTCAAAATTTGGCATTACTTGCAAAGTGGTGGTGGAGGTTCAGTAATGACAAGGATTCACTCTGGGTGAAGGTTATCCGAGGGAAGTATAATCTGCCCCCGGGATGTTGATTCCCCCAACTCCTAGTCTCTGGTCAGATATCGAATATTTAGAGAAACATTTGCTCCATCGGGAATGTCTCATCGCCTATCGGTCCTATAATACAAGAGGGTTTTAAAGTGTAGGTGGGCTCTGGTCGGAAAATTCTGTTTTGGGATGCTGTATGGCTAGGGGACGAAGCACTCAAGGGAGTATACCCCAGATTGTATTCGATTTCAACTCAAAAAGGGCATGTGGTTAGCGATCTAAAGGAAGAGGGTGGAGCTGACAGATGGAATCTTACCTTTGGGAGACGTTTATATGATTGGGAAAAATGTCAAGAGGAGGACCTGCAACAAAGACTTCACGGAATAGATTTGGACCCATCCAAACATGACTCGATACAGTGGAAATGGTCATCAAATAGGTGTTTTTCAGTTAAGTCTTTGTATGGACAATGGGAGCAAGGCGTTCAGATTGGGGATGAGGTGTTGGGGTCATTATGGAAGAATCTAAGTCCACCAAAGATGGAAATATTTTCTTGGATGGCTTTACAAGGAAGGGTAGCCACTCGATCAGTTCTTGCTCATAGAAATATGCTTCAAGAGGGTCAATTGCCACTTTGCTCTTTTTGTTCTCTCTCTGAGGAAACCCCTGAGCATTTATTTTTGCATTGTGTGTTTTCGTGGACCACTTGGTCGAGTATAATGCAATGGTGGCAGGTGGTTTGGGTCTGCCCTTCTTCTTTGCCAAACCTAGCAACTTGGTGGTTTAGCAATTCTTTCCGAAATTTAGAGAGGCATGTGTGGGAGGTGACATTCTTTGCATCTTTGTGGTCTTTGTGGCTTGCGCGGAATGATCTCATTTTCAACAATGTATCAAGGTCAGCAAGTGAAGTTGGGAATTTAATCAAGACAATGGTGGCTATATGGATGAAAGCAAAGTTCGACATTAAGGTATATTCGGTGGAGGATTTTAGGAGCTTCCTAGGTGGAATCCGTAAACTAAAGTTGTAACTTAGGATGTGAGGTGTTGTATCATCCAACTTCTCGGTTGGATGCTCTATCTTTCTGTACTTCTATTCCTTTGTTTGTTTCCCCTCGATGTACCCCTTCGAGTTTAATAAAAAATTTCTTTTGCCGAGCAAAAAAAAAAAAAAAATTGTTTGATATCCATAGACACACAGCTGCATAACATATGTGGATACCTATTGTAAGAGAGGTTTGATGTTTAATTGGGTCAAATATTCTCTAACCCGAATGTATGAGTGGTGGAGAGATGAATAATTAACGGTCAAGATGAGGAGTGGGAGTATCTCTTAGGGGTGAAAGAAAAGGTGAGAGTGTACGTACAAAATGGATTATGATTGTCCCTCTATGTGAGGTCGGTTTTGAATAACCCTAAGGGGAAGACAATAAAAATGTTGAAGAGAGAATATTCTCTCTCGGAATCAACACTCACCAACTTCCTCTTTTTTTGCAGGGAGTCTAATCAACCAACATCTCTTTTAAATTTTTTTTTGACATCAAAAAGAACATCATATAAATATAAATGAGAAGAAAGATTACAAGGATTTAGCAAATACAAACAAAACACAATTGTGCTATCGCCTAAGATAGAGAGCGCCGGCGACATGCGAAGGCCATGAAGCCTAAGGAAGAGAACACAGTGTGAATACATAAAAAAACTGAAAGAAAAAAATACAGGACAACCAATCAGCATCCCACCAACACGAGCAAGCGTCAAGAACACATACCAAGGGCACTCCAACTAGAAGGACGTTCCAACATTACCCCAAACCCCTTCCAATCTTCAAGTCGCAGCCATCGCCAAAACCGCTGGCCAGATCCGCCCATCTTTAACGACGACTGACACAGATCAGTTAATCACAAGCAGAAACCACAGCCTTACCCCAGAACCTGCAAACGAAGATGCATGCAAAACAGAACAGAAAAAGAAACGATCGGACCGGTTGGGGAAGGGGAGAAAGAAGAGGGGGAACCAAATCCGATCGGAAGGACAAACGACAACCGATCAAACAGGGGAAAGGGAGAAAAGAAGGGGGAGTTGATCGGTTGCTTTGGGGAAACCTCCGACGCTCAACGGGGAGGGGCGGTCAGAAGAGGGGAAGTCGAGCAATCAGAGAAGAATAGAAAAGGATGCATGCATTCCAGAATGGTTGAAGAAGAGGCTGGGCACAGAACGGAGATGGACAAACCCACGACAACACGATCGGAATAGCAAAGAAGCTAAATGGAGCACGCCGGAGCAACAGAGCTCGCCGGAGGGAGAGGGAGCTGAATGGGTACTTATTCAGAACATAGAGACGAGAGACAGGGAGGGGGAGAGAGAGAGAGGGATGGGGGAGGAGCTGCCCCTCCCCCAAACAAAGCCCTATAGCAGTTTCGAAATTCGGCGGCTGCTGGATTGGAACAAGAACGGTGGGGGAAGAGAAAGGTAGAGAGAGGTTGGAGCCTTAGATAAGGCTACTTCATTTGAAGAGAATGTTTTGTATTTATAGATGTCTGGGCCCATTACTTGGGCGTCAATTGGCTCTATGAAATATCAACACGTGTCCTCTTCCGTATCCTTTGATCGCGGGGCTGGCAGAGCTCCTTTCGCAGGTCACGCGAGTCTCGAGCTTTCCAAAGTCTTCCCCTCTCGCGAAAATCCCTTCTCCTTTTCAAGCCACCGCACCGCGCGCCAGGTAGATCTCCCCCAATTACCGTATGGGCAAGATCATAGCTTGTTTGGCCACACCAATACCGCAATCAAGCCTCTAAGGGCCCCTCGAGCGTTGCCATGGCAACCAGAGGAGACCTAAAGGGTCTGGGTTAGTTTAGGTATTTGTTGGCTCTCTCGCCCTCCTCTCCCTTGGGGAAGCACCAGTTTATAGACTAGCCTCCCCATGTCTCTCTCCCTCCTCGGGGACATGCCAATGCTTACCTCTTGTTCGGGCTCTTTGCCCCTACTAGAGTCGCCCAGGAGTTGTCCATCTAGGATGTTGGGCTCGCGTCCAAGTACAAAATCAGAAATTTAATTTGTCCTGGACTAACCCAAAATTTAATAACCTGATATACATAGATATATACACACACATATACACACACTTTATAAACCAAAAGAGTTTTATAATCAATATTCTACGAACTTACACAAAACTACATAAATGTTAAAAAATAAACCAAAGAAAAGTTAAAAATAAATAAATAAACCAAAGAAAAGTTAAAAATAAATAAATAAACCAAAGAAAAGTTTTATAATCAATATCCTTGCGGTGGTTGCGTGGGACCGCGCGACCGCTTTCCATCGCGATCGTAATGTAGGGCCAAGTCCCTACTAGTTCTCTTCTGGTACCCTACATCTCGCAGGACCCGCATTTTATCACCCCTCGTGCCACGGGTCACCTCCCTCGCGCGACTTGTTGCCACGTGTCAGTCTCTTATTGAGCGGTCTACGAGTCAAACTTCTTCCAAGACGGTGACCACCTTCCCTACACCTATTAAAATCACTCGACTTGATATGAAGATATATCAAAATGTTTTTTTTTTGGTAACCGAGAAACAATCCTGCAGCTAAGTCGCTATTGGACCAGACTGTGCAATCCAAATGTCAGGGGAGACTAGAACAACAATCCACCACTATGGCCCTCCACTTAAATCATGGTTTGGTTCACCCTTGCTATGTTCCTCGATCTTCCAATTCCTTTTGCAAATTCTATGATGTCCAGTTATGAATATATATGTACTCCATCTTGTTATACGAAAGGATGTCCTTTATAAAGATTGAGGAAATTAAGGCACATCGAAAGTTCAATTTCCTTTGATCCTAGAAACGTATATTCCCTATATATATACCTCACGTGTAAAGGGTTCATGACCTAACCTTAATAAGAACATGCCTGTGCAGCTGTGCTTCAATCGATGATCGATCAGTTCTATCAAGAGGGCCGTCGGTTAGAAGTCCATACTCCATAGTCACATAATCCTTCGAAAAAACTTTTCACTCGCGCTCTCAATCTATGAATTTGCGCTCTCGCTCCCAATGCTCGCAAAATTTAACAGTTTGGAATGTTTTTAAAATACGCATTCCTGCGCACATGCTTTATGTGACTTAGGTTAGAACTTGAACGATTGTGATGATTGAAAGTTTGTATTTCTCATCATGTTTCGGCTGCGTCCTGAAAATATAACTATCTGACAGAAACTAAACTCAGTTAGGCATTCTCAAAGATCTTTTTTTCTCGATAAAAGTCAGCACTGTTAATTAGCTGTGGTTAGTGAAGTTTGAACCCATTTTTAAAGATTTAAGTTAACTTTCATCTCAAATAAATTACTGTAAATAACCACTGGAGAACCAAAAAAACACTACTGAAAATTAACCTAGCTAGACTCACAGAGAGAGAAGAAACAGAGGGGGGAGAGAGAGAGAGAGAATCCAAGACAAGAAAGTGAGAAACCCAGTAGTGAGAGACATGTCTAATCAAAGTTTCCGAATTTAGACATGAAAGAGAAGGAGCATAGATCAAATGATTATGTCCAAACTCGTTAATGATCAATGCGCGTAAGGCAGGCGGTGGAGAGATAGTAGTTGATGGGCTAGCCAGTGGAATGGTTCGAGGAAGGCATGGGAATCTCGTGTCCATCCATGAGAGAGAAGATGAGAGAGAGAGAGGGTGTTCTAGAGAGAGAGAGAGAGAGAGAGAGAGAAGGTTGGGAAAGTCGTTTTTTATACGAGCAGGGAAAGAAGTGGGGAAAGCAAGTGAAAATAGATTAGTTTCTAAATTGGGAAATCTAGGAATAGTCCCATCCCATCACTCGAAAAACAAATAAGACACAATAAACCATACTTCTGAAAGCATGCCATAGCCTTTCTCCCTAAAATCACTGTGACAGTGACATGTGATCTTTTCACCTGTCATTTTCTGCTTTCTTTGTTTTTAAAACGTTGTACCCACCAAACCGGAGTCAAGAGAAGATGACAGACACCATGCCCATGCACCCCCCCCAGGCCCCCATTCTCTCTCTCTCTCTCTCTCTCTCTCTCTCTCTCTCTCTCTCTCTCTCTCTCCTTTTTGTGCCCGTTCAACTTTTCTTTCTTGACTTGTACCTGCTATTCAGTGGAAAGTTGGAAACTAGCTAAAACAAAATCGTTTTGCTCAATGAAATCAGGGATTTGCCATGATGAAAAAGCAAGTTTAGCAATGTGCCATGATCGAAAGGAAGATTTTGGGATTTGTCAACCAATTGCCCTAACTACTATTTTAGATAACTTTAACGTAATACATGTAGGTATCGTTGATACAATCATATACAACGCCACTAGATCAAATCAAATTAGTAGGAAAAAGTCCGAACTTCTCATATGAAAAGCCTGATACATTATGTGTCGATCGTTTTTTTAAAGGCTTGGGTTCGCTGCTAACACCTATAGTTGGTGCACCCAACGTGAGACATGGGTACGAGCCTATCATATATTGCCACCATTTTTTGGTGTAGCGAATGTGAAACATGGATGTGGATCGATACTCCTGCATGGATAAAAAAAGTTCTCATTCATATATATTTGAAATAAATGTTTCAAAACAAATTAAAAAAACATAGATTCGATTGGTACATAATATTTCTTGCCAAACTTTGAAAATACGCTGCTGCTGTTTCAAATTTATGCCCAACAAGAATCTTAGAGGCTTTTTTCTGCACACACTTAATAAGTTTTGACTTTTGAGTTTTTTCCCCACTCAAAGATACCTGTAGAGACCAATCTAATAAGACTTCTCAAAACTAATAGAGTATTTGGAGTTGCTCAAGGTCATGGCACCACCTTGTGTCCACCATTGGCCGTGTGTTTATCTCATATACGCGAAAATTTAGTTGTTTCTATCATATTGTCATAACGAGTCATGTTTTGACGATCCAAAAAAAAAGAGAGTCATGTTTTAAGTACTACAAAAAAAAAAAAGGAGCGACAGTGACAAAAAAAAAATTATCACTGAGCTGTCACTAAAAATGTTGCTATAAATTTTTAGTAACAGCTTTTCACCTATAGTGAATTCTTGTCTACTTAAGAAAAAGATCGATAGTAACATTTTCTAGCTATAATTCATTCTGCTTTGCTGATCAAAATATATATATATATATATATATATATATATATATATATATATATAATAATTTTCTAGCTATGTGAGTATTTCCTTATGGGTCTTCTGGAAATAAAATTCTTTTTTTTTTTTGGCATGCATAAGTGCATGTGTCGTCCCTACAGTGTCAACATCTATGTAGATTGAGTAGACCCATTTAGATAAAAGGCTTATGATTGCCTCTAATAATTATTAGATGGATTTAGATAAATATTTGTCCAATTATAAGTTCTGGTTGATTAAATGGAGCACATCATATGATAAAACTTTTGTGATAGAGTATATAGGGATGAGAGCTTAGAGCTTAGTTTTCCCATCGAGTCAAAGCTCAAATGTTTTCTCCAATTTAGGCTTTTGTGAGCCATTCAAGCAAATCAAATTATCATTCTAAGAATATAAAAGAATCCAAAACGTTTTTGGATGTGGGCAGCATTTCCTTCATTCTCATTAAGCCCCCCCTCAAGTCCGCGATTAGGGTATTTAGCCCCGTTGCAATCATCATACAACTAATATGAAATGAAACTAGGACAAGAATGTATCAGAAATTCCATTATTTCGCTGGATGTGTCTTTTTGGGGTCTTTGCCTCACCATTTGTAGGTGAAAATGCAAAAATTGTTGCATTGTTAGATACATAGTCATTTCTCACCAATCAAATGCACCAAAGTGTTACAGAAAAGCATGTTTCCCAGATAGTAATATATAGTTAGGAGTATTATCATTTAGCCTTTCATTGATTGGTATCTTACCAAAACTTATTAGGAGTTTGGCATACCCACGATTGGTCAGGTGGTATGTGATTTTGTGTGATTATTTATGATTCTCAATTCTAACTTCTTGTAGCTACTCAACTAAAAAATTCCTTTTTTTTTATAAAGAAAAAATGTACAGAGTGGCCCCTTAAAAGTTAATTGCAATTAAAAAATTCTGAACATAAAACATAATAAAGAGCCCACCCCTAAATCTCAAATTTTGACCACAAATAGCAACCCATGTTTGTCAACATCATGTCCATGTTCACATGTTTCAGCCAAGATGATCCAAAAACTCTCCATCTGATCAAGGGGGACCCATTACAAAGGAAAGGGTCCCACAGCTTCAAGGTTTAGAGTAGTAAATGAGTTTTTTGTTTGTTCGTTTTCAAAAGAAAATGAGAAAAAGCTTTCAGCAATGCTACCCACCGCTCTGTTTCACCGCTTCCCCTACAGTAGTATTCAATCTCACCGTCTGTCTCGATAATAAATGATCCAAATTTTAAAATACAAAAAAATCATTTCAGCCAATCCGGACGTTTCAAAACACTTTTGAATGATGAGATGGGCGGGGAGCGATGAATGAGAGCTGCAGGGGTAGACTTTTTGAAAAGTTTTGTCTGCATGTATGTAAAGCTAAGCGTACCAAGTGGCCGTGCAACTCTTCAGAGCTGGGTATCTATCTGTCTTCTCTATATAGTAACCCTAGATTTTCTTTTTGACTCTGATGCATATTCTCTCCCATATCTTTCCTTCAAAAACCCTAAAATCTCCTTTGTCTGTCTCACCTTTCGGTTCTTTTAATTTCTTCTTCAGTTGTTTGAACATGGGAGAGAAAGCCTCCATGGATTCGGTTCCACCTGCAGCTGACAATCTTTGCTATGTCCGTTGCAACTTCTGCAACACTGTTCTTGCTGTAATACTCTCTCTCTCTCTCTCTCTCTCTCTCTCTCTCCATATATGTATGTATATGTTGTGATGTATATATACAGACCTAATCAGTAGTCCCCTATAGAAAGCACCAAAGGCAGCAACATGCTATGCATCAATCACTATGATATCTTATGTATCTATTTGTCATCCATGATTCCATATATCGAAGTTAGTCAATAACTATCACTTCCTTACATAAACCCTTAAGTGTGAAAAAAGGGCAAGGCAAAAAGGCTTAACATTTGGTGCAATAATTGGTTTTCTTTTGCATCTATTCACATAACGTCCAAATTTTTAGCGAAAAATATATGCTATTATCCTAAACATCATGATGCGGGCGTTATGTTCCTTTTTTGCTTTTTTGATGTACCATTTGTAATAAAAAAAAATTTGCCGATAAAAAAAATCTCATGTTAGTGTTCGATCGGTTGTTCGAAATTGTCTGAAACTGTCTCAATCAGCCAACTCTTGAAAATATCTTCCTTGGAGTTGGACGGGGACATTTAGTTTACGTCGCTATTTCTAAATCTAGAGGCGAATACATCCGCCGGAATAATTTCTTGGTTGTGTTTGTATTATTTTCACATCATGAAGAGTAGGGTCCATAGAGTCAAAGTTGGTGGAGTGTAATGAATAGGGTCCTTTTATTTCACCTTTTTGGAGTAAATTTTAAAAAGAAACATGTTGCGAGAGAAGTGCTTAATTTCAATCTTGTGATATGTTTTTGACTTTATTTTTCCTATTTTCAAGACGAACGTTTCCACTACTTGTTAAACATATCACAAGATTTTGAGCAAAAAATTTACTTTTTAATTTGAGCAATTTTTTTAGATAGAACATGTTCCGGAAAAAAGTTCTTTCATCTTGAGATATGTATTGGCCTTTTCATTTACTATTTTTAAGATAAAAGTGATTCTAGCGTTCAGTAATCATATCACGAAAAAAAAAAAATCGATCGGGAAAAAAAATTATGATCTCGAATAACACTAAGTACAACGAGATGCTTAACATAAATTTCACTCTTTTATTTAAGATAAAACTGATCTGCTTTTTGACCTTTTTACTGCTTATTTTCAAGAAGAAAAAAAATTGATTTCTGTTGTATTTGTTACACATAGGTGTGTTAGGTACGTACTAGCCTAATTAGTTAGCTAGCCCTCTTCCCTCATTTACATCCTTGTTTAGTTGCTTCTTTCTCTCACAGAAAATGCTAACGAAAGGTGGAACATGACTCTCTCTCTCTCTCTCTCTGTGTGTTGTATTTTTGTAGGTTGGGATCCCATGCAGAAGGTTACTGGACACAGTGACAGTGAAATGCGGGCATTGCAGTAACCTCTCCTTTCTCAGCACAAGGGGCCAATGTTTTGATCATCAACCTAGTCTTCAGGTTTTTTTTTATATTATTTCTTTGATCGATGAAAATGGATTTGTTAACTATCTTTTAACCTAATGCTGCCCTCTTCGCAAACTTATTGGACCCTATTCCCGCATAAAAAAATAAGAGAATTTTTTTAACGGCGGAGCCGTGAATAGTTTTACAGAGCCAATCGCGATCATCCAAAAGTGTTTTGGGGCCCGGATGTTAAGTTTCATTAAAATTCTGTTGTAAAGAACTTGTTCACAGCTGAACCGTGAAGAAGTTTCTCTCAAAAAATTAATAACCCTAAGAATTTAGAGAAAAGTGAATTAGAATGATCGATGTGGCATTGAAATTTTTGAATTTACGAATCCCTTGATCTGCCCCAAATTTATTATCCTTTTGGTACGCGTGCCATTTTGAAATTACTTATATATATATCTTTTAATCCATAATACTTTGTATAATTTTGAAAAACTTGTTAAGTAGAAATAATAAGGATTTATCAATATATCAAATAAGATTTATATATTGCATATAAAAAATATTACACGTTTGAAAATATAAACAATTTTTTTTTTTTACATGTACTCCAGATTAATAGTTAAAGTGGGAAAAAAAATTTGGACGAACGGAGTAAGGGTGTTTCGGTTTCTCCGGAAAGGAACTTTTTGAAAAAGAAGACAATTTCAAGCTTAAAAATTATGTGTTTACGCAAATAATTTTTTTATCAATATGGATCTTGTTTGAAAAAAAAAAGTACTTTTCTTTAAAGTGGAACACCACCTAATTAGATCGAATGATGTGACACCGTGCTTGCATGGAAATTTTGTCTCAAACAAGAGACCTACGCATGGCCGTCGAATCTCTCATTCTGTATGAAAATTTGATTTCGTATATTGTTAGAAGATGAAGCGAATTTTTTTTGTACTAATAAATGATTTTTCTTGGGAAAAAAAACTGAAATAGTCCATGTAGTTTAGTATTTCTGTTAATTTGGTTCCTGCTGTTTGAATTAGTTTGATTTACCCTCTGTAGTTTCCATTTTGTTCCAACTTGATCTAATTACTAATTGTGGTTAGCCTATGTTAACTCTAGATACAAATGGGTCTCTTTTCTAGTGAATTACCGAAATCATTTTTTCTCTAACCTCGCAGATCTAAAGCATTTTTCTAAAAAGCAAAATGGAGTCACTTTTTTCTAAAAACCGGGTTCTCTGGCCCGTGTTCTTTTTTCTAGAATACTTGAATTATTCTTCTAATATTCAAGAGGTGACCAGGCACACCTAAACTCTACATTCGGTGGAGACTCTAAGTTTTTTTCTAAACCCTTTTTGTGGCCCAACCTATGGCCGGACCTGATTCTCCTTTACCCGGAGATATGTAGGTAACTTGATGAAGACTCGGTCTCTTTTTAAAATAAAACCTACTTCATTTTCTAAAATTCAAACATTTTTCAAAAATATCCAAACTCCTTTTATAGAACACAAAACTTCTCATTTTTTCTTTCTTTTCAAGAACCACGTCGCAATTCATAGGAATCGTATCACTTATTCAGGCCCTAATCCCTCTCACTCCTTCCCCTGAAGGAGAACGAGACACGTTTCAGTCAAAAGTAAAATCCCGGGCATGGCAAATGGAGAATAGAAGTTGTGAAAAAAAAGATGGAGAAGGGAACAATGAGGCTCTGTTTTGGTTCAGAGGTATATTAGGATAAAAGGAGAATGACAAATTACAGTTTTAACCCTAGAAAAGGGGCCCATTCATGTTTGGGGTTAACGGAGTCTAACGGCAGTTAGTAATTGGACCAAGTTGGAACAAAATGAAAACTATAGAGTTTAAATTGAGACAATTCAAACTGCAGAGATCAAGCTGACACAAACACTAAGCTACAATGACCATTTTGGTTCCTTTTTTTTTTTTTTTTCCATTTTTCTTTTCTTGGCAAAAGCCATACTAATGAATGTTCTGTTATGGAATTCATTGGGCCAGGGTTTTGGGCCTTTTGGCAGTGAAATCAAGAAGGGTTCTTCTTCATCGTCTTCGTCAACTTCAAGCGAGCCAGTCTCCCCTAGAGCACCCTTTGTTGTAAAACGTAGTAAAAGAACACCTTAATTATTAATTTCTTCTTCTTTTTTCTCAGTTAATTACAGGTGATTATTTTTGCTAAATTAGATTTGGTTTATATATTTGGATTGTTTATTTGTTTTGCAGCACCTGAGAAGAAGCATAGGCTACCATCTGCCTACAACCGATTCATGAAGTGAGGGAAATTTACCCCAAATTAAATACAGAAATATGATTGTTTAAAATTTTATAGCATAGAAAAATATGAGCGAATTCGTTATTCTCATTGAATTTCTCTATATATGCTATTTCATAATATTTTTTGCATGTTTTCGAATAAAAGGGAGGAGATACAGCGCATCAAAGCAGCCAATCCTGAGATACCACATCGTGAAGCCTTTAGCGCCGCAGCAAAAAATGTACGTGTTATATATGCTTTTTTTTTAAAATGAATTGTTTCGAATTTTTAACTAATTAATTAACAAACTTTATTCTTTGTTTGAATTCATTTGAAATAGTGGGCTAGGTACATTCCAAATTCACCAGGTGGGCCAATGTCCGGGAGCTGCAGTAACCATGTAAGTGAAACATTTTCATTCTTGTCTAATCTTTTTTTAAATTAATGTGATTTCGTAATTCGTAGAAATTAAAATACGTATACATTGAGAATGTTTCATTTCTATTAATTTCGCAAAGAAACTGTCGGCAGTGACCAAATCTATAGTCACAAATGTTTAATTTCGTAGAATAACGTAGCAAATTTGAATATCTTTCATTTGAAAATAAAAGGGCAATGATCAAGATTATCATTTATTTAAAAAAAAAAAAAAAACCCAAACAATATCACTTGATTCTTGTCTGATATCCTTTATAAGAGAATATTGAAGAATACCCTATATGTTCCATATTCTTATTCCTTCTTTGACGGACGCGCCTTTAATTGGATCTCTAGATTACGTAAATTAATGATTTCTTAAGGAATTTTCTCTATGAACTAAAAGATTTCAATTACTTCTTAATTACAGACACACAAACTTTTAAAATCATCAAATAAATAAAAATAATATAACTTATAATTTCAAAATAAGGCAATAGTAGTTTTAAAAAAATGGATCGATCAAGAATATGGAGCAGGCCAGGGTGGTGAATTGTTATTTCTAAGAACTTTTGGTTCTATTAATGCAAAGTTAATTTGACGCTTGTTATTAATTTGTTGCAGGAGCAGGAGTGACTAATTAATGGGTAATCAAGAATCAACAACCGGATGCTATTAAATCAACTGAAGACAACTCAGTCACTTAATTACTGCTTAATTAATTAGGTCCCATTTGCTTAATTTCAACTTGTTATCTACTTAGTTACTCTGCTTCAGGTTCGATGGCACTTATTAATTAGTACTAGATTAAATGCTGTACTGGATGATAATCCTTAATTAGTACTTGTGCTTCTGCTTAATTAATTAATTATGCACGTAATACAACTATTGTCCAAGCTTAAATGGATGTACATCATGGTGCCAAAATTTCCCATTTTCCAACAATTTTCATTAGGATAAACTTCAAACTTTGTTTTGATGGGTGGAAGGTATGACATAATGCGGATTCTGGGCTTGAAAATGAAAGAGCATTTCGAAAATATTTTAAATTACCAACATTCGTGACAGCGGAATGTGAGATTCCTACCAGGGAATTGGACAAGAATTGAGAGCGTTCGCAAAGAGCTTGGATACAGAACGGTTGTGGAGAGACTTATGAAAGGATTAGGTGATGACATAGCTTACATTAACTCAACTTTCACGAAAATGGGGCCAATGGGCCTATTGGTGTCCACCCAGACTTTTTTTTATTTTTGTTTTTTTTAATCCACGAAAATTCTAATCTTTACAAACCTAGGGGACCTGGGAGTGGTGGGGGACTTGAAACCTCACAAGATGAAGAGTCAATTACCTAATCTATCAATTGAGGTAGGAGCAGTGGCGGAGCAAAGATTTTGACCCGATGGGGCCGGCTTAATAAACATATATTTTTTTATCAAAACATATTCATTTATATAAAAAAAATCATTTTCCAATACATTACATTTATACATTGAAATGATTCTAGCCTAATGTAGTTAAAGTATATCAATCATTTTTTTAGGCTACTTCAACAGTCACATACTTATTTCTTATTTATGAAAGAAATTGAGAATATAAAACAACCGTTTTTTTTCATATTAAACCAAAATTATTATTAAGATTATCAGTAGCTATACATGAATAATTGTCAATAATATTCAAAATGAAGTATATAAAAATTAAAAAATTAAAACTTGGTGGGGCCGGGGCCCCCAGGCCTCAACATAGCTTCTTCCCTAGGTAGGAGGCATCTTCGTACACCCAGAATTGCTCTAACTCTGGGCACACATAGTGTATATATCTATATCTCTATATATATAATTAGAAAAATTATAATTATTACTGTGAATGTGTATATATACCCGTACGTATGTATATAAAGTTACTTAAAGTGCAAGAATTGCACTTTATTGAAGTGCTAAAGAGTAAACTTTAACATACTGTACTTTATATAGACTTGGTGCACATATAATGGCCTTAACACGCGCGTATCTCTCTTCCAGTAATTTCATATTTTAGTGGGTAGACACATTGGCCATGTTAAAAAGATATCAATAGATTTTATTGGTGCAAGTGATATGATTTTGAAGGGGACATCAATGTCTCCTACTTTTCATTGACACCTTGTTTTATGTGTTCTGCCTTTCGTTAGATCGGATATGAACTATTAGTTCCGTCAAATAAACGCGCCTTAGAAATTCTAAAAAGTTTAGCCAAGTGGACATAAGAAAGTAATAAGCATTTGTCCTCCATGAGATCGAATGTTCGAATCTCACGGAAGCCAAACATTCCAAACCTGGAGCAAATGCAAAGTTTGTCCAGTTGTTAACTTTAAGGCTCCGTAATTAGTTGAGGTGAGCACAAGCTGACCTCGACATTTGATTATAAAAAAATAATAGTCATCAATAAAAAGGGCCTTAAAAAGAAAATTTTTATTTGTTGATGAGGTTGTCTTGATTGTATTATTCTTTAGTTAAGAAGTTAAATAAAAGCTTTCTTTAAATAGTAAAACTGCCTAATGTTTGTGGGATCAAAGTAGTACTTGAATAACAAAGAGGCAAAACCTCCATAATGATTTGGATTTAATAGGTTAGTAGATTTTCTCAACCAAAAAAAAGTTTGTAGAGAACATCTTCCTAGCTAGTTTCCAAACTCACAACTATCCAAACAAACCCAACTCACAGATGGAGCCATGGAAAATGTACTGTACAATTCAGACCAAAAATGTAAAATGTACCGATAAAAGCGTCTTCAGAAGGAAAAAGAAAAGCAACAGATGAGAGATTGCTTTTGTGTATCCGTTTTCATGGCCTTAAACTCTAAGAACCTCCTACTGCTAATATTGACAACTGCATTCAGTCTTTCTAGTCGTATGGGCGACTGAGCAATGACCACTAGCTTAAATTCTAAACTAACCAGAACTCCACAGGCCATACTCCTACCGGGCAGAAGCATAAGATGTTGAATCCCAAACCTACCGCAACCCTACCAATATTAGGCAAGATACCAGATCCAACAGCCAAATCATAATCACCGGGCTTATACGACATCATTAGATCATTAGGAGCCACCCTAACGAGATCATCATCACTGAGACCGGAGTTCCAACATTACGTACCCAACTGCTTTCACAACACCTACATGGTTGGAAAGTAACAGAAGACATCATGTTCCTGCTGCAATTGCATAGAATTCCTCTGCTGCTCCACTCTTTGAAGATGTGATGACAATTGAACCAAATCTACAGTCTGCCCATGTTCAGGAGAAATATACCCTTTACCTTCTGCATTATTGGATCTCTGAAAATTTCCAGTTGCTTGAACTCGAAAATCAACAGCACTTCTACTACTACCATTGAAAAACACGGGGGACCCTACCTGGCTAATTTCCATTGAGTCCATCACAGAAGAACAAAACCCATTTGGTGGCAGACTTTTCTCAATGCTTAACCCATCATAGTTTCCAGCATTCTGATCCATAACCGATGGAATTTCTGTCAAATGACTTGACAAATTTTTTGACAGAAGAGAGAGAGCACTACCGGAGTTTGACAACCCAGATAGTTCTTGAACTGTTGAAGCTGTTTCAAACGTATAGCCAGTTTGTGAAGAAAAATTTCCAGGAGAAAATTGTTTTCTCGAGCCATAAGGATGGAAGATGAGGTTCGAATTTGACTCCTTCTCTACTTTGGCATGGCCACAGTGGTTACCTCGGACATTTCCTTGTGGAGGGATAAATCCACTGGGAAGCATGTCTGGGAAAATGAAGGATGATCTTTTTGGTAGAGAAGTCCATAGGAACCCGTCATCTGAAGAAAAAAAAAACAGTTGTTTTAATAGGAAGTGAGAATCATACAACTCTAAGAGGATTCTACAACTTAATAGAATCAAAAGAGATTAAGAGTATCGCCCACCCAATAACCTTGACATTCAGTATGGCATGGGAAGGGAAATTTAGAATGTAACAAGGTGGAATCTTACCTATAAAAGGTGTTCGTAAGGGTAGGTCAGAAGTGCCGTTCAAAATAAAAAGGGTAGGTCAAATGAGAATTTCTTTGATAACTCGTTATCCGGCCCAATGGACAGATGAAGTACCAATCCCACTGTCCACTAGCAGGGGACCCAAATAAGAACCGTCATAAGGTGGAATCAAACAAGAATGTCACAAGGTACTAAATGCATCTTTATGAAAACTATGGTTCTTCCAAGTTTTTTCCTTTTCCAAAATCAGTAGACAAGGAATTTGGGTGCTGCAAGGTTTCTATCAGACAACTCAAAGTACTAGGAAAAACTCGAAAATGGTAAAATGGAAATATATGATTTTCAATTGCAAGTCTCAATACCAAGAGGAAAAGTTTCAGAAACTCAACTCTCACACTAGTCTTGCACTTCATTATGCTAAATTGAAAATAATGAAGTAAGACTAAGTTGGAAGCTCGACTTATCCACATAATATTATCTCTGTTAAGTATCCCACTCAAAATCAATTGGCAATGAGTGGAGAGGCCACCCAGGCTCATATACTAGTTTTGGAGGTTATACTAAACCAATGTAGGACAAACTTTGACACTCCCCCGCATGAGCGACACCTAACCCGCACGTAGAGAGGTAAACAACGTATCCATAACAAAGGGATCACAACAAGAACAAAGAAACAAGGTGCACATAATGCACAAACACGGGGCAAACATGTGAAGTAGTCTAGGGTTTTTAGGTTTATTGTTATTTATCATTTATATATTAAGGGTAAATAACCTTAGACAAACCCTAATAATACAGAAGGACTAAGCTACCATTTATATATAAATGACAAAAAACAAAAAACATAAAAACCATAGACTACTTCACAAAACAATCAAGAGAGTCTTGTCCAAAATCTTCCGAAAGCCTAGCTCTAACACCATGTTAAGCATCTAACTCAAAATCAATTACCAATGAGGGAAGAGGCTGCCCAGACTCATGTACTAGTTTTGGAGGTTATAATTAACCTATTTGGGACAAGCTCTAACAATCTTATGATGATGCCAATGACCAACAAATGATAGTTTAGTTCACAATTTAGAAGATTTTTTTTATAACGACATTTTAGAAGTTTGTTCCGTCAAAGCCAGGTGACCGAACAAGACATACAGTGAACTTTTGGAAGGGGAATTGAGTAATAAGGGATATCCAATCCTGAATTACTACGAAAGAGCCAAGACAAGTACATACCTTCAAGATACTGAAGCAACATGTGTGGTTTACTAGAGAGAGTAGTATCCAATTGAGGCTTTCTTCGTCGCTCATTGTGTCCTGCAAGGCGTTTCCGACAACTGCGTTTTCCATCATCAAATTCAGCCAGCAAATGAAACCTGGTTGCCAAAATCGTAATTAGTTACCCCCATAATATCTAATAAACAGCAAGCAATTCACCTCAACTTAGCCTGTCAGCATCATGAGTTTGAAAGGATAGCTTAAGAAACTCAACACAGACACCCATTCTAAAAATGAGGCTAGAGTGTCAACCATTTTCCTTTCAATTGATTACCCCCACAATCAATAATCCAAACACAGGCTAGAGTGTCAACCTAAAAATGAGGCATCAACTAAACGCATAATTGCCTTTTCCAAATGCACGTAAACCTATTTTGCCATCCCCCAAATCCAGAAGCTTCACTATTCTTGCTCTACTTCAAAAGCCAAATTATGAGACATCAACTATGTCAAGGTGTTCTGGGACTATAACAGCAGCTTAAATCTTGAAGGATCTGTTGCTGATACTGTCAAGAGCTCAGGAGAACTTAAATGTAACATAAGAGTAGATGATTCAGTACATAAAATTCAAGGGAGAGCTACAAGAGATGCATTACCAGAGTTACCCTAGCCCATAAAGAGGCAGAAAGCGTGCATTACTTTACGATTTCCCCCGATAATTTATAGAACCCTTTTTGTGGCTTTATGAGCCTAAGCATACATGGGAGTTGGCCATCTTTTCAGTGATGGAAAAAGAAAAAAAAAAGTAGGGAACAAGTTTTTCCTAATGCGAGACTGTAAGAGATGAAAATAGAAAACAAAGCACTCAAAAAAGGACCCAAAGGATTTACATCTTAAAGCTTAGATCCATGGGTAAAGATGAACATAGGAATCTAGCCATGAAAGAGGAGAATACAAGGAGCAGGTTATGTCCGGTAACTCTCATTAAGTCTAGCGCCCCTAATTCCCCTTATACAGGAAAACCTGTATAATAAATCGAGGCAATGAAACCTTGTTCTTTTCTTATTAATGGGGTTGTTGAACTCACAAAAACTCACTGCATTAACTAGAAAATCTAGGAAAGGATGACTTCTAGTCCAGTACTTTGGCTTCAGCTTAAATCCCATGAAGACAAGAAATTTGGATTAATGCGCCGATATAAACATGACCATCACAATTTAAGGACACTAATCATAGTGAAAGACCGCATGCAATTGATCATACATTCATACCTGCTACATTGCTGACAAAACCTTTTCTCAACTCCATTAACTATGACCCTAGCAGTCTTTGAGTGTACATCACAAACTCTATGCCTTTTGTGATAATCCTTTGAGGAACTTAGGTCCTTGTTACACCTGTGCACTTGGCAAGTCAGATTCTCAGAAGACAAATTCATCGTTCGTGCTCTCTTTGATGCAAATGAAGATCCTACGGAAGAAAAACCCGATGTTTCGTTCACAAATCTACTACTCTTGGCTTCGCTCCAATCAGCAAATTTCCCCAACTTCAAATCAACTACGGAAGAAATTGGAACATTAGATGCAATGAAAGGAGAGGAAAAGCTTAACCCGGATTCCAATACCCCAAACGGTGAATTTGATTTAGCATCACAACCAGCAGAAGGCAGAGTTGTACCATCACCATCACACATATCAAAACCACCCAAAACATTCAAAAATGGATTACTAGGATCCCCCTTTCCCATCATGTTAGGGAATCCCTTTTCCATAAATTCCATGCTCTGAATTACTTCTCCACTAGATCCAAACGTGCCATAAGAGTTACAGAAGGGTTTCAAGGTCCAACCAATTGACACTTATCTAGCTGGAAAACCTATTTCACCACATTAGAAGGGACTCATCAGTGCTGAAGCATGCCTTCAAGACTCCAATCTGTGAAAAATAGTAACATTGAAATCCCACGTGGAAAACATTAAGGTTCCAAAATCATAAACAGTGAATAAATAGACGCAAAAGCAGAGAAAATCTGGTGAAATAGCTTATAGGGACATCGAAGTATCAAATCAAGGAAGTCAGCACAACGAGTCACAGTATGCCATGTAACCAGAAACACAAAAAGTACTCGCTCTTAACTTGACAGGTAAAGTATGGGTAAAAGGAAACTAAGACGGAATTGAACCGGGTAGCTAGAAAAAACAAGAGAAACTTCAATACAAAAAGAACTCACAATGTGCAAAGTAAAAATTACTTCTATTCTAGGACTCTTTGCATCAGAAGAACCTCCAAATTCCATTCACTGAACAGCAAAAAATTGCAAAAGCTTTAAACAGCCAATCAAAACTCAGAACATAAATTTTATGCTTAGCACTTCTGCCCTTAAACCACAACTTCAGTTTCTGGATAAAAAACCCACAGAAGCAAAGAAAATTTGGGGATGAAAGGATTATAGAAAAATTAGACTTTTTGAAGTACCAATATCAGCATAAGGAGTCGGCAGGAGGAATTGTGTGTGCAAGTTGGCCCGGACATCCGAGTATCGAAAAAAAACCCTACACAACAAAGCTGTCCAATCTTAATGAGGCAGGAAAATTCCAAAAACTAAACACAATATAATGGAATTGAACTACTGGGTATCTCAAAGAACAAGAGAAACTTCAATCTAAACGAGAAATCAGACATATAAATATTAACCCTCACTGCAGAAAAGGTAAGGAATCACATGCTTCTCGAACTCTCATCAAAGTTTCAAGCTTGAAAAACCCTAGAAATACTTAAAAGTCACAAAGTTAAGTATACAAAAACATGGAAAAAAACAGCTAATAGAGAAAGACCCATGTGAAAAGTTGAGTGGTAAAGCATTTTTGATGTGGAAAATTAACAGAAAGCAGCATGAATGATGAACTTGAGTGACTTTTCTTACCAGAATGAACAGTGTAGAGAGAGGGAGAGAGGTGGGAATTGTTTTATTTTTCCTACCAGTAGAGTACAACTCGTTGTGAGCTCGAAGCAGATATTGTGGAGGTCAAAATTGATTTCCACTGCCGCTCGTGCCGAAAAAAGAAAGGAACACGTGGAGGTCTTTTCGTAGCTTTTCGTGAGGGAGACTGTAATAATTCTACTTACGGTCCGGAGATAATGTTAATATAATTGTGCTTTATACAATGTACATTCTATATATGTTTGGGCCAGTGATAAATTTATGCATAAACTATACCCCAAAAGATGGTCCCGGAACGCGCGTGAGATTAATATGTGTTTTCTTGATTTTGGGTGTCCAATCAAGCTCGCATAAATCTTGACTAATATTGGAATCTTAAGGTTTACGATCGGACAAACCTATAGTGAATCCAAGTAGAAGGGGATTCTCTCCAAGTGGTAAGAATGATTCACGAACAGGTTGATATCTTTGCTTCGGTCGGTGTTATGATTGTTGATGTTCAGTGACTTAAACAAGAGTTTGTGGAAGTAAAAGTGAGTTTCGTTCGGAGAAGTGGCAATTCTTTGGTACACGTTGTGGCTAAGAATGTAGTGAGAGGGAGTGGGGTTAGATCGTGGGAATTCTATCCCCTCCCCTCCTCTCCGCCGGCTTTTTCATCCTCTTCTTGAGGGGGTTAGCCCTTTTTGATGTATTGTTTTGTTATCCGGATTATCAATGAAACTATCCTAACCTTTGGCAAAAAAAAAATTAAAAAAAATCATAGTTTGAAATGGGTTGGTCTTCATTAGGGGTGGAGGTACATGGGGGTAGGGGTGGGACGTGCCACCTGCGGTTCCCAAAAAATAAATAATTAGATACTAAGGCAGTCGATTAGGTACTCTTTTTTTTTTTTTGATAAGTCAGTCAATTAGGTACTTATCGATAACTGAATAACTTAAATTTTCACTAAAATGATGACAAAATAGCAATAAAATAAATAAACAGTTCGGATCATAAAAATAGTATCTCCTGACTTTCATTAAAAGACCACAAGATAATTGTTACGGAGTAGATCATTCTAACAAAAAAAATAAAGTCCAAGACAAAGTTCGGTCCTACATTTAACTTTTCTCTTCGTATTGCTACCAACAACATGTAACATATACTAGTGAAACCGCAAGAAGGCAAGTGGTCTTGGCCTAGGGCTTAAGACTTAAGAGTTTGATCATTTATAAGGTTTCAAGTTCGATTCTCCTAACCAGCAATTCTTGGAGCTACCTCACCCCACGCTCAAACGTATAGAACGGCTATGGAAGGGGTTGGTGCAGAGGTTACTCCAAGGTGTGCACAAGTAGACCCGGGACATCCTGCATTACCAAAACAAAAACATATACTAGTGAACTCCAATTGAACAGTACCAACCCCTTAGTTAAATTCTGACTCTGCCACTGGAATTCATGAAATTTGACCTTGAGAGCTCTTGGAAAGCAAGCCCTTCTATCTCTAATTTCTGATAACAAAGGCGTTTGGGTCAATTTAGGTGCATATTGACTAATTCTAGATACAAGCAAATCAAAATGGGCAGACCAGAGTCAACCGAGTCTTAAACGTACTCTCTTCACGTATAAATCAAAACGAAAACACGGTTCGAGGGTAGATCAGTTTGCGATCAAGACACTCGGTCCCCCCCCAAGGCTGGCAAAGATCCTAATATGTGATACCAATGAGCACCGATGGAAATTCCAAACCCAAGGATTTGCTATCCACAAAGCCAAAACGCCGGCACGCCCCTGACACGAGGCCACAAAACACTGGCGATCAAACACCGATGGGTGAATCCCCACTATCACTAGCACTAGGCGCCACTCTGGTGTGAGCCCTCGTTGCCACAGCGAGTACTGGACGCCACTCCGGTGCGAGCCCCCGCTGCCATGGTGAGTACTAGACGCGAGACGACAAATCATCAGCATAATCTCACGGCCACGACAAGACTGGATAACAATCCAGAGCCACAAAACGAAACCAGAACCAAATACTACTATTTAGCCACCACCACCCAATCACTGGATCTAGGAAGACCAGACCGGGGCAACTAAGAGCATCCATAATGTAATAATCAAAATCAAAAGATTGCTAAAGTTAGCAACGTGTGCTTAAAAAAGTGCTCACATTGTAATAATCAAAGTTAGCAACCTCCTAATCAATAGTCAAATTTGGTCATTTGAATAATCAAAAGTAACAATGTGGGACTTCACATTGCTAACTTTAGCAACCCTCTAAATGAATAATCTAAAGCTGACGTGGTAAGTTTTGATTATTATATTGCGGATGCTCTAACGGCGTGGGAAAACTAGCTGGGAGCCACAAAAAAATGGCAAAAGAAAAACGAAAAAATCCTATCTACTTGACCTCCACCTTGGTAGTTCGCCACCAGTCACGTCGACCAGATCTGAGAAGAGTAAGGGGAAGACAAACCACAATCAGGCCACACGCCGTTGGTCAGATAATCACAAACCTCAGATCTCTCAAGCCGGAGTGGCAGAAACGAGCAGCGGGAGAGAGATCGATAGAAGAGGAGGAGAGATAGGGGAAGAGGATCGGAGGGGGAGGGGGAGGTGGTGGAGAGGGAGGTGGCCCCCTCCCCCAGTTGAAAATCCTAGTCGCTGTGTTTTTTTCTTTTGATAATTCAAGGTGTACGGACCAATCCCTTATCTCATTTTCCAGAAATTTCATATTTCAATTTCTAAAGTGAGGTGAACCAATGACAAATTTCATTTGTTAATTAATTTAATTTATGGTACAACTTAAATTTAATAACTATTGAAAGACATGTTAAACGTGAAACAAAATGCATTTGAAAACAAAGTACCTGCAGCCATGATAGACACTCAATAACTGAGTACCAACCATGATAGACACTCAATAACTGAGTCCACAGCATGTGTGAATATATTTTTTTGGTAAGTAAGAATCTTAAATATATTGTCATTATCATAAGATGACATAAAATAAGGGGAAAAGACTTTTTATCGAAAAGTTTTTTGTCAAATTTTGGTAAAGTCCTCTCCAAAATATTTCAAAAAAGATACGATACATGAAATCCGGTCCATAAAATTTGGACCATTCATTTCATTTCATGGACCGAGTTTCATGTATTCTACCAATCCTCAAAATATTTTGCTGGTAAAGTCGATTTGTTTTTTTTTTTTTATAAAAAAATTGACAGTAAGTTGGCTTTATCAAATCTTGACATCTCACCCAAAACAATTCATTTTTCCTCCCTCTTCTCATCCTCTTCAAGAGGGAAAAAAAAATCCCAATTATGAAAAAATACCAAATAAAAGAGTGCATCAACGTCGTTGTTATGTTTTGACTTTTTAATACTATAACATCAGGTAAACAATGACTTTAACAAAGTCATTTTAATAATAAAGAGCTTACTTTCTTTATCTAATCTAATTAAGTTCTAAAGGAACCACTTGGCAAATGTTGGAGTGTGACTAAGACCCCTGATCAGTGCCATTTGGGGGTCTTGGGTGAGTATTTTTGTTTTCATAACTCAAATACTCGTGTCAGCTTACGAACACCTCCACTAAATTCTGAACAATCAATCACATCGCCCACTTGAATGACTATACAAGCGAGTGGTTTTTCGAAAGAGGATTAGGAAGTTGAGTGACCTGATGCTAGTGCATTTCATCAAGTGATCATCACTAGTCTTGCATTCCCTCTTGGACCTCTTATCTAAGATAAGGTCATGGATGCCAACTCAAATTTCACAATATCATGTCGGGAGAGAGCATATATAACACATACCTTGGCTCCGATTGTTTCGATTCAGAAAATAAATTTTAAATTTTTATTTTTCGGTGTTTGGTTGGCACTTGAAAAATATTTTCAGAAATCAACAAATTAGTATAGAGAGGGGGGGGGGGGGGGGGGGGGCCTTAAATTGATGATCGAGAAAATTAAGCAGTGAGAATTATAGTACAAGGCAACAGGTTCATTTCGGAAAATAAGTTGCGGAAGATTTAAGGATAAGTCATTTTCATCCAATTAATGGAAAATATTTTTCTCATTTTTTACACAACCAAACACTGAAAAATAGGTAAAACATTTTACGCCAAGCCCTAATCTTTTCCTTTTTGAATGGTGGAGTTATCATTTGGATTCGTAGCACCATGTGGGCAATGCGGGGCCGATTTCTAATCCAAAGTGTGAAATTTTACTCCTATTATGTTCTCCTTTGACCTAATTTTACAACTGTACGTACCTTGGCTGCAGGTTCACAAGATCAATAGTTGGTAATATACTATAAGTTTTTGCATTTTGGTTCTAAACTTTTGAGGTGCTGCATTATTTTGTTATGAGATTTTTTGTGATATTTTTATTACCCAACACAATTTCTTTGTATGTTGACACGTAAAAGAGTAAGGAGGGAGCTTTGACCCCAACATTAGTACAACTCGTGGTGCTACGGAGTATCGTTGTCAGGTACGTGCGATATAGTGCTTATTTGCACATATACTTTTGAGTATCATAAAAGAAGGAGAGATGAGCCTAAGGGTAAGAATTTTTTAAGCTCTTTGTGGGCATTGTTGGAATGTGTCATAGTCATCTTTACTCATCCAAGTTCACTTTTCAAAACACGTCCATGTTAACCAACCATTTCAAGAAAAATAGTGGACAATCATGAGCATGACAATCATCTTTTAGGTTTTATATTTAGGTCAATATAATTATTTAAATTTTAGTTGTATTATTGACATGAAGTGGGATAAATCTAAGATATATGTACAAAATAACATGGATCTCTAGCTCCTTACCAAAAAATCCTTATCCAACCACCTTGTTATCAACGAGTCATCTCCCAATAATTAGTCTGAAGTCTGTATACATACAGGTTTATGGCCTCATCCCTTATGAATATTTACATTGTACATTTTGAATGTAATTTTTCGAAGTTGAGGTGTAGCCTAGTTGATCTTAAGCGAGATGTACTCGTTACATAAGTTGCTGGTTTCAAATCCCACTAGCTCCTCCTCGTCTCCTTAGATTAGAATACAATTAGGGATTCCCCTGGTATAGCGGTATATACCCAAAAAAATATGTAATTTCGCTTTTGGTGTGACATGTTAATTTTGAGGAAAGGCAAAAGGGACATAATTACCATTTCCAAACAAATTAAGGACCGTGTTTCTTTAGCCAAGATAGCCAAAACTACGAGTACTTAGATTTGGCTTAGTAGGATTAGCATGAAATTTGGAGTAACAAGGATTGGGTCCAATTGACCAGTTAGATCCTAACCAAAAAAGAAGAAGAAAAAGAGAGATCTCCTCTTGCTTCAGAAATTTGTGGGGAGAATTGGGTGGGGGGGGAGGGGGGGGGGGGGGGGGGGGGGGGGTGTGTGGGAATCAGAGGAAAGGTCATTGTCCACTGGTGGGTTCCAAGTAGGGCATCAAATGACCGGAGTTAAAGGCTTGAGACTCCGATTGTTAAAGGCTAGCTTGGCTTGTCAACTAAACAACTCGAATTCGATTAGAATTTAGGGAAGGAATCAAGCTTGAATTAAGCCGTAGTTTGGCTAATCGAGTTCGAACTTGAACAATCTAAAGCTCAGCAAGATGGGCTCGTTTGTTCCATGGAAAAAACTGAGAAAAGAATATGCAGTAGGCAGCCCAAGTCATTCTACTCCATATTTTTAGGCCCATGTACTCATTAACTGGTTGTTTATCCATGGATACATTGGAATTCGCACTACTTTGCACACTTGGGCCATTATTTAGCCTTAATGGGCAAGTAGTTGGGCTCACACTCTGTAGCACGCCCACCCATGGTTGGTTGATTACCGATTTCAATTCACAACCGCTTAATTTGCATAAAGTCTACCGTACCGCTTTATTTTACTGCTCCTTCTGCCACTCTCAATTTCACAATTCAAAAGTGTTTGGGACGGTCCGGATTTTAAAAGACTCCTCCAAGCGGGAATTAAATCCGGACCATTAATTGCCGAGATGGACCGATGAGATTGAGTGTTACGGTGGTGAGGGTGGTGAAACAGAGCGGTGAGAATAGCACCACTTTGGGGTCAGTTAGCACCTATGTGTTAGTATTTCCTTTGGGATGACAATTACCATGTAGAAATTTTATGTCCATCTCAAAATCAATTGGCAATGAGTAGAGAGGTCCCAAATGTTACTAAGTGATTACCCATTCCACTCCCAAGTAATGTGAGATTCTAATTCCTTAACAAATCGAATCCGAGTTGCTCCCTCTCCATCTCTATAATCTCTACTTGCAAATAAGGACGGGGACAGATTATTTAAGTTTGACATGGACTCTCTCCATTGCCATTTGCTACGTACTCCTACACTTCGGTGATCTAAACTGCTCATATTTTACAATTGGCCAATTACATCATCCGTGCAAAAATCAATATCAAGTTGGTCACATCCAGATAGGACACTTGTTTAGTGTAACCCATTTTTTTTAAGCTTACCAAAGAATTCACATAAACTCGAAGAAAAGTAAAGTTAATATAAGGGTAGCAATCTTTGCTTAACATCACACAAGATTTCCTTCTTTCTTTGTTTAACTCAATGGCTAAAAGGTTGTGCTTAATTTTAGCCCAATATATTGCTTGGAACAGGCTCTCTAATTTGGCTTTACGTATGTTGGGTTCGGAGTGTCTCTATAAATTTGATTACACAATATCACTCATTGCAATAGCAATAAATGCAATATTTACTCTCATAATCTCAGTATTTTTTACTTCACAATAAATCAGGATTTAATTCCATAGAGATGATAAAACTTTCGCCTCTAAATTCAATGGATGAATTAACTCTCGATGATATTATTGAATTGGATCAATATCATGAACAATATCAGACCAATCAAATCGATTCATTGTCGAGAGTTGAATAGTATACCATCTTCCTAACACCAATTGATTTTAGGAAATATGGTAGAAAAACGGTCCTACAAGTGGTATCAGAGTCAGAAAGTCATGGGTTCGAGTCGTGGGAGTGTCATCGTGAGGGAGGAATTGTTGGGTTCGGAGTGCTCCCATAGATTTGGTTACACAATGCCCTACGACAGCTTTAAAAATAAACTTGCGAGTGAAATGTCGAATGCCATAAAAGACTTAATTGAAACCCTTTCTAACACCAATTGATTTTAGGAAAGATGAAAGCGGTCCGACAATGTACAACTCCTAGTGTTTTCAGGCACGGGTCGATGATTTTGTTATTCAATATGATTTCAAGTGACCTTAGTTAGGTGTGAGTTTAGCTAGCAGAAACAAAATTTAACTTCACGCTACATAGTCAATTATAATACTGATCACATCTCAAAAACATGTCTTCACAAAATCCACCTTGTAAGTTTGAAATAGGAAAACTTTTATTTTATCCATACAACAAAACAACATCTAACTAATCAACTCAAAATGAAAGAAGATTGAGGTGATTTCACTTCTACCAAATCAACTCGATATAAAAGAAGTTTGAGGTGGTTTCACTTCTATTGCAGCATGGCTTTTGAAATTGCAAGACTGGCCACTTCCACCTGTAAAAATAAAAAATTATTATTTCAGCTCACATATACCATTTCAAGCATCAAGTATTTCAATAGAAACTGTTGCCATTGCATTTTTGGAGTGGCATTTACTAAAATTGACCTTTATACAGGTTATTCCTCAAGAGCGAAAACTAATGACCTATTAGTTAGCAAAGAAGTAAAATAATTTGGTACTCTCCCAATTAATTTTTCCCCCAACGACAGAGACATAAATAGTGTACCGGTATGCAATTATCAAGTAACCAAAAAGCAAACAACTCATGTGTTAAAGCAAGGGTTTTCCCATCAAGACTGAATGTTGCTGCAATGGTTGACCTTGGAGGAGGCATCAAAAGACAATATTTAGCTGATAAATGTCGCAATGACTTGGCCTCAACCCTGAAATAATCCAAAGACGCGCCTAGAACTCAACATATTCAAAATTAGATGAAAACTGGTAAATATAATACTAAAACCTGTGTGGAAATACCATGATAAAAGGCCACACTTTGTATCTCTCGTTGCTTCAGGTTAGGACCCCGAAGCAATCCCACTCATTGTTCTTAGAGATACCTCTCTCCGTGCTAATTTGAGCGGTATCCAATAAGACCTTAGCGGTATGTTTCAATCTTTTAGAATGCCTATAACGAAACGTTTCCAATTGAATGCAAACCTACCAATGCTGAAGACTTTACCAGATTAGAGAGATGGATGCTGGATGGTAATAGAATTACCACAGATTTCGAAACTTCTAAATTGATGAAGACTTTACCGGATTAGAGAGATAGATGCCGGAAGGTAATAGAATTACCACAGATTTTGAAACCTCTAAATCTACTATGTACCTGGAGCATTAGTGAAACCTCGTAATAGAATTAATTTTCATTTTTCAAATAGACGTCAATCATGATCCATCAAACCATTTTCAGCAAATGAATTCAAGAAAAACAAAAGACAATCTAAAACTGAGAGTTACTTAAGATTCAAAAAGTTGTTCACCCCGTGGAATTGTCTGCTAACATATTCAAAGTGACACCAATTGCACTTTTTATTCAACTGACCTAGAAAAAGAAAAAAAAACAAAATAGTTCCAAGATAAATTAGATAATGTTGTGATGGATAATGCCGCCCTATTTCTAAGCTTGTCGATCAGATGCCTTCTTTCAAACAACTATAAATCCCACGAAAAGTATTTTAAATATGAAATCATTTTTCATTAACCTAGATCTGGACAGAAAGTTAAGGGGGTGTTCCGGTTTTGTAGAAAAAGAATTTTTTGAAAAAGAAGGTAATTTCAAGCTAAAAAATCATGTGTTTATGCAAATAATTTTTCTACCAATATGGATTTTGTTTGATAGATCTCATTACGATCTTTTAAACGGTGCAAAAAAAATTGAAAAAATATCTTTTATTTTCATTATATTTGAGTTTGAAATTACCTCCGTTTAAAAAAAAGTTAACTTTTTCAAAAGTGGAACACCCTTTATACCTGTAAAATTCTCCTGAAGCCATTTCGAATTTTTGGGGCTTACGTGCCTATCCCATGTTTGAAGGATGCAATGGCTCCAAACGGATGCTGTAATCCTCCAATTCCAACTGCACGAAAGCTCAATTCACCAGTGCTGTAAACCTTCAACTCATTTTATGATGTTCTCTTTCTACGTCATATCTCTATTGCTATAGTGTTACCAACTGGACTGGTACTTCCAAAATGGAAAAAGACCCCAAAAATCAAATAGCAATAGAAAATAGCAAAAAAAGAAAGAGTTATGATGAATTAACAAACAAAAGTATATATATTACTTTAAAAAAAATATACAAACTAACAAAAGTAAAAAAAAAAAAGAATGAAGTGATGCAGTACTAACGTTTTGAGAGAGAGAGAGAGAGAGAGAGAGAGAGAGAGAGAGAGAGAGAGAGAGAGAGAGAGAGAGAGAGAGAGAGAGAGAGAGAGGCAAATAGCAATAGAAAATAGCATAAAAAATAGCAATACAAATAATGGAAGGTTAGCTAAAAGGAATATAATAAGGAAAGAAGAAAATCGTCTATATAGATGTGGTTTCCATTTAACATTGAAGAAATTTGAAAAAGAGTCATACGTATGGAAGATCAGAAGAATGCAAAATCATTACCAAAATTGAAAAAGCAATTACCAAAATTGAAAAAATCATTACTTAACCATTTGTTTCAGAAAATGCAAAGGAATATAATAGGAAAGAAGAAAATTGTCTATATAGATGTGGTTTCCATTTAACATTGAAGAAATTTGAAAAAGAGTCATACGCATGGAAGATCAAAAGAATGCAAAATCATTATCAAAATTGAAAAAATCATTACTCAACCATTTGTTTCAGAAAATGCAAAGTATTTACCAAAATACCAAGGTTGAATGAAGTGTGCAGATTTATGTAGAAAATTTGTGTTAAGCCAACGGTCAAGATTTATGTAGAAAAAATGCGTGGGCCACCACACCGTCGCGAATTATATTATAAATTAGAGGAAATTTCAAAATGACACCTAAACTTTGCACCAAATGTCACAGAGACAACTGAACTTAAGTTTATTTCAATTAAACATCCGTACTAACAAAATCCCCAAATTTAGACACATGAACTTAAGTTTATTTCAATTAAACACCTGTACTAACAAAATCCCCAAATTTAAACCCCCGTTGTTATACTCCATCCCAAAAATTGCTAACATGGCATCTCCAACCCCGTTTTAGTTGCCCCATTGCACATATTTTCAACCCTAGACCTGAAGTCTGCCTATGGGTTTCGCTTGGGTGCATCGTCCTCTGTTGGAAACATGTTCAATGGGGCAACATAAACAGGTTGGAGATGTCATGTCAGCAATTTTTGGGACGAAGTATAATGGTGGGGGTCTAAATTTGGGAATTTTTTTAGTACAGGTGTTTAATTGAAATAAACTTAAGTTCAGGTGTCTAAATTTGAGGATTTTGTTAGTACAAGTGTTTAATTGAAAAAAACTTAAGTTTAAGTGTCTCTGTGACATTTGGTACAAAGTTCAGATACCATTTTAAAATTTTTCATATAGATTATATTGAAATCACTTGTATAAAGGAAAATGATTAGAATGAGAGTACCATGCCTTTTTAGTTGACTCTTAATTAGAATTACATGTGAATCATGCGATCCATTATCCCTGTCAGGTAAAGTCGAAATCCAATCAGCCCACGCCGAGTGGTGATCATGGATTTCTTCGGCATGGTTAATCCGATTCCAAGAGAAAGACAGAAAGTAAATACAACAGGGAGACCACACAAGGATGGAGTATATAGTTGGGGAAAAAAATGGGGCCTCTGCCCCGGGCGAATGACGAATGAGTGGGGTGGTGGCTCTTGAAACATCTCGTGATGGTGCTCACGGGGTCAGGGACGGATTAAGAAATATTATTTAGTGGAGACACCTTGTTAATTATAGTGACGAAAATTTATTTTTCTAGTTAACCATAATAAGATCATTACATAATTAAGACATGCAATACAAATTACAAAAATATATAACACATACTTTCACTTAAATTATATAAAAATAAGCACAAAATCTCAGATAAAATTTGAGAGTATATTTTACATGAACAACCACAAGTTTTAGAATGATCGATATAATTTTATTAATGATATTATTTTAAAATATTGCTCTTAGACGGTTAAAAATAAGTACAATTAGGAAAGAATCGATCCAAGTAGACAAATAGTTCGAAAATCAACAAGTATAAATGCACCATATGACGAAATTGAAACGTAAAACTAGTTTTATATGAATATTTTCAAGATATATGCACTTGTTTATATGTAAGAGTACACTTAATTTCATAATTATGCAAAATATACAAACATATAACAAAATTATTTTAGTTTCGAGCGGGGGCACGTGCCCCCCTTTCCCTCCGTCCCTGCACGGGATGCTTCAGGAGCACGGAATAATCACTCAATAGTTAGAGTGATACTTAGGAGCTTACTCTCTCATTTGATTGGATTGAGAAAATACAAAGTCCGAGTCTCTTGGACGACTTCAAGTTAGGCTATGCCTCAAGTTCATCTTGAGTAGGCACCTAGAGGCAACCTCATCACCATGTATGGTACTCTCATATCGTATGTGTCCTCTATGGTTTATCCTCACACACATAATGACGGAGACAGATAAAAAATTTGAGAGTGGCACTATTCAATAAAAGTCTACTTTTGTTGTTGCGTGTTGCCTACAAACGCGTGAAGAGGAGAAAGTTACGTGTATAGTATTAAAATGGAAGCAGTTGAGATATTATTGTTACTATAATTCAACCCGTTTATTTTGTTAAAAAAAAAATTCACATTACGTATACTACACATGAAATTGGCCGAATAAAAACAAGATGCTTGAGTTCACCTTCTCATTAACTCATTTTTGCATTTTGGATGTTTGGCTTGTCCATTATACAATCCATTCTAACAAAATGAGTTCACCGATTTTCACTTTCTAGGCAAGAAGCCAAAAAGAGGTCTGGAGGTCCATTTTGGATAATGAAATTTTCACATTCTCATGTCAATTACTAAAATACCCTCACTCAAGTTAGGTAATTACCACTTGTACCCTCACATTACTCCTATCTTTTTTAGGTGTACTATTTTTTGCTTCAGTTGTTAATTTTGTTTATTTTTCAATAACAACGGTTCGTGATGTTTTTTGGTTGTCTTTATTGTGTAATCGTCAATTTAAGTTAATGATTTTTTTTATTTCAAATATTACTTGGATGATAATATTTATACACCATTATTAATAACTAGGGGCAACATAGTAAAAATCACCCATAATTTATTTTCATTTCATATCTCCCAAACACTACCATTGTTTCAAAATATATTCTGCACATATCTTCTAAACACTCATACGTTATTCAAAACACATTCTGACCATAATCCAAAAAGACAAAAAACTAAAAATAAAAAGCCAAAAATAGGCTCCCAAACACCCACCAAATTACCTCGATGTTAAAAAAGTTTTTGGCTCGAAACGAAATGGGGAGGCAGTGGCACTTACCCCCACCCCCACCACCTACCTCCGCCCCAGTATTCTCATGTGATTTGGCTTGAAACTGGAGTGGGGGTGGCAAGGTGAGAGGAGTCCTTCGAACATGCTCAAAGTTGTCACGCGGTGATTTCCCTCCCCTATTACTCATCATTCAAGAAGACAAACCGACATCTTAAAGCAAGAAAATCATAATCTAAGGCCATAACAGAGCAAGAATTCAAACATCCTCCTTTTCACAGCTTCAAACATCGAAGAGAAACACATAGCAAGAACAACAAGAATGTGAAGAGAAAAAAAAAAAACAGAAGAAGAAAATACAGCCCTATATTGCACCAATATTGGAAATAGGTGCACCTCTTTTGATACTATCCACATGGGTGGTCTCATAAACTGGCAAACCACTTGAAGAATAGAAACCCAAGTCATAGTTTTCCAACTCAAACAGATCAGAGCTTGAATCACTCTCTGCCGCATCATCATCCAACTTCCTTGATTCCTTATTCTCTGTTTGGCACGTCCCATCCCAAATCCCATCTTTCCCAGATTTCTTGAAGTACTTCTCAGGCCAAGCATGTGGCAAATTCAATTTCCCATCCAAACAGGGGTACGGATCAGCTGTGATTTTCTGCAAATAAATGGGCTTGTGATCTGAGTAGCTTCTCAAATCCTTGTATGACTTTGTGGGTGTGATTGCATATGGAGGAGGTGTCCTGAAGTCAGAATTTGAAACGGGTTTCGGGTCCTCGATAGGGGCAGTCCCGGAATGGCTCATGCTACTCCTACTTTTCCTCCGTCCGCCCGGGCTGCTCTCATCAAATTCATGGTCCTTCATTGACTGTGTGGTGGTGGACTTTGATTTCTTCTTCTTCTTCTTGGAACCTGTTTGTTTGAAGAGGGAATTCAAGAAATGAGCGATTCTACCACCTGGGGAATTTGGTTGCTTGTAATTGGACTTTGTCTCCTCTTTGGTCATTACTGGTTTCTCCATCAATTGAGTTTGGGAATTAGGAAGTGATGCGTTTCTCAGTGCAGGGACTTGTAGGCTTATTATTCCACCTCTGCAGCTGTAAACTTCCGTGGCGCCGGAAAAGTACATTGCAGCCTCAAACACGTCGAGCTCACCGGAGTCGTTTCTCCGGTGAAGCGGATTCTTGTAGATTTTATTTGGGTCTGAAAATTCTGTGGTGGACATGGCTAGCATGGAGTTTTAGTGAAAAGGGATGAGAGTGGTTTGAAATGAGTAAATGACAAAGGTGGTTTGAAACGACATAGGTCTATTTAAAGGGAGCCCATGAGCAGTGTGTGACGGGGCTAATATTAAAACAAATTAACAAATTTTCTTTCGAAAAGAATATAAGATTGAGTGTTGACTGTACCTTTTTTTCGCCAATAAGAGCGTTGAAGCATCATCCAGACTAATCTCTTGAGTACATCCAATCCCTACATCTCCCATATAACAAGTAATATAATTAATACCGATATATGTGAGGTACGAACTTAAGACTTTTTCAATGTTAGAAATTTGAAATGACAGGTGAAACCTTGATTTTATTACTTTTAAAGGAAATAGTCCATTCAAATAAAATCCGAAATAGCGTCACTCCTAGGTGATTCAAATCAAAATTTGTACTGTATATTTGGTACCAAGCTCAAAAGAAATCATCCAAATGGTTGTTAGTAGTGGAATGGATGGGAGGGGGTAACTTTTTCTAGTATAACCCATTGGAGTGTGATCCAGAAATGGTGAAACTATACAATAGTCCGGAAGCACCGTAACGTGGTGCTCTGGACTATTTCATAATTACACATTCTTTTAGGGACCACGACTAAATATATGGACCCTACATAAATGCATGTATGATTCTTAAGTGGTTCGGAATATCAAATGGCGGTATTTCTGAACTATTGAATAATTACTTAATATGATGAAAGTGCCTTGATGATTTTAGACAGACCCACTTGAGATATAAATGTAGAAGAGAGATTAAGGTATATTGGTTGTGTATTGTGGGGGATAAAGAGACGTGATTAATTCCCTTGGATTAATTTTCCATTACTCGATTAAGATCCGAGCTATCGATTGCCGAGATGAACTGCCGCTCTATGTCGCTGTATAAGAAGATGGCATCTCGCATTCCCTTTCGTAAGAATGTGTTGGTCTCGCCTTGAAATGTAAGAATCTCATACATTTTTTTTTTTTTTTTTGAGAGAAGAAAAATACTCCTAGTGGACTCAGAATAATCACGAGATCGATACTCCTACTGGACCGAATCATCTCTCATGAGATTGAGAAGATACGTATCTCTTTGCTTTTTTCCTTTTTTTTTTTTTATTCGATAGATGTCTAGCTTATTTCTAAAAAATGAGGGAAGAGGTACCGCTAAGCGGCATATGGATGGGGCGGGCATCAACCACCACATTAAGCACTCGCGCTCCTGACGAGACTCGAACCCTCACCTTCCATGTGTTCAGAGAGCTCTTTATTTGTTTTTTGAACGGGTATTCGGAAAGCTTGGAAGAGATAATTATACTTACTTTTATTTTTATGGGTTTAGGAATTTGATCTCTTGTTCGTAACAGATTTGATCGGGAATCATACATGCTGGTTGTTAAGGTATTTAACGCACAATCATTTTTCTTCATCAAATTTTTGGGACTAGTTGTGTAAAAAAAATAAAAGCCTAATGACTGCCACACAAATGGATTGGAGCTAATTTAGTGAATTTAGGAGAACATGAGCCTATGACAGAGCGGAATACAGAGGAAATATTCATGTAACCAATCCCACCTCATTAGGAATTTTTTTTTTGCCTTTCAAAAAAAACTAAAAAATGAGTACCAAAATTGGCAATTTACTTGTTGCTAAGTTATTTATGAACTATTCGTAGGTCTTAAAAAGGATTTTTTTTTTTTTTTTTTTTCTTTGTGGTAATGGTTGGGAAAGGCTTACGTCAAGTGAATTATCTCCTCAATTTTGTGTTTTTTAGAAATTGAGGACCACTACTTTGTATTGCTCAAATGATATACCTGCCCTAGATATCTTTCTCCCTAGTGAATTGTCAAATCACTCAGATGAGGGAGAGAAAAGGCAAATGTTTTCCAAAGGTTGAGTGTTCTCGGTTGTGAAAAATTCATAGATTTTTATTTGTGGTTAAGAAATTATTTGGTATTTTTGACAGTAAATAAAGTTGTTAAGAATTGTCAAGTTGTTTTCAATAGTGAATAAATTGTTAATAGGTTTGTGAGTAGAGTTACTGTAGCGAGTTACTGTAGCAATTTTTTTTTTGTTAACAACTTTTTTGTTAGTGAAAATAAAATGATAAAATATTAAAAAAAATTATTAATAAAAATGAAATGATAAAATGTATTAAATTTTTAAATAGTAATTTTTTTATTTAACGGAAACGGGGCCTGTTTCTTCAATATAAAAACTGACAAAGTAAAAGTGGGGATCACATGCACTAGGCGGACAAAATTTGTTCTTTAGTTCTGATTGGACTGCCTCATAGCAATTCCAATGCAATGACAAAAAGTGAATAGCAAGATAATGATGTAGTAAAAATTAGACACACTTTGATTAATACTAGCAAATAGCTATTGACTGAGTGGTCATTTCAATATTTCAATGGTCTATCTAAATTTTACTATTGTGCAGTGAAACAAATTATTTTAAAATTGATTTTTTTTTAATCTTCAAGTTTGGGCCTTAAAAAAATGTACTCTAATAAATAGATGAATAAATAAATAGAGAGATTAATGGATCAAGCTCATTACAGTAAATTTTTGCACTTTTCACTAGCTAAGTTTTTAGCCAACCTCCTAATTGGCGACTTTATAGTGTACATTGGAGATGTTCTTAGCAATTAGCCGGGATTAGATCAAAACTAAGTGGGAACTTTTTTTAGGGTATCCCAAAATCCTAGGATACCTTAATTAGGGTGGCACTTCTATTAATGGTAAATGCATTTTATAAAAAGTGACCTAGTGGTAATTAAGTATTCCGTATTACGTATCTTAATGGGAATTAAGATGTGATTTTCTATACCTAGTGATAAAAATCCTTTTTTTTTCCAGCAAAATTAAGTATTACTTCTATTAGAACTTAATAGCCAGTTGGGCCTAAATCCGTTCCTCCGTGTGGTTCGGAGAAAAGGGTCTTGGATGGTCAGGCCAGTGTACCCAAGTTCCTATTATCTCTGTACTTCGTGTATTGAGTTAATGGAATTTATTTTTGCTGATAAAAAAAAAGGGGTACATCGATAAGAGAATCATATTAGGCAGTACACTACAACATGCACCCTCAGAACCAATTAATTAAGGTAACACATCTAAACAAGCAACGGCGGAGCCACAATGAGACCAGTGGGACTGCAATTTTCAATAATTTTAATTTTGCTATAAATTATAAAGGTAATGACAATTTGTATCCAAAAATCATACACATTTTTCCTCTTATAGCACTTACATCCCTAGTATCTTTGTCAAGTTTCAAAAAAAGTTCTCATTTACGTATTTGTTTTTGATAAAAACTCGTTATATATAGGTATATTGTAGCAAATTTTATGTTTTAAGGTCATTTCTTTTATATTATGGTTGTTACGATGACTATGAGTAAAAGATAGAAAAATCTAAGACCACGTTTAACGGTGTCCCCACCAACCTGAATTTCTAGTTACGCTACTGCGTATGCAGACAAGGTTGACTTTGAACTTAAAGCTTGAACCAAAATGCCACTTTGAGCTTAAAGCTTGGCCTTCCAAACATCTTTTGAAATTCTCCCCTGAATGGTTCTTGATGTTAAATTTGGCTTTCATCCACATATCGAACCTTGTCTTGGTAATATCCCCATGCTGCAGCTTCCAGAGTAATGCCACTGAAAATCTGATCATTTCTAGCGTTCCAAATCGACCACAACATTTGTGATTGCGCGCCCACCAAGAAGTTATGAAGAATAAGTATGGAGTGACTTTTTTAAGTGTAAAGAGAACGGAGTTTATATCATACTCCTCCCGTCCCATAGTAGATGACAATTTCGGCATTAATTCGTGCCTAGCTATAACATATTTATGTATACATTTTATAATATTTATTATTTTCTAGGAATTGAAAAATTATGTCTACCAAAACTAATTGAGGTCTCTTAAAAACTGCCTCTTGCTCTTAAAAAGTACTAACATAATAAATTTTATATATAGTTTGTTGAGAGAGACAAAATAGTAAAATTTTCATCTGTTTTGGGAGGGAGAAGGCATACATACATTTATCCAATTCAGCTGATTTAATTGCAAGGCCATTGAAAAATTATATTAAGATTAATCAACTGCTCAAATCAATTGTATGAGATCCTAGAGTGGACCTATATGCCAGCTGATCTGTAAACTAACGGTACATTCTCAATCAGTATTGGACGGTACCCATAACAGAGTTCCATATATATACAGTAAGCAGCCAAAACAGATTCAATCAACCAGGTATATCATTTTTGTGACTTTCTCATATCTCAACCTAGATTCAATTAACCATGAGAGGTCCCACATTAAGGATGATACAAACAGTCAAACACTTGATTTGGCCCATTAGGCTGATCTTGTTCACAAAACCTAGCCACTTTCCAATTTTCTTATCTTCCTTTTTCCATATATCATATATGTGCAACCATGAAGCTAAAGTCGTATTGTATGGTCATGGCTCCCCCAAAAGTCCCATCTCTTAGCCCTAATTAGTTCCATAATCTTATGCCCTTCTCAACAATGACTTCAAAGACAACCCCCAGGGTTTGGCCTAATGTGGGTAAGGCACAAGACTCAGGTGTTTGCTTCAACCTATGTTCTCTGGTTTGAATTCTCGGGTGCTATCATTTCATATGGGGTCAATCCGTATAGCTAGAGCTTAATTTGCTCTTACTTTAATTGTGAGCCTTGCAAGTGGGCGGAGGGATTAGTCCCCCAAGATTAATCAATCGAGCTATGCGTAAGCTGACCTGGACACTTAAATTATGAAAAAAAAAAAAAAAAACAATGACTTGACTAGCTTGTGCATGGACAACTCACGGATTGAAATCTGTGAACCACTGCCTCTGACATCTTCGATGATCAGCTGAATTTATCACTTGAAGGTTGTTAGATAAGGGTACAAGGGCCCGGCCTTGTGCCTCATGTTGAGACAACGATGGACTATTTCTCCCAAAATGTCACCCATTGGAGTTTTTTTTCTTTCTTTGTATTTGGATATTAAAATTGTGGTGTGATTTAGTTAGAAAAAATAAGAGCAAACGATGTCACTTTCATTGCATATGAAGAGAAAAATAAAGTGCGTACAATTTTTTTCCTTTCACAAATTCATGAAGCAGACCTAGCCTGATGAACAATTTTCTGAACATAAGTCATTTCAGGCCGTCTTACCGACCATATATGTAATTCTTGAAGTTGTGGACCAATGTGGAGGGAAAAAATACTCAATAAATGATTTGACTTCATTGTGTAAGGGGAAAAAATGAAATGCAGTTCTCGACAATATTTCCCTTTCATAAATTTATGAACTGAACATAGACGAAATGATAGTATGTTAGGTAATATGTCCTAAAATGTTACAAATTGAAGGTGGTTATGGCGATTATATAGTTCATCTTGAATTTGTAGAGCGACTAGTAGAGAGAAGGAAAGAAAATGAAGTCTTGAAATTTAAAATATTTTTTATTTTTCCAAAAAAAAAAAAAGAAATCTTGCAATTTATAATATTTTTAATTTTTCCCCTTTTCACAAGTCTACAAACCAAACAAAGCCTAAGTGAGATAGCTCTATTGAGTTCCCTTGACGAGGGTTCATGAATCAATGAACCAAATACAACCTGAATGCTGCTACAGGTACAACAAGTGTTGTACAGCAGCCCGCACAGACCGCTTTTGCACCCTTCTTGCTAAATTTTTTGAAGCAAAGTTGAATAATTCGTAAACACCCTTCCCGATATCGGATTAAGCTGATTTTTTACAGGGACCATAAACGAAATATTTTGAACAAAATGAGCGGTTCCGATCATCTTTGCGGGACGACCCGAGACGGGCGCAAAAGCAATCCGTGCACGGCTGTTGTACAGCACTTGCTGTACTTGTATCTTTGCTGATACAACCTCATGACTAGATATATCTCTTTTGTGTTCCCTTAACAAAAAGGGTTCATGAACCAATGAACCAAACACAACCTAATGGACAATCTCTCTCTCTCTCTCTCTCTCTCTCTCTCTCTCTCTCTGAATTAGGTTTCATGCATGAACCAATAAACTTTATTTCAACCAAGAACATCTAGATGTAGGTCATCGACGAGAGAGAGGACTGAAAAACCCTTCATCGATATTTGACTAAGCTAATTTTTTTCGAACATCATTTTTAAAAAGTATTTCAAACAAATTAAGCAACTTCGATCATTTGCGTAAAACCTCTTTCAGAATTCTACACTAGTCCTGTTGTACATTTGCTGTACACCAAATGGTGTAGCCATAGCTTTATCAAATTTTCCATTGTCAAACTCTTTCCAGCAATTTAAATTGGATGTGACCATGCTGTGGAAACGTGGCTGCACAAGCTTCACACATGGTGCTTTTATAACCCCCAAAAGTACCCCTTTTTATGGAATTGTTCAATGAGTTCAAAAAGATTTATGGAGATCTTAAGGCATGCTTTCTTATCCCCCCAAAAAGGGCTAACATTTGTGTCTCCTTAGCTTTATCCAAAAATGGTGTTATTCCAAGCAGACTAGCTATCTCTACATGGTTGTCATCCATTTAGGGCTTACCAAAAAAAGGATTGAGGCTACAAAGAAAAAGCAAGCCTAATAAAACAAATCTATTTGGGCTTTATTGTAAGGCTTATACCTTTTGTAGGACTTTATACCTTTGTATTCGGGCTGTTAGGCTCTTTCGGGTGTTCGGACTGTGTCTCATTTACTTTTGGGAAAATGACGGTTCAGGATGTATTTTGATAATTAATACCTTTGAAGAGCGTGTTTGATAAATATCATTGGCGGGTATTAATTATCGATCGTCATTTTCTCTTTACATTTTATTGATTTATCTGGGCTTTGTGGCCTTTTAGATATTGGGCTTTGGCCGTTGGGGTTTACTCTTTGGTTGATATCTTGTCAATCAAAGATTTAGATCTCAAATAGACACTTATTGCCTTTCTCTTTGCCCTTTTAGCCTTTATAATTCTTCAAAGATTAATAAAACTTTTTCGCCGTTAAAAAAAAAGACAGAAAACAAATATATATTACCATCCATACGTGGCCTTACTGGCTACCAACAAAGTGCTCTACAAAGTTAGCATATAGCATGTTGGTTTCAATGGTTCTAAATTAAGCTGAATACATACAGATCATAAAGTGAGTTTAGATAAGTTAAACCAGTGAGGATCCAACCCTAGTTTTCTTAAATACATTTCGGCTTCGTTTAGTTGTCGGGGGAATATTGCGTGGAAAATTGGTTTCCGGAAAAAGTGAAGTGAGGTAAAGTAAAAAAAAAATTAATTTCATATGTGTGTTCTCTTGTCAAGAAATCTTTTAGGAAAACAAGAATTCATTCCTTTCGGCAAAACTTTTTTTGCAAGAAAGTGTTTCTCAGTGGAAAAGTTAAAGTTGTGAGTCATACAACTTTTCTGATAATTGAATACGCAAAAATTTACAGAAAAATAATTTTCTCATCCTTTCTGTGAAACTGAACGGAACCTTGGGCGGGATGAAACGGAAATCCTAATCGTAAGGAAGATTTGCTGGGAACCACGCAAGGAAAAACACATTTGGGTCCATTTCGGGTCCCACAAAAATCTAGATAAAAATAGTTTCACCCCTATGAATCCAAAAGCAATATTTATCGATGTTTATTGGACCTAATTTTTTACAGAGCCCCATAGAATAATATTAAAAAATTTATGGATATTTTTTTCTAGATTTTTGTGAGACCCAAAATGGACCCAAATGCGTTTTTCCTTGCTTGGTTTCCAGCAAATCTTCCCCGCAGTAGGGCGTGCAGTGCCAGATTTTCAGTGATTCCAATATCGGAATTATGTCTGAATGACATATTTTAGAATTTTTTTTATAATACTACTGATGTTTTGATACTATAAATGAACTGACATATTTATTTTTGCAGATTTTGAGATTCTTTGTAACGTTTCGAATGTCGATCGGTAGCATTAATTAGTGATTTTCTAAAAATGATTAATTCAATTAAACATAATTTCTATTATTTAAACTTAATTAACTAAAAGATAGAATTTGTTCCATTAATTAGAATAAGGTTCAAATGATGCACGAAAATTGGTTGGAATTAATTCCGTTCCAGCTCAGATACGGGTCGGTACCGATCAATACCGGACTGTACCGAAGATACTAGTCGGACTACTTTAAAATTTATTTTTTCTTCAAGTACCGGATCATACCGGTTGATACCGGACAGTACCAGACAAATACCGGAATAAATTTTCTTTTTTTTTTTTTGTTTTGTTTAAAAATGTGTATATTATACTATAAATTTTTTTATGTGGAAAAATAACACTAATAGCGATCAATCCGAAATGGTACCCGGCATCTCACCGGTACCGATACGTACCGTACCAATAGAAAAATCGATACTCTAGCCGGTATGATATTCAGAACCTTGGCGGAAGGAGTCATGCTATGGAGTTTGAAGTTTGCAGATTTTTCAGAGGTCAATGTGCAAGCATGAGTGAGTTCTCTTGTCAACTGGGGAGAGAGAGTAGCCATTGTTTGTCTTGATGGTTTTGGTGAGTGGAGGAGGAGGAAGAGATATTGGGAATTGGAAATTCTGTAGTGCACTCTCAGGGGTGCATCTTGCAAGGTAGATTCGGATCGTCCATTTCAACACTCAATGATTTAGATATGTTTGTTATTTTTTATCAATCACATATGATTGTTGAAATGAACGGTTCAGATCTGTCTTGTAGAGTGCACTACAGGAAGTGCCCCTGCAGGATCCGTAGATCTAGAGAAATGGGGGTGTTTGTTAGGAGAAATTGGGTGGAGGTTAGGAGAATTAGGGTTATGTTATCCCCATTTTAGATTCGATTAACTTTTAGGGTAGACTAGTTTAAGTGGTGTTAGTCAAAATTAGTAAAGGTCAACATTATAGAGATTTACAGGCCCTAGTGGGCGTACAAATTTTTTACTTGGATGGGACTTGACATATTACCGAGATGAAGATGAATTACGTTGGGTGCGAAGCTACAAATGAATTGTTATTTCAGATTGATTCAACTTGATTTGTTATCATCATTTTATTGAACATGTTCGTATTTCGAGTCGTGATTGTTGTCTTCTATTGTATATACTACGTGACCTTTTATATTTTTTAGTTATGGGGCAGGTTAGCAGAAACCTGAGTTGGAGTATTCAAAAATTTAGTTTCAGAGATTATTTGAAGAAATCGTAGTTGTATAATTTTTGAGGAGATTGAGGTCCCATCTAATTGATAGACGGATTGTTTCAACATTTAAAAAGCAACTGTGCTATAGGAACATACAAAAATAGGAAGAGATCACGCACATACTTTTTGTGGGGTCTATTTTGGGTCTCGCAAAGATGATCCGAACAATTCATTTTTCTTAAAATGTTGTCTTGCAAATTTCTGTAAAAAATCATACCAATCAGATATCGTTGGGGGTTCTTTCAAAATTTGTAGATATAAATTGGGAAATAATATTGGCACTCCAAAAATTGATGCAGGCACTCCAAAAAATAAAGGAAATGACTTTGAAATTATACTGATTTTGGAGTGCCTGCATAAATTTTTGGAGTGCCAATATCATTTCCCTATAAATTTACATCCACGAGACCAAAAAGAGTGCAGATGATAAAAATTAAAAATAGGCACTATCCTATTATGAATGTACAAGTGGGTGGGGTGAAAGAAAAACCGACAGACCAAAAAAAAAATTGACCAATCGGTTCAGTTTTCGGTCGAGATAAGGGTGGGTTTGGTCGGCTTCACTTCTGTTTGGATCGAACCTAACTGATCAATTTTTTATTCGGTCTCGATTACCTAGAAATTTCTCTAGACCGAAAACTGAACCGATATACCCCAAAACCATATCAATTTGGACAGATCAATCAAAGCCGTCCATCTTAAACTCAAAAATAACAAATCTCAGCCGTCCATCTCAATCTCAACGGTCCATTTCAATCTTAACACCGGACCGAAAAATTGACTGGACCGACTACCTTGAACCGATATCGGGCCATCATTTTTTTTTCGGTCGGGGTCGGTTTTTGGGCTACATTCGGTTCAGTCTCAAACACTCCAAAAAACCTGAACCGAACCGACCGATTTTCACCCCTACTAGTAAGTGGACTCAGATCGCCGATACACAACCAAATTAGCCCGTTAACACTCGGGCCACATCTCATACAGCTAAATTAGCCCGTTAATAATACTCGGGCCACATCTCAATAGCTATCCAGCCCAAATCTCTTCTCCCTCTCCATAACAATATTTCTTTTTTATCAACCCCTCCATAACCAAATGCCCATTTATGAATTAACCTTTTTTTTTTTTTGGTGAACAAGATGGAAATACAGGTATAGTACCTGTCATCTTTGCAGGAGAGTATTGCCCCGTCGCAGTGATAGAGTCAGGATTTTGATCTCCGAGAGCCGGCTTAATAGACATATATATTTTATCGGAATGTATACTTATTACTATATCATAAAATTTTTACTTTTTCAATTCATTACATTTGTACATTGAATTATTCTTTAGACTACTTCAACCGTTAAGCGCTTATTTTTTATTTATGAAAGAAATTGATAAATGTGAATATAAAATAACTGGGTTTTTTTTATTTATCAAAATCGAACAAAAAATATTAAGATTATATCCAGAATACCTTTTTAAAAAATAAGTACTTATTTCATATTTTCAAACTAAAAAATATTGTAAATGAAAATTATTTTTTCAATTTTTTGTGCCGTTCAAAATATCTCAATGAGATCTAAAATCTATCAAACAAAATCCATATTGTTAGAAAAATTTATTTACGTAAATACATTATTTTTGAGCTTTAAAATTGTTTTCTGAAAAAATAAGTATTTATTTTTCGTTTCTGGAACGGGCCGTAGTTATACACAAATAATTATCAATAATGTTTAAAATAAAGTAAATAGAAAATAAAAAAATTTAAACTTGGACGCTCGGAGAGCTGGGCCCCCCGGGCCCAAACATAGCTCCGCTCTTGCCCCTTCGTCACCACCGTATCACTATTTATAGAGGACCCTACCGCAATTATGTAAAAACTAAAAGTAAAATCTAACCACATGAGTGGTGTTAAAAAAAAATACATTTAACTCCAATAAAAAACTACGAGAACTTGAATTTGAATCTTGTCCGACTAACCCTAAACTTTTCAATCACTTAAACCAACCACCCTTAAATAGGCGGGCTAGAGCTCAACAAATTGTGGAAGCCCAATTTTCCGATCCATAGCTCGATTAGCCCGTTATTAGTCTGCCCGCATATCTTTTCCAGCCCATTTCAATTTTTAGATCCTCAGCTTGAACCTTGTCCAGCAACCTTAAACCCAAATCGATTCTTCCCCCTCCAAAACCGGCATATACCCTAAACCCCCTCTCTCTCTCTCTCTCACAGCAACTCACTCATGGCGAAGAAATCAGACGCCACGAAGAACAGCAGTGCGAGCAGCAATGACAAGAAGAAGAAGAAAAACAAGAAGAACAAACCCGGCGGTCCCACCGCCGTGGCCATGAAGCAGCCCAGAGCCCCCAAACCGAACCCCTTCGAGACCATCTGGTCCAGGCGCAAATTCGACGTGCTCGGAAAGAAGCGGAAGGGCGAGGAGCAACGCATCGGCCTCGCTCGCTCCATTGCCATCCGAAAGGCAACTTCTTACTCTCTCCCTTTTCAGCTTATTCGTTATCATTCAATACTGGATAGATAAATATATATGTGTGCGTGCGCGCGCGCGCCTTTTATTGAAAATCAAGAGCCTACAAATTAAATTTCCAAAAAGTCTAGAACCACACCCAAATGCATAAACACTCACTTGGATGTATATGGCTCACACATGCCACCGGGTCCCGCAAATTTACGTGAGGGTTTGTGTATTTGGGTGTGGTTCTAGGCTTGTAAAATATGAGAGAGAGAGAGAGAGAGAGAGAGAGAGAGAGAGAGAGAGAGAGAGAGAGAGAGAGAGAGTACACGGGGGAAGGTGGGAGAATGATTCTTGGAAGTTGGGGAGTTGGATCTTTGGGAAATGATTTTTGCACCCCATGTTCTTAATGCACTTAAAAAAATGTCTTTCAGTGGTACAAATTACACTCAACAGAAAACTTATGAGACAAAATTTGGAGTGCATATTTTAAAAAAAAAAATTGTGTGCGAAAATCATTTCCCTCATTTATTGTATGAAGAACATAAATAACAATCACATTTTTTTAGTTTTTGTTTGCTTGCTTTGATTATCCTACAATTTTCATAATTGGTAGTTAATTTGACTTAATTTTATTGACATTCCAAACTTTTGATTCAAAGGAGCAGATATATTTCTTTCGGTGCATAGAACGGGAATAACGCTAGTATGTTAATGCATACATGCATGTAGATCCCTTTGTTTGTGTGTGTGTGTTTGCTTAGTCAAATAATATGGGAGCGGGAGCGCGAGAGTAAAAGCGTTTTCCAGAAACATCCTTAATTATTGCTACCTCTTCGCAAATTGCTTGTTCTATACAAAAAGTTGTGCAATGATCAGATATAAATAACTTGCTTCCATTCATAATTTTTTAAATTTCTGTCACCCAATTGAAGAACTGCATGAAGTACTTTGATTTGATTTAAAAATTGCATGATTTTTCGCAGTGGACAAGCACTTTGGGATGGGGGAGTAAAATCCGCAAGAGCGGGTATTGAGAATACGAGGGTAGAGCGAGGATTGAGAATGCGAGTATAGAGTGAAGATTGAGAGCACAAGTGTGGGATCTACTGGAGGATTATGTATCTAAGTGTATATGTATAGGAAACTATTAAGTGTGAAACGTGTGTTGAAATGTGTTGAAAGTGTATGAATATGTGTGGAAACATGTAGAAGCTGTATCGAAGTTCTGCATTTTGGTGGTTTTATTTGCTCCTTGACTACAGTTTGTTAGTAAGATATTGGGGTTTTACAAACAAAATTTCAGGTGCAGTAGCCCTCTATATTGAAATTCTAAGTGTTCGCACGCCAAATTATAGGAGATTGCACCCGGAAGTTGAAATCAGTGTTAACTTGTGTATCCGTATGTATGTGTATATCAGTATATGCTTGTTCAGATGTTCTTTGTGGTATGTATGTGCAATTTGATTTCCTTTTGGTGTGTGGGATTGCAGAGGGAGAAGACACTGTTGAAGGAGTATGAGCAGAGTGGAAAGTCATCAGTGTTTATCGATAAGCGTATCGGGGAGCAAAATGATGAGCTTGGTGAGTTCGACAAGGCCATATTGAGGTCACAGCGCGAGCGCCAGGTAAAATTTGGAGGAAGTGTTGGTTCTGTGGAGTTTTGAGTACAACTATGCTGTGTATGGTTGCCGAGAAAGTATGGGAGTTGGGGTGGAACTAGTTCAATCTTGAATCTTTAATGTGTTTGAAGTAGTTCCAAAAAACTAAACAAAAGTCAAATCATATATTCAAAATGGCTGATATTGTAATTATTGGAGCAAAAGAAGTGATGTATCATAATAATTGTGTTGGTTTTCTTGAAATGATAGATGTTCCGAGTTTGTTTCGTGGGACTATTGTTTAGTTGATATTGTTGCTCTTCTGTTTTTTGGTAGCTGAAATTGAACAAGAAGAGCAAGTATAACTTATCAGATGGGGAAGAAGACGAATTTGACAATCAAAATGGACTTCAAGGAAGGGATGATTTCGAGGATGAAGTACCATTTGATGAGGAGGACGATGTCGAAGATCCTGATACTGAGAGTAAGTTTCTAGTTTCTGCTAAAAACTTTGAAGCTTGTGATAAAAACAAAAAAAGAATACTTCGAAGCTTATTTTTTGTTACGATTCTCAGCCAAATAAATGGACAGCATTGAGTACATATGATCCCTAACATTTCACGAAGCACACTTTTTTTACCGAATTAGTGTTTTGAAACAAAAAACTCTATGGAGGGAGAATGAGTTCGTTCTTTGACCTTCTCAATTTGTAATTCAATGGGTTTATATTAAAAGGGTGGCTTGGCATAAGAATAGTAGGTGTTTGACCAATTGAATATACGATTTATAAAGATATTCTTGTAACTCGTCGTTTGTCTGTGTGTTTCGTATCTTTTGAATTCTACTCGTTAATGTTGAAGCTGGAACTGATTTATCTTCCATTAAAATTCTAACTATAAGGGCTACCATTTGTTGATTTAGATTACTTATTTTGATGTTGCAGGAGATATTATTTAGTGCCACCGGGGCACCCAGGCCCCTCTGCCACAGTGCCACCACACATTGGTGTGGGGCCTATACACTTTGTCTTAGGCACCACACCAATGTGGTGGGGGAGGGACCTCGAGCACCACATGGCTATTAGATAATTTTTTGTGTTGAAATTAAGAACTGAACTGAGTTTGCCATTGGGAAATGACTTGTATTGCAATGGCTTGAGACCACTGGAGGCAGAAGAGCAGAGGGGAGGGTACAGAGAGAGATATGGATGGTAGTATAGACTGTAGCGTGGTCAATCAGAGAGTAAAGTATGCTCAGTGCCTATTTACCAAATGTAGGTCTTCAAGGCTGTGACAATCCATCCGTACATAGGGACCTTGGAGAGGAGGGAAGCCCGCTGGTACATTTTCTCCTCATTAGTGGATCGATTGGATTTTGGCAATGCTTCTCTTTGAGTCCTAAAATCAGATCTTAGGCTCTGACTCAAGGGACTTGCAAAAGTAATTTTAGTGATATGTGAAGGCCTTTATCATGGAGTTGAGTCTGGTGTTAGGTATGATACGGGCTCGGGTCTCCCTAATGTCAAGAGGTGGTTGTTATATGTCTTGCGATTTGTCAGATATCGGTCAACACCCCCCTTCTAACTATGCGGTCAAGTTAGAGCTCGTCTCGAAGAGGACAAGCTTTGACAAACCGTTAGTTCTAGCCTCCATAGCGCATTCCTCCTTTGGTCCCCAGCATGGTTCCTAGGCCCAACTAGTGTGGTGCAGTCGCTAGGCTCAACGGGGTGTTCTTTAGTATGTAGATAGATAGGAGTTACCAAGGGCAGCATTTTCAAAGGCTAAGTTGAGGCCCGTCTCGAGTTCTGCATTAAGGATAGGCTTTGGAAAAAAGCCTTGAGGCCTTCGAATTTGTCCCTCACTCTCTGAAAGTCTATGCCGTGTGTATGGGGCCTTCGCACAAGGTGCGTGTTTTGTGCATTTTTACGCATTTCATGTGAGATATACGCTTTCCAGGAACACATGACTTATAGATTGTCACACTCTCAGCCTCTTTCAACTTGTAAATCTTTGCTTGAAGTGAGACTGTGAGAGTACGTATTTGAGTATGCCTTTTTTTCACAGAAATTAGGGTATTTTGAGCATTAAATATATATTAACATATATATATATATATATATATATATTTCTTGGCGTAGAGTTGCTTTTGAGAATGTTACATAGTATTGTTATCACTCTCACTTTGTTTTACTTTTCAGTATGTGTATTTATTTAACTCTAAATTAAATTCTAAATACTTTTGCCTCAAGGACTACGCGTTGCCTTTTGGGGGTTAGAGCCTCACACTAGGCATTTGCCTTTAAAACATTGATTGTGGAAATCTCCTCAAGTTTTCGTAGACTCCTAGTACTCCTGTGTATAGAGAGGAGGCAAATGGATCCCGAAGTACTTTGTTTTGAGTGAGGGACAAGGTTCTGGAAGGGCTTAATTGGCTTACTACTGGGCCACTGGCCTGCTGGTAAGTGTCACGTGGTGAGATCCTTCCTCATACCCGCAGATATCGAGTGTGAGATTCTGGAGTTAACCTCCTGACGTAGTATTTTCCTATAGCTGTCTGAATTCTTGTCAAAATACAAGGAAATAAAAATCTGAGAGCCTTCCTTATTTAGCAAAAGACCTTGAAATCTGTATGCTATTGTAGAACTTGTCAAGATATTTGATCGCAAAATAAAATTCTTTGTCAAGTTAAAGCAGTCTAGAGTGAAGCGTCCTCATTCCATGTGGGGGTTTTCCATCTTAGGCAGCTTTAATTTGAGAAATACTTATCTATCACTTCTTCCTCCTCTCTCTAAATATATGTATGCATAAGAATATGTGTAGTTCTGCATGTATTATATATGTATATCTTGTCGAGTGTAATTCATTGAGAAGGTGCCAAAAAGGAGCACAACCGAGCCATACAAGACGTGTACAATAGAAGAACTCAGTATTACAAATGCTAAGACAGCCACTAAACTAAACATTGAATGAAAACCACAAAAAGAGGGAAAAAAGACCCCATATTATACATGGAAATTGTATAGGAGATTTTCCAGTACATCCACAATTCCATTCGCACAGGCATCCACAACCTGGGAATCACTTCTCTCTTGGATTAGGTTGTCATTGATCGAAACACTCTCAGGTGCTACTGACCAAGCAAACGCTACCCACCAGGTTTTCTGTTACCCTCCCAAGGGCAGCCAATTTTAGGCGTACAGAGTACATACTTGCTGATATTTACGTACACAATTGATTTCTTTTGTGTTTGCACTTCTATGGTAGGACTTGCTATATATGTGCTTATCTGATTTAGATTTCTGGTCCTGAGTTCTTTGAAGGATATTAACTGAAGTTTCTTTAAAACTCTTGGCAAGCTTGCCCATGGTTAAGTATTAATTTTTGAGATCCTATATGAGATTGTTACACTTCTATTTTGTTATTGCTATATTTCTTTCTTACTTGTACATTGTCAACGATTTTCCTTTGTTATTGTTTTTTGCTTGGCAATGATTTCCCTTTGTTCTGCACAGAGAAGTCTTCAATTTTGAAACAACTCAATGGTACTGATGCTTTGAATGCACTGAAGTCAGGTTTCATCGAAGGAGAGGAAAATGTGAGTACTATATCATATCTTGTGCTTCGTTTCCTTTTTTGAGCTGATATAAGCAAAAACTCACGTTTCCTTTTGAACTTTTGATGTGATGTTTTTCTACCTTAGAGGCACAAAACTAAAAAGGAAGTGATGGAGGAGATCATTTCTAAGAGTAAATACTTCAAGGTGATGATGACCAGTCATATTTTTCCCTTTTAAACATTTTCAGCCTGCGCTATGGATGAACTTATTCACTTCTTTGTTTGTTGTGTACTCTTTTGTATCCTTCCAGGCCGAGAAGGCTAAAGAAAAGGAAGAAAATGAACAGCTGGTAGACGAATTGGACAAAAATTTCACATCCCTAGTGGAGTCTAGGGCATTGTTATCTTTGACTCAACCAGACAAGATGAATGCTTTGAAGGCTCTGGTGAATAAAAGTATTTCGAGTGACAATGTCAAGAAGGATATTGCAATTGTTCCTCAGAACATAGATACACTTCAGCAGGTATAGAATTTACAATTTTTCCCGCTTTAAAGGTGGAACTTGTATTTTATATCTCATATCCAATTCCTTGTTTGTTTTATAGTTTTATCTTTTTTAAAAAGGGTCAGTATTCTGGAGTCTTCCTTTAATTTGGTAAGGGTTCTGAAGCTAAATATTGACTTTGCCTTGGAGGAGTAAGGCTAGAACCATGTCAACCAGTGACTTGTCATAATGTAGCATGGTAGCGTCGAAAATTATCATGTATGCATCTTTTAAATTTGCTTGTAGTTTCATAAATGGTAGATGCAATTGAATAAATCTTAAAGGGTGGTCGTAATTTTTCAGCTATGCTTTCCAAATAAGTCAACCGTTAAAGTTTGAACCTCTTTTGGCAGGATAAACCTGATTCTTATGACAAGCTTGTCAAAGAGATGGGATTGGACATGCGTGCTCGCCCATCAGAAAGGACAAAGACACCAGAGGAAATTGCCCAAGATGAGAAAGAGAGGCTAGAGCAATTGGAGGTATTTTTTTCCTGGCCACAACGAAAGTATTGTGTCTGTTCGTTCTGTTACATTTTTGCTTTTGTTATCATGCTATCCAATTCTAGCTCTAGTCAGCTCATCGAATCTTTGAGCACAACTATTTGGTTTCTTTTTTTGATAAGTCTTCTTTATTTTTGGTTTCTATCAAGGGTCCAAGAGAATTTTTGTTCAAACCATGGCAGTTGTGTCGCTTTTGGCTACCTCAGTTATTTTTAGTGCCTTGTTCTTTTATTTTTGATATCTTCACCATGATCTCAATGTTAAGTTACACCGTACAGTATGTAGCTCTGGTGGGCAATTACCTTGTGTCAAGGGATTTGCGAGTTTGGTTTTCATATTTTAGTGCTTGAATGAGAAACAAAGAACTTACTTCGTGGTTTCACCCACCAATGTGAAAATTTAGTAAGCTTCATAAGTCTTTGCTTTTGATCCAATTTGGTAAACACATGCGCCATGAATCATCTAATAAGAACTCCTTTGCATGTTAGGACTTGATAAAATTAGTATTGTGCAATTTTAGCAGCTATAATGTACTCTATCTGTCCCATTTGGTTTGTCCGTCTTAGGAGTTCCCATCTATTGAGGGGACATGCAATTATTGCATTTTTCTTGAATTGAAGGCTTTCTTTCCAATAAAGCCCCTTTATTTTGCACTTGGAAAAATACAAGTAGTAATTATTTATTGAGGTTAGTTTTAGAAACTTCCAGACGTTATTGATCTCAATTTGGACAATCTTTTTAGGACAGCCGAAACTGAAAAGCGGGACAAAGAAGTAGTATTTGCGAAGCAAGCAACTTGCTCACAAGAAGTTATTTTGGTTTCGGTTTTATATGTTCTTTCTCTTCTTGCTTCAAACTTCAATCTATACTATGCCCTCAAATTGTGTTTTTGTCTTTTGAGGGCAACCTCTTTTGCGCACAAGTAAAGATTATTCATTTTCGAGAAGTGAGTTAGGGAAGAATTTTTCTCCTTGAAATAAAGCTCTCTCTTTAACTAATGGAATTGTCCATAATTCTAGGAAGAGCGTCAGAAGAGGATGCTTGCTGCTGATGATTCCAGTGATGAGGACGAAAATGCTTATGAAGTTGTTGCCCAGAGGCCAAAGTCTATTTCTGGGGATGACCTTGGCGATTCTTTCTCTCTTGATGAAGAGAGAAGAACTAAAAGGAATTGGATTGAGCAGATTCTGGAGAGGAAAATTAAGAATGATGATGGAAGTGAGCATGAAATGTCTTCTGAGGATCCAGAGAGTGACGAGGATGATGGTGATGAAGAAGGAACTGACGAAGACAGTGATGAAGATGATAAGACTAACTCTTTGAAGGACTGGGAACAGAGTGATGACGACAATGTTGGTACAGATTTGGAAGGAGACGAAGGAGGAGAAGAAGAGGATGGAGGCGATGAAGAGATGGAGCCAAAACGCTCTATAAATGGAGGACTGATAGGCCCCATAGTACATCCTGAGAAAACCAAAGGAAATGGTAAGATGCCTTCAAGTCAGCCAGGGGAGCTTCCCTACGTCATAGCTGCTCCAAAAAGCTTGGAAGAATTATCTGCATTGTTTGAGAATCGTTCTGATAGCCAAATTGTTGAAGCAATCAGGCGAATACGCACCTGTAATGCAATCAGCATTGCTGCAGAAAATCGGAAGAAAATGCAAGTATGAAGCTTTATACCACGTTGAGCTTTGTGGTGTGGCTTTCAATGATATTTCTTATAGACTTCCAACTTCAATTTCAGTATGAAATTATCATAAGCTTTCACTCCTCGGAAATGATCTGTGCTGGCATTTGCTTCAGTTTGATAGAAAATTCAAATGTCAAAATTATGCCGTGATTGCTAGATATAATATGGAATAGGTTCTTAAAAGAAGTGGGAAACTTGATAGCAATGCTGTACTGTTACCCTGTTTTGCATGTAATGCTATGTCAGTAAGGTTAAATTTAGTGAGTTCATTTGGGGAGCCATTGTTTATGCCCTATCTTTATGTTTGTTTTCATTCGTGAAAATATTGTTGTCAACTGAGTTCTCATATATGAATGTCTGTTCCGTTCCAGATGTTTTATGGCGTTCTGCTGCAGTTTTTTGCTGTTACAGCAAATAAAAGACCATTGAATTTCAAGTTATTAAATTTGCTTGTCAAGCCATTGATGGAGATGAGTAGGGAGATTCCATACTTTGCCGCCATTTGTGCTCGTCAACGCCTACTCCGGACTCGAACACAGTTCTGTGAGGATGTCAAGAATCCAGGTCACCTGTAGTTTACTTTGGACCTTCTATGGCCTGGTGTTTCTGACTACACTACGGAAAGTTTTTCTGTTGTTGAGGTATTCCTCTAACAAATATCCTCTTCTTTGCAGAAAAAAGCTGTTGGCCGTCTCTGAAAACATTATTGCTCTTAAGGCTTTGGTCCATGATATTTCCATGCTCTGATTTTCGACATGCTGTCATGACCCCAGCTGTATTGTTGATGTGTGAATATTTGATGCGTTGTCCCATTATGTCTGGGCGGGATATTGCGCTTGGTTCCTTTCTTTGCTCTATGGTCCTCTCTGTAAGTGCAGTCAAGACTCTTTTAACATTTCCTTCCTACAAAGTCTCGGCCAAACTGGATGCTCAATATCATTTAACAGTAAACGTGTCGCTAGAGCATTTCTCTCTTGTAGTGTTTTTTCTTTTTGCTTTTCCTGCTGTTGTGTTGTGGTAGTATTCTTTCTGTTATAGTTTGATCATTGATGATGGTTTTTTCTTTTCACAGTGATGTAGAATTACTGATTTTTGTTAAGATTTATTTTCAGATATCGTAAGTTTGGATTGTAGGGCATAGTAAGTCGTCTATTTCTATTGTGCAAGATCAAGTTCCTTAATCTATTTCTGTCGTGGTATTGCACAGGCTGGTATATAGCTGTTGTTTGAATTAGAAGAGTAGTTTCACTATTAGTCACTAACTACCGCTACCTCTACCCCTACCCATACTACTGCTGTTATACATCTCATTCCGTTTTCAACTATTTCTATCAAGTCCGATTAAATCTTATTCCGTGAAAACAAATGTTGACAGATATTGACAATCTGATATTCAAGCACCAACGCATATATTTCAAAAAATATAGGTATTTCCTTTGACTTATGTGTGTAAGCACAAGGTTCATTATGACTGTGTTGCCTGCAGGTCACTAAACAATCTCGAAAGTTCTGTTCTGAGGCCATTACTTTCATTCATACCTTGCTGATGGCAGCAATGTACAGAAAACCTGGAAGAATTCAGGATTCTCAGGTATGACTGGGTTCACCATTGTTCCATATAACACGTGATTTTGTTGTTTGGTTGCACAAAGAAAATAACCAATTCCCATTTCCCGTGTAGCAGTGGCATCATTTTATGGAAATTAAAACACCCAGCCCTCTGCTTTGTATACATACCTGTGTGAAAGAGATCAGTCCTCTGGATTTCTTCAAGTTAATGGACATGCCTGAGGATTCCCCTTTCTTCAGCTCTGATAATTTCAGGTTAGCAGTGGGGCTCTTTCATGGTACTTGTTGATCAAGGTTTGTGTTTTGTGAATGATGGTAGCTAGATCTAGAAACATTCTGTATGCATTTGTGGCTGTAAATATATGTTGGATCACTTTTGGGGATAAGGATTTGTCTTTTATGATCTGATTTGGGAGTTGCTTTAAACAGACTAATCTTAGTAGGTACATTTTCTTTTGTTCAAAGCAGTTCATGTGCCAGCTGAATATTTACTATAATGGGCGGTACCGCCCTATGCTTATGAAAGTTGCAACTTTGTCTAAAATTAAATATGCCAAATTTTATTTGGCCATGATTCCATGGTGAACTCTGATCCTAGCGGTTCCCACACTCTTTTTGGTGTCTTTAAGTTTTTATCCTTGTCAATTTACATTATTCCCCTTGCATTTGTTCATTTTTCCATCCATGACAGGGTGACATGACCAAAGACAAAAAAGTAGGGAAGGTAAAAAAGTGTGTGAGGATCGGTTTCTCTCTTTAGTATAGTCAGCTACTCTTTTCGAGAGGAGTGAGTGTCCATATGTAGGGCCACTGAGCTGGTGTACCTGATTAAAACCTCTGTTCTAAATGGCGGCCGCCCAGGCCGCTTAGGCGCCGCCTAGGCGCTTAGAGGTGCCCTGCCGCCACACCAAAGCCCTTGGCGTTTGATTTGGCGTCCAAGGAGGTTTGGCAGTGTTTGGCAGCCGCCTAGGCGGGCTTGGCGGCTGCCTTGGCGGGCTTGGAGGCCTTTGGCGGCCTAAAAAAATATATATATATATATATATATATAAAATAATACAAGGGAGGTGAGCGAAACCCTACTACTTATTGTGTTATTCAACTTATTTGCTAGTTGCTACTACTTAATTTCATTTGGGTTTGTACTTTGAAGTTTGAACTTGCATTATGGATACATGGAATGTAGTTTGATTGGATAATGGTTTGTTAAAAAAAAAAATCCGCCGAATTGCTTGGCACCGCCTAGGCGGCCACCTAGACAGCTTGGCGCTTGGAGGTGGGTCTCCGCCCTATTACCGCCAAGCGCCATTTAGAACATTGATTAAAACTGTGCAGGAGCTCTGTACTTCTACGGAGGACTAAATTAAACCCTGCTTGTTACTTCGCCTCATAAGAAGTAAAAAAGAAGTGCATTATTTATTTTTCCTATTCACCTTTTTCATCTACAACTACATACTCCAATCCCACTCTCCGGTTTTGCTATCCACCCATACTTTTGAGCTAAACAAGAGCATTTCCAACCCTACTCTTAATTTTGCCTGATCAAAAGTAGAAGTAGATTCTTTATTTTTCTTATTCACTTTCCATCTGCTTAAAATCCTACTCTTTCTTTGACTATCCACCCAACGAGTTGAGAAAAATTTAGGGAATCAAATTCAAAACTCAAGGGTGGATTATTACTTTGTAGAGTGAAATGGTGTAAATATGGAGCCTCCTTAGCATTTGCCAAGCCTCACCAGGCTGGTTAAATGTAGCTAGCGAAGTTGGGCTGAGGCATGCCTAGCCATGTAGAGGGCCCATTTGAGTTTAGGAAAGTGGGTTGGGCTTGCCATTTTTGCTAACAAGGCTCATGTGACTAGTGGGTTGGAGATGCTCTAACACATACTTGAGTTTCCTGTTAATGCATATGCTTTTTATTATGCACTTACTCTCAGATTCTTCCCTGCATGCGCAGGGCCAGCACTCTTGCATCCGTAATTGAAACTCTCCGAGGATTTGTTAACGCTTGTGAAGGATTTAGTTCCTTCCCGGAAATATTCTCACCAATTTCAAAATTATTACCTGAATTGGCAGAACAAGAACACATGCCTTATGCTTTACGAGATAACATCAGAGATGTTTTCCAACTTATAGAGAAGAAAGTCCAAGAACATCACATGCTGCGTCGCCCGCTGCAGATGCGAAAGCAAAAGCCAGTGCCTATTAAATTGCTCAATCCGAAGTTTGAGGAGAAGTAATCCACTTTTCTTTAATTTTCCTTTCCTTTTTTTTTTTTGGGTCAGTTTTCATGTAATCTCAAAGCCTATTTCTTAATTGCATTAGGTGATGAATCTTGCATTGAGAAGCTAAACTTTGGTTGTTTGTATCTTGCAGCTTTGTAAAGGGCAGAGATTATGACCCAAATCGTGAAAGAGCTGAGATGAAAAAGCTAAAGAAGCGTGTAAGACAGGAAGCTCGTGGTGCAACACGTGAACTGAGGAAAGATAATCACTTCCTATCTGCAAGGAAGGAGAAAGAAAAGGCACAACTAGAGGAAGAAAGAGCTGAGAAGTACGGAAAAGCAAAAGCTTTCCTCCAAGAACAAGAACATGCATTCAAATCTGGGCAATTGGGAAAGAGTAAGAAGAGGAGTAGATGATGCTGGCTTTGGATGGTGCCTTGTGATACTGCTTCCCTCGGTCGCGGTGTCCATGCTACTGTAGGTAAGACTTTATTCTCTTTCCTGTTCTTCCTTGGTGCCATTGCTTCTTCTTGACTCCGTTTTTTGTTTTTGAGATCTTTGTTGCTTGATACTTATGCCTTGTTCGGATGGTTTCAAAAAAATTTGGTTTGGTTTTTGAGGTAATGAGAGGTGAGAAATTAGGGTAATAATTGGAGATAGGGGTAATGAGTGGAGAGATAAATGAGAATTATGATTGGAAATAAGGGTAATGAGTGGATAGAGAAATGAGAGTAATGATTGAAAGTAGGGGTAATGAGTGTTTTAAGAGTTGGAAATTCCGAACAAGTCATTTAAGTTTCCCCCAAAATCTTTTTTCCCACAAACCTTTTGGCTTGTGAGAATTGTGTTTGGGGTTTTTAGTTACAGAATTTGTTCTCGTCCAAGTCCCTCAATAATAAGGAGATGAAAATAATTGAATTTTTTTTTAAAGAATATGTAACTTGAAATTCTTTTGTCCTTCAATTATCCTGTCGTCATTCTGTCCTTGGTGTTTCTAGGGGCATAAGTTCTTTTCGCACCTTGTTGAAAGGCATTTCAATTCACCAAATGTGCATGTTGACCCTTTTTATGCTAAAATTTACTTGCCAATTTTGCCCATTTGATCCTTAGCGTATACTTTGCATGAGCACTGTATCATCTATTGGGTTTTAGATGGACATTAATTTCCGATTATTTGTATGTCCTTCCACCTTTACAACAATATTCACGTGTTTTTAAATACGCTCTTTTTCAATCAATGCCATTGGGGTTTTCTGCAAAAGCCTTGGTACCATATGAGGAGTTTCTGTGCATCTAGTCTTTTTTTTTTTTTTTTTTGAACGGTTGCATCTTGTCTATTTGATGATGATTTGTTCACTTCCTCTAGGCATTGCTGTAGCACTTTGAATAGGTGAAATAGGATAAATATATCTTATCACCAGTGTTCTAATAGTTGCCCTAGGTGGTGCCTAGGCGCAAGGCGGCCACCCAACGACTAGTTTTTAGGGTCTAGGCATTTAGTAGGCAACTAGGCATTTTATACATTAGTCGGGAATTAATCAGCTAGTTGGGACAAGTCGTCTAGGCGGCGACTAGTTGGCAGGTCTATTTCGTGATTTTAAAGAGTTCTAGGGTTAAATGGGTAATACTAATTTACTAAATAGGGGTTGCATGTTATTTTAACAAAAACATAATACTAATTTACTAAATAGGGGTTACATGTTATTTTAACAAAAACAAAATACATATCATGTATGATTTTATGCATTCAGTACTTGATTTCATTTAGTTTTCAACTTTGAAAATCGGACTTTCTATTTGACTAGTTATTTTTACTACTTACTAGTTGATATTCTTCCTAGTTATACGTCATTTCTTACTCCACCTTTGGGGGAGATGGGGAGATATAAATAAAAAAAAAAAGAAAACCTACTAATCTCTAGGCCCTTGTTAGTCGGTCCCCGACTATTGGCCTCGCCGCTAGGTGCCTCTTTAAGTGGCGGATGCAGGATTTGTGTCTAATAGGGGCCCAAATCACGTGTATTTTCAGGTTGATTATAAAAACACATTTTATAAGTACATATTGCTAGTTGCAAGGTCAGAAGTATAACGATCCGCACCAGCTGACCTGCTTACCCTTAGCCTAACCACGTGGCTCAAAAGGTTAACCTCAGGTTATGCAGCAGCTCATTGCGAATCATTATATACCAATACCATTTCCAATTCATACACGATGTGGGATGTTACATGAAGAAGGGGCGATATTGTGTGTGCATAGCCACCGTATAATTTTATACATACAACCTAAAAAGTGATTGATTACATGAAATTTTAGGGATTTTTACTCTACACATAAATTTTAAGAAAATTTTGTCACTCAAGAAACTTGCAGGGGCCAATCCCATAGAATTTTACCTAATTAACCTAAAAAAATAGTATAATATGCGAGAATATTTAGTGTTGTGAAGCGGCCCGGTTCCCCCCCTGCACACCCCCTAGGACCGCCCCCGCCTCTCTTCCGCCCAACTAGTGCCCAGAGATTTTTAGAACAACGCTTATCACATACAAAACTAGGTAAAGCCAGTTTCCTTAAACACAAAATACTTCCCCTTGCTTACAGTCTCTTTTGTCCATGTCTTTGCATGTGCATGCAAGTTCAGTATCTCTTCCCTAAAATAGCACGTTCGAAATTTTCTTTACATCAAACACTCATTCAAGGACCAGGATGGACTACACTGTACATTACATTTTTCAGTACTTTCCTTCTGCTAATTTAGTCCTTTCCTAAATTTAGGTATTGCTTGCTTCCTTCCAGGAGTTGCTGCCGAATTTGTTGGTGGAACCACTGTAGTAAGTTACCTTTTAAACCTAATCTCAATTAAATTTGGCAATGTTGTCCAATGCTTCTTGTAAACAATAGCCTCCACCGGAGAAATCAATCACATGTACCGATGGTGCCCTTGCAAATTTATGTATAATTGATGTAGTTGTGGAGAATTCGCCATATAAATTTTAACCAGTTGATTATAGGTTTCTTATGAATTGTGGAGAATTCGCCATATAAATTTTGACCAGTTGATTATAGGTTTCTTATGAAGATACAAACTGAGGTAGCACTACGCATTCTGTATTTTTTATAGTTTTTTTTTCAAGTGATACATTCATCATAGCTTGGCCGGTACAAGTTGGTTCTTAATTGGTTTCATTTGTTCTTGGTGATCTAGAACCATATGGTATGAACTGAGCATAAATTTCATTTCGGCTACAAAATTTACTTGGAAAGGTAAATAGGAATGGAAGGAGGAGAAAAAGAAAATTAGGATTAGGAAGTGGTACGTATCCCGTTCATGACCTGCATAATATGATGTACTTTTGTATTTTGTTAATGTTTCTTTTTCCTTCTTGGATGCTCTGGGACTGGTATTGCACAATGTTACAATATGAAGGAACCATGATGAATCACAATGGGGGGAAAATTTGGATATTATCAAACACACCCTGTGGATAAAATGGACACTCTGCTCAAAATAGAAAATGGACACTGTGCAAAGATTGTATAAAAAACGTGCCTTCTTTTTTCATACCTGGGGATCGATAATCAAGAAAAAATTGTAATATTAACAATTTGCGCATTGAAATCTATAACATGAACGAATCGGTGAATATAACCATGATGAGTTTTGAATCCACCTCGACCGCATAGGCAACAACGATATGCATGGTCCCTGTTGTATTTAATCAAAAGAGATTATCTCTAGGACTTTCGATCTCTTTCAATAATCATCAAGAAAATATATTGAGTTCTTAACCGATATTGACTATCTCATAGCACGGACCGTCTTACTAGTACAATACGTCTCTATCACGGACTGTTTAGTAATACGATTCGTCATGCGAGCATAATCCATCTAATAAATCCAGAGATTTTTCACCCCTCGGAGAGCTCTTTTGGTAGGTTTCATTTGCACTCATTTATTCTTATTAACTTGGGCTACCCTTGTTGGGGTTTCTAATGCCTATGTCTTGACTGACACTATTCCCGAATTTATTTTGAGGCTAGTTTGTAGTACGTGCTAATTGAGCTAGAAGATCTTGTCTAGATTTAATCAGCTGGCATTAGATCCCATATACTCCCTCCATCCATTTTTAAGTGTTCTGCTTTGTAACTCCAACTTATTAAAAAAAACGTCATTATACCTTTCACATCAACTTTTTCCTCCACTTTCCCTACTTATCCATCATCGTTACACTTTTACTCACTTATTTTTCAAAATGGAATCTACTTTTAGGAACAAAATAGACAATTCACAACTTTTACCTACTAACTTTACAAAATGGACACTTATTAAGGGACAGCTCAAAATGGAATACCAGACTATAGATAAGAGACGGAGGGAGTATTAATTAATTTCTCTAATGAAAAGTCCACGTAATTCTGGTTGAATGAAATTTCTGATGTTTAAAAAAAAAACTCCCAAAACGCAATTATTTAATGATATTAATGTGGCCAACAAGAGGGGTCCTCGAATCATTAATAAGTATATCAGGATTGTACTCCCACCCCGTGTATATATCTTCTAGAAAAATATCAAATTTATCACAGAGAATGTGGATATTTTTTATACTTTATTTGTGAGGAACCATGCATATAGACATCAAACACCAATTTTCAAAAAAAATAAAAAACACCAATTTTCAAGTGACTAGTAGGGTCGAATACATACAAGCACAAGATAGTAGGAGTAATCGCAACTGTCTAATATTCTGGATTATCTAAACTAATTTTACCAATTTTGAGGGCTTAAATTTATACTATAATTTTACCAATGGTTGAATTATATAGTTGGGTCACGTGAACCTTTTTTCTTAATTCATGATGTCCGGGCTAGTTTATGCACAACTCGATTAATTTTGGAGACCAATATCAACTATCCACGAGTCGGCCCCACTTAAAATCAAGGTAACATATATGTATACGGATTTGATTTTGGCATTCCACTTTTAACTAATGACACTCCACTTTCTATTTTGTAATTTCATATGATTAAGATACAAATTGGAGTGTCAGTGGTTAAAACTGAAGTGCCAAAATCAATTTTCATGTGTATATGTTCATCTTATGTTATTGTTAGGGCACGAGGTTAAAAAAAAAGGGAAAATGACGGGTTAGAGGTGTTGACCCGGTTTAATTCCAAAATCATGGTCTTCAGTCTTGAAACTACCACTCGCATGATAGGAGGTAAAATATTGACAACTACATGGTGTGCCCACTTGAAATGTCTATTTTACCCTCCTTTATATATCACTTATAAGCCCTAAATTCATTCTTTCCCTAATCTCCCATTCGTTCCACACACCAGGCGGCAACTCTTCTCTCACTCGGTCTCTCTTGACTCTTCACACCAGGAGACGGGGACTCCTCTCTCACTCGACGACGGCGACTCCTCTCTCACTCTGGTATCTCTCTCTCTCTCTCTCTCTCTCTCTCTCTCTCTCACACACACACACACACACACACAAGACACACTTGTTGTGTCCAAGTCGAAGATGGGTTAAAAAGCTACAACTTTCTTATTTTGTTTGTGGTTGTTCTTATTTCGCATATAAATTCATTGATAGAGCGGATGTGGACCATTGAACCCTAGTTTTTGGTTGTTCTACATAAGATATGACTCACATTGGTGATTATTGGCTTGCTCTTATTCGACATGTGACTGATGTTTACCTACAACAGTTGTACTGATAGATTGTAGGTTGGGTCAGTTTGTTGTCCCTTTGTTGTTAATTGTTTGGTCTGTTTGATTACATGACTTGGTTTCTACGGAACATGTACTTTAATCCATATAAAGTCTGTTTTAAAAACCATAATGGTCGTTTTCAATATAACACAAAGTCTTTTTCATTTTTTAACGTGCCCTTTTTTTGCCCAAAGAAAGTTGGTTGAGCTTCAATGGGATATGGCATTTATTGAACAAGATATGACTTGGTCTTTATCAACAAAATTGATGGTGTATTTCAATATTATAAAAAGTCTTTTTCATCTTTAGACTTGTCCAAAATAATATTGTGTTTATAAATAACGAATATAGTGCAAAATTCTGCATCTAGTGTCTGTGTACTTTAGGAATGGAGAGAACTCCACCACAAACATAGAAGTCTTGAAATTGTCATTACAAGTTCTTAGAGCATCCACAGTGGAATAACCAAAAGTCAAATAATCAAAAGTTGCCACATCATCTTTTGGTTATGCTTTTAAGGGGTTGCTAAAGTTAGCAATGTAGAGGTCCACAATGGTACAATCAAATTTGAATAACCAAAACTTGCCACATCATATTTTCAATTTATAAAAATCTAAAAATTGTGAACATAGAAAACAATTTTTTAAAAATAGGTTTCAAACTAATAAAAACAAGTTATTAGAAAAAGATAAAATAGTTTTTTGAAAACTTTGATTTTAAAAAAAAATTTCGGGAAAAAGTTAAAAAAAAAAACAGTTTTTGAATAAAAAAATAGTTTTTGAAAAACAAAATTTTAAAAAAGAACTGTTTTTGAAAAAATAGTTTTAATAAAAAACTGTTTTTGCAAAAATAAAAAATAAAAAAAATAGTTTTGAAAAAAAATAATTTTTTGCAAAAAAAATAAAAACTTTTTTTAAAAATATTTTTCTTAGAAATTTGTTGAAAATGGAAGAGAGAGAATGTTTTTGTGTAATGATAGTGTACTTGATTGAAGAAATATGGGAACAATTAAATTTGATTATTGACAAAAAGTTGCTAGTTTTGATTATCCAAGTGCCAAAATTTGATGAGTTGTTAAGAGGTTGCTAAATCTGATTATTCCACTGTGAGCTCTTTTTTGAGCTTATGTTGCTAATTTTAGCAACATTTTAGTTTTGATTATACCACTGTGGATGCTCTTACATACCATGGGTATCGCATATTTGTGACATACTCCCTCCGTCCCATTTTCATTGTCCATTATTCCTTTTTTCACTTTTGTGTCTATTGCGTATATCATTCAATCTATAATATTTTTCATGATTTTGACATCTTTGTAATATAGAACAAATTGAAATCTATCAAATAAGATCCATATTGTATATTTTTGGAGATTCACATAGGAAGATACAAGCGATTGAAAACTGACATGAACATCAAAAAAGGACAATGAAAATGGGACAAAGGGAGTAGTTTTTTCAATTACAGACTTGGTCTAATTTTCCTCGAAGAGGGTTGGTTGAGGAAATGTCTCACCTAACTTGCTCCAAATAAACTGACGATATGGTCGTCACAGATATATTGCTCCTGTTTACTTTCGAGAAGGTTTGTTGTGATGGAATGGGAGATGGGTTACCTAACTTTCTACACATTTGATGCCTCAAGAAATACGAATTGGTTCATATCAACATGATATATGGTCTTCACATAGTTGTGACGTAGTCATTTTAAATAACAGACTTGGTATTAATTTGCTCTTTATACATCTCATAATTTTGATTCAAGTAACTTTCCAACTTCATAGCTGACAAAAAATAAGGCTTGGTATAAGTTAATATTATATGTGGTCCAAAAATATATTGCATGGACTTTTTTTTAAGATATGACTTGGTCTTTATACCTCAATGAATGTTGGTTTATGTGGAATGGAAGATGGCCTAAGTTTGAATGACAATTTTGTGGCCTTTTTTTTATATGGATATCTCATTTTCGAACGGGAACCCTTCTCTCCGAGGTAGCAACATGCCATACACTCATTCTCATTCCAGGTTGGCTATAATCACCTTTGAACAAAAACTGTCCAGTTTCGCCGCATCTTGGTAAAAATTGATTTTAAGGAGTTCTATGGGTCGGTTTTTAGTGATTCAAATTGGGAATGAAAGCTAACACGTAGACGAACGCTTTGGTGCCAAAACCATCAATTTTGGAATTTTGAACAATAGCAAAAATGCGTTCAAAGTGGACTGAAAGTCTGGCGCTTAGCGTTGCCCCATCCGAAATGAATTTTGAATACTTGCCCCATCTGTTGACTGAGACTCACAACAACTAGAACCAATAAAGTGCTATCAAACACACCCAAAAAAACTAATAAACACAACCGTTATATGTCCATACAAATAGCAGATTGCTCCATCCAGGAAAAGAGAAACACCATCCAACAAAACAAAAAACATAGATACAATTACCATTGAAGAAAAGACAGTTATATGTCCATACAAATAGCAGATTGCTTCGGGTTGAGTTCCTATCACTCACCAACTAGGAAGCACATATACGGACACGAGATTCGTATACAACATGTATCCGCGCATATACAAAACGTATCAGAATACCAAAAACTTATTCTAAAAGCAGGATACTTAAAAAAAAAATGTATCGGATACGTATCCGGAGAGTATCAGAGATTATTGGTATTCGGATACGATACGAGATACGGAGGCAAAAATAGAATATCTATGCTTCATAGCTCACCAACAAATCCTGAATCCACCACTAAATACCATTTCTGTAGGGAGGTATTCCCAAACGGATACAATTAGCAGCCGAACACGTGATGTACAAGAGCACGTGGTAAATACAAGAGAGCATACTGCCGGGCAGCACAGTGAACGGCGATAAGGGCTAATGACATGAGAAGTCATTTGTCCAAACTATCTGTTCGGCTAATAAGGAAAAAAGACATGAGAAGTCCTTTGTCCAAATGTAACGACATGGACCAGTTGCATGAGAGGTCATTGGTCCATGTGGACTGTTCGACAACAAGGTAGCCGAACAGGGGAACAAGTTGCCCTAAATCATGAGGCGGCAAAGATGCTCTTGAAGGTTCCAGAACAGTGATACTCCCTAAAGGGATAAGATCCCGAGTATATAGGATCAAAGCAAGACACTCAACGTGAATGGGATATTCGGGTGTCTACAGGAAAGAGTCCCAAAAGGATTGAGCTATCATACAGATAAAGGAGCGAGAATCCAATGGATACTAGGTTTCCTATACGAGATAGGAATCCTAGGGCAACAGGGATGCTTGGGTACCAAGCATCCGTGAACCCAAGCATCCGTGAATCTATAAATACGAGGTAAACCTGGAGGTAAAAGGTACGCAATATCTAGCATTCGTATTACATTCCTACTGATAATTAGGGTTTGTAAACCAGTACGTGATACTAACTTTGGCATCGGAGGGCCTTTGCTACGAGAAGCAAAGGTGCGCTCACCCCTTGTCTGTTTTTGCAGATTAGGGTTCCGACGATGAACTAGAGTTCTGGTGTAGAGGCACGTGAAACTGTTGCCAATCGGTGTTGTCCAGAGCACCAATTGTTTTCATCCCCCTACAATTGGCACTGTCTGTGGGAAACGAACCAATTCTCTGAAAAATAATCACGATGGAAGAAGATCCAACCACGCCGTTTAATCCAAAGGACCAGCTAAGTGGTGGAGGAGATAAATCTCCATCAGATGCTCCGAAAAAACCCACGGGAAGGCAGGGCAAGACGCCCATGGGCTCCACGAGAAAGAGCAAGTCTCACCGATGAGAGGCGTTGGTGGAACAGTCAAAGAGTGTACATAACAGTGAAGATGTCCTCGACTGAAAGAGGAAGGAAATCGGGAGTACGCTCGTTTGATTAAAAAACGAGAGTATGAGATACAAGAGTTGCAGCGGGTACGAGAACACCAAGAAGATTCTGGACTCTCAAGGAGGAATTCTCAGAGAGATAGACGAACTCTAGTAGTCCATAGGCAGGCTCGTTCACAAGGAGGAAGGAGCAGAAGTCCTACTCTGGGGCGATACAAGGTTTCTCCACGAAAAAGGAGAGACAGAAGTAGAAGCCGAACACCGGAAGACAAAGGGCATCTTCACAGAAAAGGAGGAGTAGGGACCAAAGTTCCACCCCAGAGGAAGAGGAAACAAGGAAGCATCATTGGGACAGGTACGAGAGACCTGATGCTGACTGGGCCAAAGCTACGACTCACAAAACAAAAGAGTTTGAGGATGGGACAGTAACTGCCCGGGAAGCAGCAAGAAAGACCCTAAGCAACATAGCAGCTTCCCCCTTCTCAAGAAGGCTACAAGAGGCCAAGCTGCCGAGCAGAGTGAAGCACGGTACGTTCATACTTTACGAGACAAATGCGGACCCCGTGGCTCACATACAACATTATCAATAGGCTATGTTCATGCATGAGGGGGATGAAGCCATCTTATGCAAAATGTTCCTTTCAAGCCTTGGCAAGGTGGCCTTGTTCTGGTTTCATAAATTGGCACCACGGTCCATACGAGGATGGAGGCAGTTGGCGGAAGAATTCACTGCTCGGTTTTTGACAAGCAGAAAGGCCCCAAAAACATTTGAGAGTCTGTCTACCATGAAACAGGCGGAGAATGAGCCAATCAGAGATTACACCAAGAAGTACTGGGAAATTTTCAACGAGATTGAAAGCTGCAGTGAGGAATATGCCATAGCAACCTTCAAAACTGGTTTGCCTGTCCGGGGAGAACTGCGCCGCTCACTAAATAAACATCCGGTGGCCACGTTGGCTAAACTGATGGAACGGATTGAACAGCACGCCAGAATGGAGGATGACATACTCCGCGAGGATGGCAGGATCGTCGCCGAGCAGACAAAGGCACCTGCCAAAAAAGTAGATAAGCCAGAGCCCAAGACTTACAGAGAGAGGAAGGAGTACGGGCAGGCTAAGAAAGAGCCGTATAAGAATAAGCAAGCACCTGACCCCAAATCTTTCTTCTCTATCACAACGGTTTGGAAGGAACCAATCTACAGGATTCTTTATCGAATAAAGAATCAGCCATACTTTAAGTGGCCCCCAAGTTTAGGCAGAGATAAAGATGCAAAACGTGCTACGAATCAGCATTGCAGCTACCATAAAGATTGGGGCCATATGACTGAGGATTGTGAGCTGTATAAAAGACACCTTGATGATTTGGTCTCTCGGGGCTATCTCAAGGAATTTATACAGGAGGACCCAAAGGAGAAGGGGAAAGCCATGGAACTGGATTACGAGCAGAATCCTAAAGGAGTAATCCATATGATACATGGGTTGGCCGCACCTTATACGAGAAATGAGGTTAGGCTATTGCAAAGGCAGCTTAAGCACGATCAGCATGTGATGCGGTTGGGAAATAAGAGAGGGCGAGAGAGTAATGTATGCAATGAAAGCATAGCATTCACAGATGATGATTTGGGAGAAGTTGTAAGGACCCGTAATTTCGAAAATTATTAAAAGGTTCATTTGATATTAAAATTGAGGGAAATATTAAATTTCTTGAATTTATTTGATTCGGGGTTAATGTGTTAGGATTGATATTTGAGGGAGTGTAAGTGTGATTTGTATGGGTGCTAGTATATAAGTGTGGGTGTGTGTGTAGGAGAACAAAGTTCTCATTCTCACTCTCTCTCTCTCTTCTCCCGATCTATCTCTCCCTCTCTCTCGGCATTCTCTCTCTGTCCCTCTCCAACACTCAAAACTTCAACCCTCACTCAAAACCCATGGTAAATAACCTCCAATCCTTCATCCAATCGCGTTGTTGAGCTTGAAATTTCGTGGGTTTCGCTCGGAGGAGGAGATTCGGTTGATTTTGAAGTTTTCGGAGTCTAGGGCTTGCTCAAATCGCGTGGGTTTCGATCATTGACTTGAGGTAGGGATTTCTTACTCTCGTTATGAGTTTATATGATGATTATGTGCCTAAATCGTGCTTTAGTTGGTTGAAATTTGAGGTTGTGATCGTTCTTAGTTTTTCTATAAAATCGCCTGCTGCTGCATTGGTACCAATACCTACTTTTTGAGGTATTGGTACCTTGATTCGGATTGCTCACTGGATTGATTTTGTACCAATACCTACTTTTTGAGGTATTGGTACCTCTGTCTCAGAAAACTGTTCTTGAACTTTATTGATCATTCGTCGATTGTGTTGGCTCCCGATCACTTCTAATACTCTCCAATCATATTCTAATCAACTCTAGACTCGATTACTTGGGTTCCAATGATTCGTTGATTGTTCTAATCCTTTCGACACCCGTTAAAGGTAATCTTAGTACCGTTGTAATTGGAAAATGAACCGTAAGGTTGTTTAGGTGTACCGTAGGTTATACGAGGCGTTGTGGTGAGTGTGATGGGTAGTCGTGAGTTTGGCTAGTGATCCGAAAGGTAACTTAGTAATTCGTATCCTTGTGATTTCATCTCGTTGATTACTCTAAACTCCTTGAGCTCTCTTTTATGAGATCCCAGTAAAGAGGCCAGTGGTTAGCAAGTCGTAATGTTACATATGAGTTTAGAATGCGATGTTGGTTATGTTGATGTACTTAATAGAAACGTGTGTGCTTATCTATTTGTTGGTGTATGTGACGGTTGATGGTTTGTAGCATAATGAGATATGAATGACTACTTGAGGTTATGGACACAACGAAAACTTGACACTACGGGTATCACCACGAAGTGGTGAGACGACCGGAATTGACACTACGGGTATCACCATGGACATTCGGTGAGACGACCGGAACTATGCAAATGAACGGGTATCACCATGGACATTCGGTGAGATGACCGGAAACGAGCGATACATGCGAGAACCTTGGATGTTATGATATGAGATTATCGGAAAAAGAGAGAAACATTGGTTTTCACTAAATTGGATTGTTCGAAAGGGAAAATGATTTTTCTATTTAAAATCCTCCGGCTATTCTTGAGCGAATTAACGGTTTCCGGTATTCGTGCACAGAATCAACAGACTCCGGCTATTCAAGCTCGAATCAGCGGAGCTTGACCACTATAGGTCACGTATTTCTATACATTGTATCTATTTGGGAAAACAAAAGAGTTTTGATGACATATGAGAATGAGGAAAGAGATTTGTAAATGAAACGAGGAAATGTGGAAGATTGTGAAATGAGAATGAATGTGGAAACACACATGATGTGATGAATCGGTTGAGAAACCAAATGTTGATTATTTGTGATTGATGTGGGAATGTTTGTGGCACTAGTGTGGCATGTGAGATGATAGGTGTTGTATATAGGATTATCTAGAATCCTTTGGCCATAGTGAGTTGTTTGTTGATAGCCATATAACCCTTGGGCATATCTGTCTATATTCATTCACTTTAGTTGCATAACTCGACATATTTTCTTATAACTTGCGTATAGATTTCTCTACTGGGCTAGTGTAGCTCAACCTATCATTTTCAGGTACATTGCAGGTCATAGTCATGGAGTGCTTGGAGTTCATGCTGTGGTCGTCGATTAAAGCTATTTTCAGAGAATACTTGTCTATCTTTGTAACTTAAGCTACGTGGTATTGTATTTTCTATTGTGGAACTTTGTAATTTACTGGGCAAATTTGTGTAAGTGGGGACTGAATTACCTTTTGGGTTATTAATTATAGCTCCGGTGAGGATTTTAAATTATCAAATGTTATTATTATTTATGTTGAAAATCGAGGGCGTGACAGAAGTCCAGGTACCACACAATGATGCTTTGGTCATAACCCTACGAGTTGGGGAGTATGACATTGAGAGGATTCTGGTGGATTCGGGGAGTTGTACAGAGGTGATGTGTTACGATGCATTCAAGAAGCTTGGGCTGGCCCAAACGGATTTAGAGCAATCCACAACGCCCCTGATTGGGTTTGGTGCAGGAGCAGTCTGGCCCCTCGGAAAAGTAACACTGCCTGTTCGGGCCGGATCAGTTGTCTTGAGGACAGATTTTCTGGTCGTAGATATTCCTTCTTCCTATAACACAATTATAGGAAGGACTTGGTTGCACAAAATGAGGGTAGTCTCCTCAACTTACCACCAGATGGTGAAATTCCCAGGATCCAATGGGATCGAAGTAATCAGGGGCAATCAGAAAGTGGCCCAACAGTGCCTGATTTCCATTGTCAAGAGAGTTCCACAGGCCCACCACATTTATACACTGGAAGTGCCAGATCAACCCACTATCGAGGATGTTGGGAGAAGTCCGGCAGAAAAGGTGGTCGAAGGCCTAGAGAAAATTCAGATCAACGAGACTGATCCTGAAAGATATTTTCTAATTGGAGAGTCATTGCCAGCAGACGAAAGGGCCGAATTAATTGGATTCCTGAAAGAATATGTCGATGTATTTGCATGGGTCCCGGAGGAGATGCCCAGAGTTGATGCGAATGTGATTTGTCATCATCTAAATGTTGACCCCCAGCATAAGCCGATTATCCAGAAAAAGCGAAGGGCAGCCATACAGCACGTGGATGCTGTAATCGAAGTGGTTGATCGTTTGCTGGAGGCCAAAGCAATACGTGAAGTTTACTATCCTGAATGGCTATCCAACACAGTAGTAGTAAAGAAGAAGAACGGAAAGTGGCGTGTTTGTGTAGACTTCACAGACCTAAATAAGGCGTGTCCAAAGGATAGTTTCCCTCTCCCAAAGATAGACCAGTTGGTTGACGCAACTGCTGGATACGAGCGAATGAGTTTCCTTGACGCATATCGAGGATATCATCAGATTGCTATGTTTGGACCTGATCAAGAGAAGACTTCTTTCATTACACCACGAGGGTTGTATTGCTATAGCGTCATGCCATTTGGGCTTAGGAATGCTGGGGCAACGTACCAGAGACTCGCAACCATCATGTTCAAGAAACTGCTTGGTAATTCTATGGAGGTTTACATAGACGATATGGTGGTAAAAAGTCAAGCTAAACAGGGACACATAGCGGATTTGGAAGAGGCTTTCGAAATCCTGAGAAAATATAAATTAAAGCTCAACGCCTCGAAATGTGCGTTTGGAGTTGGTTCTGGGAAGTTCCTAGGCCACTTAGTCACCATGAGGGGGATTGAGGCCAACCCCGATCAAATTGCAACCCTGCAGAGGCTACAAAGTCCCAAAACTACGAAGGAAGTCCAACGGTTGACTGGAATGGCTGCAGTACTGAACAGATTCATCAGCAGGTCAAGTGACAAGTGCAGATCCTTTTTCAGTTATTAAAGAAAAGAGAGGGATTCGAATGGGGAGCAGAGTGTAAACAGGCCTTCCAGGACCTGAAGAAGTACTTGGCTGAGCCTTTGCTTCTGTCAACTCCACAGCCAGGTGAGTCGTTAGTTTTGTGCTTAGCTGTTTCTGAACATGCAGTTAGTGCAGTCCTGTTAAGGGATTTGGGAATCGAACAAATCCCAATTTATTATGTTAGCAAGACACTGCTGGATGCAGAGACGAGATATCTGCCTTTAGAAAAGCTTGTCCTGGCACTTAGAACGGCCACGAGGAAGTTGCCACACTACTTTCAAAGCCACAAGGTTGTGGTTTATACTGAATTCCCACTGAAATCACTGCTACGAAAAGCAGATTTCTCCAGAAGAATCTCAATATGGTCCGTTGAGTTAAGCCAATATGATATCGATTATCAGCCACGTACGGCAATTAAAGGCCAAATGTTGGCTAATTTTGTGGTGGAGTTTTCCCCTATAGTAGCACCTCTGCCTCCTACGAAAAAGGAACAAGCAATGAAGACCTCACCCATGAAGAACCAACCGTCAGCCGAATAGGATCCCATGGAGTGGAAGTTATTCGTCGACGGATCAGCATGTAATACTGGTTCAGGAATTGGGGTGGTCTTATTTCCTCCAGGGGGAGTAATGATCGAACTGTCTGTTCGGCTAGGTTTCAGTGCATCAAATAATGTAGCGGAGTACGAGGCACTCTTAGCTAGATTGAGAAGTGCGAAGACATTGAAAGCAAAACGAGTCAGGGTGCACTGTGGCTCATAGCTCGTAGTTAATCAACTGTCCGGGGAATATCAGGCCCGGAACGAGAAGATGGCAGCATATGTGGAGGCAGCCAAAGATTTACTTGATACCTTCGAGAGGGTTCACATTGAACAGATAAGTTCTGGACAGAATGCCCATGCCGATTCTTTGGCATGGTTGGCTGCAGCCGTTCCAACTGAACTCAAGCGAAGGGTAGCAGTTGAGTATCTGACGGAGCCGAGCATTGGGATGAGCGTGGTGTTGGTCTTGGACATGAACCAAAGTCCAAGTTGGATGGATCCAATTGTAGAGTTTTTACGAGATGAAATACTCCCCACTAATAAAAAGGAAGCTCACAAGATCAAAACCAAATCTGCTAGGTTTTGGCTGTCCCCGGAACGTAAATTATACAGAAAGTCCTTTACAGGACCATATTTGCTGTGCGTACACCCCGAGATGGTGCAAAAATTTCTTCACGAAATCCATGAAGGAACATGTGGGAGTCATGCTGGAGGCAGATCCATCGCCCACCGAGCAATTACCCAAGGCTACTGGTGGCCACACATGCAGGAAGATGCTAAGGTGTATGTAAAAATTCGTGAGAAGTGTCAGAAGTTCTCACCAATGATTCGAACACCAACCGAAGATCTGGTGCCTTTGACAAGCCCTTGGCCATTTGCCCAGTGGGGAATGGACATCGTAGGACCCCTCCACAAAGCAACTGGGAATCGAAAATTTCTGTTAGTTGCGACAGACTATTTTACCAAATGGATAGAGGCAGAACCACTGGCCAAAATCACTGAACCTATGGTCGAAAGGTTTGTGTGGAAAAGCATCATTACTCGATTTGGGGTCCCCTATTCTTTGATTACAGATAACGGGTCCCAATTTTAGAAGAAATTCAAGGTTTTTTGTGCCCAATATGGCATACGAAACTATTATTCAACCCCGGCTTACCCTCAGAGTAATGGGCAGGCAGAGGCGTCTAATAAGACTATTCTTGACGGGATCAAGAAAAGGCTGGACAAAGCAAAAGGGAAGTGGCCTGGTGAATTACCACTGGTGTTATGGGCTCACCGAACAACGCCTAGGAGGTCAACGGGAGAGACCCCCTATTTATTGGCATATGGAACGGAGGCTGTAATTCCTTTAGAGGTTGGTCTGCGAACCAATAGAACTGCGTTGGTTGAAAGTGGGGGTAATGATAGGGCCCTTGAAATCGAGCTTGATCTCGCCGAGGAAAGGAGAGAAAGGGCCCTGGTGCATCTAGCTTCTTACCAGGAACAGCTGATGAAAAGCTATAACAAGCACGTACACCCTCGAGAGTTTGGTATAGGGGACCTTGTACTACGAAAGGTGCTTGGCAACACCAAGGTGGCCAACGAAGGCAAACTGAGGGCTAACTGGGAAGGCCCGTATAGGGTAACCGAGATTGTGGGCGTAAGGGCCTATAGATTGGCTGATCTGGACGGTAATCCAATCCCGAGGCCATGGAATGTCCATAATCTGCGAAAATTCTTCGTTTAAGAGCATTGAATTTTGTTTTAAGATTGCACTACGTGATTGTGTGGGAATTACGAATAAAATTCTCTTGTTCTAGTTTTTTATTTTAGTTGCAAGGGGTACGAATAACGCCCCCTTGAGTCTCGGCTTATGAATAAAGTTTTTTCTTTTACAGTATATTGAGTTTTTTGGAATTTTCGTTTTAGAAATATGAAATATGAAATTTAGTATTTTCCTTTTCCATATTGGGGAGCAAGGGATTGGCACGAATGCCACGTATGAATCCTTACCAAAGGTACGAGATACTGAAAGCACGAGAAGCTTAAATTTGTTTATCAATCAAAGTACAAAATACTTACAAGCCAATATGAGAAATTTAGTTTTTGTCTAGACATGAACAGCTTGCAATAGAGTACGAGATACTCAAAAGAACGAGATTCTTACAAAATACTAAGTACGAATATACTCAGTAGAGTCCAAGAACGAAACACTTGGACAATAGACATAATGAGATATGTATGACTGAATCTAAGTACGAGAGGCTTAGATCTGTTTTGTAAAAGCACGACACTAAGTATGAAGAAACTTGGGATGCATACGAATATATGCAGTTTGTTCGGATAACACTCATTTGAAAAGGAGCATACGAATACAGCTAATATAACGAGCATATGTTAGCTATAATACTTAGAAGCACGAGAAGCTTAAACCAACGTACGAAATACTAAATTATGCACATGCATCAGCAAGGGAGGTATGAGATACTCACACAATAGTTCGAAACAAAAGAGTTAATAACCGAACAGATCAAATGTTATGGAGAGGGCCATACATCTGTGCTATCAAAAACAGAGAGTTGTACTAATGCCACGCAGGGCTGCAGAATCTACGGTCACGCAGGACCTGCAAATTGTTCGGAGGAGTTAATCTCACTTACCAGTTGTTTCAATCCAAGTTTTGGATCTCTGGGGGGATGACATCTGCAATCTCTGCGCTGATATTAGTAGCAGCACTTTCCTCCACGGCCATGGCTTCGTTGGTCATCTCTTGATCTGTTGTGTGTTCAACCACAGCATCCTGAGATTCCATTTGAATCTCTTCGTCAGCATCAGCGAACTCATCTACCTGTTGATCAACGTCATCAATAGGAGGCCTATCAGACTCCCGAGCAGCTGCCGTTTGACAACTTGGTAAGTCGTTGTCTTCCCAGAGGGGAGAGTCCTCAGCAACGCCCACCTTTGTCAGGCACGTCTCCCAGTAGGCCACCTAGATCTGGTCCTGAATGGCTAGCATCTGGTCCACATAGCTGGCCGTTGTTGTGTCAAACCCCTTTTTGTAACCTTCTTCATACGCAGCCTTTTTCGTGCTGTCAATCTCTGCCAGAGCTTGGCCAAGGTTATCCTCGGCAGTTTCAAGCTTGCTCTTTGTCTCAACAACCTCTGCTTTAGCCTTGTCCCTCTCTTTCTCAAGCCTCGAGACTGTTCGGAGCAGCCTCATGTTGTCATTCAAGAGCCTAACTCTCTCAGCGTCCGCTTCCTGAAACTTTTGGCCTAATGCCATCATCTTCTGGATAAACAGTACGAATACCAGACATAAGTTAAAAGACTTTTTAGAGGAACAACTATAATCAAGGTAAGGTTGAAAGAAGAATTTTTGGTTACCTTGATTCCACTAACGAGACCAGTGGACACAAGTCTGTCCACAGATGATGAGGATTCTTTCTGTGCGTCCACAGGAAGCAGTAGGCCCCGAGCAAGGGCTAGTGCAGTTTCAGAGGAACTAGCACTGTCTCCAATGTTCACTGGTCGGTCCCCCTTCATGAGTTGAGGGGCCCAGACTTCAGGGGTAACTTGAGTGCTCGGCGACGGAGTTTCCAACGATACTGAAGCAGCCGGGGCACCAGTATCTCCGGCTTCTTCGCTCCGGGTACGTTTGTCCCGATGAGCATCAGCAACCTCAAGGGAACTATCTTGTTCCCGAGGAGAGGACGATGACCGTATAGATCCCCCCTTATTGCGACAAGATCATGGAAGGGCAACACCAGTCGATGCTGCCCTGTTAGCAGCACCACGTCCTCGTCCGGAGACAGTTAGAAGAGTGCTAAGATCGACAGGCTGATGAGTCATCGTACCTGGGCTCTGAGGAGAACGAGAATAACCAGAGGAAGAAGACTGGCTAGTGACACAAAGGGGAGCGGGCTGTTCGGCCTGTTGTTCCGAGATAACTTGTCTACGTCTGGATCTCCTAACACCACCCGAGTCACAGGAACACCTTCAGGAATAATGACTTCACCTGGCTGCCCAGCAAGGGTGACTCCGGCTTGCGATCTTGAAATCTGTGGTTGAAAACTAGTCGAGGTTGAGGCACCGCTAGTGCTCGGATTGGCTAACCTCCTATCAATGAACCCTTTGTAGGCGGGATCGTAGCCTAAAAGGACATTGGCATCACGGCCCCGACCATACGATGAGGTGCCTGGTTCGCCTTTGTATTTTAGGATTCTGTTGATCTTAGCTGTTCGGACGTAGCTGGGCTCAACTCTGGGATGCTTGTTTGCGTTTTCCGCTGCACGGTTAAAGCATAACAGAGATGAGGAGATGTACGAAAGCATCAAAAGAAAGTTCCAAGAAAAAGTGAAAATCAGGAGCATACGTGGATAGCCCCATATGTGAGGGCAGTGAAAGCCCACCACCTGGCCATCTTCACCTATTGGCTCGAATGCTCCAGTAACATAGAGGAAATCGATCTCGTGATCGCGAGCAGAGTCTGGTAAATTTAGCACGAGACGTTTTTCTGCTTTCCTAACTTTGAAATAGTAAGTATTATATTCAGGGTTTAGCACAATGCTATACCACCATTGGATATCCCAGATTCCTATCTGGGTCCCCAGGATTCTATTCAAGGTTACTACCCCCATCACTAACCTAAAGAAATTGGTAGAAACCTGCATCGGTGTAAGTCGGTACTAGTTCATGACATGACGAAGCAGTGGATGGAGGGGAAATCTAACTCCTCTCTCAACAATGGCAACTATTGGGATACACATTCTGTCCCATGAGCCTCCGTCCCTATCTGCGTCCAAAGGGGCGAGTTCAAGGCCAACATTTTCTGGAATGTTATATTCCGTTCTGAACGCTGCCATGGCAGCAGGGGTTTCACACAACTTCCTAAATTTACTGGGCCTCAAAGGGTTCTCACCATTATCCGCCATGGATATACCCAATTTAAGAAGGAAAATCCAGAAAAGAATACGAATGGAGCCCTAATGGGTGGATGAAGAAATCCTACTACGAGATACGAGAAGGGGATAAAAAATCTTACGATGGATGCAGCGGCAACGGTCGCAAGTACGGTCGAAAGTTTTAGAAACAGGCGGTTATGGCGCGAAGGGTTTAGTCTAAGTTGTAGAGAGAGAAACTGAGATTCGGTTTCTTTGTAAAAACCCAAAAGGAATCCTTTTTGGGGGTTTTAGCTGTAAGGGACGGAGTTTGAAACGTCACCCCTCACGCCGTTACAGGAAAAGTAACGGAAAGAGGGCTTCAAAGGATATTGTTCTGACGCCGTTTCGAAAAACGTCAGTTCAACATTAATGAAGGGCACACGAAACGTGCCACGTGGAGTTATTACCCTGAAATGGCATAATGATCAGGCCGCCAAAGGGCATCAATGATTATTAAAAGTTATTACTGACCGAGGCTCAGAGAAGTTCGACCCAATGTTAGTTTCTGAAAAGCTTCACCCATTGCCCCTGGACAGTGACAATTGGGTAAAGCTGGGGAGCAATTGTAGGGAGGTATTCCCAAACGGATACAATTAGCAGCCGAACACGTGATGTACAAGAGCACGTGGTAAATACAAGAGAGCATACTGCCGGGCAGCACAGTGAACGGCGATAAGGGCTAATGACATGAGAAGTCATTTGTCCATACTATCTGTTCGGCTAATAAGGAAAAAAGACATGAGAAGTCCTTTGTCCAAATGTAACGACATGGACCAGTTGCATGAGAGGTCATTGGTCCATGTGGACTGTTCGGCAACAAGGTAGCCGAACAGGGGAACAAGTTGCCCTAAATCAAGAGGCGGCAAAGATGCTCTTGAAGGTTCCAGAACAGTGATACTCCCTAAAGGGATAAGATCCCGAGTATATAGGATCAAAGCAAGACACCCAACGTGAATGGGATATTCGGGTGTCTACAGGAAAGAGTCCCAAAAGGATTGAGCTATCATATGGATAAGGGAGCGAGAATCCAATGGATACTAGGTTTCCTATACGAGATAGGAATCCTAGGGCAACAGGGATGCTTGGGTACCAAGCTTCCGTGAATCTATAAATACGAGGTAAACCTGGAGGTAAAAGGTACGCAATATCTAGCATTCGTATTACATTCCTACTGATAATTAGGGTTTGTAAACCAATACGTGATACTAACTTTGGCATTGGAGGGCCTTTGCTACAAGAAGCAAAGGTGCGCTCACCCCTTGTCCGTTTTGCAGATTAGGGTTCCGACAACGAACTAGGGTTCCGGTGTAGAGGCACGTGAAGTTGTTGCCAATCGGTGTTGTCCAGAGCACCAATTGTTTTCATCCCCCTACAATTTCCAATCTGGCAGAGAAGTCAACTAAGTATTCATAGTCAGAATAAGGGTGTTAACTTATCAATTACACCTCAGTTAAGGTCGTAGATTCATCGAATAAATAAAGTAAAAACAATCCCAACATTTTCATATCACTCCCCAGCCAATCACATATCCACCATTAATAATCAATTCCAAGGTAAAAGAGACGTCATATAATCAAACACTTTAATTAATACCCCTCATCTTCCAATCATTCACCAACAAATCGCACATCCACCATGTAGTACCATATCCAAGGTAAAAGAGATGTCAACTAAAACTTCATAGATAAAATTAGGATTTGCAATCACCAAAAGCTCAGCCACATAGGTAGATTCATATATTGAAGATCAACATCCCAACAAGCACCTAATACCATGGCCCAAAACGTACTATGGAGCTTAATTGCACTTACTAAGAAGCTCATCTCGCTGACTGTTCAACGGGCTTAACACGAACCGTACAAGTAGCCTCTTCCGTAAATTATTTTCCTCCAAATCCTGTCATGAAAGTATGAGTGCAAGTCTCTTAGTTAAATGATATTGTGTTGTGCATATAGCAAATCATCACAAGCATTATGGTACTATTTACCTCAAGCTGCGATAGATTAAACCGGCCCCCTACCCAGTGCTTCATAAACCTCAGGACATAAAATTCACAATCGTGTCTACATGAACATAATTACGTAAGTGTGTCCTGTTAAAATAAACGAATGCATTCATTGGAAAATAAATAGTCGAACAGATTTTAAGCAACCACTCACGTGTTACTTTGTTTTGGGACTATTGAGTGCACAATCGGCCACTTATGAAATTCGCTATCCAGGTTCTTCCTCGTCCGTTGCAAGACCTTATACAATCCACTTATTTGATGCCAACAACACATGTACATTATTGAGTCAAGTGTACTATAACTCGTACAAAATAAGGATAAAACTTATTTTGACTTGGTAATGGTGGTTACCGCATGAGCATTAGCTGTTTTCTTTTCTTGACAATCTATGGACAACGAGTCAAGGACTTCAATACACTTGTCAACTTGATTAATCGCAATAACATACCAATGCTTAGGTGATTTCGACAAAATCGGGAGAAACAGCTGCATGCACCATTGTTTAGAAATCAAACGAGGGCCCAATCATAAATAAATACATTACAATTTAATCACAATTATACATAACATAAAACTTACTACATTACACATTACCACATCATATCTCAAGTTTTACGGATCTACTTCATTATCCAACACAACATGGTTTGTAATTATTTCATATTTTTGCAAATTGTCCTAAAAATGGGGGTAGCACAATATCAAAGCCCACTCAACTAACCTCAATGAATAAGTAATGAAATTGTAAGTAAGGACATGTTTGAAATTACCACAAAAAAGCAGCAGAACATGTGCCGTTTTGGTTGGGACACATGGTTTTTTCCGTGAGGGGTGGACAATTTTTCCACCATCACAACCAATTTGTCATCATTTTCATCACCTTATATAAACAATGCCAACAATTTTTTTTAACTCACATGGATACATGAAATGAAGCCTAAATGTGCATGCTCAAATGTACTTTAACTTACCAATAACGACATATGACCCCGGGGTTTGAACACTTCTTGTATCTGGTCCCGCCCAAGGATCCATCCAATGCCTTCATTTTTAAAAACACACACCTTGTAAGTCTCAAAATGCACGACATTGGTTAATTAAACCTTGTACAAAGCAGATAATGAATGAAAGAAATTAACGATAATGTTACAATGAGTTGTCGAAGTGGTGACTCACTTATTAGATTTCGGAGGTCGTTTTGTTAGATAGGTGTAAACTGAATTTTCGTCCTTCGCATACTTCAATTCTTTGACCTCTGGATGAGCAACATAGGGTGTCTTTCTAGATTGACTGCGTTTCAACGCCCTCTTAGGCCGTCTATTTGATGGCTTGCTGAGAGCGGCAAGTTCTTCACCTTTAACACCTACTTATTCATCCATTTGTTCATCCTTTTTTTCTTTGTCCATCTCCCCTTTCTTTTGTTAATCCAGTTCTTCCTCCCCTTGTTCGATTTGACCCACATGCCTCTCATCTGCATGATCAGATATACCCACTTGCACAATGTTGTGGATGGTCACATGCTCCGGCGTGTATATTGGCATATCTCCCTAATTGACAATTTTAGGGAAAGGAGACATAGGTTCCACACCCTTGGGTTCGAAATCCTTTTCTGCACATTTCATTTCTTCACCACCCTCATTTCCTTCATTTTCTTCACCCCCATCATTTGGGTCACCTTCTTCACCCTCGTGACTTGGGTCATCTTCTTCACCCTGTCACCTTCTTCACCCCCATCACTTTCGTCACTCTCACTACCCCCGTCACTTAAGTCACTTTCAGTTGCTCTCCACTTGGTTTATTTTTAACATCGCTGGTAGATTCATGATATCCACTTGATTTATTTTCTAGAACTTCCATAAGGATATCGTCCATTTTCTTAATCTGTTCCACCTATTGAATAAACATTCTCTTCGTCAACTAAAAATCTTAAATACAGATCTATGGAGAGAGAGAGAGATATATAAGATATAAGATATAAGATTTAGTTGAATGAAATAGTTTGTACCATTAACCATAGTAAATAACTGTTGATTGACAGGATGGCGAAGGCGGGGCTGTGGAAATTGACTTAAAGTGGGGTCCAAAAGCTTCAAATTCTCCTCCTTCCTAATGCGTTCCTGTAAAACGCTATTGCGTCGAACACTCAATCAATGGACCACCCTCTTGACCAACAGTCATACCCATCTGCTCTTTATCGAAATATAAAAACTGCCAAAAAAAAATTCAAAATACATTAACATATGTATTTCGCAGCATCCATGTATTTTTTAATTGTGAGGGCAACAAAGTAAATACAATGCACATTACCATGAGCATTATAACACAACCAGCAACGCCCGGGGCCTCAATCTTCCTTGCTTTTTTGTGGCCTTCGCACCTCTGTTTTTATACATTGTAATTTGATAAACCAACCAATCAAGAACAAACTGCGGCCATGCATAATTTGGAATTGCATGCAGATCCATAACACACGGGAATAACTTTGGGCTTGCTTCATCCTTTGTCATAGGACAGAGGAAGCAGCACAAGGCAAAAAGAAGGTAAGCAGTTTTAAACTTTTTCCCAGTTGTCTTCTTCTCAAACACTTCATCCATCATCTTCACAGTCAATCCTCTGGTCAGCTTTTTCCCTTTCTCTAGAAATAGTGATCGGATGTGCTTGACATGCTCGTCTTCACACTTGGTGGGAACTGGTACACTTCCAAATTTGAGACACTGGACTCGTGTCAAAGTCATGCTCTTATCCAACATTTCGTTGAATTTCAAATGTTTGTGACCAAAATTGATAATCATTGCATTGTACAGCCCATATTTCGGAGTAGGTGTTTGTCGAAGAAATTGGGAGATTTAAATAAGAAGTTGACCGATAATCAAAGAAAAGCTGTTGAAGGACTTGGTTTTGGGTCGCTTCTAAATGTCCAATGCAATATATATGTTGCCCCGGGACTTCATATGGAAATTGGTTGAACACTTCAACCTCAAAACGAGGACGTTGGAATTGGGAGGTTGAAGGCGTATGAAATCACTACTGCTGATGTGGCACGAGCCCTGGGTCTCAAACTTGGAAGTGTACTAGTTCCCACCAAGTGTGAAGACGAGCATGTCAAGCACATCCAATCACTATTTTTAGAGAAAGAGAAAAAGCTGACCAGAGGATTGACTGTGAAGATGATGGATGAAGTGTTTGAGAAGAAGACATCTGGGAAAAAATTTAAAACTGCTTACATTCTTTTTGCCTTGTGTTGCTTCCTCTGTCCTATGACAAAGGATGAAGCAGGCCCAAAGTTATTCCCGTGTGTTATGGATCTGCATGCAATTCCAAATTATGCATGGCCACAGTTTGTTCTTAACTAGTTGGTTCGTCAAATTACAATGTACAAGAAAAGAGGTGTGACGGCCACAAAAAAAGCAGGGAAGATTGAGGCCCCGGGTATTGGTGGTTGTGTTCTACTGCTCATGGTAATGTGCATTGTATTTACTTTGTTGCCCTCACAATTACAAAATGCTTGGATGCTGCGAAATACATGTGTTAATGTATTTTTGAATTTTTTTTTGGCAGCTTTAATATTTTGATAAAAAGCAGATGGGTATGACTGTTGGTCAAGAGGGTGGTCCATTGATTGAGTGTTGGACGCAATAGTGTTTACATGAACGCATTAGGAAGGAGGAGAATTTGAAGCTTTTGGTCCCCACTTTAAGTCAATTTCCGCAGCCCCGCCTTCACCATCCAGTCAGTCAACAGTTATTTACTTTTGTTGATGGTACAAACTATTTCATTCAACTAAATCTTATATTTTATATCTCTCTCTCCTCAGTAGATCTGTATTGAAGGTTTTCAGTTGGCGAAAAGAATGTTTATTCAATAGGTGGAACAAATTAAGAAAACAGACGATATCCTTATGGAAGCTCTAGAAAATAAACCACGTGGATATCATGAATCTACCAGCGAAGTTAAAAATAAACCAAGTGGAGAGCAAACTGAAAGTGACGAAAGTGACGGGGGTAGTGAGAGTGACGAAATTGATGGGGGTGAAGAAGGTGACGGGGGTGCAGAAGGTGAACCAAGTTACGAGGGTGAAGAAGGTGACCCAAATGATGGGGGTGAAGAAAATGAAGGAAATGAGGGTGGTGAAGAAATGAAATGTGCAAAAAAGGATTTCGAACCCAAGGGTGTGGAACCTATATCTCTTTTCTCTAAAATTGCCATCAGGGAGATATGCCAATATACACGCCGGAGCATGTGACCATCCACAACATTCTGCAAGCGGGTATATCTGATCATGCAGATGAGAGGCATGTGGGTCAAATCGAACAAGGGGAGGAAGATCTGGATTAACAAAAGAAAGGGGAGATGGACAAAGAAAAAAAAGGATGAACAAATGGATGAATAAGTAGGTGTTGAAGGTGAAGAACTTGCCGCTCTCAGCAAGCCATCAAATAGACGGCCTAAGAGGGCGTTGAAACGCAGTCAATCTAGAAAGACACCCTATGTTGCTCATCCAGAGGTCAAAGAATTGAAGTATGCGAAGGACAAAAATTCAGTTTACACGTATCTAACGAAACGACCTCCGAAATCTAATAAGTGAGTCACCACTTCGACAACTCATTGAAACATTATCGTTAATTTCTTTCATTCATTATCTGCTTTGTACAAGGTTTAATTAACCAATGTCGTGCATTTTGAGACTTACAAGGTGTGTGTTTTTAAAAATGAAGGCATTGGATGGATCCTTGGGCGGGACCAGATACAAGAAGTGTTCAAACCCAGGGGTCATATGTTGTTATTCGTAAGTTAAAGTACATTTGAGGCTTCATTTCATGTATCCATGTGAGTTAAAAAAATTGTTGGCATTGTTTATATAAGGTGATGAAAATGATGACAAATTGGTGGAAAAATCGTCCACCCCTCACGGAAAAAACTATGTGTCCCAACCAAAATGGCACATGTTCTGCTGCTTTTTTGTGGTAATTTCAAACATGTCCTTACTTACAATTTCATTACTTATTCATTGAGGTTAGTTGAGTGGGCTTTGATATTATGCTACCCCCATTTTTAGGACAATTTGCAAAAATATGAAATAATTACAAACCATGTTGTGTTGGATAATGAAGTAGATCCGTAAAACTTGAGATATGATGTGGTAATGTGTAGTGTAGTAAGTTTTATGTTATGTATAATTGTGATTAAATTGTAATGTATTTATTTATGATTGGGCCCTCGTTTGATTTCTAAACAATGGTGCATGCAGCTGTTTCTCCCGATTTTGTCGAAATCACCTAAGCATTGGTATGTTATTGCGATTAATCAAGTTGACAAGTATATTGAAGTCCTTGACTCGTTGTCCATAGATTGTCAAGAAAAGAAAACAGCTAATGCTCATGCGGTAACCACCATTACCAAGTCAAAATAAGTTTTATCCTTATTTTGTACGAGTTATAGTACATTTGACTCAATAATGTACATATGTTGTTGGCATCAAATAAGTGGATTGTATAAGGTCTTGCAACGGACGAGGAAGAACTTGGATAGCGAATTTCATAAGTGGCCAATTGTGCACTCAATAGTCCCAAAACAAAGTAACACGTGAGTGGTTGCTTAAAATCTGTTCGACTATTTATTTTCCAATGAATGCATGGGTTTATTTTAATGGGACACACTTATATAATTATATTCATGTAGACACGATTGTGGATTTTATGTCCTGAGGTTTATGGAGCTTTGGGTAGGGGACGGTTTAATACATCGCAGCTTGAGATAAATAGTACCATAATGCTTGTGCTAATTTGCATTATGCACAACACAATATCATTTAACTAAAAGACTTGCACTTGTACTTTCGTGACAGGATTTGGAGGAAAATGATTTACGGAAGAGGCTACTTGTACGGTTCGTGTTAAGCCCGTTGAACAATCAGCGAGATGAGCTTCTTAGTAAGTGCAATTAAGCTCCATAGTACGTTTTGGGCCATGGTATTAGGTTAGTAAGTGCAATTAAGCTCCATAGTACGTTTTGGGCCATGGTATTAGGTGCTTGTTGGGATGTTGATCTTCATTACATGAATCTACCTATGTGGCTGAGCTTTTGGTGATTGCAAACCCTAATTTTATCTATGGAGTTTTAGTTGACATCTCTTTTACCTTGGATATGGTACTTCATGGTGGATGTGCGATTTGTTGGTGAATGATTGGAAGATGAAGGGTATTAATTAAAGTGTTTGATTATATAACATCTCTTTTACCTTGGAATTGATTATTAATGGTGGATTTGTGATTGGCTGGGGAGTGATATGAAAATTTTGGGATTGTTTTTACTTTATTTATTGGATGAATCTACGACCTTAACTGAGGTGTAATTGATAAGTGTACACCCTTATTCTGACTATGAATACTTAGTTGACTTCTCGGCCAGATTGGAAATGGTATTTAGTGGTTGATCCAGAATTTGTTGGTGAGCTATGAAGCATCGATATTCTATTTTTGCCTCCGTATCTCGTATTGTATCCGGATACCAATAATCTCTGATACTCTCTGGATACGTATCCGATACATTTTTTTTTAAGTATCCTGCTTTTAGAATGAGTTTTTGGTATCCTGATACGTTTTGTATATGCGCAGATACTTGTTGGATACGAATCTCGTATCCCGTATCTCGTATCCGTATATGTGCTTCCTAGTTGGTGAGTGATAGGAACTCAACCCGAAGCAATCTGCTATTTGTATGGACATATAACTGCCTTTTCTTCAATGGTAATTGTATCTATGTTTTTTGTTTTGTTGGATGGTGTTTCTCTTTTCCTGGATGGAGCAATCTGCTATTTGTATGGACATATAACGGCTGTGTTTATTAGTTTTTTTTTTGGGTGTGTTTGATAGCACGTTATTGGTTCTAGTTGTTGTGAGTCTCAGTCAACAGATGTGGCAACTATTCAAAATTCATTTCGGATGGGGCAACGCTAAGCGCCAGACTTTCAGTCGACTTTGAACGCATTTTTGCTACTGTTCAAATTTTCAAAATTTATGGTTTTGGCACCAAAGCGTTCGTCTACGTGTTAGCTTTCATTCCCAATTTGAATCACTAAAAACCGACCCATAGAACTCCTTAAAATCAGTTTTTACCAAGATGCGGCGAAACTGGACAGTTTCTGTTCAAAGGTAATTTTACCCAACATTCATTGAGGTATAAAGACCAAGTCATATCTTAAAAAAAGTCCATGCAATATATTTTTGGACCACATATAATATTAACTTAGACCAAGCCTTATTTTTTGTCAACTATGAAGTTGAAAACTTGCTTGAATCAAAATTGTGAGACATATAAAGAGCAAATTAATACCAAGTCTATTATTTAAAATGACTACGTCACAACTACGTGAAGACCATATATTATGTTGATATGAACCAAGTCGTATTTCTTGAGGCATCAAATGTGTGGAAAGTTAGGTAACCCATCTCCCATTCCATCACAACAAACCTTCTTGGAAGTAAACAGGAGCAATATATCTGTGAAGACCATATTGTCAATTTATTTGGAGCAAGTTAGGTGAGGCATTTCCTCAACCAACCCTCCTAGAGGAAAATTAGACCAAGTCTGTAATTGAAAAAACTACGTCACAAATATGCGATACCCATCGTATGTAAGAACTTGTAATGACAATTTCAAGACTCTTATGTTTGTGGTGGAGCTCTCTATTCCTAAAGTACACAGGCTCTAGATGCAGAATTTTGCACTATATTTGTTATTTATAAACACAATATTATTTTGGGCAAGTCTAAAGATGAAAAAGACTTTTTATTATATTGAAATACACCATCAATTTTGTTGGTAAAGACCAAGTCGTATCTTGTTCAATAAATGCCATATCCCATTGAAGCTCAACCAACCTCCTTTGGGCGAAAAAAGGGCACGTCAAAAAATGAAAAAGACTTTGTGTTATATTGAAAATGACAATTACGTTTTTTGAAATATACTTTATATGGATTAAACTACATGTTCTGTAGAAACCAAGTCATGTAATCAAATAGACCAAACAATCAACAAAAATGAAAACAACAAAGGGACAACAAACTGACCCAACCTACAATCTATCAGTACAACTGTTGTAGGTAAACATCAGTCACATGTTAAACAAGAGCAAACCAATAATCACCAATGTGAGCCAGATCTTCTGTAGAATAACAAAAAACTAGGGTTCAATGGTCCACATTTGCTCTATCAATGAATTTATATGCTAAATAAGAACAACCACAAACAAAATAAGAAAGTTGTAGCTTCTTAACCCATCTTCGACTTGGACACAACAAGTGTGTCTTTTGTGTGTGTGTGTGTGTGTGTGAGAGAGAGAGAGAGAGAGAGAGAGAGAGATACCAGAGTGAGAGAGATACCAGAGTGAGAGAGGAGTTGCCGTCGTCGAGTGAGAGAGGAATCACCGTCGCCTGGTGTGAAGAGTCAAGAGAGACCGAGTGAGAGAGGAGTCGCCACTTGGTGTGTGGAACGAATGGGAGATTGGGGAAAGAATGAATTTTAGGGCTTATAAGTGATATACAAAGCAGGGTAAAATAGGCATTACGAATGGGAGATTGGGGAAAGAATGAATTTTAGGGCTTATAAGTGATATACAAAGCAGGGTAAAATAGGCATTTCAAGTGGGCACACCATGTAGTTGTCAATATTTTACCTCCTGTCATGCGAGTGGTAGTTTCAAGACTGAAAGACCATGATTTTGGAATTAAACAAGGTCAACACCTCTGACCCGTCATTTTTCGAAAAGGATTTCGGTGGTGGAATTGTAAAGCCAAAAATTTCCATCTTTCTAACTTTCTTATAAGGAAAAAAAACGAAAATGCTAGGTGTGCCGAAGAAATAGAGTATAAAAAATGTTTGACGACATGTGCAACTTTTTTTGGGTCCCACAAAAATAATCAAAATCGTTTATTAATTTTAAAATATTTGTTGAGTGGCCTTGCAATAATTGCAATAAATAAGCTCAATTGAATATGTTTAAATTGTAGATCAAGTCTTTAAATTTTTCATTCAGAACTTAAGATCCTAAATTCTGAATAATAAAACTTAAAAGTTGGATCAATCATTTACACATATCCAATTGAATTAATTTTTTGCAAGACAAATATAAAATTTATTTTAAAATTAATAACGATTTGAATTATTTGTCTTGTGAGACCCTAAAGTGAACCCTGCATGCTGGTACCCAATTTTTCCGGTACCCATAGTCGGACTAAAAAAATTAGCCTCCATGTTTCCAACGGGTTTTCTCCCACCAGACTCTTCTGTCTCCACTCCTCTCACAATTTTTTTTTTCCGAAATGGACGCCTGCAATCCCAAAGAGCCACACCAGCGTGTTCAAGACCCGTCGACTTGATACACATGCTTGCAACCACAAACACAAGACGCTACTCTAAGGGAAGCCCCTGCTGACATGGCGGGCTCTGGCCGCAAGACGCAAAACACCGACAAGCAACAGCCTCAACGACGAATCCTTGCAGCCACGACAGGCAAGAAAACGGTCCAAGAAAACACAAACCATCGAGAAGCAACACATAGCAGCTGAAAACTACTAAAATAACTTCAAATTTATTTACCCACCACCATCACCTACCGGATCACCGGATCTCGAACAACCGAACCGGTACAGAATCGAACTGGGGAAAGCCGCCAGTGGAAAAAGGAGAGAAAAACTCACAACTCGGTTAGCATCAATAAGTCACACCGTCAGCCACCGCTAGGCCGACCACCACTCGGCACTTACCATCTCTTGCTCCGATCTGAACCAGAAGAGCGCCGAAAAACATGGACGAAAACCGCCACGGGAGGCCGGATCGCTGGGTCAAGAAGTCGGGAAAACAACAAACAACACAAGGGAGGGGAAACGGTGAGGAACGCCGATAACTTGATTCACCATGGAACCAGAGAAAGGGGTTTTAACGATGTTAACAGACCATTTTCTCGCCGCTTACAATTCCTTTCCTAAACAACGCCGTCCGCTTGCCGTTACATGCATGACGTGGCCAAATTGCCTTAATTAGTACCGTTGGATGCCTTCAATTATTGCGTGTCAACTCTCTGGTGCAACCCTCACACGATCCTCACAGGAGAAATCCTTACAGAGGATCTGCGTAGATTAGGAGACGGTGTGGCTAAAGTAACTAATAACAATGTTACAAGATTTAGTCCATTTAGTTTCAGTCCTCGAATTTGTGTGGGCTTAAACTTTGCAACCAACGAGACCAAGATAGCACTCTCGATGATTCTGCGGCATTATAAGTTCACTTTATCTCCGAATTATGTTCACAGTCCTACTCAATTTCTCACAACTGCCCCACGAAAGGGAATTCAAAATAAGAGTAATGTTATCAACAAAACTTTAAAAAACAACACGTCTTGAGCTGTTCGATGCGTATCATTCCACATGCATAAAACGGCTCCAGAAACAATTTTGTCCAGAGTTGTATTTATATGTGGACTTTCTGTTAAAATAACATTTCGAGTGCTCTTGCAAAAAATTAGCTCAATCCAATAAAATGTAGGTATTTGATCCAATCAAGCAACTTCTTTTATCCGATTGAGTTGACTCTTTACAAAGTCACTCAGAAAATTATTTTAACACGAATCGAATTATTATTGAAGAGTCCCGTTTGTAGTTGAAGTGTGTGGATTGCTCCTTGGAAACGAGAACCTTGCTACCTTGCGGCCCCAAACATGAAAAGAAAGGAAGCGTAAACTAATAGCTGCACCCGAACGCCCGAGGTATAGGTTCGGGATAATCCTTTGTTACAACTAGCTAATGTGTGAGACCAAGAAGTGAGCCTCACACACCAATCTATACACTACCAGTACCGTTCCGGACCCATAGTGGAGTTGTAAAAATTATGCAAAAAGCTAACAAAAAATTACGAAAGTAAATACTCCTAAGAGCAATAATTTCGTATGACTAGTTCTCTCCTAAGAGCAAAAGTTACAAAAAAAAAAATGCAATAATTTTGTTTTGTTTCTATACAAATGATTGTCCGTGCCACCCCAATTGGAATTGATTTGTACCCTTCCGCTAGATTCGAACCATAGAAAAAGCTAGAGAGGGGCGAGGGGGTCTCGATTGTGGAGAGCTTGAAAGGTGGGTCAGTGTTGTTGTGAGTGGTGGAGCGAGGGGGTCTCGATTGTGGAGAGCTTGAAAGGTGGGTCAGTGTCATCGTGAGTGGTGGAGGACGGTGAAGGAGAAAAGGGCGCATGAGAAGAAAAGAGATGGTCTGGGTGAGGTAGTGTTTGTGTGGGATCAGAGAGAGGAGAACTCTTCTGCAGTAGAGTTTCAAATTTGAAAGTGGGTGTAATTTTGATGCTGGGGTCAACAAAATCACTAGCATGTAATCCTCTGCCCTCCTCCGAAATTCCACCAGGCAGAAAACTGGATTTTTTGGGCAGCCACGGATCCACTGAAATTCTCACCCGCCGATCGATTCCCCACTCGCCACCGTACCCCTTCCAATAAAACCTTGCGGCCCTCCAAAACACTCCTCCATGTCCACGACGGGTTTGATCGGGAATAGCTTCAAAAAATGAGGATGACAGAAAGTACTTAGCCTTCAACACCCTAAGTGTTCATTTGTGTCATTAACCGCCACCCTTGTTTAGCTAACAATGTCAAATTGAAGCATGAAGGATCCCGAAAGCCCAATACCCCTTCCAATAAAACCTTGCGGCCCTCCAAAACACTCCTCCATGTCCACAACGGGTTTGATCTGGAATTGCTTCCAAAAATGAGGATGACAGAAAGTACTTAGCCTTCAACACCCTAAGTATTCATTTGTGTCATTAACCACCACCCTTGTTTAGCTAAAAATGCCAAATTGAAGCAAGAAGGATCCCGAAAACCCAATCCCACTCCGGATTTCTTCTCACAAAGTTTGTCCCACGAGAGCCAATGAGTTTTCCTCTTGCTGACAATCCTTCCACACACACACACACAAAACAAAGAGGTATGAGGACAACAGATCTCCTTGCCGAAGCCCCCTACTCAGGTTTTTTTCTTTGGTCCTCAAGAGAAGGGTATTGGGAAAAATAGTTCGACTCGTAAAGGGTGATGATGAGATTTTCTAATACCCTGCAGCTTCTGTCAGTCCGGTATAACTGGTGACTAAAAGGAAGGAGCATTTTGTTATGCGGTTCTAAATCACAGGGGGCAGGACGTAATTTGTTGTGATCCCAGTGCAAGGGATGGGGCTTGTCCCACATCGGGAGTATGGGCTCTCGGTGGGGGGTTAATGAGTCCCTGGGCACCCTCCCCTCAATAGCTAGCTTTTGGGGGTGAGTTCTACCCAGGGGCTTGTTACATTGGTATCAGAGCCAGGTTGACCCTTGGGGATGACCCTCGACCCGGGTTGTCGGAGGTGTGCCAGATGGACACCTACCGCCGTGGTCGTCGGTTCTGAAAGAGGGTGGGTTTGTTATGATCACAGTGCAGTCCCACATCGGGAGTATGGGCTCCTGGTAGTGGGTTAATAAGTTCCTGGGCACCCTCCCCTCAATAGCTAGCTTTTGGGGGTGAGTTCTACCCGGGACTTGTTACATTGGTATCAGAGCCAGGTTCATCCTTGAGGAGGCCGCCACGGGATGTCGGAGGTGCCGGGAGGGGCGACCTGCCGCCGTGGACGTCGGCTCTGAAGGGGTGGGGTTTGTTGTGATCCCAGTGCAAGGGATGGGGCTTGTCCCACATCGGGAGTATGGGCTCTCGGTGGGGGGTTAATGAGTCCCTGGGCACCCTCCCCTCAATAGCTAGCTTTTGGGGGTGAGTTCTACCCAGGGGCTTGTTACATAATTTCTCGGAAGTGGAGTCAATTGTAGTTGTAGAAAACCTTGAGGTGATATTTGAAATTTACCCTAGATTTAAATCCGAAGGACCAAAGCCCACAGAAGACAAATTTAAATACAAATTCGGTGGCCATAAAGTATTTTTTTTACGCGTTCATAACATTATATTCAATATGGATCTTATGTCAAGTCTTGTGAAGCAGATTCTAAAAATATAAATTTTATAGAAAATGATCGTCTATAGCAAGAGTTCTGACGTATTGACATTTTAAAGTTTTCATTACCAAAAACAAAAACAAAAAAAATGCCACATAAGCAACGCTAACACAAACTACAGAAATCCCGAGACAAAGTCATAATTGTAAAAGTGCTGAAAAAGGAGTAGCAATAAAATAAGTTTGAAAAGTGGGAGCGACTCAAATTTCATGTTATCAACAAGTCCGGCCTTGCTACCAAAATAAAAAGGAAAGTTTCATCTGCTAATCAATTACCATGCTCCCTACCACCGTCAACGCATGCTTGTGCAGAGGTTACACAATCCTGTGGTGTGAGAGGCCCTTAGAGCACCAAATTATTTTTCCTGACGTTGGGCAACATATGATAGTTTGTGGAAAGGAAAACCGAAAACCATGGCCAGCATAAAGAAAAGCAAATCTCCATTTGTGCACCACCAAGCTTCCAACATACAGCTGCTAAAACCTGAGTAACCTAAAGTTTTTTATGCGCTCGGCGGTACTGGGATCAACTTACAACGAATAACCCATCTCAGAAACTAAAACCCTACAACATAAAAAGAAAATGTGATGTCCAATAAATTGAGAATCACTTCTGGTAACTTGCCATGTTTTACCAATTCTGAGCAGCAAGGATATGATCCACTGCCCACTATTCAACTTCAACAAGCAACACCTAAAATGTCGGTAAGAGGATAAAGAGTACAAAAGCAGCAGATTTCCTCAACAGAAGTCCGTCGTCCACTCCCGCCCTCCTTCCCCATTAAATTCCCTAAAACCTACAAAATAAGATGACGAGGATTTAACATACTGAGGTTGTTAAGTTCATGTTGTTTGTACCACTCACCATTTGAGTCACTTCTCCCCTGAACTAAGGGTAGGAACCATGTCTAAGGCTTTCATTATAAAAGCAAAGACGAAGGCATCTTCTTGGAGCTTCTCAAACCTGCACCGAACAAATATGGTTACATGGTAATCAGAACAAGTTTATATGGCAGGGGAAATTTTGTTGAGAAGGAAAAAACGAGGGAATATCTATACCTAAATAGTAATACGAAGTGCCACGAATCTCAATGATCAAGAATTGGCAAATGATACGGTAAGTAACTATAGAATACACAGAACACCCCATAAAGATGGGAGGGAAATGATAATGCCAAAACTGTTTTTGTTGGTGCCAAAACTCCGGTGCATAAAAGTCTTGTACATTGCAAATGGTACAAGCCTTTTGTGCACTATAATTTTGGTACCAACAAAAATGGTTTTGGCATTATCATTTCCCCGTAAAGATTTCTTTTTATGAATTGTTCATTTCAAAGATGAATTTCAAATAAGTAGTATCTAGCTAAAACCAATAAATAGAGCTGAGGTTATAGTTAAAGCCGCTAATAAAAAACCGAAATAACTAGTTATAATAGGCATGAAGGAGCTAACTGAAATATATTCGTTATTACTTGAGAAAGAGTAAAGAGACAATGCTATGGCCCCTTTGCTGCGGGAATAGGAACCGCAGGGCACGCTCAGCTGCTATAGCGCCTTTGATTGCAATGTCTCACGCCTTCCTCTTTCTTCTGGTTGGTATGGTAACTACACAGAATAAGCACTATAGCTAATGGAAGCACAAAAGTCTTGCCCAACCTAACCAAGCGGGTAACAATGAATTGGATTGAGCACAGAAGCAAGCAACACTTACTATACTATTCATCTTCCCTCCTAAAGCAAGACAGCCAGGAAGGGAGTTCAACCAAGCAAGCCTTCTCCGGTTCTCCCTGATGCCGTGGATAGCACACCCGAAAAAAACGAAACATCGAAACTCTATGGATATGACAGTGTGAAAGCAGGTGTAGTAAGGACTTTTACTTGGTGCCTTTTGTTTCACTAGCGTGTTGTTGGTGAGTGCGTGTTTCGGGTTCTTGATCCCAGAATTCCCCTTCACTAAAGAAGCATTATACAAGGATAGAGCTGAATGCAAAGGCAACCCTGAACTATTTTACATTAATTATTAAGCCACAAGATAGTGTGTTTTTTCTTCCTTTTTTTTTTTTTCTTCAGATCGGCAAAGTATTAATTTTAGAATAGTTAGACTAGCACCTTGGATAGGAGTTGAACTCCTGACATCGTTTCTCCTAGCACATGAGTGCACAACTAATGCTGTTTGGCTAAAGGCCTCTTGGCCTTGATAGCATGTTATGGGACGAAGGTAATTACTAGTTTTGCTTCACCGAGAGGAGCAAAGTGAACAAACGTCATACGAGGATTTCTAGGTGCGGAAGGAGAGCTTGTGGATTCAAGGTAGTACCATTCAAGCACAGGTTGCAGTGTACACGGATTCGGCAAGGGAGATGTGGATCCATAGGGTGTGAATTCACCATTGGGTTGCAAGATCTCTTGTAACCGCTCTTAATTGTAGCAGATTCATTGCTAGATTATTCATTGTCAATTGTTGTTGTGAGTGGGTAATGGTATGTGTGGTATTGAGTGCTGAGTATTTGTTAAATTCGCAATTGAGTCTTCGTGATGGCCCAATTATCTTGGACATTCTATAGCATCAAAACAACCAGGCAACATTACAGCAAGTTCCTAAAGCTGTCCCACATCATCAATATAGTGATAGACTCCGTCTCCTGATAACATAGAAATAGAAACCCCTTCGATTGTTCACAAAATTATGTGGAGAGGAAGTTTTTTTCTTAAACTAAGAGACTAAAGACAAAAGGAATGACAGATAAGATTAGAAGTCACCACCGATATTGAGAACAAAACACTCAATAACAAAAGTTCAACATAATAAGGTTTTCATCCAAGCAACTGCAACTGCAACTGTCCATCCAGAAGTGGGTAAAATGGGCAAAGTACTATAATTTTGATTTTCCAATTCGTCTCGTCAAAATGAATTAGAAATGTAAAAAATCATGACTTCTGCACAAAATATTTTTGAAAGTATCCAAGATAAAACCCAAAAATGTACTTTAATTCTCAAATTTTGTCTTTTCTGACAAGAATGGTTCTTTCAACGAATAAAAATAAATGGTTGTATTTTACTAAATGCTACACACAACTTTAAAACATATAGAACTTCAGATATAACTGCGTCCGGAATCATTCGATGCATATGGATCCACATGCATCAATTTCCTGTTTTGAATTAGTTGACCATTTTAGCAGACAGTCATTTATACCGTTTTAGTAGATAGCCATTTATGCCTTCTAAGAGCATCCGTAGTGGAATAACCAAAAGTGGATAATCAAAAGTTGCCACATCATCTTTTGGTTATCCATTTAAGGGGTTGTTAAGGTTAGCAATGTAGATATTCACAATGGCATAATCAAAATTGAATAACCAAAACTTGAAACATCACCTTCTCAAACAGTAAAAATCTAAAAATTGTGAACATAGAAAACAATTTTTTTAAAATAGTTTTCAAACTAATAAAAGCAGGTTATTAAAAATAGAAAATAGTTTTTTGAAAACTTTTATTTAAAAAAAATAGTTTTCGAATAAAAAACTTAAAATCAAAACAATTATAAAAAAAACAGTTTAAAAAAACTCTTTTTTTTAATAACACAATTTTAAAAAAAATAGTTTTAAAAAAAATTAAAAACAAAAATTGTTTTTGCAAAAAAATAAAAAATATTTTTTTTAATATTTTTCTTAGAAACATAATTGAGAGAGAGAGAGAGAAGGTTTTTGTGTAATAATGAGTGTACTTATTGAGAAAATGTGGGGATCACTAAATTTAGTTATTGGCAAAAAGTTACTAGTTTTGGTAATTCAAATGCCAAAATTTGATGAGTTGCTAAGAGCTTGCAAAGTTTGGTTATTCCAATGTGAGAACTTTTTTGAGCAAACATTGCTAACCTTAGCAACTTTTTGGTTTTGATTATTCCACTATGCATGCTCTAACATTTGTTCATGTATCATAATGGAAACCAAAGAAAAATCATCACTTACACCTGTATTCAAATTGCAATGCACAAGTTCATGACTATGAATTGGCAATGTTCTAAATGGCGCATGGCGCTAGTAGGGCGGAGACCCACGTCCAAGCGCCAAGCCGCCTAGGCAGCGCCAAGCAATTCGGCGGATTTTTTTTTTTTTTTAACAAACCATTATCCAATCAAACTATATTCCATGTATCCATAATGCAAGTTCAAACTTTAAAGTACAAACCCAAATGAAATTAAGAAGTAGCAACTAGCAAATAAGTTGAATAAGACAATAAGTAGTAAGGCTTCGCTCACCTCCCATGTATTATTTTTATATTTTTTTTTTTAGGCCACCAAAGGCCTTCAAAGACGCCGACGCCGCGGCCAAGGCGGCCGCCATTTAGAACAGAGTGAATTGGTCTCTTTGTTTACTTCATCTTCATTTGATAAAAACCACACAAATAGCCTTCTTCTTTTGGGGGGTAAATCAACTTGAAATTAAAAGAGGCTAACCGAATATACAGCCTACAAGGGGCATACTTCCAGAGAAAAAGAAAGAAAGAGAAAGAGAAGGAAATAAAATTTAGAGAATGCAATTGCAAATAGTCTTCTTAAAAACAACTTAAAACATTCCTTTACTTTTTTGCTTCAAATGCTTTCGTCTAATGGTTTGGATTGGTTCAGTTCTACTTGTTTTGCAAATTGGTTTGGTTTTCAAAATCTTCAATCCGTAAGAGTTGGTCTGGTTCTCAGTTTATCACAAAACCGGCCCAATCCAGTAAGTGCTCACCCCTATTCATTAAAGATTCAGTCTACAAAAACTATTCTATTCATTCATGAAAGGCACAAACTTACCTTCTGCGTGTAATTGGTGTACTCGTAATAGAAGAGGGAATAACCTTAATCACAAATTAGATTATCCGCAGCTTGAATATTACCTTCCTGACTTTGAAAAGTGTCCTGCACCTTGTTCACATTTGAACAACAGTAAATTGTCATCAGTCTTCATAGCTCTCAACTTTGCCACAAACTTAGCAGGTTCTGAATACATAACACGGGGATCTGTGACAACAGATCAGATACTATTAGAACAAAATCTTGGAACAGACAATAGAAGAAAACGTCAGTCATCTAATCATCCTCAATGTAAGTCACATTGGCTATGTTTGGACAGCATATCTTAAGTGACAATGAAAATCTGATTACTAGGAATCAACTATCTAATGCCTGAGAAATCACATTTGGATGTTTTTTATATTTCTTTTTGGGTATGAATTGAGCGTAGAATCGAGGATTCCTATGAGGGAGGGTGGGAATCAGGTTGGGAATGGGATTCCGAGTCATCAGGAATCACTTTTATATTGTAATCCATACCAAATGCAGGAATCATGGAGATCTGAAATCCCACCCTTTAGCAACAAAGATGTCTGCCATCAAAAGTGAGCCATAGGCGGATCAGCATGAGTCCTTGTTCACTTCTGAGATTACATTGTCTGAATTGAATTGAATATAAAGATGTTTCAATGGCCTAGGTTGACAATAAACTTGGAACTAGTTGCTTGCTAGGTGGCTTGAGAAAGCCAACTAGGAATCCAAAAAAAACCAATGAACAATGTTTTCCCAACCAAATTTCATCAATTGAAAGGTGCTCATAAGTAATAACGCCAATAATACGGGAGGATGATACAGAATCCTAGATGGGTTTGTGACTTTTATATACAGCACTGACGCCCTCATTCCACATCCTATGAGAGTAAAAAATTAAGAAGCCAACTTCAAGCAAAAAATATGGCTCCAGGTTGGTGCTTCTGACGGCACAACACGTTGTAGACACCCCAATTTGGCTCGACAGATATTTTGGGTCCCACTTTGGGGACCGTCCCGATGATGAGCAGGTTGTGTAATTGTTGTGGTTGACTCCACGCAAGCCCGAAGAGCTTTGTAGGTCTTTGTTGTCCTTTAGCAAATCCAGAGTCAAAAAGTCTAAATAGCCAATTATCCAATTTCCAAGGAAAATTGATCTACTGGCCGCCAAATTGTTGTGCTGGCCGCCACTTCGATCTTTCCTAAGAGGAATCTTCTCAGTCCAAATCTCCCAGAGAGAACCATTACTCACCAGCGAGTTCAATCCCTCGGCTGACACTTCTTTCTGCTGGCCGCCAGATCGATTTCCCTGGAATTCTGGAATGTTCTGTCAGTGTTTGTCCAAACCTTAACTCTATGCACAGCCAAATTAACTTTGTGTGCACGAAATCAACCTCGATGACCAAAATTTCCATATCTAATCCTGCAAATCCTACAGCCGTGGTTGGATTTTGTGCCCTATAGAAAGGGGTTTATTTATTCCTAGGGTTTTATACATTACATACAACTTCCACACCCAAATTCCAGCAGCAAAATCCATCTCCTACCTCCATACTCTGCAAAACCTTACTCTCATACACCCTCTACAAAAGCCCTCAATCCGACCAATCAAGTTATTGAGGGATCAAGGTGGTGAGGCCAATTGGCCTTTGGTTCGTTGTATTTTCAGTATGTAAAATTCCTAACGCTGTTTTCTAAGCTTCTATAAAAGTTTGTTTCTGGCGTGAGGAAGAACACCGGCCATGACTTCAATTGATCGGCCGCTAAATCAAACCAGTGGGATCTGAAGGCCGACAGACCTATTCTGCGGCCGGCAGATCCATTTGCTGGGACAAATTTGTTTTCTGCTGTTTTCTGTTATTTCTTGCATGGCGTCCCATTCCCTTTTCCCATGTGGTTTACTTTCTGTTCGAATCACCCATTAATTGTTAATGGCTTAAATAAGGAGGTTGTGTGCGGAATCAGATAGAAAATAATTAACTTTATGTTGAATGATTATGGGCCAACCTTTATAGCTGGGTGGGGAGGGGTGATTAACACCTTCCCCTCACCGTACCTTTGGCTTCCGAATCTAGAATCTCTACCCGGTTTCTTGGTTCCTAAAAACCAAGTGGCGACTCAGTACAAGTATGATCATCACTGTGTGGCGATACCTCTAGCCATGGGGGTATCCATAGTTTTGGTCTGTTCAAGCAATTTTGCCCCTCTAGCCGATCATTGTGTGGAGATGCCTTTCCGAGGGGGTGTGCACAGACGTTGCACTCAGACAAAATTAGAAGACTTGACATTTACCTTCGAGGACAACTAAGTATTTCATAAAATAGATAAGAGGTCCCAAGACAAAATTAGAAGACTTGGCATTTACCTACGAGGACAACTAAGTATTTCATAAAAGAGATAAGAGGTCCCAATGCTTTTGATAAGATGTCTTTTCAGATCAAAATTAGTTGTAATAAATTAGCTAGGATCCAATTGCACATATGCGTAACAGCATCTCATCAATAGTCAGGGCAAATGGAGCACTTCTTCAAAATCTACCACCTAACTACCTAAGCATGTTATTGGGATGACTTAGATGCACAAATAACAGAGAAACTGACAGTCATTGAAGTTTTTGAACCTTCAACTTACCATGTAAACCAGCTGTCACAAGAATGGCAGGATATTTTTGTGGCTTAACCTAAAAGGCAACAATCAATCATAAGGTTTTAGAATTTTCAAAGCAGAGGAACAATCGTTCCCAAAAAACAAAAATAAAAACACCAAACTATAAAGTCAGTCAATACACATGTTGCCAAGTGTTCATCGCTGTAGTCCTGCTGGTTTACGGGGAACTTGAATACGCTGGGAGCAACAAAATAAGTACATATATGAACAGCAACAAAGATGGTGCCATTTAAAACTCACATTGTCAACAGGGGAATAGGACTTCATGTAGAAGTAGAGCTCTTCTTTGCGAGGATCGCCCCATTCCTACAAGAACAAAAAGGTTCACATTAGAGAACTGCTACTAGAAGATATTGATACCCTAGTGGTTTACATCTTAGGAGTTATGTCCCGATACGTGGTACACCTCCATTCCAAGAGTAGAATTAGCGTGATCCCAAATCAACTCGCTTTTTATTTCCTTAAAGTTTTCCTAGGGAGAAAGTGAACGATACTGTAAGAAAGAACTGGGTTATAATGGTCCTATTTCCACATGAATAATTTGGAAGAAAGAAGAAGATGTAGAAATTAACTCTTCTTGTTTTGTTCTTTTATCATTGTGAGCTAAACCGATGGGCTATGAGAGCCCTGAAGGGGATCCGTGACAATCAACGAGATACCGAAGGCTCAGGTTGCTGAAGATGGAGAAGGAGAAAACCCAAGGCAGATCCTAGGGAGGGATTGCTAGTAGGGAGATACCAAGAGATTCGTATGAATGCTTAACGGTAAGGTTAGGTGAGATATGAACAACCACTTATGGTAAGAGTCGTAAGACAAGTGCCCTTACATAGGGGAATATTCCCCTGAAGGATGCTTGGCCAAAGGACACGTGGCAACCTCCTAATGGTCGCCGCCAAGGGTCAACGCCTATGGCTTGAGGGACTAGGCCTATGATGGATAAGTATTATAGGTAAAAGGTTATTGGGGGCTGAAGCTTGCTGGCAAGGGTCACGTTGAAGGCCCTTAGGGGGTTAGACAGAAGGTAGGTAGCAGCCGTGCGAGGCTATGCCCCAAGCATGAGGGTCTCCTGATCAGAGGACAGTGATATCTGAGGCTTCGTATCATGCGACCTCGGGGGCCGCATGGGTGTCAGGTGGTAGGTGACGACTGACTTCTCCGTGGGTAGGTATGATACGAATCTCGAGGAAGGTGGCACCTTCGGCCAGCAAATCTGCCTCTCTAAGTCCTGAGAGCATTCAGACCTTTAAACGATCCTTTGAGTTCAAGCCTCCATTCCACGATCGGCAATCCTCCTTCAGTCCTGAGTGACTTGGGCCCTGCCTCCAACCCCAGTATGAGACGCCGACCTCAGGAGTGGGTTGTCCTTCAGCCGCCAACCTCAGGAGTGGTTCGTCCTTCAGCTGCCTCTAGGCTGTCCTCCGGCTACGACACCCTTCGCTCTTGAGGTCACCGGTTTCCTTCTGTACTTAGGGCGTGGTACCATGTACCCACAATCATCAACAAAAAATCTTCCGAAATGAAGACCAGACTTCAAGTATATGTAAAGCAATTAACTTTTTTCAAAGGAAAGTAAAGTTAAAATGTTGATTTTCTGAAAAATGGAAAGAGCTGACCTCCCACTCCGATGTCGTAAGGGGAATAGTTGGATCAAGCATTGTTGTCAGAACATCTACAAATGGTACTCCAGCTATAGCAGCTTTGAATAAATCTGGCCGCATATTAAGAACAGCTCCAATAAGCAACCCTCCTGCACTCCTTCCTTCGATGCAGAGTTTTTCTTTTGTACAGTATTTCTTCTCTATCAGATATTCTGCACATGCTATAAAATCTGTGAAAGTATTATTCTTCTTTGACAATTTCCCATTTTCATACCACTGCCTCCCCATTTCACCACCCCCTCGAATGTGGGCAATTGCATAAATAAAACCCCGGTCCAGCAACGACAATCTTGATCCCTTGAAACTGGGATCCAGACAAATCTGTTGAAAACAAGCCATTCACATAACAAGTAAAGTTAGATTGAAAGTTTGGAAATCAAAATTATGGATGATCGAAAACAAGCCATTCACTTTTGCAATGAATCATGGACCAAGCCTTCCTCACCGCTTGATATGCAGTAATTTAGGGATAATCAAAATGACTTGACAAACCAATTTAACTATAATAGCTCACTGGACAGTAGCACTTGCTTTGATGATTGTGACAAATTCTTTAAGCCCAATCAATGGTATAAACTAAATCGTTTGGTATGTAATAGCTTATGGATAATTGACAGACGAATTTTCAGTGTTAGGAAAAATTGGAAGAGACTCGAAATGTTCAAAATTTGTGTAATGTTTCACTAGAGCCAATAACAACGCTATTAATTGAAACTGGGAAGAAAGCAACCATCACATTTGTAAGCAGGTTCAAGCCATTAGGTGAACCCAACACGAGATTGCAGAACTTCTACACCTAAATGGGACATTGGGAGTTGGGACCCATTATGCATAACCAGAACCTTCTAGAGAAAAATGGACAAAAATATGTTTAGGTGATAAGAACATGGACGCTGCTACACATACCAACGGGGCACACTTGCCCGTCGGTGGCTCCCGTCGGTTTCTTTAGACTTTCCGCTAAAACATATTGTTTCCCTTTCTCCAATGTTCACTCTCAACTAACATAACAAAAATCCAGCATGAATACGTTACAGTAAATTGAACAATAAATCAGGAATTACCTCATAGGAACCATAACCATAAAGGAGTAATGGATCAGACCCATCAAGCTTCACGAGATTTTTTTGATAAACAACTGATATAGGGATTTGAGTACCATCTGGAGCAGTGGCCCATTGTCTTTCAGTTACATAGTTCAAGGCATCAAAACCTCCCAACACCTGAGTAAAACATTAGGCAAACACTAGTAATTAGGCCATACATATAGATTAGAAGATAATTCAAGTGACAGCAAAAATGTCATTTCTTGATCCACAAAAAAAAAGAGAAAAATAACAAACAAGGCCTTCCCTTCATCAGAGATTCAGAAAAACTAAATAAAGATGAAATAGTATTCAATTCCGAACAAAATGAATTACTTTTTCTGACGTATGTATTTTAATACTGATTTTTTCCTTTCAAAAAAAATATATAAATACGTAAAAAAACCTTCCCCCAAATCCAACACTGTCTAAAAAGCCGAAGGAAATTTGCATTGACATTCTGAAGAGAAGATACACTTATCAATTGATAAAAAGTAATTAATTAGCTCGATAGACTGTTTCTTTTGTAAGTAATTACTCGAGAGACAACATTACGGGGTAACAATAATCTGAATATGCCTTAAAATAACTACAAACAGTAAAACTATGAATCCCGCAAAAATAATTTTAACAATGTACAAAGGGAAAATTAGCCATAAGTACGATAAAATAGTTTTCATTTAGGGGAAGAATGCCATCAAAATAGTTTTTAGTAGAGGTCCTTCAACTTTTTGAGTTGTTGAGCCATAAAGACAAAATATATTTTCACAGAAAAACTACCCTACCCTAGGGTAGGGTACCCTAGGGTTTAGGCACCCTGTTACAGGGTTTTAGTAGTTTAGGCACTTTCATAGGATACCCTAGGATTTTAGGTACTAGCATAAGGTACCCTAAGGTTTAGGTACTTTCATAGAATACCCTAGGGTTTCAGGCACTTTCACTAACTTTCAGTTATTAGTGAACTTCCACTAGTTTTGCAAAAAGTGTCTTTTAGTAATCATGCAACACATCTGTCCTTATGTTTGATTGCAAAAGGTGCTTGTCCTTGTGTTTGATTGCAAAAGGTGCTTGTTCTTGAGCTCAAAAAATGTAAATATGAGGGATTTTTGGCTAAATAGAAGACAAATTCTATAGATTAGGACCACTTTAGTCTCCCATGTACAAATATTAGCAAAAGCCTTGCTTCTAATGGGAAATACTACTTTCAAACAGAATAACAATAACAAGCTTTTGAAGGCAGGCGATGCAGGAACAATGGTTATTTCTGATCGCCTCTTCCAATAAAAGAATAGAACTTTGAACAGAAATCTTTTGTTCTTATATTTGACTTTGGTCTGTACAAATCTAGCGGGTTGCACCCCCTGGTTGTTCTGAATGATATTTATGTACTTAGCACAAGAAAAAGTTTGGTATCAGTTCATAGTTACTTGGCAGAATAGTTCACTGCGAATAGAAAAAATGAGGGTGGGTTTTTACCCACCAGTATTCAAAATAGTTTGGCTGCACACCCACAAACCACACTCTCTGCAATATTATGGTTTTCATGCAAGTTCCCTATTTTTTGTTGAAAAGGGAGGGATGCACCGAGAAGATTAGCAATCAAGAGAATAGGAAGGGAAGGGGTGTGTGGCTGTGGTCAATACAAAGCATATTCACTAACGACGGGAAGAGAGCAGCATTCAGAATTACGATTGTAACTTCACATTTAACTTACTGTTTCAATCTTCTTCAGGACTGAAATCCCAGTGTTCATATCATAGTCGTAAACAGAACACGGTGTCCTCAATGAGCCATATGAAAATCGTAAAATGCTGGAAGAAAATTGGGATTCTGAAGGATCCACTGAATATACAGGATCAATAAAATCAACATGCCGACCACCTTGAAACCTTTCAAGTGGTTCTCCAACAGGTGGAAGGTCAAAAACTGTTATTCTAGGAAGACCCATTTCACGCTCATACACAACAAGATGATCAGTAAAAAGTTGAACGTTCTGAATCTTTACACTGGAAAAAAAAAACAAGTCATGCTCTTTGGATCGGTAATCCCATCACAACAGAGTCAATGGAATAGTGAACATAATATTGGTACCTTCAACTACAAAGAAAGGAAAGATGAATAAACTCTAGGGATGCAATAATAAAAACAACCATCACACACATATGCTGTTTCAACAGGTACATTTATCACTAGATAATGCATGAAGAACAGTTGGCCTTACTACGAATCAAGAACAGCAGCACATCATGTGATCAATATCCCTGTAGAAGCTGTCAAAATCACCATCTGATAAACCTTAATGTATTGGATATTGGTGCATAATGTAGTCGTGCATCATAATGATGTAGTGTCAACATAGAAGTCGTATCATTCCTAAGTAGAACCAAAAGAGAGAAGACGGTTGATCAACCAGGCGCGCCATATAATGTACTCAATTGGGTCCAAGGTCAAGAAGAATCAGGTACTGTGAAATTGCTTGAGCCATATGTGATGTATCTGAAAACTCCTAAAAGAATAAAATAAACTGCAGCGTTTTAATTCCATTAAAATAGATCAATTCTGAATATATAGGATAGAACTTAGAAGGTTGAAGGATAGAAAGAGACAAGAAAGGGGAGAAACCCTAGAGTCACTCAGGGCCTTGAAACCACAAAGAGAATAGAGAAGAAAGAATGGGGAGGAAAAGCCCACAACATCTAGCGGGTTGAGTCCACAAGAAGAGCAGAGAAGGGGAGGGGAGATGTACAAGGCTGCAGCCCAAAACAACTGCACAAGTTTCTCATATCTTGACCATCTCAAATGACAGCACTCAAGTTAATTTGTAGACCCTTGAAAACCTAAAAGCGGAAGTTACAAAAATAATCCCATCACTAAACCATCATGACGATCAGCCAGCAGCATTTTTTTTCGAATTGCGGGTATATGGAGGTCTTCCGCCAGGCCATGGGAGGATCCTCCATCCCCCTACTATTAAGGCGGCCACCTTGGCTACCACCTATTGAACCCCACGGCTCACATACCACCTAAAGAGGTGAGCTCACTAAAGATATACTCCCTTTGTCCCACTTTAAATGTCCCTTACGAAAATCCGTGCATTTTCAAACCCAAAAAATATATATTTCCATATATTATATTATTTCTTTTTATTTTTTACACCAAATTAAAATATTCAATGAGTACTTTAATTTGGTGTAAAGGAATAAAAAAATAGTATATGGAAATATATTTTTTGGGAGTTTGAAAATGCACGAATTCCCGTAGGAGACATTTAAAGTGGGACGAAGGGAGTACATCGCTTGCCTCCCAAAGGCTGGCCTTCACAAGGCGAACTCTAGCTTGACCAGCCATAGAGAGAGAGAGTCGCTCGCCAACGTCATTCGACGTCTGAAGATCTCTACAGCACCCCGGCTGACAAGATGACACACAAGAGCCTGTATCATACCTACCAACTGGCCATGATACAGGCCTCCATATATCACCCAACAGTCTCTATTGGTCGCATGATACAGAACTTTAGTTATTATCATAACACTCAAAGAAAAATCAGTATTCTGTTATGCATTAATGAGGAGAGGCATGCTTCCTTCTCCTCCAAGGATCTTAAGCTAATATATAAACATGAGTTAACTCTCATAGAAGACAAGCATTCAATACACTTTTTTTTTGAAAGGCAATTTTTTTTTACTAATCTCTGAAATTGTTACAAAGATTTACAGGAACAAGAAATAATGGCATCATATCCCTAACCCGAGACCCATTAGAGTCACAAAGCTAAGAATAATCCGAGACCCAAACCTGAGGTTAGCAAGAAACCAACCAAGGGAACACCTGTTGGGGCTAGCCCACATCTAATAGGCCAAGCCCAAGAAACACCCACCCCTAAAGGGGCAACCAACCCAAACCGAAAACCTAAAACCCATGCTGCTCTACCCTCTGCCGACAGCAACCACCAACACCGGAGAACGATCCCCGCCGACTGCAACAACCCTAGCTGCATTCAATACACATTGAAGGCATACATAACTCATCTACTCTGCACTCCCATCCCCCCCTCTCTCTCTCTAAGGATGCCCTGAGCTCTCTCCTCCACCTCCAATGGTCTTGAGTCACCGTATAACCACCATACGATGACGGAGGATAACAGGTGTTACAACTATCAATTCTCCTTTGTCATAATAATGGAACAGTCACATCTTAGAAGCTTGTACTAAAAACTTACAGCAAGACTACTGACCACTGAGAGCAATGCACGCACACATTGGACACTCCTGTTCCTTTTATCCAGTTCCCGTGTTGTCATTTTTAGCCTTGCCAAAGTATATGATTTCTATTCTGAAAATAAGTGCATTTTCCTGGGGCTCATATTCTCCAAGTAGAGCAAATTCATAATAGGCCACACCAATAGTGGGCAGGTTGTTGAGAGTTCAGTGTTCTAAATGGCGCTTGGCGCTAGTAGGGCGGTGACCCACCTCCAAGCGCCAAGCCCGCCCAGGCGGCGCCTAGGCGGCCGCCAAGCAGTTTGGCATTTTTATTTTTTTTTCCGGCCCATATGGTAGCCATTAGTTTTAAAGTACCCAGAAAAAAAAAAGTGTACAGTTGTGCCCACTAAAATAAGAGATACTTATTTACTTTTCTATGATGCACACACTACTTTACCTGCAAAACCCATGTGCACACTGACACAAACCAAAACAAGACGTCAACTGAGTCAAAATATATATATAAAAAGATGCTGCACTTCTATCACAGCACTGCTGAGAAAGGAAGTATAGGTGTAGGTGTATTATTATATAATATATATAGAAAGAGAGAGAAAGGAAGGATAGGTGTATTACTCCCTCCGTCCCATAATATTTGTCTGGTCCGCGAAACGGAGACTATAAAATAATGCATTTCTTTCAAGAAAAAATTCAAATTTTTTTCACAAGTTAAAAGAACTCGTCGAGATCTAGTAAGTTGTTGAATTTTTTCCCAACTTTTCTTACAAAAATAGTATTATTTTTACGTCTCCGTTTTGCGGACCGGACAAATATTATGGGACGGAGGGAGTATATAATATAATATATATAAAAGCTGCGTTTTTAATAGAAAAGCTGATCGTCTCTCTTTTTTAAAAAAAACAGCACGTCATTCTCACACTTCTCTGAGTTCTCTCACAGCTTCTCTCTCTCTCTCTGTGAATCGACTGATCGCCTCCGACAAGCACACCCACCCAGACCTCCGACGACCATCGAACACCACCGACGAGACCACCCAAACCACCGGCGAAGCACTCCGACCTCCGGCAAAACTCCGACAATAAGTATACAGCCTCAAACGATACTTTATTTCTGTATACGAACCAAATATGACTATTCCGGTGACCCCTAGGCGCTGCCTAGATCCGCCTAGCTCCGCCAAAGCCTCCGTGGCCGCCAAATGAAACGCCAAGGGGTGTAGGCGCGGCGGTGACCCGCCACCGAGCGCCTAGGCGGCCGCCGAGACCGCCATTTAGAACACTGTGAGAGTTGTCATCGCACATGAGTGCAGAACTGCGAATCAACTCACAGAAAGCAATTGCCCTGTGAATGAATCCATAGATATGATAACATTAGCTATATTATCTTTAATTTCACCAGTATCGAATTTATGCTACGTATCCAACACTGTCAGTTCTTATTAATTTCATTTGGGTAAGATTCAAATTTCCAATTCATCCAACTGCTGATACAAGTTAATTAATTAAAAGAAGGGGACAACACAATGAAAGAGGCCTCCCACAAGTCATACATATTTTGTCTCCCACCCTAACAGCATTGGATTTGAACCTAAGTACAAGAAATTACATCAACTTGAGACGAGCCAAGATTTTAATGATAATACAGCATAGTGATAACCAACATGCAGCCAAAGTAGACGAAGAGACCCACAAAGGAGATAAATCCTACCAAGACCTCATGTACCCTTGAAAGTGCTGGGTAAAGGGTACACAAGACTGTCTACTTCCGGTGCAAACAGAAAGGTCAATATATTTCGTGTTTCAGTTTGGATTTGAGTTTCTGCCTTAAAAAACTTCTTAAACTGCACTAGCACACAAACCACCAACGCAAAACAAACATTGTTCTTATTGCCCCAATCCTTGTTATCAGGCTTTACCCCACCCCAAATCCACAACAACGAGATCACCCTAAGAAGGACGGACATGGATATAGGATACAGACATGACACAACACGACACGGACACGTCATTTCTCCAAAAAATTAGGACACAGACACATCAAATGTAAAGTGTAATTGTATTATAGAGGTATGTTATGGTTTCATATAAACATTGGAGACATTTTAAAGTGTCTTTAGGATGTTCCCAGAGTATTGCCAACATGTCCTGGAGTATCCACAATGTGTCTAAGCAAAAGAAATATAATAAAAACATTGGACAAGTATTTAGGCATGTCCAACACGTGTTCAGAGAATGTCGTGTCGTGTCCATGACTGACACGTGTTGGACATGGAAACGTGAGGCCGGTATATGTGTCCATGCTTCTTAGATATCACCTAACTACAAGAAACACAAAACAAAACACAAACTATCATACACAACTAGGAACGGGAACATGGCAAATATTGGCATATAGTACCCGATACTTGAAAACCACAACTCTACCTGAATCCGCCCCGATACCCAACAGGGGGGGAGAAATGACCCATAACCCGATAGTCCCCGAACCGAATGGGTAACCGAATGTCATCCCAAAACAGTAAAAACAACCCATTCAACAACAAATGTGATTTTTTTCCATCTTCCAAAACAAAATGACAAAAATTGCTGCTTAGGTAGGCTCAACAATTTTATTTGTACAGAACTGCAATTCCATATTCCCCAAAGGATTTGGCCATAAACACTGATATCACAAACATAATAGTATTGGATGGTCAGGCTAGGGGAAGAGGAAGACCTAAACTGACTTTGGATGTCGTGATAAGGAAGGGCTTGGACTTACTAAATCTAAGTGAACAAGTAGCCCTAGACAGAGTCTAATAGAAAAACAAAATTCATGTAGCCCACCCCAATTGATTGGGACACAAGGCTCGGTTTGGTTGTTTTGTTGGATCACAAAAGAGAATCACAAACATTAGGTTCACCAACATATAAATATAAAAAATACAGGAAAAATGGCAAATGCACACGCATATGTGTACGCTAAACATACACAGAACTGGGGGGGCGCTGGGGGGTAGAGGGGAGAGGGGGACCCTTAACACACACACAGAGTAACGGCCTTAGTTAGCAGAGATAAAGGTAGATCGACCACGATCAGAAAAGAGGGATAGATGGCAATCAGAGAAGAGGGAGACCGAAGTCATGCAGTCACCGAACTGGAGAGAGGAGGAGACGTCGGTCCTTAAGAGAGTAAGAAAGTTTTCTGTAGGAACCCAAGAATAATAGAATTTGCTAGGGCTGTCTAAAATGAAAAATCGTCAATATATACATATTGAGGTTTCGTAATAGGCGTAGTTTCGTAATTTTGAGGTTTCGGTTTAGGGATCGGTTTGGGTAAAGATCCGTTAGCTCATATCCTCCACCAAACCCATACCCACGGGGAAAATATCAGTTATGGATTGGGGAAAAGCATCGGTTACGGTTTGGGTACCCGTCGGTTCAGAGTGAATTGCCATCTCTGTACACAACCTATTTACAGCAAGAGGTGAATATTCTATTTTGCTTTTAATACTGTTTTGGACGATAATATCCGCTTTACTACTCCTTATGTTCTGAGAGCAGCGTCGCTGAGAATAATTACAAATTTAGATCACATTTGAAACAATAAATATAAGATTGTTTATTGGGCGGCATGTGCCCTTTGCTAGCAAAAAAATGTTACCTAGATTGACAACTTTAAAGATCGATAATCTAAAGATTACACCATACACATACACCTAAGTACAGAACAAGCACAAAAATAAAGTTGCACCAAATTGTAAAAATGCAGAGATTGCATATGTACCTCTCTCGATGAGGGAGAAGAACTGTGGTCGCAGAGATATTGTCCAGTGGGCAGGCTAGTAATTCGGAATTGAAACATTCATCACTTCTTCGGATAATGAAAAAATGATTTCCCCGGTGGCTAACTGAGGTGTCAATACCATCTAGACGAGGTGTCAAAGGCATAAGCCCTTTAGCAGGCTTTGAAATGTCAAAAAAGAAGACAAACCTAGTAACTTTACTTTCAGATGCAACAAACAAAAATTCCTTGCTCTCAGAAGCCTCAAGTTCAATGGAGAACATGTCATCCTTTTCATGATAAAGGCACAAGTCGTTTGATTTTTCTGTTCCCAAGTAATGTAACCATACCTGTGTATAATGAGAAAAGGCCATTAGAAAAATATGCTGAACAGAAAAGCTGTAGGGAATTGTCTGCTTTAGCAGGAAAGAAAAACATAAAGCATGCATTTTGGTTGAATAACAGAAGTTTCATAAATCTAAAATCTAATTGTGTGTGCTGACAAATAACACTTATTATGTTTGGTTCTGTTTTGAAACATGCAGTAAGCAGAATAAGAACGACATATAAAATATTTTTGGTCACAAATCCAACAAGAACATTAGCAAATATAAATAACAAGCTGACCCACAGTCCGTCACAATTTCTAATAGAACATGCATGGAACAGAATAAGAATGACTTGAACAAATTTTGGGTTACAGATCCTATGAGCTCATCTAACAAAAGTAAATAACAAGCTGACCCTTAGTCCACAATTTTTTATACAACCTGTCAAAGTACGACAACCGCTACATTTGTGCTATTTTTCCCCATATGAGCACGATACATCCATGTTCTAACCAAAATTATGGAATGTCAAGTGCAACTTCTGAGAAAATTCGTGCTTTTTGACATATACTGTGCCATATATGTGAACATATAGATATTTATAGTACTTTACATAATAGTAGTTAGTACATATAAATTGGCATCATGTTAAGCACAATACGTCCATGTTCTAACAAAACTTGTGGAAATTCAAGGGCGAGATCCGAATAAGATTAACACTATTTGCCATGAATGAGCACAAGACAATGCCAATTTATAAGTATATGACACATTACCTTTTATTCTTTATTCAAGTCACAGCCAATTTCCACCAAAAATGGAAGAAGTTGAGACGATATCCAAAGCTAAATTTGTTTAAGTAGGAACACCATATATTGAGAAAACATGTTAGTACCACCCTTTTATTTCTTGAAGAGGAGTGAGTCACGACCACACAGGATGAGTATCATGGCTCTCAACTTCTCCATTGGGATGAATGATGAATAAGGCTTCAGCGCCTTGTCATTGATGTAACCAATAGCAAAATCACATTCCACATGGCATGAATACTATGTGCATGAAGTCAATATGATTAATACCGCAACATCTTGCTAGACAGGGAATTGAAGGGCTTACTTGGTTTCAATTGTGGAGCAAAGGCTTCATGGTTAGGCAGGCAGTCATTAAATGAGAAAGGGAATTGGCTCTGGCGCCGGATGGGTTTTTGTCAGTCTTCCAAGATGTTGGGAGGTTTTGAAGGATGATTTGATGAAAGTTTTTGTCATGTTTAGCAAATGGTGTTTTTAATATGCGAACCAATGCTTCTTTTATAATATGTTTGATTCCCAGCAATGGTAAGAGAAAATGAACGTAGAGGTTGTGAAGCAACCTGAATTCGATCTAAAGCATACTAGTTCAGTATAAAAAGTTGTACCTTGTCTGGCCGAAGGGTTGCATCCATTGTGATATAGAGCAAAGCACCATCACCCGCCCATTCAAGATTTGATGTTACACCAGCTAGAGGCTTCTCCGAAGGTGTTTTGGTCTCAGCATCAATGACATAAGCGCTGTAGATTTCATCTCCTTTAGTGTCTTCTGCATATGCTACTAACTTGTTATTTGGACTAACCTGAAATTTAAAGAAGTGAGGGAGAAGCAATAATAAAAGCATACAAGGAAAAAGAATGGAAAGTACAAACTCAGAACATTTCAACACAAGGAATTATTACTTTAAAAGCACCAATGCTATAATATGCATGCCCTGAAGCCTTTAAGTTCTCATCGAGTATAACATGCTCAGGAGGAGCATCTAGTCCAGTCGGCATCTCATCAAAAACAGAGGGTGGAGCCTCGTTGTTAGATACTAAACGGCGACAGTGCTGAACATACTCTTTTCCTTCCAAGGTCCTTTCGTAGTAGTAGTAAGGCCCTCTCCGTACAGGTGCAGAAATATCCTCCTCCTTGATACGTCCTCTAATCTCAGCATATATCTGATCTTCTAAGTGTTTGGTTCCTAGAAAAGTGATGGAGTAGTTACAAATCCACCAATCTCAACTGTAAGGATAAGTTAATATGTTGAGTTCTAAAGTCTTGATTCATCATTCATTTATAAAAGTGGATCCAGAATGAAGTCATAAATTGTATTGACTCCTCCCACTTCCATAGGTACCTCTTCAGTTGAATGATTCTATTGCAAAAGTATAGCATGCGTCACTCATACTAAACACCTATTAAGCACCAAGATGCTTCATGGGGTTGCCATATTCGTGTCGGACAAGTAGGGGCACATGGGGGACATGCCATCCAATTTTCTTAATTTTTAAGCTCAGGCACACCATGGACACCCATCCCCCAACTTAGACCTGGACCATGGCAGCCGCTACCTACCGCCATCACTATTATAGCCACTACTACTATCATTTTTTGGGTCGCAACTATACACAAGAAAATGTTTTTGGGCAAAATGGTTTCCCTCGAAAAAGACAGCACGTATTGTTGGCCAAACTAGTAGTATAAAAAAACAATAAACCAGTTCTATTGATCGTATGCTAAACGGAATCTAAACATACACTGGAAAAATAGACATCGACTAGAAATAGAGAAAATAAATTCAACAGTAAAAAACGGAAACTGTAAATTAACAAAGAATAGCATACTGAGGCCCCCATTTCATAAGGAGTGATGTTTCTCAAAAGCAAGAGGTTCATTACAAAAGTGATGCTTCTAGCCATGGCGGCTCAACCACGGTTTGATGCTCACCAAAATGAAGTATTTTCCGCCAAGATAGGAATTTCCCCATTCACATACATAGAACCTGTTAAACGGAGCAGTAAAATCGTTTGGCAGGTACCGTAGAGACAAAAGCATATTCGCTCATGTATGATTGAGAATGTATTGCTTTCAATTCGAACTAAGTGGCCACATATTTCGGAATGGAGATTATCTGTATTCAGCAAGACAATGCAAGACAGCACATTCTACCATCAAATGCTGAATTGTAGAAGCTTGAACGGCAGATAGGTTTGATATTATTTTGTCTTGTTAACCTCCAAACAGTCGGATATAAATGTTCTCGATCTCGGGTTTTTTTTAGAGCTATTCAGACAACAACATCAGGAGGCACCCACAACCATTGATGAGCTTGTTGCAGTAGGAAATCATTCAACAAACTAAGGCACAAAATCTAGGCCGGAAATTTTTATCTTTGCAATCGCGCACGATTGAGGTGTTAAAGGTTTAGGAAGGAAACAACTACAAGTTGCCGCACTTGGGAAAACCCAATTAATGAGATGCGGTAGGTAATCTTCCTTCTCAAATTCATTGTGAACGACCCATTGAAAATGCCAGCGCCCATATATGAGTTAACTATAGTAGGTTAGTTTTTTTTTTTTTACTCGTCAGTGTGAGCCAGTTTTTAAATTATTTTTTTTTGCACATACAGTTGACAAAAAATGTCCAATCCCATAAAAATTTCTTCTTTTTATTTTTTATTTTTAGGTCAATCTTCATAAGTTTAGGGTGAATCTTTTTTGAAGGCTCTCTAGTTAAATTCCTACTGGTACTTCAGAATTCAGTTCAACAACTCAGTTTTTGTTTGGTTTGGTGTTTGATTTGGATTAATTATTGTCATCCAAAAGCTAAAGGGTAAAATTGCAAATTTCTCCTAATTTGGTGGTTGATTATGGAAATGGGACAATTATTTTGGCCATCCCAAAATAGAAAGCGAGAAATTTAAAATACGACAGAGGGAGTTGCATCACATATGCAAGGCAAATATCTTTCATGTCAAACTTCGAGTTCAACATTCTCTTGACACATTTGATAATTTTATCATTACTTGACATAAACACAAAATGGCACACCCTTTGTTAGTGTACTTGACATAAACACACTTGTCACACTAGTTAATCTTAAATCCACTTGACAGCATAGCACTCTCAAATTTCTCATTCCATTGTTTTAGTGGTTGTTGTAGACCATATCACCATACAATGATCTAACAAGCCTACTAGCTTTTCGTTCTAGCTCTAGAGTAGAAAACCCTTTAGGTTGTTACATGTAGATTTCTTCATTCAAATCTCCATTCAAGAAAGCCGACTTGACATCCATTTGATGTATCTCAAGATTTCGCAATGCTGCGATCACGATTATCAGCTGAATGGATGTGATTCTTGTGATTGGTGAATAAGTATCAAAGTAGTCTAAGCCTTCCTTTTGTCTATATCCTTTGACAACAAGCCCCTCTTTGTATGTGTCTATTAACCCATAATCCATATGCCTTCATCTTCCTCTTGAAGATCCATTTGTAGCTAGAGGCTTGCTACTAGAGGAAAATCCAATAGTTCTCGGTATGGTTCAGCAGAATGGAGCCAATCTCACTTTTAATCACCTCCTTCCATAAAAGACCTTTAGGAGAGCTTACAACTTCCTTGAAGGTTTGAGGCTCATTTTCTAACAGATACGTTAGGAAGTTCGGACAAAAAGATGTTGACGCTCTAGACCTTTTGCTACCTCTAGGTTCATCATCAACTTCCTTTTCTTGGTCTCAACTGGCAGTCGCCTAAGTTTGCTCGACAGAACTTGACTCTTGTTTGAATTTATGCAGCAATACATGTTCAAAGAAAGTGTTCCTAGATTCCATGATAGTTGATAGTTCCTATAATTAGAAAACCGTGTTCAAAGAACGTGTTCCTAGATTCCATGATAGTTAATAGTTCCTATAATTAGAAAATCGATATGAGATACAAAGGAATATGCTATTCTTTTTTTTTTAAATTATGTTGAAAATTCATTTTTTACCGTAAAGGCCTAAAGTTGGAGAACTACATACTCTTAAATTTCTTAGAGAAAGTTTAAATGATACTTCATTCCTTCTCCAATAAGCATGATAGAAAAAATCGGAAAAGGGCATTAATAGATATATTACTCAAAGAATTTGGTGAAGTAAATCACAGCACCTGCAGTCCAACCAATTGGCAGAGAATTACTAGATTCCGTTTCAGGAGGGATTAGTCCTTCCTGAACAGGCGAAGACCATTCTGTTACCGAGAGATATATTGGCACACAGAATTTTTCTCTAACTCCCTATATATCCAGGGAGTTGGGAAGCAGTAAGAAATTGCTACCCTTTTGTAGAAGAGAGAGACCATTGTCTTGAAAGTGAAAAGCAATCGCAAATGATAGAAAGGACAGTCCATTGGTCAAAGCCCACTTTTTCCTTGCCCCCTCCCCCTACAAAACTTGGGCGCCTCAAGGGACCAGCCCTTTATGTCCAACTTGGGTTGAACATACTTTGTTTGCATCTTTGGACAATGTGGGATGGAAGTGACTCTTCACCTTCTCAACCATATCCACTTTGAGATACAATTTCGCATTCATATCTGAATGGAATTTGAAAATCCTTTCAATGGTTTAAACCCCTTACTTTGTTGTATCTAAATCCAATTGGACCCACCTTAAAAGGTGTTTAGGTCCCACTTCATTTTGGGGTCAAAATCCCAAAAAACTCAAACCAAACCTCCATTTTTCAACAACTTAGACTAATAGAAAGGCTATTGGTGTACACTTGAACGTGGACCAACTAGGGTAATTCCAACGACTAACAATAACTTCCGCAAAATCTTTGAATTGTGTACGAAAAACTGTAGTAAGAAAATCCCACCTCGTCATTTGATATAATAATCCATTTGACGAATTCAGTTCCCATCCAGTCTCCATCTCCTCCAGTTTTTTGGTCAAGTGTTGAACCGTTGTGGGCCCACCCGGAACTCATAACAATGATCAGAACCTGGGTCTCGCTGACGAAGCTACGCTATCAAAAATTAGCTTGATCGGATACCAACGACATTTGTGGATTGAATAAATGAGCGGCACAATGATGATTTTGAGCTTAAACCGTTGATATATTTTTTCGTCATTGGTGTCCGAGCAAGCTAATTTTTTTTCGAGGGAGGGTTTCAATCGAGGTTGTGGGCCCAAAACTGGAAGGGATAAGGCTCCAAGTTTAACGACCATATCAAGGACATATACTAGTTAATAGTTGATCAATTGAATAGAAACGAAGTAAAAGATTGCAACCGTAGATACCAGACATGACGAATTCGGTGTAGGCATTCTCGTCTTGGAGGTAAGAGAGCATCTGAGCATTAGAACGAGAATCGTCGCGAAGCCAGTAGTAGTTGTCGACCCTCAAGTCTCTGAACATCTCCATTTCGTACTTCTCCTTCTTCGCAATAGGCGGATCCTTGTTCGATGAAGAAGAAGAAGAAGAACAAGTCATTGTCGTCATTGCTGCCGTCGATGATGATGAGGGAGATAACAGCACCAGTGGAATCCTTCTCGACGAAGTGAGTGAGAGTGAAGGCGGCGGCGGCGGTGGTGGTGTAGAAACCAGCGTCGTCGTCGTCGTCGTCGTGAGTCCTAGGAAATGGCTGTGGTAGTGTCTCCGAATGGGAAATGCGCCAACCCCAACTCTGCCGCAGCGTCTAATATCACGGACAAACATTTTGATTTCTTTCCTTTTTCGATTTTTCCATTTGAGAAAGAAATGCTCCGTACAAAGAAAATTAACAAAGAAAAGACCCTTAAAGTGTACATGAACGGCTCAGATGTACTGCACAGTGAATCTAAGCCGTTCATGTACACTTTAAGGATATTTTCTTTATTCATTTTCTTTGTACTTAGCACTCCTCTGAGAAATAGGCTCTGTTTGAAACCTTAAGGAAAAGAAAGGAAATGAAAAGAAAAGAAAATGGGAGGAAAATTAGAGGAAAAATTTTAACAAAATAAATGTTATTTTTTCTCTCTCTTTCTCTTCCAACCAAATAATAGGAGGAAAAAAAAAAAAGTTTTCCTTTCTTTTCATTTCCTTTCCTTAGGTTCTAAACAGAGCTTAGGAGATCTCTCAAGTTTTGGACTGAACGATGTTCATCTTCTTTTTGGATATTTCTGGGATAATTTTTAGTAATTGAGACAGGTAATATTTTAGAATTTGTCAAAATCATTTCGATCGGATAAAATTTGATTTGGTTTTGGAGCACTTTTATGTTGAGGATTGAAAAAAGATTTGCAACATCGAATTAAATTCCATTTTTCAATATGAATGTGCTCCGAAAACATATCAAACTTTATCATATTGAAATGATCTTTTCTTGGACATTTTCTCGACAAGTTGAAAAATATGAACGATTTCGATCATTAAAACATGCCTAAAAAAGACCCGAAAAAGGGATGAACAGACCGTCAACTCCAAAACCAAGACCGCAGAGGGTCATGTTCCATATAGGAACAATACGAGTACTATTTTTAAATGCACAGCACACATATACTGGTTTTGCTAGCTGATGTTTACAGTCACGTCCCGATTTTCACCCGCGGTCACCCAACCAATTTTGTAGGGCAAAAGGCAACGCTTTAAGATCTTAACTTTAAAATGCAACGATTTGTTAATTTTGAGTTTGTAGGTGTGACTTGGACTTTTATTTTTGAAGGAAAAAAAAGAGTCGCCAGGTGTGTCAGGTCACCCGTTAAGACTGTTTTGTGAATAAAACGGTATTAACTCGTTTTATATTTTCGTTTATGCAAAATTTTCTTTCAAACGTTTGTAATTGACTCCCATTTGAGGGTCTACAAAGTAGATATGGATTCGGATATTTACTGTTACGTGTGGGGAAAGTGTTAGACACCTCACATCGTTCTCTCAGTACTATATGTTTCAAAATTGACTTTATTTATTAATAATATGACCGTCAATCCTCTTTTTGTGTTTAAGGCATATAGAATCCACGTACAACAATCTTCTTTTCATTTACACAATAAGGGAATGCAAAGTGGTTCTCTAAGCCATGCACACCTTATTTTTTATTTTAAGATATACGAAATTCTTTCATCGAGACTCGAATGTGGCTATGTTATCACCGACAAATGATCACTCGGTACTTTTAGGTTTCCTAGCATGCTATAAACAAAATAAATAAAAAGAACATCGTTGTGATATTAATCTAAGTAATTAAAAAAAATATTTGAGTTGAATTGAAAATTGTAATTGAAAGGGGGAAATACCCCTATGTAGAATTACATCTTCCTCATCTTGTGCGGTGGAATTTTACAGAAGTGCACTCAGAAATTAAACTAGACAAAAATATAACTAGAAATAGCACAAAATTTGATCTGCACTTGTTTTTAGTTGCAATAGAGGTGTCAAACAGGCTAGGCCATGTAGGCATGGCTCGTTTAGCTCTGTGCCAACTGTGCTTCGTGTCGTGTTGTGCCAGTTAGTTTACTTTATCGTGTTGTGTCGTGCCATTTTTTAATCATGTTGTGCCGGCCTGTTTACTTAATCGTGTCGTGTCATGCCATGCCATTTTTTAATCGTGTCGAGCTGCCCCATTTACTTAATCGGGTCATTTCATGCTGTGCCATTTTCTAATCGTGTCGTGCCCATGTCAGTACGTCCCCAACCGAGTTTTGTCGGGAAGGAAAAAAAATTTTGAAAAGTGTAAAATTTTTATCAACACAAAAAGTGTAAAATGTTATGTTACAATATAAAATAAGAAATTAATAATTTTTTGATAATAAAATTAGTATTTGGTGTGCCATGCCCATCTAAGACCGCGTCGTGTCGTGTCTTGCCATGCCTGTGCTTGTCTAAAAGCGTGTCTGTGTCGTGCCGTGCGACATTTAAATGTGCCGTGCCCGTCAAAAATCATGCATGTGTCTTGCCCGTTCCACATTTCAATGTGTCATGCCCGTGCCAAGCTCGTCTAAAACCGTGCTTATGTCATGTCGTGCCACATTTTAACGTGTCGTGCCACATTTCAACGTGTCGTGCCATGCTATCCAGCCCGATCCGTTTGACACCTCTATACTGTATAATCGTTGTCGTATAATCCTTGCTTACAATGAAACTTTGAGGCTATGTGGACCAGTGATCAATTTGTTGGGAAGAGTTGAAAAGAAAGTCAAATTGGGGAAGTTGGTTATTCCAACCAATACAAATTTATACTTTTTACTTGTAGCACTCTACCATGACCTCGAAATATATATGGGGACAATTGATTTGTAGATGGTGTGGTTGAAGCAACAAATAACGTTGTTACAGGATTTATTCTAGTATTTGGTTTTAGTCCTTCAATTTGTGTAGGCTTGCACTTTGTAGCCAAGGAGGCCAAAATAGCAATGATTTTCCCATGTTTCAAGTTTACTTCACCCCAAATTATCTCCACTCACCGTTTTCAAATTCTCACACTTCGCCCCCATAATGGGATTCCAATCATTTTTGAAAGTTGTAAACTATAATTGGCATACCAATCTTATTCAATAAGTTGTAATCTTGGATAGTAACATTTTCAACGTCATAGTTGTTGTTGGTTATGTGGCCGTCCAATGTTTGACGAACCTTTAAGGTTGCCAAAGCAGTGATTTGAGGACCAAACAGTAGAAATACAAAGTGCATTATTCCTCACAAATAGGAATTAAGTCATGTCATAGGAGGGCATGCTCCTCTCCAAATCCTCCATCCATACTTCACCAACCTCTACTCTTTTTCAGGCCAATAATAGCAATTTGAATTGATCTTCATCTCGTAGGTTCTGCTTCTAATAACATTGGTGTAAGAAGCCAGCTTGATGTGTCATTGTCAACAAAAATATTTTAATATAAGTTTATAACAATATATAGTAACCACTTATTTTATATAAAAAAGGTACAATTTGTTCATATAGGTACGTATTGCTATTTTGACAAGATCATTTTTTGCATGCAGGCCTTAGATGCAGTATCTACGAGTATGGGTGTTAATTGGTGGTTTTGGTAAATTTGGGTGGGTCGTATACTAGTTGGGTCACCAGTATATAACCCATTTAGTTAGATAATAATTAATTACTACTCATATTCAACCCGACCCATTTATAAAGAGTAAAACGCACACACTCATTAACCCAATTATACCATACATGGTTATGAGTATCCTGTATATATATTCATACATTAAAAAAAAAGTCGTGTATGTACACTAATAATTTATTGACCTCGGTCCGTAAACGAAATTTTTTCGAAAACCCACTTCAAATCCGAAACCGAAGGTAGAAACATCTTATTCCACTCTCCCTAATTTTGACTAGTTATTACGGTTTGAAATGAGCCCGATTGGAAAAAAAAAAAAGAAGAAGAAGCAATACCTGTGTTTTCTATCATATTGACTATTTTGATATTGGAAGGAGTAAACCATTAAATCTAGGCCATGACCACTAGACCAATACCTTGGGATTAATCATTTATTTTTACCGGTAATAACTTTACAGTTAAAGAAAGTGACTACAGAAAGGTTTTTTCAACATCATCCATGCATACACTTTCTCGACTAGTTTATGTGTTGATAAGTTGAACTCGTACTAGGAATGAATCACTCATGAATATTAAGTGATTGATTGCATTAAAATGTGGGGATAATGTTTTAAGGGGATTGCAGATTGGCAGGTACATAATTGGTCTATATTGGTATTCATATGATTAAATGACTAAACGATAAAACTAATGCATTAAAACACAAGAACATCAGTATAAGGGTGCGGAATCAATGAGCTAGCCATGTTTTGTAACTCTCAAGACACCCTTCGAACGTATCCACAACTGTCGATCTCTAATTCTCATTAGAGATTGACAAAATCCTAAATAAGCCACTATACAGAACAAAGCAAAGAATGCCAAGTACGGTTTAAATAGACTTACAATCCAAATAGCTTGAACCAATCAATAGAGACACGAAATTCTAGTAGAATTTGAAAAAAAACATGAAGCAATTTTATGTTGCACGAATGTTGAACTTTGGACATGACGTTTCTCTTTGTCCTCTTTCCTTTTTTTACCTTATAGATCAGCATTATCCTAAATGAAACTCTAAGCCTATATACACCAGTGATCAATTTGCTGCGAAAAGTTGAAAGAGAGTCAGATAGGAAAAATTGGTTATTCCAACCAATACAGAGTTATTCATTCCCCTTCTAGCACTCCACCATGACCCGGAGATATGGGGACAAGATGTGCACCTCTTTAAGCTAGAGCGATTCGTAGACGGTGTGTCTAAAACAACTAATAACAATGTTACAGGATTTGTTCCATTTGGTTTCGGTTCTCGAATTTGTGTGGTCTTAAACTTTGCAACCAACGAGGCCAAGATATCACTCTCAATGATTCTGCAGCATTATAAGTTTACTTTATCTCCGAATTATATTCACAATCCTACTCAATTTCTCACAACTGCCCCACATAAGGGAATTCAAATCATGTTGAGTAAGTTGTAGTTTTCAAATCATGTTGAGTAAGTTGTAGTTTTGAATTGCAGCATTTCCATTTCATGGGTAGATTGATTATTGGACCAAGCCATCGATCCGTTTTGGGTGAGGCTATTTTCTTTTTTAGCCGTAGGGTTTGGTTTGTTGATTGGTCAAACCATACTATCTTGATTACGAAGTGTTTGTCACCATTTTAGAGTTTTGATCTCTCCATTTGCGTGTAGGACCGTAGGTGTTATTCCCCTGGCATTTGTTAGATTATTTCTCTTTTTAATGAGGCCATATATTAAATATATTAATTGGTCGGGCTTATAGTGGTTGTAAACTGATTTTCAGTTTTTGATGTAATTTCAATACTTTGTAATCTCCTAGTACCACTTGTATTCTCGTAATCATGAACTAGGATATATAGCATTTAGTTATTTCTCCATTAGTTTGCCCAAATGATAATTTGCTCTTTACAAGTAATAGCTTTCACAAAATCTCGATGGTTAGATTGATAGTCAAAGCATGAGATTTAATGGTTTGTTCCTTTTTCTAGTCTCATGTTCGAAATCTTCTAGATGCTATTAACTTTGTGGGTGCAGAAGGGTCTTATGTGCATGTTGAAATGCACGCCCAGAGTTCACAATCTGTCTTCTATGGTCGATCTGGGTATTATATTGTTGGTGGGATAAAGAGAATTCACACATATAAATTTACAAACTTCATATACAAGGAACTCTTACAAAATTACATACAAATTTACTCATCACTCACACCCACTCACACATACATTAATGGTGGCGGGGAGGGAGGAAGCTATGGTATACAGGGTATACCGTATGTCTAAATTATGACAATTTGTGGTTTTCATTATGCCGATTTTTGGTTTTCTAATGCGTATTTATGATTCTAGTTACGACTCGTACTTTAAAATTTACCTATTGAACAGGTCATTAGCAGGCTACTCATAATTAAAAAATATTGTTGTTATGTAACCATAATTATTCGTACCATAATCCATAATACTTGTACCCTAACCAAATATATGCGTACAATATCAAAAATTAAATAATACTACCCACAAATGTTATAACAACACCATAAATTGGCATTATCTTACCACAATGAGTCGTACCAAAAAAATTTGACTCGTATGATATTCCCTAACAAAATCAAAATATGTCATACCAGAATCAACAATTGTTATACTCAAGCCAAAAATATTTATAAAATGCCACAAATTTTATAAAATAACCACAATTGTTATGACAACACCTAAAATTGTCATTTTCTTAACACAACGTGTCATATTAAAAGAAAACATATTTAAATACCACAAATTATATAACAAATCACAATTATTATGATAATACCATAAATTTACGTTTTCTTACCACAATGTGTCATACCAAAGGAAATTAATTAAAATATTCCGTAATAACACATGTCTAAAATACCACAAATTCAGTAATATAACCAAATTTATTATGACAATACCATAAATTGGTGTTTTCATACCCACAACGTGTTGTATAAAAAAATTCAATCAAAATGTTCAGTAAACGATAGTTTAAATCAGTAAAATACCATACCACTAATTATTTTCAATTCCCGCCACATTATTTTTTCAAAATTTAAAATTTCCACCATATTATCTTAATTTTTGATTCCCTCCACACAATTTTTTCAAATTCTTATTTGTCCCTACACAATACCTCAATAATTTAAACTAAAAATGAAGTTCTCGCTCAAAATTTTCATCTAAGAAATTCACCAAAAAAGTACTATACCCAAACTTTCGAATACAACTACAATTTCCTCTCAAAATATTAGTTTAAATTAAATTCTTTCTCTACAAAATTTAATTCAAAAAATCAAAATTCCTTCAATTTTTCATGGAAAAATGAGAGGTCACTAAAACAAATAATTACCCAACTGTCTCAAGATACGGATATTCAGTTTGGTGCACTTAACAATTGGCACTATATATTTGACAGGTGGATCGGTGCCAAACCTTCATCTTATGCATACAAATCCAAATTTAATGGTGGTCCTTGGAACTATGTCGTGGAAGTACAATATAAATAATTTTGCAAATTTATTGTCATTGTACTTTCTTTTAAAATAAATTATTATAGTTGACATATTGATTTACACCAATGACATAGGCTATAATTTGATCTACAAGTGCAGGCCAGCACTAAGACAGATGCATTTGAGGCCATTGCCATCTCAAACTTTCAGCCTGGAAATAGAGCCCCAACGTACAAGAAAGTATTATAAAATTAATAGCCTTTAGAATTTCAAATTCTCAATTATGTACCACAGTGAAAAGGTGTTGGAGTTTGGACATTTATCTAAAAGATCAGGGGTTCAAGTCTTGCACCCTTCATTCCTTCTTTTTTTTTTTAAAGAATGCTGTTTTTTGGTTAAATTACATAGAGTACTTGTAGTTTCATACTTCGACAAATCTAGTTGTTCAATTTCAATACAACATTAAAATCTAATAATGCGTCATCTGAGCCCCATGTAAAGTGTTTTTTTTTTTAAATCTAAATCGTCTATCTTTTATATAATATCAATTAGGTTATTCATACCAAGAATGAAGTTGATGACTTATAGCTAAACACGTAATTGGATGGAAAATATCATTCTATTATTCAATCTGCATGCCGATGATGGAGCTTCCTAAACTTGATTGAGGCAAAAATTTATGTAGGTGAGTTAATCAACAAACATAAAAAGCTCAACGGATTTAATTGTCATTATTGTCTCACGGTAGCATGGCTACCGTATATTCAACTACAACAGAGGATTAGGTTTCATATCAAATATAAATTGAATGCATAATCTAAATGTCATTAGTGAGTGAATTTTTAGAATGATTGATCAGGGCTGTTAGGATGTCAAGTTATACGATATTGGGCATGTTTGATAATCTAAATTCAGCACTTAATACTGAATCAATTAAGTAATAAGTAATTCAGTAGGTTTGATAACCACATTTTACATTGCTTAACAAATTAAGTACCACTTAAAATATAGGCCAAAAAGTTGAAAAAAATTAAGTAGCTTTGAGCTACTTAATTTTTACTGAATTTTTGTATACTTACATTCAACCATCATACTACTACCACAACCACTCTCACTCACACCGCCACCACTCCACCACCACCACCTCCACCACCACCACCACCACCACCTCCACTACCACCACTCCTCCTCCACCACTCCACCACCTCCACTCCTCCACCACTACGAGCTTCACCACCACCACGACCACCACTCCACCACCACCACCACCACCACCACTCCACCACCACCACCACATCCACTACCACCACTCTTCCTCCACCACTCCACCACCACCACCTCCACTGCTCCACCACCACCTCCACTAGCACCACTCCACCACCACCACCACCACCACCACCACCACCTCCACCTCCACCACATCACCACCACCAGCTCCACCACCACCACCACCAACTCCACCACCGCCACCACCAGCTCTACTACTTCACCACCACCACCACCACCACCGCTCCTACCACCACTCCACCACCATCATCACAATCATCACCACCACCGCCACTCCACCACCACTACCATCACTACACCACCACCACCACTACCAGCACTACACCACCACTCCTACCACCTCCATCACTCCACCACCATTACCAAAAGTATATTGTGACCGTTAGTAAATTAAGAGAAAATTGGAACAAAATTAATTCATCATTTTTTAATTCAGTACTTAATATATTTATCAAACAGCTTTTCAGCTTAAAAATTTCAGCATTCAGTTTCCAGTACTTAATTTTTCAGCTTTCAGTTTCAGTTTTCAGTTTTATCATACATCCCCTTAATTTGTGATATTTTAGACATGTATCTTGCTTGAGTATAATAATTATTGATTGCGCTACAACATATTTTGGTCTTGTATCGAGTATCTTTCGATCAATTTCTTTTGGTACAACACATTGTGGTAAGTAAGTGCCAATTTTTTGTGTTGTCATAACAATTGCATGTGGTTATGTTATATAATTTGTAATATTTTACATATGAGAGAGAGGGAGAGGGAGAGGGAGAAGGAGAGAAAGTCAAGGAGGAGAGAATAACCTGTTACTTGCTAAGCCCTTTTTTTATTTTGTTAATTGATTTAATCAATGGGTGGTCCAGATTATTCACTTTGAAATCCAAGAGTTTAAAATCATGGTGCGTACGGTACACCCCCTAATAAGGGGTGTGTACCATAGGACTAACACCCCCCCCCCCCCCCCCCCCCCCCCCCCCCCCCCCGCCTCCCCCTCAGGGATCCCGATCTCCCCTCTTTTTCTATTCTTTCACTCTCTCTCACTCCCACAATTTGCATGCAATACCTAATGCGCAAGTCACACAAATCACAACCACAAAATAGACTCTCAACCACCTAACTTGTTAGGACAACCACGAAATAGAGAATAAACAATCTAACAAGTGATTGAAAAGAAAGATACAAATATTTATGTGGTTCCGCTCGCTCAAGCCAAAATAAGAACGTACCCCATGGGCGAAAAGCGAGAGATGATTTACTATGAATGAGAAGACATTACAAAGAGTCGGCTATACCCGTAACTTTCAAAGAAACACTAAACAACATTTAGGGACAAATCTCTAGTAGAACCCAAAAGGGAGCACAAAGCACAAACCCTTGGTTGAACCCAAAGAGATAACTCAAAATCGTAATATCAAACTCCAATAACAAAATGAACGAAGAAGTACTCCACAATAATACCCAAATGAGCCTCCCCTTGATGGATTTAGAGAGGGATGAACCATATGAATCCCACTAGGTCTCTATTTATTGGAAAGGACCGGAATTAAGTCTAAACCGACCTAGAATAGAAATTCTAGTTAAATAAGCCTAAACCAACATAGAATAGAATTCTAGTCAACTTTCCAACAAATCTCATGTAGAAACTTTATATCCATCTCAAAACCAATTGGCAATAAGTGAAGAGGTCCCAGATGTTATTAAGTGATCCCCCATTCTACTCCCAAGCAATGTGGGATTCATTTCCTTAACATTTCCCCTCACGTGCATTCGCGTTTGAGGTCTGTCACATGTGGCCATTTTTGGGTCCTATCATCGTGCAGCCTTTTCGCTGGTCTGTCATCGCGGGGTGTGGATTGTGAATTTTTATAAAATGTGGGGTGGAACGGCCCTCGCTCTGATACCATGTAGAAACTTTATATCCATCTTAAAACCAATTGGCAGTGAGTGGAGAGGTCCCAGATGTTATTAAGTGATCACTCATTCCACTCCCAAGTAATGTGGGATTCATTTCCTTAACATCCCCCCTCACGTCCAGCCGCGTTTGAGTTCTGTCACATGAGGCCACTTTTGGGATATGAATTCCATCGAATCCAACACCATATCGGGCTATATATCATCTTGCAAAACACTCTTCTCCAAAACTCCAAAGGGCAAAAAACTTCCCAAACAAAGCCTTGTATAATCCTTGTTGAACTAGCAAAAATGCACCTCCCAGCAATAACGTACTCCATAGGGAAGAGAGAGAGAGAATTCACTATGAACGAGAAGAGATTATAGAGAGCCAACTATATCCGTAACTTTAAAAAAACACCAAACAATATTCACGGACAATCTCGTGGATAAAAAAAAGGACATTTCTGGTGGAACCTAAAAGGGAGCATAAACCTTTGGTGGAACCCAAAGAGACAACTCAAAATTCTAATATCAAAACCCAATAACAAAAGGAACAAAGAACTCTACAATAATACCCAAAGGAGCCTCTCCTTTTGGGGCAAACCAGAGAAATCCAACAATGTCCCTATTTATTGGAAAAAAAACATCGAAAATAAGCCTAAACTGACTAGAAATAGGAATTCTACTCAAAAGTCAGCTGCAGTTTTCTCAAGTGCTACAGATGCTGTGAAGTCCTTCAATATCTTTGCTGCTCTGTAGTTCTTTACAAATATTGTGTTCTGGAGGATTATGGTCTTGATGTAAATCCGGGTTGGAACTTAGGTTTTTGATAAATTGTGTTGGCTATTTTTATCCTCTATTGGGCCTATCCATAATGAAGGTTTTTATTTATTTATTTATTTATATGACGGAGGAACAACTCTGCAGTCAACCCAAACCTCCGGAGGACTAATGTGACCACACTAGCCAATAGACCCCCACTTGTAGCAGGGTACTCACCTGTGGGGAATCAAACCCCAGACCTAGAGGAGTACTCCCAAAATCTGGCATTCACCCAAACCACTGGGGCAACCCCTAGGTGTGTCCTTAATGAAGGTTTTGCTTCTATTGGTGTAAATTGTTTTGGTTGGCATCTTGCTAACTAGTTCTATCTCTTTTCAGGTTTGGAGTGGCATAGATTGTCGAGGGGTGGAGTGCCAACCTCATTAGGATGCTTTCCTTCTTTTTGTGATGCCGTTTTACTCAATATCTATTTAATGTTTCTATCGTCTTCATAGGTTAATAAAAATCTCTTTTGCTTTTCACAAAAGAAAAACACCCATTGATCAAATAAGAGCCGGAACGGGCATAAACTTCATCAAACAGTTGGATTATGAATAACCGTTGTAGTAGATTCAAATATAGTTTTTTTTGAATGCCAAATATAGACCTGTTGTGGATTAAAAAAAAGATCTATTGGGAACCCCGATAAAAAACATAAACTGCTGGGAACAATAAAAATGGAGTAGCTGTTATCATTTACTAACAATTAACAAAAAAAACTTATTGGCTATTTGACAAAAACCATCCGTAATTAAACGAGATATCTTTACAGACTGTCTCTCTCACCAAAATCAGATGAAACAAACAAACGGATCCCTAGAAATAAGGAAATACAAGTGCAGTGGGGACCACAAATGGAGATCCCAACGGTGTCATATTTGGATTACGAGCCATTCTTCGCTCATTCTTCTTCTGTTCTCTCTCTCTCTCTCTCTCTCTCTCTTTCTAAATGCAGAGCGCTGCATTCCTTCTCTCTCCGTCAATTCCTCCAAGGCTTTCTCACCGTACCACAACATTGACGCACAATCCCATATCTACACCGCCGCATTCGAGATCGGTCGATTTTGCAGCCTCCATTAACGGGCCTCTCTGGCTTCTCTCTTCGCCAGTTTCCGTTAACTCAATCCCATATCTACACACACTCCACACACCATATCTACACACATTCCACACACCGCCACACCCAAACCCACAACGGCCACACCCACACCCACACCCGAAACCCCTCACAGACGAAACCCGCTCCTCTCTCCCTCTTCCTCTCCCATGGAAACGAAGACTCCAAACTTCCATCCACCACCTCTGCTAATGGCGGCGCTGCATCCTCCGTCCGCGCCACCGGCGGCGAGGCCGGCGCTGCGAGTTTGCTCGCCTCCAAGATCGCCAGAAAATTGGAGAAGACGTCGCCAGAAAATAGAGACGACATCGCCACGGCCAAGGACTGGAAGGGTTAGGCATTGCTGTTTGGATAGGTATGGGTTTTAATGGAGCGGTTTGCAGTCAAGTTTCAATTTATATAATAAAGGTTTTCGACCTCACATTTATGTACTTCTATTAGGGTTTTCTTTTGACGTAAACATTGTTCTACAACGGAATTTCAGAAATCTTGAAGGAATCTGGATGGGGAGGAAAAGAGGGAGAGAGAGAAGGAGAAGAAGACCGCGACGACGCAGCCAATATTTTTAGGATCGATTCTGACTTTGCACTTTATGTCGCTGAATCCGTGCGTTTCTATGTATTTCCTCCTCTCCGTAACAACACAGGTATCGATCTCTTACATATTTTTAATAGTTTTGCTTGTAATGTATACGAGACTGGATGTCTCTGTCTGCTGCTTCATAATGTTTTTTCTTGGTTTACTTCTTCGTTTTCTGATTTGGTTTCTTCATCTTCTTTTGGGTCTAGCATGATACATGTTCACAGTCCGATGAAAATAGGGGTATGTCATCTATGTTTTCATTTATCGCCAACCAAACAACCACCCCCCCCCCAAAAAAAAAAAAAAAAAGAAAAAAAAAAAAGTGAAAGGAAGTTTCAAGTTGCTCTGATTTGTAGAATCCCCAGTTTGACCTCCAAGATTTAGTTCTTTTCCCATGGTTTTTGTTTGGAGTAAGTTGTGATTGGGGTGGGTTTTGTTTATTTTCAGCGGGTTCGCACCTCTCTCTATCACGAAAGCTCTATTGTTATTTGTTGTTGTTTTTTCTTTGTTTGATCACAATGGGTAGGACTTATCGACTTAGGATCACGATGGGTTAGGAGATCACGAAGCAGTGCCTAGGAGATTACGATGGGCTGTTGCGGTGTCTAGATCTAAGGAGCCATCCAATTTCACAGGCAAGACAACAGTGTTGGTGAGTAGAATCGACTGACCAAACTCTGATCCATTTTGTTTTGTCCCAGCTGTCTTCTACTTTTGCATTATTTAACTTCCCCTTTACCCTTTGCCTCTCCTTTGTTTTTCAGGGGTGTTGATTTGAGAGTAGAGTCGACTTACCAAAATGTGCTATCGGTATTGAGTATCCTACGTTTCTCTCTCTCTCTCTCTCTCTCTCTCTCTCTCTTCTTTCTTTCTTTTTCTTTTTTTGGCAAAGGTTTTATAGAAAAAATCTAATATGATCAGTCATGTAGCAGCAATCCATATGTTGGTTTGTGTTTTTTATGAGTTTGGCAAACATCAAGCTTTAAATTGATGCATCATTCATGCAATGGATGTAATTGGTTTCATCAAGGCATCAAGCCTAACATTTAAATTGATGCATCAATCATGGTTTGCACTAACTAGGCCATTAGCAGAATGAGTTTTATTTCTATTTTTTTTTTTTGGATGTGAAAGTGCATCTTGGGTTAGTTACTTAGTTTTGTCATCAACATAAGCTAAGGAGGCGCAGTTCCTTGTAGAGTTATCTTTTTAGTAGCTTTATCAGTTTGAGCTAGAATTTGGGTAGCAATTGACTTGTCAATAAAGAAATCCATGCTTAGGGTGATTATCGGAATGACATTTTTTGTAAAGGCTTCTCCTAATATTGGTGGCATAGGCAACGTCTTTTTAATATTTGATGTATGGAATGTTTTGGTTAAGTTATGTGTTGTAATCATAGATCATATGGAGGGAGTATGGGTTGCGCGAGTCTACCCTTCTTGCTATTTCTTACTTCATTCTCTAAGAATACGAGTTGTATATGAAAAATACCTTGACGGTAGAGCAATCCAATATGTTCATGCAATTCCCTGTTCTTGCCAATTCCTTGATTTGAACCTTTTGTAGATTCTTCTATATAACAATACTTGTTAGGTTTTTCAAAATACACACGTACATACTAACTTTTTTGAGGCAATGGATGGCTGAGATTGGGTTTGGGTTTTTTTGATTGAAGGGTCAGAGATAGGTTCCACATGTCATCATCCCGTCCAAAGGCTTTCTAGCCCTTTTAACATTAGAAATAGATCTCAGCTGCCTGATCTCATTCCCAGGGTGTGCTGAAGCATTTCAAACCCCCTGCTCCCGCCCTCTCTCTCTATGCCTCTCTTTCATTCTACCATTAAGAGGCTCACATCTATATCAAAGGTTTTTTCCTCCAGGGTCATGGAGAAGTTAGGGCTTTTTCCTCCACTCTACCGTCGAGTGTTACGTCCAGTCTTAGTTGCATTCATTTACGGTTGCATTTCATATCCAAGGTTCGTTTCTCTTTTTCCTTGTTCGAACTCCACCCATTGCTAGAGGTGTAGATCCCTTTTTGTTTTGAATGTATTGTGTTGTTTAAAGTGTGCTATTTTGATTTTATATTTCAAATTTCACATTTTCGCTGGTATTTAAGTTTGACAATATGACTCGATATTTAGCTACACATCTTCCTTTCCCGAAATTAAATGCAGAAATTGTGGGGTCCTAAACTAAATAAATACACGAAAATAGGTGTTTCTTTAGGTTATGATTATGCCCTTTTCATTTTATTGTTGGTGCTTATGACTTTTTTTTTTGCTTTAATAAGACGGACGGACGGACAGATGCAATATATAAAGACTTCTGTAAGTTTTAGGTAGTGAGAATTCTGCGTTTAATGCTAAACCATGGTCTCTACTCTCTATGTGTGTATATATGTGCTATACTTAGGTAGTATTGTAGTGTTTTTCTTTAAAAGTTCTAGATGGAATTTGATAATCTAGGGACAACTTAGGAGTGGGTAAACAGGTATGAGCACCTGTTTATAGTTCTCAATAGCAACAATGATGATTGGTAGCATTTTGGATATGGTATTACTTCTTGGACAAAAAAATCATGGGTCTCATGACCGTTGCCCTGTTATGATCAGCGCTTATGTAAGACGAGATGGTCTTTTAAGTTTTGAGTTTTGGTTCGATATATGGTAGCCTAATGAATTAAGTTTTCCTGATTTGTTACGGTTTAAAAATTCATGGTTGTGTTGGTCTGAGCAGCAAGTGTATCTCATTGTTGGCACTTGGCACTCAATTATTACTTAGACTATAACACAACTTCAACTCTCTTTGGTTTATAAATTCCTCATTTTTATAAGGCTTGGTTTGCTTATTCTTGCTTGTGTGTCTATACATTGCTGGGTATTGGGATGTAATTGTGAACGCTCAAAATGCAAAGATTGGATTTGGTTTTTGGTTTGACAGTCAACTTGGATCCCAAAATTCAAGATATCGTCCAAATGCGTCAAAGTTATTTATGTTGTGATTCACTTTTAGCCCTTCAGGTTGTGAAAAGATCTCAGCCATTAACTGAGTGGGAAGGTAGATCTCAAGTGCATTCAAGAATGATACTTCATAGTTCTCTCTCTCTCTCTCTCATCTCTTTCTCCAGATATGTGATTCGCCATCGTTCTTTCTTTCCTTCACAGCAATCAACCGACGGCCGCCTCAATCCTTTGCCATCGGTGCAGCTGTACTCTCACCCACGCTTAGCCAATATGGAGGGTTTGACTAGGGGTTCGATTATGGCCAATCCAAACGTCTTGGTGAGAAACTTGCAGAATACCCATTTTCCTTTTTTGCAAACTTGTGGTTCATCATATATTTGGATTGATGCATGTGACTTACGGATTTGTGCTTAAAGTTTTCTCCTTCCTAAGTTAATAATGTTCTATTGTCATTGAATTTGTTTCCTAATATCTCATCGGTGGTGGTGTTAACTTCTTCTTGTAATGTTTTTTTCAAGGCTTCGCAATTTGTTAAAGTTCTCTGTTCTGGCTTTTTTGAATGCAAGATTCTTTTGGTTGATCATATATTTGGACCAACGCATGTGACTTACGGATTTGTCGGTTTTCTCCTTCCTTAGTTAATAATGTCTTTCATACAAATAATTTCTTTTCCCTTTGAATGTTTTTCCTAATATTTCATTGAGATCTCCCATGCATGTATTTCTGCCTCTGGAAGAGGTTCGATATCCAAGAATAGTAATAAAATAAAAAAAAAACCCGCATACATATTAATGTAGGTATATTCATGTTCACACATGCATACATATATACATATACACTTCTATATATGGGAGGTTTTTGTTTTCCTTGAATGGATGCTATGCATTATTATTTTTGTTTAATTTCGTGTTCTTCTTCTTGCTTCTCGACTTGCGTTGATAATTTCTTCATTCATTGTTTCAGATAAACCTACAGTTTTCTGTTTTGGGTAATGATCTTTTTGGTCTTTTACTGATGCATTAGCCTTGGTTTTTAGCCGCTGCTTGTGTTTTTTTAAAGTTCGTTAGGAAATTGGTTAAACCGCTTTCTTAGTGTCACGGCTGTTTGTGCTAACATTTTGGTGAGCATGCAACATGACTCTAAAAAATGATTGAAATTTAGTTGTTCGCGTGTAACCTGATTGAAATATAGCTGTTTATGTGTAACCTCTCTAACATCCTCTATGTGTGGTGACATCTTAGTGAGTATGGAGTCCAAGGCATCTTTGTACTAATAACTTAGTTACTATCATTAGTATCATAAGAAATGCAAGTTACATATCCAAATTTGAAGTTCTTCTCTGATTAGAGCATATTTGGGTTGCTAGGGAAACGGAATATAATGCATATACTCCGTAAGAGATCATGAGCAAAGACGTCATTTACGTGATATCAGAGTCTTTTGTGTGCTCATACTAGAATTGTGGGATACATCATTTCTGTTTATTAATGTTTCTCGTCATTAGTTGAGATCCATACGAAATTGCCTAACAAGGGCTGTTATAAAAGCAAAAGCAGATTAAATAATATGTCTGATTTAGGTTGAGCTGAGAATGGATCACTCTCATCAGTTTCTTTGTTACTTTTTTGTCTTCACAAATTTGTTCACTTGTAGGTTTTTTTTTATTCTTGCTTGTTAGAGAAGTGCTTCGGTGGTTTCGAGGTGCTGTTGGGCGGCATCTGGTTGTTCGGAGGTGCTATCAGACCTACTGTGAATTAGTCCTGCGTTGGAAACCTGGTTTAAATGGATGCTTTAATTTTTCCTTTCACAAGAGATTATGTTTTTCTTTTACTGAAATGCTTCAAAGTTGTTTCAATATCTATTGAAAGCCATTTGGATTTTCCATTTGATTGACTGAAACAGTGCATTGGTTGCAGATATCAGATAGCGGTGCTGGAGCTTCTTGCTCAATCAACATATGAAGGACATACCATAAATTGGTCCAAGCATCTTAATGAATCAATGGGATGCCAATTACTTGAAGTTCATCCTCCAAGAGTTCTTGACCTTTTTGAAGATACAGAATATGCATCTCAAGCAGCCCTATGGGGAATTGAGGTTTGTGTGTGATTATGTTAGTCATTTGGACACAGAAGATGTAGCGCAGGTTATTTGGAAAATCAGATTGTGATCTTGTAGGGTTTACCAGATCTAGGTGAGATTTATCCTCTTGGAGGTTCTGCAGACAGGCTTGGTTTGGTTGATCCTCACACAGGTGAATGTCTCCCTGCTGCAATGCTTCGTTATTGTGGAAGAACATTATTAGAAGGTCTTATAAGAGATCTTCAGGTATAATATCTCTGCGTTTTGAGCTTGATTCATTTTTATTAAATAGGGATGAGCTGCTGTCGATATTTTACATGTTTGGTTGAAATGATAATAATTGAATTATTTTGAAATTGCAAGGCTAGAGGATTCTTGTATTTCAAGTTGTATGGAAAACAATGCGTCATCCCTGTTGCAATCATGACGAGTTCAGCGAAGAACAACCATGAACGCATCACCTCGTTGTGTGAAAGACTTGGAGGGTTTGGAAGAGGTCGATCTCTATTCTAATTTTTTGAGCATGTTAGATGCGGAAAATTGTCATGACATGTTGGCCCATTGCTTATCCTTCTCTTGATTATGAGGATGCATTTGTGCATTTTGTAATTTAGTTTGAATTTCCAGCCTCTTCTTCCAGCTGTTGGTGCAGAAGATGGTCAATGGCTGGTCACCAGACAATTCATGCCTGTTTGCAAGCCTGGTGGTCATGGTGTGATATGGAAGCTTGCCTGTGATAAAGGCATTTTTCAGTGGTTTTATATCCATGGAAGAAAACGTGCAACTGTTAGGCAAGTATGGTGAGCTTTAAGTAGAGTATTTGTGATGTTAAGATGTTTATGTATGCATCCAAAGATTCAACAGTTCAGGGTTGGTTTTTGGGTATATGTGGACATTGATGACTCTGCAGTAATGTTCTGGCTGCTACAGATTTGACCCTCTTGGCATTGGCGGGGATTGGTCTGCACCATGGAAAGGTAGTCTTTCGTTATGGAGTTGCTTACCCCTCTATTTGGACGTAACTAGCATGCTGTGGGAGTGCACCAAGTATTGATCATATTGTGTACCCAGAAAGCAGCATTTTTATAAGACACAGTTTGCTTCAAACGAGGGGGAAATTGTTAACAAACATAACTCAACTGTTGAGACTTACATCGAAATTAATTGCTGTTTTTCACTTTTTTGAGAGAGACATTTTGCGTTCTTGAACTGTGCTAATAATTGACTGGTCTTGCACAAACTAGGATTTGCATCATGTAAGCAAATCTTGGGGGCCACAGAAGGAAAATGTTTAGTTGAAAAAAAGAATCTTGATGGAATGTGGGCATATGGTTTATCATGCATTGAGTACACCGAGTTTGACAAGTTTGGGATCAGCGAGGGACCTCTTTCTTCTCATAGGCATTCTTTAACCCTTTCTGTTTTAAGCTCGCAAAAGGATGATCTATGATTTTCCTCCCCAGTTTCTTTTTAATTTTTGTTGCATTTCTACTTCACGCTAAGTCATTTCTTTTCCTTTTTTTTTTCCGGATCTGTTACTTTTCCTTTTTGGGCTAAAAGATATGTACCGTTACTGAAAAATCTTGTGATAACTACATTTACGCATTCCTACTCTCTGAACTGTTTTGCTGTCTAATAAAGATTTCCACAATATGTCAAAATTAGCTATAAAATAGTAGTTGAAAATTGGCTACAAAATAGTAGGTCTTTATCATGAACCTTGTTTAGATTTCCTATGTGAACCTTGTTTATCATGTAAGTTTGCAGGCAGAGTTCCCTGCCAATACAAACATTCTATATGTGGATTTACCTTCTGCAGAGCTTATTGCATCAAGAAAAAGTGAAACCAGCTTGCTAGGCATGGTGTTCAATACAAAGAAGCCAATTGTGGATCAGTTTGGAATCCAGCATCAGTATGTTCCTAGAACTTTTGATGGTAGGTTACAGTCACTTTGTTACATACGTAAACCAAGCCTTGTGTCTAATTTATTTGATTTTGGGTACGTGAATAATTTTGCAGCCGTTCCCTTAGTCAAGGGCAATATAAATATGGTTACATTAGTGTCCCTTTTTTTTTTTTTTAACCAGCTGTTATATGTTCTTCTCTATTATTTGGCTAGAGACCTTGCCAATTGTAGATCTAGTGTACACAATGTCTTGAAGCAGCTCATTCTACTTATAGATCCAGAAAGTGATACATACTCTGCATGCCTTGTTATCTGTAGTCTATATTGGTATGTGCACCTCATGATTATAAACTGTACACGAGCTTGAAATTAACTCACTGTTAACTGTCTTCACTATCTTGGTACTCTTCCGTCCAAAAGTAGCTTTCTGACGAAGTCACCTGAGTATTTGATGGTTGCAATAGATGTCAGTTTTAGAGATCTAAGAGTTCTCAGGGAAAAAATATTGAAGTCATTGAGAGGAGTTCACTGCTATAGTCTCTCTGTTTTGCAAATTTTTACTTGGTCAGTTGGTCTTCCTTATGGTCATTTTTTTTAGCAAGGCAAATTCATTAGAACAAACCACCCAAAATCGAGGACCAAGTGGGTAGCCTTGAGAGTTCACTACAAAAAAACTTCGAGCTCCACACAGGCCACCTAAGCTACACCATCCAAAACAACTCCACTAAAGCACCGGATACAATCACAAAATGAAAACAATCTACTACATGAGCAACAAAACTACAGCACAAGCATTGGAATCATTCCTTACTGTCATTTGTTTGTTATATCAGTTTATCATGACAAGCTGGTACTCAGATAATTTGTATGAATGATGTCTTGAACTATTAACTCTTACAAGTTGCATCGACTTCTACTTCAATCTTTTCTTGTGTCCAAGCATATTATATCAGTTTCCTCTTTTCATGACTTGTTTAGAGTTCTAATCAGCTTTTGCTTTCACTCGTGTCCCTGGTGCACAATGCACAATGCAGATCATAGCTGATAACTTCTTCAATGCACATTCATCTTGACGTTGTGAAGAGGGAAGGTATTGGCAGCGTTGATTATTCAGTTTAGAGTTTGCTGCATTTTATGCACACATGTGTTTTCCTTGTGCATCAGTCTTAGCATGTGTTAATGGAAGCTCTTCTTGGCTGCATAATAGCAGACAATCTGGATACCTTTATTGTGTACAAGAAGCGAAGGAAGGTCACGTCATCTGCTAAAAAGAAAAGAAGATATGGTGATAAGTCTTTTGTTGGGTGGCGTTGGTGGTGGTGGCGATGGAGAGGGAGAGAGAGAGAGACGACTGAGCGGGGGTTTCGACTGAAAGAGGGGGAAGGGAGAGATTGACTCGAGAGAGGGGAGGGAGGGAGAGTTTTTCAAAATTTTTAGTTCACGTTTTAGGAGCTTTATGAGGGGAGGGGTATATTGGAAACTTTTCATGAATTTGTTAGGTTGTATGGAGTAAATTGTGTCCTTAGAAATAGAGGGTGGGTTGTATGAAGAAATTGAGTTGGATGGAGTAAATAGTGGGCATAGTTGTTAGAATTGTACGATTCACGTTTCGTATCGTACGATTCGATGGGTAATCGATACGAATAGGCTGCCAAATCGAAAATAGCTGAGAATCGTTAGTGAATCGGTGATTTGCGATTCGTATCGTACGATTCGGTGGGTAATCGATACGAATCAGTTGTCGAATTGGAAATAACTGAGAATTGTAAGTGAATCAGTGAATCGTTCGATTCACTTAAAATTTTTGAAATTCATTTTTTACTCTTGTTTTGCTTCTTTTGTTGTTTGAAAAGGGTTCAAATACTTTTTTAAGATCTAGTATTGTTATATGTCATCTTTTGTCTATGTTATATGGATAGATAATAAGAAAAAGAGATTTATTATAAGAGTGAATCGAAAATGAGGATGATAAATGGAATATAGCAACCCTATAGACCTGCTAAGAGTTTGTTTTGTACTTATAACTCTTTCATACAAAAAGAACCATAAGTAGGCTTTACGAAACATCATCTCTTGGTAGTTGCAATAGAAGCAACTTACCTAATATTCCATGTTATTATCAATCATCATTTAGAAGAAAGTATTTATTGATTTAGGCCTAAATCTTTCATTTGTAGTATATATTGTTGTTACCCTAATCAATAAGCATAGGTTTCTATGCATTGTGGAAGTCATGACCGAATCAGAGCAATTCATGATTCGATTGACGATTTGACAACTATGATAGTGGGTTGCGAATAGCAGCCGCCTAATAATATCCTTTCAATATGCAAATTACGTAAAGAAGGCTTTTTTTTTTTAATTGTAATACAGAGAATTTTTGCAGCATGAGCTTGCTTTGGAAACAAGCTTCCCAGCTCTTCAACCAGAGCCGGGAGGAAAAAAGGGGTTTTTGGGTTTTCTATTTCTTCTTCCTTCTGAACCCCCAATCTAGTCTTCTCTTACGTTCTTCCATAGTTTAATAAGATATCTCTCTTTGTACTTTCTCTTTCTAGATTAGTTTCCCTACTACATTGCTTTCATCATTGGTTTAAAGAAAAAGGAAATTGCTTTGCTTGGTGTTTCTGCGTGGTTTTTGGTAGAGTAAAAGGTGCTGTATAATTTCTGATGCAAGTTTGGTGTTAGTTTATAGTTCACAGTTGATTAAATTCCCTCTGGAAGATGTTCACTGACCCTTCAATGGGTCATAGAGGGTTTCTTGTTTTACTCACTCTATCTTTTCACATTCTTCTACATGCGCGGGTATATATGTGTGTGAGTTTTTATATGATTGTTTATACGAATACTCTATTTGTTTGAGATTGAGGGTTTTACATATGCTAATGTTCACATGGTTCTCTCTGATTGTTGGATACAAATGTATGTGTTTTTGTGTGTGTTCATATGATTGTAGATAGGAATTTTCTTTACCCAATTGAAATTCAGGGTTTTACATGCTCATCAATCGTTCAAATTTTTGTTTTTGTGTGTTCATGCGTGTTTGTGTGGGTTTTCATATATTTGTTTCTAGAAATTTCTTGAAGTTCAGGCTTAGTGGGCAGTTAAGAGCTAACTTGCTTGACTAGATAGTTATTTTATAGTTCAATTGGTTCGGTGACCTTTTCGCCGCACCCAACTATTAGGATTGTATTGTCTCAAAATTGTTGTAGTTTGGAGGTTCAATTAATTCTGTGTTCTCTTTGCTTTTTGAATTTTTGTTTGAAAAATAGTAGGGGTAATAAGTGGAGGGAGATAGAGAGAAATGTTGAAAGTAGGGGGAATCTAGCGGGAATTTTTTGAAAAATTCTTTTTGAGAAGTAAAGAGAATACAATATAAGTTTCCTGGAATAATTTATTGTAGCTTTTGTCTTCCTTACGTTTAGAAGTTTACTTCTCGATATGTTATCTCCTTGCATTCTTTTGAAGCCCAACTTCCGGGAACTACTCATGATCACTTGCAGATATTTAACATTGAGTTGAAAGCAAAAATGAAATCATATCAGATTCCTGAGCAGGTGATAGGTTTATTTTTTGGGTAATTTGCACTTACACCCCTGTACTATCACCGATCTGAAGATACGCCCCTTGTACATCAAATTTCAGCACTTACACCCCTTATACATAAAAATACAGGGGTGTAAGTGCAAATTTTCCTTCTTTCACTTCAGTGTAAGTGCTTAAATTTGAAGTACAAGGGGTGTATCTTCAAATCGGTGATAGTACAGGGGGTGTAAGTGCAAATTACCCTTTATTTTGTCCTTGAAATGCCTCACCACACATCAGAATTTGAATATTTTCATTAGCTTACTCTGTGCTTTGTGTGTAGGTTGTTTTTGAAAATGGATCACTCCAAAGATGTTGGGTCTTGTCACACAAACCTCTGTATATCATTGGTCCATTGAAGGTACACATTCTCCTTTCAACAGAAAGAGCAATTTGCTACTTTATGCCTTCTTTTTGTGTTGTCTGTTCTTTCTTTTCCACCATGGTAATATGGACTTTTCCTCCCTTTTTTTGGAAGGTGAATCTGAACCTGCGAAGATGTTTGACAGAATGGTTAATCTAGCCAATAATCAGATAATTAATCGCCGATGTGATCCTACTGAAATGGTTGGTATTGATTGGAATCACTCTTGGTTCGGCCGAGGTACTTTTTAGCTGACAATGTTCATACTTCTGTTGGTTTCTTTGATTATTTGCCCATATTCTAGAACTTGGTGTGTTATATTTATAGTTTTATCTAGAATATGATGTGATTAGAAGAGAGTCAAGAGACGAAGTGCTGTTGTTTATTCCCTTCTCTCTGTTTGGGTGTTGCATCTGTTCTGCTTTCTCTTGTTTTGGACGTAATTCGTGTTTAAGCTCATCTTGTTTATTCCATTATCAATGGCATGGAATGTCGTCGTATAAGTGGTTTAGAGACAACAGAATGTCTGGCGAAGAGATGACGAAACACATCAGAGGCTTTGGAAACTATGTGAGAAAGGGTGAGATTGCGAGAGATAACGCAGCACAGTGGGGGCAAGATAGGGAAGACGCCTCAGTAGAGTGTGACCGAGTATTAAAGGGTTCAAATAGTGGTGCAATAGTAGTATAGCCTTTTGTTGTAAATTGAGTGCATGCATGTGACGGTGTGTTTTGGAATCTAGGTGGCTTTTAGGCGAAGCTATTGGATTGTTGGACCTTATGGCCCCATGTACTGCCATTTTGACAAAGTTCTCATTGGGAAAGAATAGCAAGTTTGTAGAAGATTATTAGGCAAACCATGTAGTAGGCTCTTTCTGTCTACTTTGGCCTGGTCATAGCCATAGTGACAACTCATGGGAACCATTCTTTATGCCTTGTTTGGATGGCTTCTTGAAAAATATTTTTCAACTCAAAAAACACTCATTACCTCTACTTTTAATTATTACTCTCATTTCTCTCTCTCCTCTCCAATCATTATTCTCATTTCTCTCTCTATCTCTTTTCACTTATTATCCCTATCTCCAATTATTACTCTAATTTCTCTCTCCACTCATTACCTAAAAACCAAGCCCAAAAATTTTCAAAACATCCAAACAAAGCATTAGTCACCAAATCTCAAGAACCCAGAGTCAGCTCAGACTTTTTGCACATCAGACCCAAGCATACCTCAAGTGTTGGTGAATTGGTGTTTCTTGGAGGATTTACTGTATGAGACATAGCAAGGAGGTCTTCATGGTGATGTGTGACAATGCGAGGAACACATCATGATGTGCCTTGAATAAGTGAAGTGGTAGATACTGTTTATCGCGATGACAATTAATGCATACCATGTGATCGATGGTCTGATTTTTTGTATCTGACACAAGGAGGTCTTCATCTATGTAGCACGGACACAGACACGGGTACCGGACACAGCAATTCTAAAAAAAATGGAGATACGAACACGGCGAAGGACACGCCACGTGTGTGTATATATACACACACATATACAGTCCCCTTTTACTAAGGGCGCCCTTAACTTGCTAAGTTAAAGACCTCATGAGTTTGACATTGTTCCCAATCAAATTTTGATGATCCGAGCCGTTCAATGTGTTTAAAATGTGATTTTAAGGGTACATGCAAGAAATCGGCAAAAAATATGATCGGGAAGGGCTTGATCTGAACAATTTTTCATAAAAATGAATTTATTTATCACATGTACCCTTAAAATCATGTTCTGCACACATTGAAGGGTTTGGATCATTAAAATTTGATCGGGAAAGGGGAAGTCCTTAACGGCACCTGTAGTAGAAGCTTGGTGTATACCTATATATATTTTTTCTTCCATGTCCGTTGACGAATACATGTCCTATATGAATGTATGAGATTAACATGGTTCAATTAAAGGCATAATTACAGTTTAACCCAAATATTTTGAATAATTTCATATTAACCCCTCAAAATTAAAAATATATTACATTTTGACCCCATTCGTGTCCCCGGCGTGTCCCCTATCAAAAAATAATAAAAATTATTGGACACACCACACGTGTCGTGTCCAATACGTATTTGGATGTGTCCTCGCCGTGTCCCCGTTTTCAATACATGGACACGATGCCCTTTTGGAGTGTTGGTGCTTCATAGGTCTTCATGGTGATGTGTGACAATGCGAGAAACACATCCTTCTTGATGTGCCTAGACTACGTGGAGTGGTAGGTACTTCTGATGGGAATGACATTCGTTAATGCCAACCATATTTGTGGTCTGATTTTGTATGTGGATTGCTGAGTGAGACATTGCCAATATCTCATTTAACAAAATGTTCTTGCATGCTGGGTTTTATAATCTAAAGAGGGTAAGCAAAGTGATACGACAAGCACTTAGGTTAAATTTCTGTATGCAATTGCAATCAAGCAAGCTATACCTTGATGTATGAACATTACTCGTTCCGCTAGGAAGACTGGCATATCTAGAAGAACAACAATCTATGAGGATAATGCTAGCCGATACTGGAGGATATTTGTTTAACTTTTTTCTGGGGATGGGGTTTGAATATTAACTTTCATGGTTCTTTTGTCTTTTTTCTTACATCTTCTTGTACTCTGAAAATATCATGGCAAGAAGTTTCATCTTTCCTCAATTCTGCATTAAAGCGGACTGGAATTGGCTTACATTCTATTAGCATCTTTCATGTGCTTCCTTCTACAGTTGTCAGCATCGTCTTTTAGGTTTTGTTGATAGTATGATGTAGTACTTTATGGCCCTTTCCCATCTATCGCGATCAGCATGTTGTGTATTCAATGGCTTGCAGTTCTTGCCAGTGCTAAATATGCATGTATAAGCAGGTTTACATGTTTCTTTGTTTTCCTCTGTTGCATTAACTTAAATAATTTCCAATGTCGCCTTATACGTGTACTGCTTTGCCACCAGTCTTTACTTTTGTACAGACAACAACTTGTCAAAATAAATATGTGACTCTTTGCTGTGGATCAGCAGCGGAGTCAAGCTCTTGAAGCTCATGCAACCTCATTTGACTCATTCAGATTTCAAAGTGTGTTTGGTTCCTTAAACTTATCTTGCATGCACAATTGATGCTCTTTTATGGTATGTTTGAGATCTATTGGGTCGTCTTACACAAATTCGGGGAAATGAGAATCCTTTCGTTCTTATTTCTTTTGCTACAAAATTGGTAAATGCTGGACAGATTACATCAAAGTTTCATGTTATTGAGGTCGGGTAAAAACAAATGCATGTATATGATCATGGAGCTACTGTTACACTGTTCTGCTAAGTTGTTTTTCGCGGCTGATGTTTTTTTCATAAAGATGCATTATGGCTAATTACATCTGTATCTTATTTGCAGAGTGTTCCTATACAAGCTGGGCAAACAACACCTTTGTTGCAGTACTTTGGAGCACTTTGGACTAAAGGGAAGCTTAATGCATTTGAGTGATTGGAATTGTCACAACTTGTGGTGAATCAGGACAAGAAAAATCTTTTGGAGAACTGGTTGGCTGAAGACAAGTTGGAGTGTAGTGAAGAACTTGGAGACCTTGTCAAGGTTCCATCCATCCATCCATCCATCCATTTCTATAATAAGGAAGCTCATATTTTTTGAATCCATGTATTTTCAGTCCTTGGATTTTGATCCAACGGCCTTCGTCTAAAGAAGAGCAAGAGACTCTCTCCTCTCTCTCTGTTAACCGTGGGATTGCTCCATAAAGAGCCCACTTTAATCCAACGGTGAGGACTTCACCAGGCCACCAAAATCAATTGAAAAGATAACAGTTGTATCTCTCTCTCTCTCTCTCATCAGATCAACTACTGAAACGTGGGTTCCGTCTTTCGAAGTTCAAACGACACACACACACACTCTCTCTCTCTCTCTCTCTGAGTCGAAACCCCCTCTATTTCAGTGAGTTATTGTTTTTACAAACTCTGTGTGTGTGTGTCGAAAACCCCTCTATTTCGGTGAGGTATTTCATTGTTTCATATGTAGTTCTAATTTTATTGTTCTTTTTTTGTTTGTGTAGTTAATAACTTAATACAAGCCGATTGAAATAGATTTAGTTATTGATCTTTAACCCCCTTAAGTTTTGATTCTCATGTACAGGGCTTTTAGATTTGATTTGGACTCACTTATAGTCACAGACAGTAGCAACTTATTCAACTTGTAGTACATGAGGTACCGACATTTGATTAAGTACTCTTTTTTTGTTTGTGTAGTTGGAAGACTGGGTGATCGGAACTAATTTTAGATCTAGGTCTTCTCAAATTTGATTGAGCGTTTTTCAAATCTGAACCGGATTGTTTCAAGTCATATTATGGGCTGTACTTTTTTCTTGGGTCATGTTTGAGCTCCACGTAATCTGTTTAGAAAAAATAAGTCAGTTATCTTTTATTAATATTCAATTCAAATTGGGATTCTTTTATTCGTTTGTCTTTTTTTGTTACAGTGAGGATCCTGAATTTCACTTCAAGTACATTGAGGTTGCTGCCAGATTGGACAAAGTAAGGAGGTTGAACGTGTGACAAGAGAATCGAACTTCTATGATGTTGAAAAGACAAAGAACTTCTTGATGGAAGCAAGTTTCCCAATGCAAGACCATTTATCAATGTATGCGATCGTTTTGAGTTTGTTCCAGATATAACCCACTACCTTTATTGGAAAAACATGCTCCGTTGCATAGAAGATTACATTCAGAAGGTAAGAGTACTGTCAATGATCTTAGATACATTTTTGTAACTTGAAATTTCGAACTTCTACAAAGGCACAGTGCTGAACTCTTCTGGGATTTCTTTGTATAGGGAAACTCAGGAAATGCTCCATTTGTGGTAGGGCAACTGCTGGATGATGAGGGCGCTGAAGATTTTATTAAAGGCCTAATTCTCTCTGCCCGTTCTCTGCTTCTAGTTGAACCACCAGAGTGTAAGATCGGTAGACCCTCCCTTCCTTGAGGGTCTAGAAAAGTCTCTCACCATCTCACTGTTGGCACTACCCTTCCCCATCATCTTCCCTGACACTATCCTCCGAAACAACACAACCCTCTCTGCCCCATGGTCCCAATCTAGAAATCACCCTCCACTGTCCAACTCATTGTCATCTGCCCGCCGTCGCATCCCGTCGACGGCTTTTCCGGTAGCCCTTCCACTCTCCAATATCACAACCCCATCCGTCCACTATCACAACCCCATCCGTCCACTATCACAACCTGTCTCCTCCTCATCCAAAAAAATCAATTTCATGCGAAAACATCAAAAAACAGAAGGAGGGCTAAATAAATGAAGTCAGTTGAGCTTGAAAGCCCTAAATGACCTGGTTTGTGACCTTCTTTGGCCAATGATGAGGGGATTGGGTGTCTAGAAAGCTAAATACAGAGTCCCCACTTGGGTAAGAGCAGTGGTTGCTCTCTCCCTCTCCCTCTCCCTCTCTCTCTCTCTCTCTCTCTCTCTCATGTGCCATTCTTTAGACCTGTGTCCAATAGCAAAAAATTGTTCGAAACGATCAATGGAGGCGGCCACTGCTGCAGATTCCTGGACAATGGCATGCTCCCCGGCGAGTAGGAATTTCCCGGGAGCTCTTGCTCTCGCCTCCATACTCTCTCTCTTTGTTTGGGTCCGATTTTTTATTGTGAAACGGTCAAATTATACAAGGGTGGCGATACCGCAATAATGCCATGAGGGTTTTTTTTAGAGCCACGACAACTAACTCGATCTCACAATTCTACTATTTTTATTTTCAACTTATGATTTGTGCATATTGACTAGTGCTATATTTCTATTGCTTTTAAGCATTATGATTTGTGCATAGTGACTAGTGCTATATTTCTATTGCTTTTAAGCATTGGCTCATTTTCAATCTATTTAGGCAAGAACTATGTGTTACTCACAACTTCTATGAGAATGTATGAAAATAAAACCCATTATTCTTGTATTGCCTCCAACATCATTTGCCCAATGTCTTATTTCTTTCTCTCATTGTATTGTAAATATGTTCAGACCACTTTTCAAACCGGCCATCGGAAAATATTTCTCCGGACTAGTTTTCCCAAAAATGAGATCCAAAGAAGGTGAAACATCTCTTCCTTTCATAAAAAAATGAAGACACCATAGTTGGTACATGTAGACACTATTTTTCGTTTGTATTTCTATATTTATACACAATAATTGATACATGCAGACAATTCTTTATGCCATCAAAACAAGCTTCAAGTTATGCAATTTCATATAGTTTACCCTTTTTTTGCCTTACTATTTTGGGTGTATTTTTTATAGCCTTATGCTATCATATGGATTTGGTACTTGTCGGGTTGTCACCCTTGGAATGTTAAGGTAGTAAAGGATATGAAACATAGAACCAATCAAGAGGAGACACACCATGTCCATATCTTTGGTGCATTTGATTCAATTGTGTAGAAGCTATTATCTTTCCCTCTCCCCACCATGTCCATATCCTGATTTTTTTGACAGCATTGCTGGGTCTCATGTCCATATCTTCCTTTGTCTGAGTACCCGTGTCTGGGTCTTAGTGGTTAAGGATGGGTCGCGTCATGCTGTCAATTCCATCCAGCAAATGTCTAACTCATTGTTCCCTTGTGAACTTCATGAGATCGTCCATGCAAAAGTTGAGGTACATCCAACAAATTCTTGTTACTATTTTCGGGGAAAAGATTTGAAATCGGGTAAATTTCTTGAAAATGATAAATATATCATATTGTGACATTTGAGCTTGTCTTGTTACAAATATAGGTAATTGAGGAATCTGCAAAGATTGATATGCTTCTCAAAGCCAATAGGGTAGACAAAGAGCAGAAGATAAAAAGTTTAGGTACACAAGAACAAAGACCGAATCACTTCAAAGCCTCAAGGAAACGGTGCCTCCTCCATGTTGCAACAGAACGGCACAACGAGAACAAAACTCATTGCAACGGCAACCTCGTGGCAACAAAGCACGGTTGGACACTCTCTCTCTTGGTGCCGACAATTTGGCCCGGGACACCCGCCGAATCAAAGCAGTGCCTTTTGAAGATGCGAAGAAGTTCTCAAATAGTGAACACAAGATCTATTGCCATCAAGGAGCTATTTTCTACTACAGTATTATAAGTACGCCTGCAATTGCCTTAATTTGTTCTCACTTCTCACAATGGAGGTCTTCAGTCAAAGTTTGTTCTCACAATAGAGGTTAGTTTTCTCTCTTTTGCTCTAACAAAGTCGAGATTGGATTCTTTTACTACTTGCCGAAAAATGGATTAGATTTGAAGAAATGTTGTTCTGATGTGCCGTTTAGGCATGTTGTGTGTTGATTTGTTCTGATTTGAGTTGATCGTCAATGGGGATGTGTTGTTTGTAGAGCTGTCAATAATTGCATTGGTTGCAGAAAAATGGCTTTCAACAATTATAGTCAATTTTCCCAAGTATATACCAGCAGCGACTAGCATTTGGCGGTGACTTACTTTGAGGTTGTCATTTACAAGGGCCTATTTGTATTCTTGTTTAAGTCGTTTTCATCTTAAAAGAGGAGACATGGACTCAATTTATGGTCAAGGGATTGGAGTATGGATGCCCCCTTCAGGTTGAACTTTATAGGAAGGTTGTCCACCTATTTTGGTTTGATACTTGACGATTTCGTAATGAATAAAGAGAGAACCATTCTTCTTGCACCACATATGTAAGTATCCTCTACCATTCCTTACCATTGAAAAACCATCTCAGGAGGAATAAGCCCTTTAACAATAACACTTAAAACTAGAGGATAATTTTATGATCACCTAAGGTGAATCTTTAGAGTCCCTAGCATCTAGAAAGGTAAAGCATAATAGTGGAGGGTAAGAAACAGATATCTTGACTATGTTGTATCTTCAATATTTGGCTGATTAAGGAACGATTTATTGGTTAATTTTATTGGGTAACCTTTTGGATATCAGTAGAGTTAAGTGTTCGGTTTAGGCTACTTCTTTTTCAAAGATTGGCAAATAAGAACATACAATGAAATTGCTCCCAATGAGTACCTTTTAGTTTGACCAATGTCTTTGTGATAGATTACTTCTTCATATATTAGTGAGTAGGTGTGTTGCTTTAACTTCGCTACTTTAAATTTATGTTTTCCGACACCTTTTTGAATAAGGTGTTGGATATAAGCTTAATTTTATTGTGGGTCTATCTGTGTTTGTGAGTTGAGGAGCAAAGAGAGAGTTCAGAGTTATGAGAGGGCTTAAGCCTGCACATGTGAGTTGGAAATGAGTAGCTTGTTAACATGAGACTTATGGTGCTGGCTATATCAATTTCAAGCTCGATCGCGCTACCAACCGTGGTGATGGTATGCTCCTCTTTTTTGTCTTATCCATTAAGTGAAATGAGTTTGCCTGATTATTATGCATGATCGTTCATATCCTTAACATTTTTTTTTTCAAAAGATCATTTTGAGAGTAGGTTGAATTGTTATTTAAAGTTGAAAAAAGATCCCTTTTATTTCTTGTGGTAACATAATATCATATTATGAGGAGTACTAATCTATAAGGCAACTGATATGTTTTGTTCCTTTCAAGGAATATGAGAGGCGTTTTGTCTCTTCCACCGAGTTAAGTAGGGGTTTTGACTACTTGAGGATTTCACCAAAATTAATATTACTTTTTAGAAACAAATTTGTTTGATTACTACCAGTACAACACAAAAAACTGAGTCTATCTATGAACAAAGCAAGAGTGGGTGGAAATAGTCGTTTAATACATTTTCTTGTTGTGAGAGTTACAATGACTGGTTTAGGAGTTCTATTATCTGGTTGTTAGTATCCATTTTCCTTTTAATGTCATCTAAGGTGCTTTGGATACCATTGATCTATTTTAATTATGTTTCTGTATTCTTGCTTGTTTTTAAGGTTAAAGATTCACTTATTTGGAAAGGGAAAAAAAAGGGGCTATGGATCACATGTTCCTATTAACCACTCTTGTTGTGATTACAAATATCACCGAAGGAAGTCTTCTTGGGGTAAAGGAAGCCTTCATTTGAAGCATCATTAATTTTTCGTTTTATTTCTGGATACCTTGGTTGAAGTTAGTCAAGCTTGTAAGTTGAAGTTAGTCAAGCTTGTAAGATCATGACTTTTTTTTCTTTTTGCTCAGCTGTAAGATCATGGAATTAGGAATTAGATCATGAAATTCTATTGTTGTTCCGATAAATTCTGAATTGCCTTGAATTCAGAAATGTGTCAAAGGCTTTAGTGGATTAAAGAAATGGTTCCTTGGAGGTAATGGAGAGGGGCTGAGTAGTAGCAAAGAGGAAAGGAAGGAGCAATGGAAAGGATAGTGGGATTTAAGGGATTTAGCGGGCTTGTCTCTCTTAGTCTCTGTTATGTAAATATTAATCCTGAAATGGTCGGACGATTCATCTCTCATTGCCCCTTGCTAGGATGATGGTTGTTGGCGTACTACAGCCAATTCAACTCCCTTGAAATCAACGCCCCTAATCTCAAGGCTTTCAACTTTTGTGGCATTTTCGAAACAGGTTCTTTCAAACATAACCCACTTCTTTCAGAAATTTCAATTACCTTGCTTTCCGATGAATATGTTAAGTTGCTTGAGGAAGAAACAGAAACCGAATGGGTGAAGTTTTTCCGGTGTTTAGCCGCTAATATTGAGGATATGCAATTGAGTAGCTCCTTTTTGGAGGTAAAAATGCTTCAATTCCCAAAAAGTCCACTTGCTTAGTGGAATGTGTTTTTTATTGTCTTTTCCATATTTGCTTCAAGTCATTCTGCGCAAGTCATGTTCCGGAGAGAATTCCAAGTACCCTTAAACCATCTCAAATTTCCGATTCTACCTGATATCTGTTTTTTTACTCTTGATTGATTACATCTCATGTGCTCTTTTTATGCTTAGAATCTTCCCCAACTTAGAGACGCTTGAAATCAGTTTGAGTTACTGCAGTGTTCCTTTTCCCTTACTTATGCTTAATGCTATCAGTGAATGTTTTTGTGTGGGATGAGCTATATATGGACTATGCATGCAATGCTTTACTCTGAAGAAGCAATTGTTCCATTTTTTTTTCCAGATAATTTTTCTTTTCTATGTTTATTATGTATAAATGCTTAATCTGGAGGCTAAGGCTGTTCGTTATTCTTTTTTCTAAATTCCAGGCATTCTCCAGTGCGACTTTTGCTATTAGTGTTGTTCTAGTTTTTTCGGGAGTGCATTTTTGTTTGGATGTCTCTTTGAATAAATTTCGCAAAGTGCAAGTGAAAAATGTGTCTCCGGCACAAAGCGTGAATTGGAATTTATTAAGCTTTTGTTCGCCAAGTCTTTGATGCTGGAAATGATGCTTATCGAGCTGAACTCACAGGATGTTGCACATGAATTGTGGATTGTGAAAGAATTGCTCATGAATTGTGGATTGTGAAAGAATTGACTGGATTTCAACATGCATCACCTCAAGGACAAATGAAATTCGTACTTCAAGATGAAGAACAGATGCATTTATGTCCCTTTTTGACCAGGTCTGTTCAAGTGCTTAATTTTTTATGATTTTTTTCTCCTGTTTTGTCTGCTTGGTTCAAAATTGTGAGGACAGGAGGATGTGTGCTTATGTTGTGCGACACAACTAGTAGTTATAAAAGAAACAAATCAATACAGTCCAAATCTAAACCTAAGAATTAATTCTCAAAATTCAAACTCTATAAAACATATTGATTGTCATGGTCCATTTTAGGAGTCTCCTTTTAATTTATGGAGCCAAGGTACACTTCTTACCATTCTATTTTATATGTAAAAATTTATTCCTCTATCAAATCTCCTAAAATAAACCACAAAACAAAAGAAAATATAGAGGAGACAACCCTTAGCCATCCTCCTAAAACTTGCATTCTAGAAGCTTTTCTCTTTATGGTATAGATGTTACGTGTTGTTAGTATCAATTCATATAATATGCGGAGTTTGACATTTTTGTCTAATTTCAATTTGGTGAAGCAAAAGTGACCCATGGGATGCTGGTACTTGTGCTTTCAGATATTTGTGTTTTTAGGATCCTATAGAGAATATTAAGTATACATATTAACAATCACAACTACAACTGGGTGTTTTTATTTCAGTCACATTAAAATAATAAGAAAATGGAAGGGAAAGGAGAGGAGAGGAGAGTACACTAACGTCTTATTTTTGCATTAAGTAGGTACATAGTTGTCAAATCGTGAATAGAATCGAGAATCGGATTGACCTTTTTCTGAATTGTGACTCGAATTGAATCGAATCGTGAATCTTAATAATTCGGTCCAAATTTTAAAACTATATTGAAAAATCTATATGCACACCTACATAATAAAGATACATGTTAAATTTAAATATAGGTAAAGTTCATTTTTTAATATTAATTGATGATACATGGTCTAATAGTAAAGACTCTTGCACATAATCGGAAAATAAATACTATAGCAAAATGGATATGTGCATATAGATGTTAAGGATTTATCAAAATGAAAGCTTAGCTAACACAATAAAGTTTGTAGCCTAATGGGTAAGAAACTAAACTAGCTTATATGGCAACATAGGTGGGTTGGTCTGAGCCTCTGAGCCTTGTCCCCGTCTGGGTTGGTCTTTGCATGTGAATAAGAATTTTCATACTTAAAAGTATATTGTCTTATATTCTTGCTTTCCTAAAAGAAAAACTAAGGTGAAATTGCAATTGTGGTTTCATATTAGTCAAATGCAACAATTGTGATAAACCTTGATTCACGTATAGATTTGTATCATTTTTGCGTGAATCATTAATCGAATCATGAATCGTACGATTCACCAACGATTCTATATAAACCTTGATTCACCTTCGTATAGTTTTTGAGTGAATTGTGAATCGAACCGCGAATCGAACGATTTCGACAACTATGAGTAGGTTATTCATTGGTGTAAATTCACTGTTTTTTTTTTTTAATCCAAATAGATATGTTCATTTGATTCACTTTTTTATCTGGTTTAATATAGTTAGCGATTTTTTTTTGGAATTTGCAAATAACATGCCTTACACGATGTTTTTCAGGTAAACTACATATATGCATGCGAACATATACTTCAAGGTCTTTTGTTATTGTGCATCAAAGTCTTAAATTTGGTATTTGTCTATAAATTATTTTTTGGCACTTGCATTCTATGTATCTTCACGTCAATGATTGTATTTGCGAGTGGGGGAAAATTTGGGTGTGAGCATCAATGATACTCCCTCAGTCCCATTTTTCTTGCTATGCATGAGACACTCAACTTTTTAAGGAGACACTATAAATTTTGATTCGAATCCAATATTAGCTTTGGAAACCTTGCCCTTTTCCACTGCAATGTGACGAGTACGCCTTCAATTGCAATGTAATGAGTACGCCTGCCTTAATTTGTACTTCTCACAATAGAGGCCTTCGTTCAAGTCTGTTCACTCCGAATAGAGGTCAGTTTTCTCTCTCTTGCTCTAACATAGTCAAGATTGGATTCTTTTACTACTTGCCAAAAAAATGGATTAGATTTGAAGAAATGTTGTTCTAATGTGTCGTTTAGGCATGCTTTGTGTTTTGATTTGTTTTGATTTGAGTTGATCATCAATGGGGATGTGTTGTTTGTAGAACTGTCAATAATTGCATTGGTAGCAAAAAATAGCTTTCAATAATTTCAGCTCTATTGTAAACTCAATTTTCCCAAGTATATACTAGCTGTTGAGAATTGTCCCACATTGGTTAATTATCACTTCGAAAACTAATATATGAGTCTGGGCTGCCTCTCTTGTCATTGCCAATTATTTTTGAGTTGGATGCTTTAACATGATATCAAAGCTAGGCTTTTCGAGAATTTGTTCCCCCTTTTTTTGTGTCATTAGTGTACCGTTGTTTGTTGTGATCCAAGTGTTATGGATCGTTTATTTACCTCTCCATGTGCAAGTCGGGAGTTGCACGTGCGGGGGAGTGTTGTAGTTTGTCTTACATCGGTTAGCTATCTGCACTAAGACTAGTATATGAGCCTGGCCTCTCCACTCATTGCCAATTGGTTTTGAGTTGGATGCTTTAACATGGTATCATAGCTAGGTTTTCGAAGACTTTTCCCCTTTGTGCCATAGTTGCAATTTATTTTGTTGTGATCCATATGTTTCGGATCTTTTGTTGGCCTCTCCACGTGCGAGTCGGGGGTCGCACGTGCGGGGGAATATTGAAAATTGTCCCACATCAGTTAGTTATCACCCCTAAAACTAGTATATATGAGTTTGGGCGGCCTTTCTTATAATTGGCAATTGGTTGAGTTGGATGCTCTAACACTAGTATTTTCAAAATTTGAGCTATGTGGTAGGGCATTTGTGACACAGTTGAATTCTAGCGACTAGCATTTGGTGGTGACTTACTTTGAGGTTGTCATCATTTATAAGGGCGTGTTTGTATTCTTGTTGAAGTCGTCATTCTCATCTGAAAAGAGGAGACATGGACTCAATTTATGGTCAAGGGATTGGAGCATGGACTCCCCCTTGAGGTTGAACTTTATAGGAAGAAATTTTCCACATAGGCTTGTTTGATGCTTGACGATTTCGTACTGGATAAAGAGAGTACCATTCTACCAATCCTTACCATTGAAAAACCATCTCAGGAGGAACAAGCACTATAACAATAACACTAAAACCAGAGGATACTTTTATGATCACCTAAGGTGAATCTTGAGAGTCCCTAGTGTCTAGAAAGGGAAAGCATAATCTTGAGTGTCCCTAGCATTTAAAAACCGGTCCGGTGAGCAAACCGGAAAAGAGATTGGATGGATGGGTCACCTGTTCAACCGTGGGTGAACCGGAGTTGAACCGTCACGTCGTGTATTTTCAATCGTATATTTGTGTTATATTGTTGGGCATAAAAGGTGGCCTTGATAGATCACAAAATGTAACATAGATTTAATTTGCCAAGTCAAAATGTCATGGTCAACCTTGAAAAAATTGGAAGTTAAGAAATGCTCTTCCTTTGAAAAAGAATGCTCAAAGTCAGATGTTTACCCCGAGTCCTACATCGGTTTGCCATAGAAACACAAGTTTGGCTTCTTCTATTTATTCTAAGCGCTAGCCTACTTTCCTTTAGCGCTGGCAAAGCAAAAAATGCGTTGTGTCTTGAAGCGTGAAGTAATTATTATAGCAACGGGTTGAGTCGTTTAAATTGCAGCGGTTTTCCTTGTTTGCCGGTTTAACCGTATTTCCAGGGTGGTTTTATGAAAATAGGCCGGTTTTACAAAATAAACGGTTTTGGGATTGAACCAAACCGGACAAGAGGCCGGTTGGTGGTTCAACCGGTTGAACCTCTGGTCCAGTCCGGTTTTAAAACATTGATTTGCTGGCTTGCATGCCCATTATGATGCATACTGTTATGTTGCATAAATTTTGTTGCCCAGTAAATGTATATTTTGCCGCATGTTGTTAAATTTGCTATTGTAGTATTTTTTTTTCTCCTAATTCAGCCGTTTTGGAGACATTTGTAGGTGGATGACTTGGAGGAGGTTAGTGAATATTATCGATGCTTCAAAGAGATTATATCTCTCATGGACAGTGGTTTGGGATTGGAACGTGCTCATATGGGTATCTTTACTGAGTTGGGTGTCCTATATGCTAGATACCGCTATGAGAATCTTATGGAGCATATCAAACTGATTTGAACTCGTCTAAACATTCCTAAGCTGATTCGAGCTTGCGATCAACAACACTACTGAAAGTAACTCACATATTTATATATTCAGTACGACGAATCCTATAATGCTGCCATGACCATCATGAATCATTCTTGAGAAGCATGGGACCACATGAAGTTCAAAGTTGTTGCAGTCAAAGTTGCGAGCATTGAACTGGAAGAGCATCCTGATCTAATAAATGATATGCTTAACGTACTTGCACTTCGCGTGACCATACACGTTTGGTTGAAATAATGCAAAAGGTTTGTAATTCTCCTAGAAAATGTTTCTATTTATATCACCAAGGATCAAAATCTCATTTCCCTATGTTGTTCAGTTATATGGGAAAACGAAAAATTTTGGGTACGTTTTACAGATGTTTGGGAGACATAGCTGGAAAATAATAATAATAATGCCAGAAAATTGAGAATGTTTGAAAATGTCATTGTTGAATATTTCTACCAGTGACACCAAGTTTTTAGGTATGTCTCATAGTCGCAGAATCCGTATTCCAATATTTTGACCAATGACATTCCAAAAGAATTGTTTCGACTGTTTTAAAGGAAACGATTCAAATTATCTTTCCTTGTGCATGATATGTGCTTCACTACATGGTGCATCTCTTTGGAGCCTACTATTTCCGTTTGGTTGGATAATTCCTCCTGTTGGCGTTTCAAGCTGGTCACTTGCTTCTTGTGAAGCCATACATGGTCGCTGTTCAGAGCAACAATGTGATTGCTGTGAATGAAGCTCTTAATGAGATTGCGGTTATCGATTGACTTTTGTGATAGCTTTGATCAGATTGGACGCACAGAAGGTAGTTGCAACTCTCTGTAATTTGTGCTTCTTCTCTGTCTGTGAAGTCCGATTTCGCAAACCTATGTGGCTTTGTTTGAGCAGAATGAAAAGCACAAGCTTCTGGAGATGAGACGTGTTGCTGCTTATATTTACAAAAAACCTAATAGATGGAAGCAGTCTACTGGATTATCAAAGAAAGACAATCTCTACAAAGATGCCATGGAGACTGCCTCACAATTTGGCGATCGTGAACTTCCTGAGGGGTTGCTTATTTACATCATTGAACAGGTATGAACATTGATGCGGACTCCCTTGTTACTATAGCGGGCATGTGTAGAAGCTCCTCTTTTTTTATGTTCGTGTATTGCATTGGCACTCAAGCTGTATTTTTCAACTCTAGAATTGACATGGCTGGCCTAAATCATGATCGGGCTTAGTTTATTTGATATGAGGCATTTTTTCCTCCTTATTGGGAAGTAATTCTCTTGAGTAACTTGGGGGAGTAGGAAAATAGAGATACTGGCAAATACTATTATATTTTTCGTGAAAGTTCATGACAAACTGTTATGAACATTCTGATTTCATTGGTGGACATTATTTATCTGTGAAAAACTTTAACATGCACCTTCCCATTTAGAAGTTTAAACTGCTAGACTTTCTTGAGTAAAGGTGGGTTTGTAGTACTAAATTTGGTGTGCTTTTGCAGGGATAGAAAGAATGCTTTGCATCATGCCTCTTGTTTGTTATGATTTAATTCGCGCTGATGTGGTTCTTGAACTTGCTTGTATTTGTTTCTTTTGGAATGGTTTGTCATGGTTTATTTTACATTATTTTCTCTTCCTTTTAAATAGGGATGATAGGTTCTTCATGGTTTTTCAGGTATTTTACATTAGTTTCTCTTACTTTTAAAGAGGGATGATGGGTTGTTTATTGTTTAGCCATTTTGCATTTGACCGATCTTCTATGGAATTCAGTCCCAACTTAGCTGATCTCCTCTTATTCTTCAACTGCACCTCATTTCCTGGTATTTCTTCACAGTTTCCAATTACTTGTGCAGTTGTGCCTTTTCCAATTCCACCAACAAGTATTTTACTTATTTGAACATTCTGAAAAGATCAGTACTTGCACGGTTCTGTAATGTAATGTGAGTCATGGCCTTATGGGTTGCTGCATGCACCAGCTGAAGCTGATGGAGGGAAGAGTGGTAAAATAGGAGTCTCTAGACTATGCAAAGTTATTGAGAATGGATTTATATTGGACTGGTTCTATTTAGTTGTGATGACTGATGAGTGTGAAAAAAGCCATGGCCGGTGCGGGTTGAGGGGGACACCAATGGGGACACAGTGGGGTCAAACTGTAATTTTTTTAAAATTTTGGAGTATTACTGTAATTTTAAAAAAATGGGGGTCAAACAAACTGTAATTTTTAAAAGATTTTGGTGGCCAAATTGTATTTATTTATTTATTTATAAATAAATAAATATATACGTGGCATGTCCCTTGCCGTGTCCATATCATTTTTTAAAAATTCCCATTTCCTGTGTCCATGTCCATGCATCATAGGTCAACTTCCTAGTTTTTTGTGCAGCTATGTCGCCACAGCTGCTGTAATTATGAACTACGTATGTGTTTTCTTTATTTCTTGTCTTCTGATATTTTTCCTTATAGTTGGGAATTGACAATATTAGTTTAGTTGTGCTGGTGGTTTTTTTTTTGTTTTTGTTTTTCCTGAATTCTACTCTTTTTCTTTCTCTATTTTTGAGCCTTGTCTTTAATAGGTGCTTGTGGGAAGATGTTCGTCAGATATTGTCAATCTCTTGGGGTCCATACAAGATTCTTAGGATACTTCACAAGATTTTTTGAAAGTGTCTTTGTGTAATTTCTCCCCCTTTTCTTGTCTGAGTTAATTGTAGGATATCCATACCTAATGACGAAGCAAAGGGTTGTCATGAAGCAATAAGAGTCCATACAAAGTAAAATCGATTGGGGCTGGAAATATAACACTACATGTATGGTTTTGGTATCACATTTTCCCCACAAATTTAGATATCTTGCTATAGGGTTTTGGTCTCTTCTTCTGTTCAAACTGAAATGTCTCACACAATTGTTTTTTCCTTTCTCTTGGGCTTTCGTATGTTAGTACCTAACTTGCTTCTGCTTGACTGTTATAGATTTACATCTTCCATTCGTTGCTTCATTAAATGGTTGACTTACTTCATTCTGGTTTGTCAAGTAATAGTCATTGTTTTGTGCATGTACCTAGAATTACTTATATGATGCTTTAATATCTGTGTTGGCTCTGAAATTTAAAATTTACGGGGGCTTAAAGCGAACTTTTTCAATGGGGCGTGAAGAGGGATCTTCCCGTACAGGAAGAATAATACCTGAGCATGTGCAATGCATGTGAGGGTGATAGAGACACCGCGTGAGGGTGCACCGTAGAGAGCAGCGCCGAGCACATTCGTGACACTTGCCCAGGTCAGCAGAACCACGAGAAGGTGCACAAAGACGAACGGCGATACCTGGTCGATGATATTGTATAAAGGTGTTAGGCATAATAGCCGAGCAAGGGATACAAGTGTATAGGAAGTAAACACTAGCACAACCACCCTATGAAGTAGGGCAGCTAGGTTACTCTGGAGTATTCTAGAATAAGTATCCTGGGAGATGGGCATGAATCTTATGAATAAGGGAAAAGATTTTGCTACCCATAATAGACAAAGATCTAGTTGCTATATGGAATATTTCTATACAGGGAAAGATCCCTAATGTGAAAGGTTTTCTAACCCATGAGGAGCAAGCCAGACGTGAAGCTATTAATAAGAGATAAAACTTAAGGAGAAAAGTACACTGTTTTCTTATCATATTACTTACTTGAATTAGGGTTTTCTTGTTAGTACGTGGACTTAGGCATCTGAGGCCTTTACTGATGAGAAGCAAAGGAGGGCTCACGTTGTCTTGTTTTGCAGACATTGGGGGTTACGGCAATGTGCACGTGTTGCTTGACAATGAAAGTGCACCGAAATTATTGAATCCCTTTGACTACCCACGAACATTTTTCTTTAGCTCAGAAAGGATTGATTTTATTGGCATTGAAGATTTTGTTTCCGTTATCAAGCTAGATATCGTCAATGATTTAGTGACCAAGATTACTTGGAACCAGAAGCAAATCAAGAAGCTGCCATATTCAAAGAACTTAATCTGTTGGCATGAAAGAGTGAAAAAATTTAGACCAATAGGAAGGAGTGCAATGTTTAGACTTTAACTTGAACTTAATGATGAGTTCTTCTTTTGTGTTGGGGAGAATGATGCGGACTGTGAATGACTTAGCCGCCGGAGAAAGATTTTGGTCTAAGAAATAATAATAATAATAATAATAATAATCATAATATTATTATTATTTTAATTATTAGTAATAGGAGGCACTTAATATTTGATTATGTTATTTTTATTGTTTCCTTTTATTTCCATTAGGGTTAGGTTATTTTTAATGTTTTTCTTTATTTCTATTAGGGTTTTGAGTCTACAAATAAGACGTAACAATATAATCGTTAGCCTTGATTAACGAGAATTTGAGAATTAGGGTTTTGACCATTGTGGTCTCTCCCCTTCTCCCTCTTTCTTGTTTGCACCTACTTTTTCTAGAGAGGACCAAGGGCTGAGGAAGATGAGGGACAAGCAGAGGAATTTTGAGGAGGTACAAGCTCAATGGAAGGTAATTGTAAAACTCTTGGAAACACTTCTTGCATTCCAGGAGGTAGATCGAACATTGATTGTATGACTTGATGCTAAGGTATCTAGCTTGATACTGCTAAAGTTTTTGATATTTCACTAATTTATTTATCTTGAATGACGTGAAGAACATATGTCCATGTTCTATTTGTATTGAAGGTAATTAGTTATATTGATTATTTCCCTTATGTTATTTTTCTTGGTCAAATGTTGTTAAAACTAATATAAATAACACTCTCATTAAGGGAAAGTCACTTAAATAATATGCTTGTCCATTTACTCTACGGACCTACTAAATTAAATATATAATATATAAGAAAAAAATGGAAGGATGGCAGAACTTCAATTGGTAGATATCATCTATCAATGGAACTTAGATTTTGAGGTTTCTAATTGTCCCGATTCTTGGTTAACTTTACTCATTTCTGGTTATTTGTGCCGATTATGTCACGTCCACTTTTAAAATTTGACAGGTTGGTATTTTAACCTCTTGTCAACATTTTTGTCTTTTATTTCCTCATTGGATGTTATGTTGCCATGCATTTGTTGTTTTAAATCCATTAATTTTTAGTCTGTTATGCTACTGTTCATTAACTATTTTGGTTACTTATTCATTTTGTGGGTTCTGGGATATTCTTTATTGTTGCATTTCTAGGAATGTGCAATATCTAGCAATTTAGGCTTCAATGTCCTAGTGGTTTTGTCATGGATTCTGTTTCTTTTTTTCTCCTGATCTTGCTTTTCTTCGCAGACGCATTAGCGTTGTTTTAGCTGCTGCTTTTGGAGTGGGTTTTTGGAATTCTTTTAGCATTATTGTATCCTTAATTCTTGTGGGAAAGCAAAATTGTATTCCATTAAGATGATTGGTTTTCAGAAAAATCAAGGTGCCATGTACGTTGTACTTGTATCAACTTTAATCCAAATTTAACATGAAGTGATGCAATATTTCACCTAGTTATAAAAGAAGGGTCACTTTATGACGCTATCCATCGCTCTAACTCAGAATTTAGCCCAACAATCATTTTTCTAATCTATATTGTACAACAGTTACTTGTTAATTATTTCAGAAAATGACTTTACGATCTTGTACACAAGGCATGAAAGGTTATTAATTGTAACAGTTCCATGAGGTTAATGCATCTTTCACTCTCACTTGTACACATGAAAGGGGAGACCACATGCTCATCCATCGACAGTTAGGAAGTTTTGTATGACTAATGATCAACAAAATTGACATGGATATTTTTTTTATACATAAAAATAACAAAAAAAAAAAAATGTATATATAAACTTGCAAAGAACCGATGTTGATCGGGTTAAGTAATTAAACTAAAATAGTTGCAGGTGGATCCTCCGCGCCTAGCCTGATAGACTGAGTTCTCCTCCCTTTGGGACAGGAAATCATGCAGAGCGTGCACCTTGATAGGGAAAAAATGTACATGCATCTCCCTCCTTTATCAACTTGATGCTCTTGTCTTGTGGATTGGTTTCGATGACGATTTTGTGAAATCCTCTTTGTAGTAGCCTATGGCTTGGCTTCTGAAGTTGACAGCATACTATGTGTCTGTGCCAATTTGACAGGATAATACTATAACTGGAGAGATAGAGACGACCCGGCCTTTCTTGCCGAGCAAGAGATACATGCGATTATACGAACCTCGAACGATCGAGGAACGTCCTTGCAAATAGCCCAACTGTGTCCAAAGTAATCGTTGAAGAAAGAGCGAGCTTGTAAGCAAGTATAAATCCTCCAGCATAGCACAATCTTCTACTCTAATTGTGAAGTGAGCCCAATCCATGAAAACATTGGGCCGAGTCCACTGGACTATGTTCCCAACAGTTGTGTCTGGGAAAAACGGCCCAAAAACAACGGTGGCCGTTCATTCATACAACTTTGTTTTGATTAATTAATTTGGCAATATTGAATTCAATTTTGTGTTTGATGTTTCATATTCAGAATTTTTTTTTAAAAATAATTATTTATTTATAATTTTTAAATTTAAAAATAATGAGTTTACAAAAATAATTAAATTTTTTTTTTTTGCATTGTTTTGATTTTTCAAAAAAATCAACATTACATATTTTTAAATTTCAATAAATTTTTTATTTTTAAATTTAAAAATTACAAACAAATACTTACTGTATTTGAAAACAAATACTTATATTCATGTTTCTGGAACGGGCTGATTTTCCCTTCCGGGCAGAGAAATTCCTGTAGCTATTCTTGTTTTAGTGCAATAATAACAAATTTGAAATTTCTTATCAGTATGGATTAATGTGTCCAATTACTACAAATTGAATCCATCCAAAGGAAAACGTGGGTACTTATCAACGGAGAGATGATACTTTAATTTCTTTTCCGGATAAAAAAGGAATATGAAGGAGAAACGATTCTTATCCTTTCTCCTTGATTCACTCTGAACGTTTTACAGACGATGATGCAGCCACTCGGTCTCTAGCTCTCATTACCAGGTCTCTCTCTCTCTCTCTCTCTCTCTCTCTCTCTCTCTCTCCTTCCTCTTCCTGATTCTCAATTTACTTTTTGGACCAAGAATTGGGGCAAAATTTTGGGGATTTGCACGGCAGCGGGTGGCCATCGGTGCGCCGCTTGACTAGGAGCTGACACGACGGGTTGGATTCCTTGGCCTTTCGCCGCCGTGCATGGGTCTAGTGCGTTGAATTAGATTCGGATCTTTTACAGGAACTTTATCTCTCTCTCTCTCTCTCTCTCCTGATTCTCTCTGCGCGAAGAAGACCCCTTTGTGTATAGCTTTGTGCTGATAGGTTGTGTTTTCTCCTTGTTTTGGCTAAGGCCTGTCGTAATCCTTGTTTGAGCTTTATAAATCTCCACAGTTTACCAAAAAAAAAAAAAAAAAAAAAAAGACCCCCTTGTATCGACTGATATTAGTCCGTTGCTTTTTCAAACCCAAGTTTCTCTAATATAGAGTATTTTCCCAATGTTGTCTTTCTTTCTTTTTTTCTTTTTCTTTTTTTTGAATCAGCCTAATTTTGAAACCCTTTTAGTGTCTGTTTTTGTCCGATTTAAGGTTTATGGTATATGCCTATGTGGTTTCTGTCTACAACATGCAAACTATTTTAGAATGTTGAAGATTTTGAAAACTTGGCCATAATGGTGTGATTTTGATTTGGTACTGATTTTGCTATTTTGGGCCTATGAAATTGCATTGAGTCTTTTGGACAGATTGCGTTCTTTGCATTGTTCTGATTATGTGTATTGGAAGTCTCCTACGAATTCTTGTAGTGTAGTGTGTGTATTTACAACACAAATACGATGAAATGTTGTTACTGCCTGTGTATGGGGGCTGTATGGGGTTCCATGTTGGTCATTTTACTGCTATTAGGGAACAAGTAAAGATTGGGCATGGTGTGGCGTATGTGGAATAGTAAAGAGTCTTTTCTATGGTATTCTGTCGAGTCTGCATTTGGATGTTGGAAAAAGTTCCTTTTAGAATGTAAAAATATGCTCTTTACTTATGATAGTTTTTCCTAATTGTTCCACGTGCTCTGAATATAACAAAAGCAAAGGCTAGCGAATCCTGAGGTAATTGTTTTCTGCTTCCTTAGTGTATCGGGTAGAAAAGTAAGGGGCTCTCAGTATGACTTAACTAACTCCATAAAACTTGAATGTTCATAAAAAAATTGAAGCTTACTAACATCTAGGTTAGTATGGTGGCATATATGCTGTTTGATGAACATAGAGGTTTAGTATGGTTACCAATATTGTTTCAATACATTTTTTAGTACGTGCAGTTGGTGCCTCTGATGCATGTTTCTACTATATGTTTACATACATCATACATCTTTATTGGGTGGGCATGATCCCCGAACCCGATTGTCTACAAGGAAAATGAATTATAGAAAAATTTGTGAGCTCTTTTCTTCTTGTTCGTGAAAAACCAATTATTGTCTTTTTCGGTTTTACTGGATATATACTCTTGCTTTGAATCAAGTTAAATCTGTTTAATATGCAAACAACCAAACTGGTTTGAGAACTCAAAATATTTTTTATATGATTATGTCAAAGCCAGATAGGAAAATGGGATGCTGTTGTAAAGGAGGATATAAATTATTTAATGTTTGGAATGACTGATTTCAGGTTTTGGATCCTCTTTTTGAAATGTGGTATGCATTATCTGCATTTACTGATTCTGTTTTTTTAATTATCATATAGATTTGGTGTTATCTTGTTAATGAATTTCTAGATTTTGACAATAGTTAGTGGTTTCGACCATTTTTTTTTAATTATAGATATAGAGATGGTGGTATCTTGTTAATGAATTTCTAGATTCTGACAATAATTATTGAATTTTTTTATCTTTTCGTCATACGCGAACTTTATTATTATAATAAGGTTCTTTACGTTGTTCTTTCTTTCCTCCACGGTTAGGAAATATTAAGTCCACCACCGTTGTTGCAAACCACGAAACCAACATTGTGATCTTGTCCTTAAACAACACTTTCGCTCTCACGGTTAGAAGTCAGAAAGGGGCTCTCAGTCCTTTACTTTGGAAATGACAAGTCCTGGCATGTCCGCACTCAGTCCTACGAACTTTTCCGTGCTAAACTTCGGTAATAGTTTAAAAATATCTCAACCATTGATTGACAAAACAGACGGCTGAGATTGCACGGCCCCGTGAATACTTATTCATTGCTCGTCCATGGCTAACTTATTCTCTTTTTACATTATGCAGTATCACAACATATAAATTTTTGGATGCGGAAAATAATTTTAAATAACCGATATTATTAAGGAAGTGAATTATTAAGGAAGTGAAGATGCTTATAGCTTCTGGTTGTATTTTGGCTCACAGTCAGAGCCCACCATGGCCACTAGAGTGCTGTCTGCTGCCTTGGTCCTCGTTCCTCTGTATCCGAATCTTTCTTCCTCTTCTTCTAAGGCGAAATCAGTGATACTCACGCCAAACAAAATTTGCACGTCTCTTCGCCGTGTATCTGGGCCATGTAATGGGGCTTTGATTGCAAAGGGATCCGTCAAGTGCCAAGCCTCAGGTGAAAGCTCCGATACTTCTGTGGACCCAAACTCAGTAGCAGTTTATCAAGGAGTTTATGGTCCTTGGACTGTCGATCCTAATGACATTCGAGAGGTGCGTGTTCATCGTTTTATTTCATTCCTTTTATTTTAATTTATTTATTGAAACAATATATTTCCTGGTTGAAATAATGGGTTTGGGGTCTTACACCTCGTACTATGCCAAATACACAATAATATCTATACGCACATTAAGTTATGCCTGAGACATTTCAGATATGCTCATTTTAGGTCGAGAGTGCAATGATGGACCAATGAGGGGTTGGTGTTGGTTTAGCTGTGGAAACTTTTTGTTGGACAAAACCTAGATTCAAGTCTTGGTAGCGGGGGTTAAACCTACTCCTAACACCACTTACATGCAGTGAGAGTTTAGTCTTGGCCTTAGTTGCAGGAATCGCGTGAAGTAGAGCCGCTCCCCCGTGAGAAACGCGATTCGGTGTTTCTTGTACGGAATCGCTATGGGAGCGCGTTTCTTTTGAGATGGGAACGCGTTCCTAAGGTTGACGGGAGCTTACGGTTCCTTCCAGTCGCCGTCGTCGGCGAAATTGCAGTTCTTGTTCGCCGGAGAAGAAGATCGCCGGCGAAGGAGAAGGAGAAGGAGAAGGAGAAGGAGAAGGAGAAGAAGAAGAAGAAGAAGAGAGAGAGAGAGAGAGAGAGAGAGAGAGAGAGAGAGAGAGAGAGAGAGAGAGACATTACCTGGTTCGGCGGAGAAACCGTGGTTGCGTGGAAGACGAACGTGGAGATCGTAGGTGGAAGACGATAGTTGCTTGTCCTTTTCATTTAGGGCTTCTTTCAATTGTTCTTTTGGTGCAAAGTTGGGCCTAATTATTCTTGTTGGGCTACTAATGGACTTGTGTATTGGGACAAATGGCAATTGTAATTCTTTCTAGGCTGAAAGTAATTTTCATGGGCTTTTATTATCCTTTAATGACAAAACAAAAGAATCAATGTATTTTTAATACATAAATGGTGTCTGAGAGTTTTTTTTTTCCTTTTCTTTAAATGAATAAGAGAGAGACAAAGAAAAAAGAAGCGCAATAAATGAATTTTGATGGAAGTTGGAAAATGTATGTGTATATATATAATATAAATTATATTAAAATTAAAATATACGTAGCCGCTCCCAACCTAAGGAGCTTCTAGCTACCTCCGCTCCCCCGCCCCCGTTCCCGCTTCGTGCAACTAAGGTCTTGGCTCCGACACAAGTGAGGTGGGTCTTGTGCCGATAGTTGTTTGGTATGGAGTAATGCTCACTAGCGGAGGTGTGGTGTACCTTAACTGCATGTACATATTTCAAACAAAAAAGGACACAGCGCGATGATAGGTTCTTTACAACAAGGCAATATTCCACACTAATTTTGCTTAAGCATTCTGAATGTTACAGTTACATGTAAGACAGCCTCTTACCCATGGATATTGGTTGTTTTGTTTTAGGTGATGAAAGAAGATTTCTTTGTCCGATTGGTTAGCTATTTATTACTAAAATAAATCGCAAGTAATTAATGCAAATAAGCTGTGCCAATGAGACCCTCCTTTTTCCAACATGAAAAAGCCCAATTGGTGGGGTTATAAATTGATCATCTACTTTTTTTTCAAGGCAAATGATGTCTAGAAAACATAGCGTAATATTATCAAACGGGTACAATGTGCTTTAGCTTACTGAGATCACTATTAACCCGAAAATCTATGACTTGTGTTGCTCTTGCTGAATACATATGCATCCTTGTGCTCGATCAACGTAGCAATGAGTCCACAAGACGATAATCCAACAAAGGTCTTCACCAATGTCATTTGAATCCACCAAAGGCCTCCACCAACAAGAAGGTAATGAAGAACCAAAGCCTCAGACATGATGACTTGAAGCTCAGTGGACTCTCTTAATCTCCATGTACCAGTGAAATATCCTGGATTCGCTCTATGGACTGTTTAATCGATCTCTTCTAATGTAATCCCGTGTGCCTTAATCCCGTGTGCCTTAAATACTTGATAAGAATGGTGGATCTCTTAATTGACGGCTCTCCTGCCTCTCCTGCAACCATGCTTTTGAGAAATACTTGCATAACTAGTTTCTGATGCTTGAACCTTGACTGTTGAGACTTCTTCTACCTTCAATGCTTGCTTGTCAATAGCACTTCTGTTTAAGAAAGGTACAAAACAAAAACACATTGGCCCAAAGTCATTAGATTTTGTAATTGTTCCTTGACTTCTCTATTTACCCCTTTTCATATGTTCAAAATGATGTTCAGTGTGTACCTTGAGATGTTCAGGGGCCGATCTCCAATACTTCCTCACTCCCCAGGGGACCTCTCAGTACAAAATAGGAAAGAACATCCTGGAAGCTTGAATACCAAGCACGAGGGGACTGTTTCAAGTCATAAAGAGCACGACGCAAGCGACAAACCATACCGGAAGGATGAGAGAAGCCAGGAGGAGGCCGCATATAAACCTCTTCAGAGAGATTGCCATTAAGAAAAGCATTCTTCACATCCAACTGAGAAAGAGGCCACTGATGTACTGCGGCCACTGAGATCAAGGTGCGAAAAGTGGTCATTTTGGCAATAGGGGCAAAAGTTTCCTCGTAATCAATCCCATACTCCTGAGAAAATCCTTTAGCAACTAGGTGGGCTTTATACTATTCTAAAGAACCATCAGAATGAGTCTTAACCTTATAGACCCATTTGCAACCGATTAGATTCTTACCATCCGGAAGAGAAACCAACTCCCAAGTCTGATTGTGAGCAAGAGTAGTAAGTTCAGCTTGCATGGCATCCACCCAATTGGGATCATTGCAAGCTTTTTTATAGGACCTAGGCTCAAAATAAGTGTGAATGCGGGAAAGGAATGATTGATAAAAGGATGAGAAATAGGTACTAGTAAAGCCATATTTTACTGGTGGTTGACGATTGTCGCAGAGGGGATACAGGCGGGCAGGCGGATCAGGGTCCATGGAGGCAGATTGGGGAGCAGCTGTAGAAGTTGGACGACGGGTGTAGACCTGGGTGATCGGAGCACGGCGAGGTGATGCTGAGGGGGCTGTAGAAATATCAGATACCTGAAGAGTGGAGGTGTACTCTTCGGGAGGCACATCCATATCTATAGGAAAGGGGTCAATATGGATCAGTTCTTCTTTGGCTACGGGAGCAGTGTGAGGAGGAAGAGTAAAATAGGGAAGACACTCTAAGAAGACAACATGTCTTGAAACATAAAGCTTTTTGGTCACAGGATTATAACACAGATACCCTTTTTGATTCATGACATAGCCCAAAAACACACCTAAGACACAACGGGCGCTGAGCTTAGTGCGGTCTTTCTTGGGGAGGAGAACAAAACAGGTAGAACCAAACACTTGAAGAAGAGAGTAATCAGGAACCTGACCATAAAGCCGCTCATAAGGAGAGTTACCAGAGAGAAGAGGGGTGGGCATCCAATTCAGGAGATAGGCTGCAGTGAGAACAACTTCTCCTCAATAATAGGACGGGACTGAGGAAGACAGGAGTAGAGACCGAGCAGTATTAAGAAGGTGACGATGTTTTCTTTCAGCTCTACCATTTTGGGCAGGAGTGTCAGTGCAAGATGATTGGTGGATAGTCCCAAGCGAATCGAGGAATTTATGAAACTCTGAGAGTGAATATTTCCTACCCAAGTCAGACCGAAGAATTTTAACCGATGTAGAAAACTGATTTTGAACTATGGCATGAAAATTCTTATAAATCCTAAAGAACTTAGATTTGTGTGTCATTAAGTAAACCCAAGTATACCGACTAAAGTTATCCACAAAAGAGACATAATAGACAAAATCACCTTTAGTAGCAACCGGAGAAAGGGCCCCATAAATCTGTGTGAACAAGCTGAAAAGGCGAAGTAGAAATAGAAGTACTTTTATTAAAATGTAAAGCTGACATTTTTGCAAATTTGCAACCACTGCATTATGAAATATCACTGTTTGAAATATGACCCAAATGACCTGACTTAACTAAAAGTTTTAGACGTTCACTAGACAGATGTCCTAATCTAGAATGCCAGAGATAAAATGGAGATGACTTATGATCTAAACAAAAAGATGACGCAGCAGTGGAAGAAGGTTTTATTGGGAGATGTAAGTGCTCCAAAAGATATAGATCACCAACTCTACGGCCTGCCCCAATCTGCTTCTTGGAATCCCGATCCTGCACAACACAACCAGAAGAAGAGAAAACAACATCAAAACCAGAGTCAGATAATTGGCTGATTGAAAGTAGGCTCAAAGACAACTGAGGAACATAAAAGACATTAGGAATAGATAGTGATGGTGCAGTAGAAGATAGAATGGAACTAATAGGAGCAACATGCGTGGGAGAACCATTGGTTGTGGCAATACTAATAGGAAAAACAGATGGCACACAATTACTAAGAAGAGATAGATCAAGAGTCATATGGTGAGAAGAGCCAGAATCAAAGATCCAAGTGGTGGGTTGGATACTTGAGGTGGGAGAACCACGCAAATCTGAGTGAGTGGTATTCATGGCAGAAGCTTGGGGGGAACCCCCTCGAATGGCTTCCATGTAAGCCTGATACTGCTGAAATTGCTCATAATCAAACTCTGGAGGTGCACTACTGGAGGCCGGTGTTGCAAGGCTGCAGGAGGGCAAGAATACTGTTGTGGTGCCCGAGACTGATGTGGGGCGGGAGAACCAGTCGACTTGTTGCCGGTCAAACGAACACTAATAGTTTGATTTTTATCGCCAGACATGATGCTAACAGAGAAACGCAGTAAAAAACAAAATCGAAAACAGAATACCGAAGTACCAATCTGCCTTAGACTGGTTCGTCGGAGCTGTAACAGAGGTTGCCGGAGCTGCTATAGTGTCGGCGAGTGCTGCTGGAGGTTGTCGGAGTGTGGATAGGTCACCAGTGGTTGGAGAGGGATGGATGTTGGCTGCTTTAGGTGTTTCTTGTGATTCGGGTTGCTGAAAAACAGAGAGAGGGATTGATAGTAGCTGATAGAGAGAGAGAGAGATCTGAGGATAGAGGGCTGATCGAAAAAAAACAGGGTTAGGGTTTCGGAACTGGCTCTGATACCATGATAGAAAAAAGAGACACAGAGACGGAAAATACTGATATTATTTCTGAATGAATTACAATGAGGTGAGTACACCTTTAAATAGAGTAAAGTTACACCTAAGAAAGGAAAATTACAAGATTTGATTACGATATGATTACCCTATGATTATGCTATGATTTGATTACGATACATGTCTTAACATAGCATATTACAAGAAGATACAGAATATATATTCAAGATACAGAATATATATTCACACCCCTTAGTCCTCAACTGGTTTTATTACTCCATAAAGAAGTTGTGGACTATACGAGGTCGTACCCCAAGCCAAGCTAAAATAGAACTGCAAAGATATGAAACCGAGTAGTTTTTTTTTTTCCAACGGATGCCAACATGGATTAGGACGTGTAATCTTAAGCAGAAGATTGTCCATCCAGATAGTGCATCAAGGCATTGTCAACAGCCTTTAATCCTCATTGACTGCCTCAGCCTTTCTGTGGACAAAAGTATCCTCCTCCAGCTGCAGAAGAATCATTATTTGGGGAATGAACTTAATTACGTTGTTGTTCATAAAAAAGTAAGTTCTAAGTACAGAATTTTTAGAACCATGTATTCTTCCTAATGTACTGAACTCAGATCTTGATAACTTTTGGAAGTTAAAAAGAAAATTCAATCTATTCTTGGAATAGAACAAAGCAAGCTGCACAAATTAGGTTATGTTTGAGAGATCATACCTTTATCACTTGAATTAGGTTATATTTGATACATCGTACCATCATCAAAATTTTTTGACAAGTGAAATAGGAAAAAGTATTGGAATGTAGCTATTTGTTCGAGGCCGTAATCAAAACGAGAGTAGATTTGAAAGGCATGGAGAATCGTTCAACGATGTTGCTACCATCATCAAAATAATTGCGGCTCATCTAGTTCACAGTAAAATTGCTTATTTAGTAGCATCGCAATGATACTTGGCCTGATGCAACAGGTGATTTCGTACAGATCAGGATTAGTGACTGCAGCTTCCTCTTTTGTTATTGCTGCTTCTACGGCTTTCCTTCCCGATGACTCTCCATTGAGCGGCTTAATAAAGCGGAATCTTGATTTCTTTTATGTCCTTGGAGCTGGAGGATTGGGCTTATCATTGCTGTTGATTCACATTTATGTAACTGAGATCAAGCGCACTCTTCAAGCATTATGGGCACTTGGGATTTTTGGATCCTTAGCAACATATTTCAGCCTTGCTCAACCAGCTGGCAAGAATTTAGTACAATATGTCATCGACAACCCAACAGCTGTCTGGTTTGTTGGGCCACTCTTTGCAGCATTGACAGGACTTGTCTTCAAGGAAGGTAAAGATTTCATGCATGTTTAGTACTTATTTCATGGTTCAGTAGTGAGTATTTCCAGTTCCACGTAGATATTCTTATATGCATAATCAAATCTATTCCTAGTCATTACCTATTTGTATGAAGCCCCGTGGCATTCCCGTTTTACTGAAGACCAAACCTAAGTTTTGTGCTTTTGGTCTGCTATTTCAATCAAGATTTCCTACCTCTGTGGGAAAAGGTGCTTCTCTTTTGGACCTGCTTGTGGGGGGCAAGGAGAGATTTGAGCACGATACCGTGGTTCCTAGTCACATTGTTTAACCTTTGGAGCTGTAGGCTGCACTAAAAGAATTATTAGAACTTGCAAGCCACATATGTAAATTGTTACCTCAAAAGCTATTACTCCTATATGAGTTTGGGAGCCTCTCCATTCACTGCCAATTGGTTTTGAGTTAGATACTTTAACAATAATTTTCACTGAAATTGGCTTGACGCTCATGGTTGGGAAGATTATGTGAGAAATTTACAAATCCAATGCTTGACAATATCAAATTTTGCATACACAAAGTTACGAGTAGATGACTACGATTTACTTCGATATACTATAGCTAAGGAGCGCCAGCAGCTTTGAGATGTACATGTGGTTCACATTCGTTTGATATACTACCCTTGTTGACAAAAACTACATACAAACTTACCCAAAAGCAAACTTCTGAGCTATGTTCTGTCTGTTTTTCATCTTTTTTACAACCGGCCGTGAACGTCTGTTTTCTGGATTCATTGACACTCATCCCTCAGAAGGACTGAACCATTGCTTTACACTGTTTTGCCAAAGTGTGCATGAGTGCGTGTCTTATTCTGCTTCCCTTTCTACTCGAGTGGAGGTTAATACTTTTAGCTGTCTTTATGATCCTCATTTTTCAGTCTTTGCGCAACAAGAGGATAGCCCTGAATGTTTTTCAGTTCATTGAGAGAATTTATTTATTTATTCCTGAAAACCAGTTGGTTCACTGATATCTTATAAAGCTTTATACATATTGGACACTCAATTATTCACGGAATCACAGATAGTCAGATCTTTTTTGCCAATGAATGAGAAGCCTGTCATATCATATACTTCGTTTGAAAGTTCTGCACTATTTTATTGTGGGAATCCTTACATGTGGTTACTTTTATTATTGAACAGGCCTCTGCTATGGAAAGTTGGAGGCTGGTATCCTGACTTTTATCATTCCCTCAGTCCTTCTTGGGCACCTGGTACTCTCATGATTATAACTGTTTAGAGCCCTCTTTAACTCTTTTTGATTTTATTGCTCAACAAGGTCTTCATGGGTAACTTATGTTGCAAAGGGTGTAACCCTGTAAGTTTTATGCCCAAGGTTTAGGACTAAAGTTCGGTGAAATTGAATGATCTAGTTTGGGAAAGCCAGGTAGCCTGATCTCTTTGTGACCAAATCACATGCCGAGGAATGTATGCAACCAAAAGGACCAGCACAAAAAATTCCCAGCTTATTCCCTTGGGATTCTAATATCCTTCCAATATCTACAAGTACCATTATTGTAATCGTCTTTTGAAGCACAACCCGGAAGATACGGAAATGGCCCAGAAGACTAATTAATGGGTAGTATTGACCGAGGAATTGTTTCAATGGGTTTGAGATTGTCAAATATTGGACTTCAGAAATGGGCATCTTGGAAACCTTGAATATTTTCTTCGAGAACTCTACTTTATTGGTTCAGGCATTGAATATAGGCGTACGATTTCCGGATGGTAATGCTTCTTACTCTCGATACTCATGAGCTTTGTTTGTACTGTATAGACTGGTATAATGGATGATGCAGTGAAGGTAACTCTACTGGGTGTGTGGACGGCACTCTTCGTGATTTTTGCTGGAAGGAAGTTCTCTCAGCCTATTAAGGTAGATCTTTTGAATCCCATTTAGGTTGCGGAATATTCTACAATGCAATTTTTTTACATTCCTGTCACATGTGATTGCATTCATTTAATATTTGGTTTCTTACTTCCCAGGATGATATTGGAGACAAGTCTGTCTTCACCTTCAAAGCTTTGCCAGAGGATCAAAAGAAGGCTCTTGTTAAGAAACTTGAGCAGCAAAAGTTCAGTTAGAATCTTAATTAGGCTGAAACGAAAACAAAAGAATGGCCCTTGGTTCTTATAGAAAAATGGTTCTCTTGCGTCATAGGTGATGCTACTTTAAATTTAGCAAAAGAATCTCGCTTTGTAATGCCGTTATGTTCTATCAAACCCACAATGCAGAGTCACATATATCTTTGCCCTTTGTTGTAAGCTAATCTTATAGAAGAATGAAGTTATTCTTGTATTTAATTTTCATTGGTTCCGGCTGTATTTCAGCTCCATATTTCCTTCTGTATGGTTTAAAAATGGCCATCACATCCACCAGAGCTGGGGCTACAATTTCCTTCAGCCATTTAAAGGTCAAAGTAAAAGCGTCTCTCGTAATGGCGTGAGAGAATATCATACCGAGGCACTCGTTGAGGAGTTTGTCTTGAAAGTCCAAGCCGTCAAGGAGGTTTAATATCCGACCTGGTTAGCCAACTCGGTCGTGTGAAGAAGAAACATGGAAAATGGCAGGTCTCTGTAGATTAAACGAACCTAAATGACGCATGTCCAAAGATTGCTTCGTCCTGTTGTGCATAGACTAGCTTGCGGATGCCAAGATGGGCGCAAGAGAAAAGAAAGAATAATTGTGTGTGAACCTCTAATTTTAATAGAAGGAGAAACTGAAAACTTATAGCAAGAGATCTAAATTTCTGTTTTTAGGTGGGCTTTGTCGATGGTGGTTACTTCCAAGTGGTTTGTGTTGATTGTATCTTTGTGGAGCGACATAGGATTAGTGGGTGGATTGAAAGTGAATTGGTAGAAGAGGTGGATTATACAAGTGTAATAGATACGTTTGCTTCTAAAAATATAAGAAGAGTAATATTCAAGTATGGTCATGCGTTCTTATGATGATATGTATTTGTTAGTTTGTGATAAAATATGTTTTTGTGACTTTGTAGTTTGTGTTCTTATTACATAATGAAAGACGAGTACTTTATATAGTTTTTCCTTTCCATATTGACTATTTGTTATTGTTGTTTTTTTCGGTATAACTTGTCTAGTAAGGACCTCATTTTTAGGATTGGCCGAGGGCCTCGAAAACCTTGGAACCGGACCTGATTGAGACATGTGTGCCGCCAATGGGCCACAAGCATAATTCGAGCTGAATTTGAGACGGCAGAATGCAAATCATATATATGTCATTCGAATATAAAATTCACTGCATAACTTTCCTTCTTTTGTTCTCTCTGTTATTTGTTCCTGGTAGATGAGCTTGATCCTCAATGAAAGGGGAAGTTGATTTTTCCAGCTAATACAGATTTATACTTTTCACTTATAGCACTTAACCATGACCCTGAAATATGGTGGGAGGGACAAAATGTTCACCTCTTCGAGCCAGAGAGATTAGTAGATGGTGTGGCTAAAGCAACAAATAACATTGTTATAGGATTTATTCCATTTGGTTTTTGTCCTCCAATTTGTGTGAGCTTGCACTTTGTAGCCAACCAACGAGGCCAAAATAGAACTCTCAATGATTTTGTAACATTTCAAATTCACTTCATCCCAAATTATGTCCACTCTCTGTTGTCAAATTCTCACACTTCGCCCACATAAATGGAATTCCGATCATATTCAAAAGTTCTAAACCATAATTGGCATTCCAATTGTATTCAATAAGTTGTAATCTTGAATTGAAACATTTCCAACACCACAGTTGTTGGTTATGTGGCCGTCCAATGTTTCACGACCGCCAGAGTGGTGATTTGAGGACCAAACAGTAGAAATATAAAGTGCATTAATCCTCACAAATATTAGGAATTAACTCATGTCTAAGGAGGTTAAGTTCCACCCCAAATCCTCCATCCATACTTCACCAACCTCCACTACTCTTTCTCGGGCCAATAACAACAATTTGAACTAATCTTCTTCTCTTAATTTACGTTCTAATAAAATTTGTGCAAAAAGTTAGCTTGATCGGTCATTGATAGCAAAATATTTTAAAATTAATTATCTATGTTTAGGACAATAGTAACCGCTTGTTTTAAAAAGGAAAGTACAACTTGTTGTTTTGTTCATTTTAGCACCCATGTTCTTGGATGCCAGTATCTACGAGTAGGGGTGCCAATGTGTGGTTTGGTCAATTTGGGTGTGTCGTATATTTGTGGGTCACCATTTTTTTTGATCTGGTTGGGTCACCAATTTACAACCCGTTTAATTAGATGATTAATTACTACATGCTACTCATATCCAACCCGACTCACTTATAAAGAGTAAAACGCAACCACTCATTAAACTAATTATTTACCATCCATGGTTATGATTATATATCCTGTATGTGTTCATACATGAGAGAAAAAAAAAAAAAAAGAGTCGTGCATGTGGCACTAATAATTTATTGTGGTGTTAGTTTGGTATTGGCGCTGAAAAATGTTTGGGTGCCATTAGCAATTTTTATAGTGGCAATAGTAATTTTTGTTGGCATTAGTTAATTTTGGAGCGACATTATTAATTTTTTTTGGGTGACGTTAGCAATTTGTGGCATACGAATAACCTATCGGGTAATATAGGTTGACTCATACCCATCCACTTATTTCAACCATTAGGATGAGTCATATTGGGTTAGCACCATGATGGAAACATATCAAATATTGGGTTAGGACCCATTATGACCTTATCTCATTAATTAATGGTTTGGGTAAAAATATATTACCATCCTCCGTATCAGTGAACGGTTTTGCGACTTCAAAATGGTTTAGAGGGCAAAACTCAGGACCTAGCTGTGACAAAGTTGGACTATGAAGATTAAATAAGGGGGTGGTTCCCCTTTTGTTGTTGTTGTTGTTGGTTTTTTTTTTTTGGCCTAAGCAAAAAGATTTTATTAATCTTTGAAGAAGAAAACAAAGATTAAAAGGATCTCAAGCACATGGACAAAATGACATCCGAGAACCAAAGTCAAAAGAAGGCAAGAAGCCAACCGCACCAAAAAACCTGAAACCTACAAGTCTACAGCCAAGAAACGAAACAACGCCAAAAGCACCGTAAGAAAAACCTGAAAAACCAACAGCCAAAAACCAAACTAAAATGCCAAAGGGCAAGAAAATGACCAGAGAAAAAGCAAAGCAAAAGCTGACAATCCTCGAAGTTAAAATTCCAAGAAAAGAGAATCTATCCTTCCTCGAAATCACTTCTTCTTGTTGTTTTTCTCCTCCCTTTGTGGAGTATTTCTCTCATTCATGGAGATCGATTTCGCACCCGTACGGAATTATGTCCCTTGATCAGGAACTTAGTAGATTTCATTTTGTGCTTGTTCTTATTTACTGTATTTGGGATATATCCTATTGGTAAGGTCTCTACCGCGTTACCGCGTATGCATACGTCTTGACTGACAATATTCCCGAATGAATTTTGTTTTAGCTAACTGAGCTTGAAGATCACGTCTAGATTTAGGTGGTATTAAAAATTATTATCTGTTTAATTCCCTAGCTAATGAAATATTCTCCATGTAATTAATTCTCTGGTGGTTGAGTGAAAATTCTGATATTGTTTAAACAGAAACTCCCAGAGTGTATGTCAATCATTTTAGGGCAAAGTTTACTTTGACTCCCTGTGGTTATTATAATGTGCGGATACCTCATTCATGATTTAAAGCTGATCACATAACCTACCTATGGTTTTGAAAATGTGCGGATAGAACTCTTGTTGTCATGTTTTCCATCTAAATTAACGGATACAACATTAAAAGACCGATATACCCTTATTATGTCATTTGATTCTTCTTCTTTTTTAAATTTAATCACACTATCCCCTATACCAAAAATTGAATCCAAACTGTTGATATTGTAAATTTTGACGAGTACTATATCTATGTCAAAATTCAAGTCAATCAAAAAATGTAAAGCTCATGGTCGAATCGATTTTGTTATGAAATTAAAATTTTAAATTTGAATTTACTAAAATTTATATCACTGGGTTATTGATGTCTGATCGAAATGATTTTTTACAGAGATACTCTATTTTTTATTTAATACATTTTGAACGACTTAGATTACATTCTAGAGGCGTGTGAGATACATCTCCGTTAATATGGATGACAAACATGATAGTAAGGGATCTATTCGCACATTTTCAAAATCACAGACAAGTTATTTGGTTAGTTTTGAACCAGAAGGGAGGTATCCGTATATAGCGATAACTAAAGAGGGTGAAAGTGGACTTTACCCATCATTTTATGATATTGAGACTAGACCTGAGTAACTGGTCGTGTCGGGTCGGGTCATATTCGTGTCGTGTCAGTCGGGTTCGTGTTACAAACTACCGAATCCGAACCCGACCCATTTAGAATTCGTATTTCTCGAGTCGTGTCATTTTCGTGTTTCGTGTCAGAAATGCTCAATACTAACCCGTCAACTTTGTGTCCGGTTCGTGTCGTGTTATCATGTCCGTTGCCCAACTCTATATAGAATTACAGATATACCATATATTATATATATATGTTCGTGTTAATGGATGACACAGATTAGTAATCGTGTTAGTCGTGTCAATTTTGTGTCTCGCATGTTCAACCCGACCCCGACCCATTCAGAATTCGTGTTACTCGAGTCGTGTCATTTTTGTGTTTCGTGTCAGGAATGGTCAACTCAAACCCGCTAACTTTGTGTCCGGTTCGTGTCATGTTATCGTGTTTTGTGTTCGTTGTCCAGCGCTAATTGAGACGTGATAAGCCGAGGGGGTCCTCGTTCCAATTAACAAGCATATCAGGATTGTCATTAGTCTCTGTATGGTTACCTAGCTTGCTCCCCACTAGAGGTAAAATATATCTTCCAAAAATTCAACTTATCCTATATAATGTGACAGTTTTATATATTACGAGGAATCATGCATGCATTTCGACATCAAACATGAATTTTCAAGAATTATTTGCCCAGTAGGGGTCAAATACATACAAGCACAAGTTAGCAGGAGTGATACCAACTGTCTAACTCATTGGAATATCTAAAGCTAATTTCCCAATCTTGAGGGCTTAAATTTATAATTGTAAAATAATGACTTCAAGCACATACAAATTTTGGAGGGTTGTTGAGTCTAGCCGGGTGATATTTTTTTTTTTTTTTTTTTTGTAATTCAAGATGTCCGAATTAGTTTACGCACACCTTGATAAATTTCTGGAGACTAATTTCAGCACCCATGAATGGAACTCAGTTAAAATCGTGGTAGAAATCAAATCTTGATTGGTCCACAGATGTTGATAATACATTAACACTTAAGATGTTTTGAGCTTCAAACTTTGGATTTAGCGTGCAAGGTGACTCTGCTTTCCACCATAGGGCTCCACCACTATCTTTGAGCCGGACAGAAAAGGTTCTAGATTTATCTTTAAATTTTGGCTTAATTCCAAATTACCCCCCTAAGCTATCATTCATTTCTCATTGCACCCTTCATCTAAAAATCCTACACCTTGCCCCCTTAATCTATCATTTAGTATCACTTAGCCGCTTGTGTATTTACCATCCATGGTTACGATTATATATCCTGTATATGTTCATACACTAGGGGGGGAAAAAAAGAGTCGTGCATGTGGCACTAATAATTTATTGTGGTGTTAGTAAATTTGGTATTGGCGTTGAAAAATGTTTGAGTGCCATTAGCAATTTTTAAAGTGGCAATAGTAAATTTTGTTGGCGTTAGTTAATTTTGAAGCGACATTATTAATTTTTTTGGGTGACGATAGTAATTTGTGGCATACGAATAACCTATTGGGTAATATAGGTTGACTCATTTAACCCATCCACTTATTTCAATCATTAGGATGAGTCATATTGGGTTAGTACCATGATGAAAACATATCAAATATTGGGTTAGGACCCATTATGACCTTATCTCATTAGTGGTTTGGGTAAATATTAGCATCCTCAGTATAAGTGAACCGTTTTGAGACTTCAAAATGGTTCAGATGGCAAAACTCAGAACCTAGCTATGACAATGTTAGACTATGAAGATTAAATAAGGGGGCGGTTCCCCTTTTGTTGTTGTTGTTGTTTTTTTTTTGGCTAACCAAAAAGATTTTATTAATCTTTGGAGAAGAAAACAAAGATTAAAAGGATTTTAGGCACACCGGTAAAATGCCACCCGAGAATCAAAGTCAAAAGAAGGCAAGAAGCCAACCACACCAAAAAACCGGAAACCTATAAGGCTACAGCCAAGAAACCAAACAACGTCAAAAGCACCCAAAGGAAAACCTGAAAATCCAACAGCCAAAAACCAAACTAAAATGCCAAAGAACAAGAAAGCGTCCAGAGAAAAGCAAAGCAAAACAAAAGCTGACAATCCTCGAAGTTAAAATTCCAAGGAAAGAGAATCTATCCTTCCACGAAATCACTTCTTCTTGTTGTTTTTCTCCTCCCTTTGTGGAGTATTTCTCTCATTCATGGAGATCGATTTCGCACCCATATGGAATTATGTCACTTGATCAGGAACTTAGTAGATTTCATTTTGTGCTTGTTCTTATTTACTGTATTTAGGATATATCCTATTGGTAAGGTCTCTACATCCTATTGGTAAGGTCTCTACAGCCTGTTTGGCAGGTGGATATGGCCCTGGATTTGTGATGCAGCTGGAGATGAAGTCCGGGCTTTCCTCTTCTTCAGTCTTTGGAAGCGAAAAAACCAACCCCGACTTGCCTCTTGATTTGGGGACTTCAGACTACAAATCCACCTGTGGCCAGATTAGCTAACGACAGGGGTACCCCTGTCATTGGTTATGCGGGGCTGTGTAATGACCATTTCACCCTTGCCTTTTGTCATCACGCATTTGTGGAGCGCAGAAACCAAACTGAAGAAGATAGAGGAGGAGGAGGAGGAGGGGAAGGAGTGATAACTCGCAGAGATCGTTGGCGTCGGAGAAGAAGGAGGTTTCCGATCGTCGGAGGAGGGGGTTGCCGATCGTCAGAGAAGGAGGTCGCCGATTGTCAGAGTGGAGGCTGAGGAGGGGATTGGGGGGAGGCGGTGGTGGATACGTCGGTGGGATTTTTGGAAGTGGGTCTGTGTGTATGTATATGTATATATGTATAATACTAATATACACATATGAACAGCTTTGGTTTTTCTCTTTCCTATTGCGTTTTCTTTTTGGAAAATAAAAATAATTTTTTTTCCTCAAATTAATGGTAAATACTAATTTTTTCTAATTAATGAAATAATCCAATTTGGAGCATTACAAAATTAAGGAGGGTGATTCAGTCATTTGACATCTAATCTCATTATATTCAACCTTCAAATCTCTCATCTCAAAAAAGCATCCAAATACCTCATTACAAATACACAATTCTTAAGAGGTGGGTCACCGTCATCACATATCATCCTTCGTTACATATCTACTCTTAAATCCACCCTCATTACATATCTACCCAAAATCAAATCCTCCCTCCAAATGGACCGCTACAGTGTATGCATACGTCTTGACTGACAATATTTCCGGAATTTTGTTTTAGCTAACTGAGCTTGAAGATCGCGTCTAGATTTAGGTGGTATTAAACATTACTATCTGTTTGATTCCCTAATGAAATATTTTCCATGTAGTAATTAATTAATTCTCCCTCCGTCCCTTATTTAGAGTCCAATATTCTATTTTGGGTTGTCCCTTAAAAAGTGTATATTTTGTAAAGTTAGTGGATAAAAGTTGGTGTGTTGTCTATTTTGTCCCTAAGAGTATATTCCATTTGAAAAGTTAGTGAGTAAAAGTGTAATGATAATGGATAAGTAGGGAAAGTGAAGGAAAAAGTTAATATGAAAGGTATAATGATGATGTCTTTTTAATAAGTTTGAGTTACGAAGTAAGACATTTAAAAAGGAACAGAAGGAGTAATAAGACTATCCTAGAATTTTCACCATTTTCTGTTCAAGAACAATCATCTTGCTTCTCTTATTCCAAGTAGCAAACTTTAAAAGAAAAACTGATTGTACGTTAGCTAATCGGTTTTGGAGGCCTGGACATATCATTTACTTAATCTATTTTGGAACCCTAATTTTTTTCAAAAATTCTCCAATATAGTGAGAGAGAGAGCTTGGTGGTGGTGGTCGTGAAAACCCGAGATTTTGAATTAGTCTGGTCCTTTCCTTGCTGGTAGTGGTGGTCGCCAGAGGTGGATAGGGAGGGTCCCGTGGTGGTCAGCGGTGGGTTGGGTTGGCTGTGGTGTCCTCCTCTTCTTCTCTCGTTCTATAGGTGGATTGATTTGGGGAATTGGGGGAGCGCAATTTTTTTGATTTTGGATTTTTTTTTTTAATTTAAGGAGGACCTTCCAAAACGACGTTGTTTTGAGAGGGGGGGGGGGTGGGGATGGGGATTTGATCGAAAAATGGTTTTGTCTGCTACACGAGGAGGAGGCGAGAAGCTTGATTGATTGAGAGAGAGGGTGTGTGTGTGTGTGTATGGGTAGGTGGGGAGGGGGGGATGAATTTGATCGAAAAATGGTTTCGTCTCCTACAGGAGGAGGAGGCGAGAAGCTTGATTTTCAGCTACAGTAATTCACTCTTGTGAAGGGAATGAGATTTTTAATTTTAATCCATATTAACCCATTTTAATCCATCTAAATCCATATAAATATGGGTTGATAGGAGTTCAACTCATATCAACCCATATCAACCCAATATGGACAGATTGGATTGGATTATAAGTGGACGGATTAAAAATTATGAGTTAAAATTGTCACCCGTAATTTTTATATATTATTTGCGAGGAATCATGCATGCATTTCGACATCAAACATGAATTTTCAAGTATTATTTGCCCAGTAGGGGTCAAATACATACAAGCACAAGTTAGCAGGAGTGATAGCAACTGTCTAACTTATTGGAATATCTAAAGCTAATTTCCCAATCTTGAGGGCTTAAATTTATAATTGTAAAATAATGACTTCAAGCACGTACAAATTTTGGAGGGTTGTTTGAGTCTAGTCGGGTGAACTTTTTTTTTTTTTTTTCGTAATTCAAGATGTCCGGACTAGTTTATGCACACCTCGACAAATTTCTGGAGACTAATTCCACCGCCCATGAGTGGAGCTCAGTTAAAATCGTGGTAGAAATCAAATCTTAATTGCTCCACAGATGTTGATAACACATTAACACCTAAGATGTTTTGAACTTCAAAATTTGGATTTAGTGTGCAAGGTGACTCTGCTTTCCACCATATGGCTCCACCACTATCTTTGAGACATTGAGAAACTTAAAAAAATCCTTAAAGAACCCTCCAAGTTAAAAAAACCCTTAAAAAACTCCCAAGTTCGTGATCGAATTTTGATGATCCGAGCCGCTCAATGTAATCAGAACGTGATTTTAAGGGTGATTGCGAGAAATCAGCAAAAAAAAAAAGACCAGAAAGGGCTTCATCCGAACAGTTTTTTATTAAACAGTTCAATAAAAAATTGCTCAAATCAAACCCTTTCCGGTTAGTTTTTTTGCCAGTTTCTTGCGGGCACCATTAAAATCACGTTCCAAACATATTGAGCGGCTCGGATCATCAAAATTTGATCGGAAACTATGAGATTAAGATTTGGAGGGTTTTTTTAAGTGTCCCTGAAACCACCCCGATATATATATATATATATGTGTATATATATGTGTGTGTATATATATATATATATGTATATATATGCATGCATTCTTTTATTAGTGGATAACGTCCGAAAAATGAAGTCCGCACATTTGTGCAAACGATTTGGTACTAGATTAAAAAAGAAAGGAACATGTAAGACAAAAAAAAGAGAGAGACGTGTGACTTAATACCGCTGCGTTGCGTATCGGTAGCTACGTAGTAGTTTTGGGTCGTTTGATACCGCTACACTCCGTTATACCAATGCTCCTAAAAATTCACACCGGTATGGATCGATTCTCACTAGTATTGCTTTAAAATATAGTTTTTTGCCCACTGCATGATTATGACTGCTATGTGATCGCTACGGCTGCTTCAGCTGCGTTGTCACTGTTACATCTCATCCTTATCGCCTCGCACATGATGGAGGTATTTTGGCACCTAGTTTCTCTCTAGCTGTCATTCATCACAAACGTTCCAACTATGGCTATGGATACAAATGTGTCTATTTATAAGTTCCACTTGATGAGCTAGTAACCTACTTGGTTAAAGGTTCAAATTAAGTCAGGAAAGATAAGGGTGTGTTTGGCTATGGAGGGTCGGGGAGACATGATTATAATCTCCCTTTCAACTGGTGTCTGCATCTTTCTACTAGTAGCTCTTATAGGGTTCTTGCACAAAGTATGGTGGACGCCAATTCGAATACAAAACATCATGAGGTCGCAAGGAATCAAAGGCCCTGCTTACAGATTCCTGCATGGAAATACAAAGGAGATCATCCAGATGAGAGAAGAATCCACCAGCAATGCAATGGACTTCTTATCTCATGAAGTTTTCCCAAGAATTATGCCTCATATTCATGCTTGGAAGAAGCTCTATGGTATCAAAATCTTTGTTTTACCTTCCATATAGGTGTCACTGATGTTTTGTAATTCAAGGTTTCTAGACCAGCTTACGCGTATTTTTCTTCGTCATGTCCTCTATTGCGCTGTATTTGTAGTCACACGACAAGGTTTGAATCGCCCAACACATAAATTTTGAGGTATGTTCGTGTGACCGCCAATACATTTGGAGATAAAGAAATTTCTTGCCGCAAATAAGTTAAACTTTGACGCATCTAATAATGAATACAAAACATAAAAAGTGAGCACCAAATGGAAGGAAAGAAAGGGAATAACATTTAGAGAGTGCTTGTCAATAATCCAGAGACTAAGGTCTCATTCGGCTAAATAAGCCAAGGTGGTTTATTTTTTTGTCTTTACTCAAAAAAAATCGTTTTTGTTAGTTTTGCATTAAATTTTTATGGATTATTAATTCGCCTCAACGAGATGAATTGAAAAAGTAAAAAAACTATGATAAGAAATTATAATTTTTTGAATAAAGACAAAAAAGCCAATAAATCTCTCTTTTTGGCTTATTTTCGTCTTTATTCAAAAAATATACAAGTTTTGGTCAAAATATTTTACTTTTACTATTTCTCTTGTTTAGACGAATTAATAGTCCACAAAAGTTTGACGCAAAACTAAAAAATATGAATTTTTTTTGATTAAAGATAAAAAAAGAAAGGCCACCTGGCTTATTTAGCCGAATGAGGCCTAATTAAGCCTTTTATTTTCTTCTGTTAATCAACCTGATGGAACAGGGAAAAATTATCTAATTTGGCATGGTCCTCAAGCCCAATTGGTTGTCACTGAACCTGAGTTGATTAAAGAGATATTGAACAATAAAGATGGAACATATCTCAAAGGAAAGCTCGATGTCATCTCAAAAAAGTTAGTAGGAGACGGGATCTTTATAACAGATGGAGAAAAATGGTCGAAGCTACGCAAAATAGCCAACCATGCTTTTTACGTAGAGAGCTTGAAGGTAATCACTTTCTCTATTTCTTCAGTAGTACTGCCTCAAACCAAATTGGAAAATTTTACAAAAGTATCAAAGAAGGCCTTGTGTATATATGCAGGGCATGATTCCAGCAATGATAGCGAGTGTGGAAACCATGCTAGAAAGATGGGAGCAAAATAAAGCAAAGGAGATTGATGTATATAAAGAGTCTCGGCTCTTGACAGCAGAAATTATTTCTCGAACAGCTTTTGGGAGTAGTTACTTGGAAGGTGAGAACATCTTCGACATGTTGACGAAATTGGGTATTATCGCAGGAAGGAATGTTTTTAGGATTCGCTTACCTGCCATGGAGTATGTTCCCCCCCTCCCTCCCTCTCTCTCTCTCTCTCTCTCTCTCTCTCTCTCTCCATATTCTGAGAAGAAAAATTGAAAAGATTTTGAAACAAACCGACTTATAAGAAGCTATTGCCAAACTCGTCTATAAATGTTAATTTATTGACTTTTGTTTGCAGGAAGTTTTTCAAATTGCGCGTTGATCTTGAGTCTGATAAAATAGAGCAAGCAATTCGAGGATCCATTATAGGGATGATCGACAAACGGGCCGAGAAAATGATGAGAGGAGAAGAAAACAACTACGGTAGTGATTTTCTCGGATCCCTTATAAAGGCTAATCATGATCCTGATGAGAAGAATAGAATTTCAATAGATAATATGGTAGATGAGTGCAAGACATTCTATCTTGCTGGACAAGAAACAACAAATGGGTTATTAGCTTGGAGCATTTTCCTTCTAGCGATCCACACAGATTGGCAAGAGAAGGCCAGAAAGGAGGTGATTCAACTGTTTGGCCAAGAGAACCCAAATCCAGAGGGCATTGCAAGATTAAAGACTGTACGCATACTCTCCTATTATCCTCTTTCTATTTTGATATCTAATGTTGTCTGGGCATCCGAACGGGCTTACAAACCTCAATTAGTTTCTAGGGATCAACCTCACCAAGAATGGGTGACCTAGCTATTTAAAGTCGGACTAAAATTTCGTATGAACTAACCCATAAGTATATTTTTTTTGGAACAACAAGAATAATATTTTAATCTTTGAGCATTATGTTTACAAATACTAAAGGGTTAAATTTATAGGTGTTATACTCTTTCCTTAATTAAAGTTTTGATGGGAAGAAATAAGAACATAAGAAACAATAAACGGATAGAATGCATAAAAACACAAGGATGGACTTGGTTGCCTCTGGGTCTACATCCATGTATTCGCATCGATGAGCAGAAGTATACATGATATACCCTGATCGAAAGTCTACGGGTGTGATCCTGGGTATATAAGGAACTAGGTAAGCTTCTTCTAAGACGTTGGGTTTAAGCATTTTGGGTTATGTGGTGTGACTTGTTGATCAAACTCAAGATACTGAGTTAGTAGTCTACTTGATCCATTGCATGTGATATCAGAGCAACCTTTGGACAAGTTAGAGTGGGCTCTGGTCAGGGAAAATACTTGCGAAATATCCTGTGACTTTACCCCTTGTGAGGCCGTAAATGTGGGAAGATTGTGATCGATACTTGTTCCCACATCAGAAGTTTATACAAGGAATCACATAATCTACTACTAGTGCAAATTTTTTGGGTCATGTGGTGTGACTTATTGATAAAAATCAAAGTAGCACTGGGTCAGTAGTCTGCTTGGGACGTTATAAAATATTAGAATAAGGGTAAAGAATCTAATGAGCTACCAATGTCCTGTAACTCTCAAGACACTCTTGGACCGTACCCTACGATTGCAATCGTAATTCTCACTCAGTCTCAGTTTGGATGGCAAGAATCTTGAGAAAAAAATGAGAATGTGACACTATATTTCCATGATTTCGACATTTGGATGATATAAGAATATAAATGTGATGTCACACTCTAAGGATTCCCATGTTTGAGAGAGACAGGAATAGGATTGTGATTCTTGATGACACATCCAATCCGGATTCACATTATCAGATTGAGTGAGAATCTGATCCCTCCCTTATCTAATGGGAATTTTAGATTCCTGGCTCAATCAATAAAAAAAATGGAAAATTGAGTTTGATAAATTTCCAAAAAAAATTGATTCTTACATAATATTACTAAATTAATCTAAATACTGGAATGAAATTACTTCAAGTATTGTATTACATTTTTTTATTCCCACTCAATAAAATTACTAGAAATTTGATTCCTTGTAATCACATTCCTATTTCTAATGAAGATTCCGGTCATCCAAATTGAAGGGAAAATTTTAAAATGGCACCTGAATTTTCACTCTAATGTTACCGAAACACCTGAACTTCATTTTATTTTGATTAAACACCTGGACTTTCAAAATCCCCAAATTGAGGCACCTGTGGTTAGCCTCCATCCATTTCCTTCACAAATTGACTGACGTGACTCATTTCTGGCGTTAAAAGGCCCCACTAGGAATGTTAGAAAGTGAACTCAATGCATACAATCACAATCCAAAAGTGAAGTAGGGTTGGCATGGGTTGTAATTGTGTGCATTGAGTTTATTTTCTAACATCTCTAGTAGAGCCCTTTAACGCCAGAAATGAGCCACATCAGCCGATTTGTGAGGAAAATGGATGGAGGTTAACTGTTGGTGCCTCAATTTGGGAATTTTGAAAGTTCAGGTGTTTAATTAAAATAAAGTGAAGTTCAGGTGTTTCGGTGACATTCGAGTGAAAGTTCAGGTGCCATTTTAAAATTTTCCTCAAATTGAACCTTGAAGTAATCCAGAAATCCTAAATAAGCCAATATACTAAATAACGCTAAAGAACGCTTAATTAATTTGGTCGAAATAGACTTAAATCTAAACAGCTCAAACCATTCGATCGAGGGAGGAAGTTATGGTATACAGGGTATACCGTATGTCTAAATTATGACAATTTGTGATTTTCATTATGCCAATTTTTGGGGCCCCTACATACGATTGAGTATTATATAATTAATAGCCTTTAAAATTACAAATTCTTAATTGTGTAGCTGCGGTAAGTGGTTAGAGTTCTGACATTTGCCTACAAGATCAGGGGTTCAAGTCTCTCGTCATTCATTTACTTTAAAAAAAAAAAACCTCATCATAAAATTTCACCTATTGAGATTCAAACCCAACTAAAAAATAAGTTCCGATGACATTTATACCACATGACCACCACACACAACTCGTGGTATATAAGTTAATACCTACACTTTTCACACAACACAGAGGTATTTTTTATTCCATCCATTTCATAAATATTTCATCCCTATTTTTCATTTAAGATTTTTTACAATATTTAATTTGCTATAACTAACAAGAATTATTCATGATTTGGCTTGAGATTCAATAATTACAATAGAAAAGCTCCATGTAGCTTGAACACTTAGGGTTTCCAAAAGTGTAGGGCTGACCCTGTACATATAATAGGCTTCTAATATTGTATTTGTCAAATATGTCAAATAAAATATATTTTATTAAAATATTAAACGAGAAAGATATGACTTAGTAGTCCGTGTCCTGTATGATGTGTAATATGTCTCTAATTTGATCGTTTGTCGTTATTTATTTCTAATGTTTATAGATTTTTTTAAAATTTTTTTAGTATAAAATACATAGTTAGTCATTAAACTTTCATACTTTGGCAAATTCAGTTGTTCAAGTTCAATACAATATTAAAATATATTAATGCACCATTCGAGCCCCAACTACGGTATTTTTTTATTAGAATCATTTATCTTTTACACAATATCTATTAGATTATTCGTACAAAGAACGAATTTGATCGCTTATAGCTAGACACTTAATCCGATAAAAAATATCATTCTATTATTAATTTGAGTGCCAATGATGGAGCTTCCAAAACCTGATTGAGCCATAAATTTACGTGAATGACTTTATTCAACAAACTAACAAAATCAACAGTTTTGATCGTTACTATTGTATCACGGTGGCAAGGCTACTCTACATCCAACTATAGCAGAGGACTAGGTTTCATGTCAAATATAAATTGAATGTATATTCTAAATGTCGTTAACGAGTATATTTCTAAAATAATTGATCAAAACTGTTAACATTCAGTAGGGAATTGTCACCAAAATCAGAGATCATCAGATATCGACAACTGCATAATCAAAAAATATTTAAGATATTCATATACATTAAAGTCTAATAATGCATCACTCAAGCCCCATCTAAGGCATTTTCTTTTTCCGATCGGAACCGTCTCTCTTTTACATAATATGAATAAATCATATGTATCAAGAATGAAGTTGATTACTTATCGTTAGACCCTTAATCACACGAAAATATCATTTTATGATTGAATTCGGGTGCCAATGAAAGGGTTTTCTAAACCCGATCAAGCAAAAAATTTACGTTAATTATTTAATCAACAAGCATAACGAAATCAATGATTTTGATCATTATTATTGTGTCACGGTCACAAGTCTACCATATATTTAGCTACAACAGAAAAATTAGTTTCATATAAAGTATATTGAATGTGCAAATTCTAAATATTATTTTTTTAAGGAAAAATTCTAAATATTCTTACTGAGTATATTTATAAAATGATTGATCAGAACCGTTAGAATGTGAAGTCCTACAATATTCAACGTTGTCACCAAAATTAGAAATCATGGGATATTGACAAATATGTAACCAAACGACATTTAACATATCCGAATGCATTAAAGTCTATCATTAATTGTGGTACGACATATTTTAGTCTTGCTACAGAATATTTGGATTAATTTCTTTTGGTGCGACACATTGTGGTAAGCAAATACTAATTTTTGGTGTCGTCATAAAAGTTATGGTTATGTATAATTTGTGGTCATTTTTTGGAGAGGGAGAGTGTCATGTCCCCACAAACGACACCCAAAGTGGGCCCAAGTTGGCCCGACCACGTGGCATTCCACAAATAAAACCAAACCACACCTCACAACCTGTCAGAAAAACACGCAGCGGAAGACTTATCACCTTAACATAAAAATGAGTCGACGTATCGACCAACCAACCACGACCTCGGACAACTAAACAACAATATAGTTTTACAATACTTTAAAAAAAAAAAATTCTACACTTCAACACATCCACCAACGACTTATTTATAACTTATATAAATCAACTCCTTAGTTCACTACCTACAACCAACTTGCTCATCCACATCATCCAACGCTAGCCCAAACACTTCTCAACACGATGACCGGTAGTGGACCCACTATATGCAACCTGCTACCTGGCAGACCAAAAAGGAAAGCCAGAGTGTGTGAGATATAGAAATGCTCAATAAAATATAACAACAACAAGAATATAAATTTCCAACATAACTGAGATACTCAAATGTATATGACAGATATAACCACCACATCCTCCAAATACAACACAACAGTAATATCCAATGGCTAAAAGACCATCTCAACTTGTCAACAGTTTATCGAGAAATTAAGAGTAACACCAGGCACACAGCCAATAATTTAAGGCATAAGCCTTTTGGCATATAGCCAATCACCGGGCACAAAGCCAATAACTTAAGGCATAAGCCAATCACTGGGCACAAAGCCAATAACTTAAGGCATAAAGTCTTTTGGCATAAAGCCAATCACCGGGCACTAAGCCAACAATCAAGTTCAATTCAATATAGAATAACATCTATGAATCAAACACATATCACAACTGAATCTCGTGTTCCACACACTATGCTCCTAACCATCGTTAAATAAGCTATATGGCTTACGACATGTGTGCCTCACACGCGAACATTCCCAACATATCATAAGCTAAACAATAATAGCATGATATACACTCACCATTATAGTAATATCTCATTAAAGATTACCATATCGAAAACTTACTACGATTTGCAAGATGTATACTCACCACCACAGCAATATTTTATTGGGAAGAACCATATCAGACACACTCACCTTGTATCGACCGAGGTACGCCAAATTTACAGTTTCGGAACCTCTCCGATTGATCGGCTCGTTACCTAACCACAAGCTAACCATATCAGTTTATTGAATACTTAAACGTCAAAACTAACTCCTAACAATAATCTATAACACCAACAATAGTTTAACAATGCTTAACGCATACTAACATGTCTATCTCAAATGTTTAGAAGTGTCCCTAATCAAGCGTAACACTCAAACACCACATAACCCCTACATTTGGTTTGAAATCTATGACCAGCCTGTTGTATCCTGCCTATAACTTCTTATAGAGTTAAAACTAGATCATGAAACCACCACCATTAGAAAGTAAACCTCCAGTACATGAATTTTGATATAAAATTTGTTAAAAAAAGAGTCCGGACAACAAAATTATGCTCGTCCAAAGTTACACAAAAATCTGTCCAAAATCACAGATTCAGCACGTCTACCAACTTCAAATCCAAAACTGATTTAACCTGGTACAAACTAAGCCACAACCTTCTTATATTCCAAAAGACGTACGAGTCTAGTTTCAGAATCAACAACCCATGCGCTAACCCGATATCCGAGCTAAAAGATATAATCATTTTCCCAAAATGTGTCAGTGCAGCAAATACAAAACTCAGCAAGGACACACCAACTTGTAAAATCCGCCAAACTTAGAATATGCATCTAATAAACCCCAAATTTGGTGTACACCATTATCAAACACCAAAGTTCATCCTTGATTTTTCTCAGATTTTTCACAATAAAGAAACCTAGTCAAAATCACCTCCAAACTCATAACTTCTGTGCAGTGAAGCACAATTTTCAGCAAAACAGTCTGTGTTCGAAAATTCATTAAAAATCAAATACTCAATACTTTTCAGTAATTCCAACGCCAAAACATCACCAACTTATCAATCTTTCAGACTCATAAGGACCCATAACCAGGAGGCTCGTTTAACTGTAAACAAATGATGCATAACAAAGATCTGTAAGCTGTTTGCACAAAACCAGCAATCCGACCACAGCTTAGTTTATGATTTTCATCTTTTTCCACACTTCTCAGAAAATTCTAAAATTTTTACAGCACAAGTTAAACACATAGAGACATCTCCAGTAAAATTATAAGAAAATAACATTGTCGGTGTGTCAATGATAAAAATTTGTCAAAAACATGACAGATTCAACTTTGCTCAAAACACAGTTATGCATATTCATATGATGCACAAATTTTCTGAAATAAAACTCAACTTCAACCTCAAAAACCCTCTCCCATGGATTCAATTAAGTGCTTATAAGATGCAGAACATGAGACCTAGCATGGGAAATATGAAATTCAGCACTTAAAGAGATGAAATTTACCTAATTAAGCTTCAATTCAACCAACCCTAATTTCTCCTTTCTCTCCTTCTTTCTTCTTCTTCTCCACGGCTGCTCTCTCTCTCTCTCTCTCTCTCTCTAACATTGAAACAAAACCCCCTGATAAGTTTTCTTCTTCTTCTTTTTAATCAGATACACCTCACATACACACCTCACCAACACACGGCACACATGCACAGCTCCTAAAAAAAATGCACTTTACCCCTTTAGGTTATAAAGTATAACATTTAAGCACCTCAAATATAAAGGGTGTTACAGAGAGGGAGGGAGAGAGAGAGAGAGAGAGAGAGAGAGAGAGAGAGAGAGAGGGAGGAGAGAACAACCGAATACCTGCTCAGCTATTTTTTCATTTTATTAATTCATTTAATAAATGGGTGGTTCGGATCATTCACCTTTAAATTTGAAGGTTTAAAATCATGGTGTGTACGGTACACCCCTTAATAAGGGGCGTGTGCCCATTGGCTATATATGAAATTTGGGTTGAACTTAAATGCCATAAATCTTTTTTTTTTTGTCGGCAAAAGTAACATTTTATTAGTGATAGAGGAAAGGATTCCAACCGAAAGTTAAAAATACAGCTTCATGGACAAAGCCCAATACAACATCTGAAGGCCTAAAGTGCACTAATAAAACAAATACAGCTTAAACAATCACAAGGCCTAAAAAGCACAAATCTAATAATAAAGCCTAGCCTAAAGAAAACCCAAAACCTAACTCTAAGAATAACGTCCTGCCAACCCCGATCAGACAGACCAACCTCCACCACCACTCCGGCCTCCAAGCCACCACTAGCCACCCCTTCGGAGAAAGCATCCCTGAACCCAAGCACACCAAAATTGCCAATTTTATTTTGCATGAATATTAAATTTAAGACATAACATTTCTCTTGTTTCTTGTAGATGAGCATGATCCTAAATGAAACTCTAAGGCTGTATTCACCAGCGATCAATCTGCTGAGAAGAGTTGAAAGGGAAGTCAGATTGGGAAAATTGATCATTCCAGCTAATACAGAATTCTACCTTCCACTTCTAGCACTCCACCATGACCCTGAGATATGGGGGCAAGACGTTCACCTCTTCAAGCCAGAGAGATTCGTAGAAGGAGTGGCTAAAGCAACTAATAACAACATTACTGGATTTATTCCGTTCGGTTTCGGTCCTCGAATTTGTGTGGGCTCAAACTTTGCAATCAACGAAGCCAAGATATCGCTCTCGATGATTCTACAGCGCTACAAATTCACTTTGTCTCCAAATTATGTTCACGATCCGATTCAGATTATCATAGTTTGCCCCCAAAAGGGAGTTCAAATTGTGCTGAGTAAGTTGTAATTTTGAGTTGTGGCATTTCTGTTTCCTGTTGATGATTGTTGGAACAAGCCATGGGCAAGGATGTTGTTTTTTTTTCTCTCTTTCCATACGATTGTGTTGAGTAAGACTGTAAATTGTAAGCTAGGAGTTCGGCGCATGGGGTCATTCATAAACATTAATACTTGTGCCAATTATAAATCAGGAAAAAAAAAATCATAGTATTGATAATTAAAACTTTAGTTCCAAAAAAATTCACATTAAAGCTTGACAAGTGTTGCGACTAATACCTAAAAGATGTTGAAGGCATGAACTAATAACCTTTCTTTTCGGCTCTCGACAAAAAAATAAAATAAAATTAGTACACGAGCTTCTACCTCATTCAATGCGGTTTCATATTTTGGATTCATTGCATTATAATCTTGTTGATAACATCAAGAGTAAATTACACTAAGCCCCCCTTAACTAACTCATATTTTTACTTAATCCCCTCAGACTACAAAATCCGACATTGTGCACCCTCTAACTATCCAGTGTTGACACTTAACACCGTTTTGTTAGGTCTCCGTAGGAAAAATGCACCGACCGCCGTCTCCGGCCACCGGACGGCCGATCCGAGCCATCCAATTTTTTTTTAAAAAAACCGAGTGGCTTAGCGCGGGAATCAATGGCATCTAACGTGCGTAGGTGCTCGATCCAAACACCCTAAGAATTTAAATCGGGTGTTTGGATCGAGCACCTACGCACGTCGAATGCCGTTGATTCCTGCGTTAGCTCACTCAGTTTTTTTTTTAAAAATTTTTTGGACGGTTCGGATCGGCCGTCCGGTGGCCGGAGACGGCCGTCAGTGCATTTTTCCTACGGAGACCTAACAAAAGGGTGTTAAGTGTCAACTCTGGATAGTTAGAGGGTGCACAATGTCGAATTTTGTAATCTGAGGAGGTTAAGTGAAAATGCGGATTAATTGAGGGGAGCTTAGTGTAATTTACTCTAACATCAAATACTTCATTTTCAGTATATGTGACCAAGCGATCATTAAACCTTTGGTCTCGCATTCATTACACAACCTATTTTTCACATATTTCATTGCCGATAGCAATGCCAACTTCACACCCGATTCTAATGGGTCGCCATTTGTTTTTAATTAGAAGGAGATCCATTCCAGTAATTGTCCCAGATAGTTGCCAGACTTGTCTCACGAGTGTGTGTCTGACAAACATATCTTCACATACATTCTTGCATCGTGGAAAAATATTGGATTGTTCGGAACAGTTACGGAACAGTTACCGGAGAGGACCCTGTCCCTGCATTGTGAAAAAATATTGGACTATACGGAACAGTTACCAGAGAGGACCCTGTCCCTTTTTATGGGGAATGCCCCTTTGCTCTTGTAATCGGTTGCTTCATTGAAACTTGAGTTACCAAAATTAAATACATACAAGTACAAGTTAGTAACAGCAACTCGATATCCAATTTTAGTGGAATATGTAAACAGAAAACTTCTTTACGGAGCAACCTTTGTTTACGACACTCAATCGTGCGTGTCGAAAAGTGTTTTAGACGGTTCAAATTTTAAAAAACTATTCACGCGAATAGTTTTTTTTAAAAATCTGGACCATTGATTGCCGAAACAGACGGCTAAGATCACTTAGCTTTGCAAAGAGCCGCTTTACAACGGCTTGTAAATAAGTTTCTCTTTATCGATTTTGAGGGGTTAAATCTATGAAAATGATTTTAAGGAGGGTGGGTTGTTTGATTTAGGGTCACTTAGCTTAAAATTAGGTAAGTCTTTAAGCTTGTCTAATTTGATTTTTTTTTTTTTTTTTTTTTTTAAGATGCACGTTTATATTTTGAATTAATTATTTATATTGGCAAGCTGAATTTTAAAAGTGTAGAGACCCGTGAAGTTTTTTCTATTTACTTTAATCGTTTAAAATATGTGGAATATCGTATTTTGAGGTTGTATTGATGTTTGGCAGTGTTGGTACCGATTGGGGTTTGATTTGGTGGTCGTCGGAGAAATTTTATTTTTCTGCTCATCCAGTACCAGTATCGTATTTTCCCAATACCGGTACCCAGTGTTCAGAACTTGAACAAATTGACATTTTGAAGGTTCCAGTACCGATACCCGCTGTGTTTTTCTGCAAATTTCAGCACACTTTTTGGACCACTATAAATACCCCCTACCATTTTTCACACCCAAAACCCACGAAACAGATCTGGAAACACCCATTCTCACCTATTCCACTCCCATCTCACTCAAATCTCTTGATTTCTACCTCAAATCTTCAAGATCCATGTGTTTTCTTCTGCAAATTCACTTGAATCTCAAATTTGGTGAACAAAGGGTAAGTTTAGTGTTCTTTTTCTAACTTTTTGGCTCTTAATCACGTTTTTCTCTCTATTCTCTCAATCACTTGTTGATCTATACATGTTTATCTTAATTTTGGGCGGTATCTTCTCTAGATCTTGAATCAAAGCTTTGGAGGAGCTTGTTCTTGAAAGATTTGGGCTTGATCCACTTGGTAGACTTAGGGTTTTGTTCAAAACCCACTTTGGTAGAGATTTCTCTCTTTCTCTACATGTTATATGGTGATTACATGTGATATTTGTGATTGATTGCTATGTATGGCTTGTGTGGAACACCTTAGGGTTCAAGGATTTCAAATCCTCTTGAATGATGTAAATTTTGTCTTGACACTTGTGATCCATGAGTTATTTGTGATGGGTTTGATAATGTTATTATGTGTGGAACGAGTATATGATTTCAGTGTTGATAGTAATGATAATGTAGTCGTTGATGTGAATTGAAGTTTATTGTGACGCAAGAGATGGGAACACAAAATCGTAAGGAGTGGGATTTATTGTGACGGAAGGGGTGGAAACACAAAATCGCAAGGAGTGGAATTTATTGTGACGCAAGGAGTGGAAGCACAAAATTGTAAGGAGTGGAGTTTATTCTGATGCAAGGGGTGGAAATATAAAATCGCAAGGGGTGAAAAGTCGGTGGATGGTGTGTGTGCGTGCATGTGTGTGAGAATGCATCTATGCTAGTAAACGGTGTTCGTAAGTAACGGTATTGGATTGATCATCGTGTGCTAAGTTCCTTGTATTCTAATGATTTAGAATCGTCACTAGTTCTTTTTCTACAATAAGGACTAGCCATTTAGCTTGATTCGCTGTGTCCATATTTATCATCTCATCAGCATATAGATTTTGTATAAAATTTTCTACTGGGCTTGTGTAGCTGAACCAAATCCTTCTTTTCAGGTTCCACTGCCGGACAATAGGTTGCATGCCTCATGTGTTGAGATGGGAAGACATTCTGAAAGCTAACTGCATTTAGTTACCTTAACATCTTTGTAATGATTTCCTTTTGATAAAGATGTATTTGTAACTAATTACCCTAGACACTCTTTTGACTAAACTATTGTAATCAAAGAACCCGTTCGAACTTGTATTTAATCTCATTTGGGGCCGGAATGCTAATATTGTATATTCCTTAAAGTTGAGGACTTGTTTGTAAATTAAGTAGGTGGAAACTTTGTTTGGGTATTATTTATTTACGCGAGGATCTTTTGTCGAAAAAATTTATTTATTTATGTTGAAAATCGAGGCGTGACAAAAAGTAAAACACAATAACTACCAGCTACAAAAAATTTGTAAAGGCAGTTTTAATTAGTATCTTTGGGATCGTCTTCTGTAAACTTTTGCCAAATACATATCATAATTTTATACTTGCTAACCGCTCTCGTCAAGACATTGATTAATCCAATAAATTTTCATAGAAATTTAAAATCGCTGAACACTATTAATACAGACTGTCTTGAGGTGAGATGTCCCAAGCATCCCTCCATATGCCTGTCTCTGTGCCAAACAAAAGGGTTTTTTTTTTTTTTTTTTTTTTTTGGGGGGGGGGGGGGGGGGGGGGGTGTGTGTGTGTGTGTGTGGGGTCAATAATGTTAGATTAGCACCTGAGAAGAATAATTAAACTTCTAGTCTCATTTCTCCTGGTACAATGCTATTTTGAAGGTTGTAATTTGTTTATTCAAGTTTTGTTATACTCCCTCTGCCCCAAATTTTGTCATTTTTCGATATTTGTGTCAGTTTTCAATCGCTTATACTCCCTCCGTTCTAATTGATTTGTCCAATTGTCGAAATTCGTGTCTTTCAAAAATATAGTTATATCTTATATTTTCTAATATTTTTTATGATTTTGAAGATTTTGTATAGTAAAACTAATTGAGATCTATCAAATAAGATCCATATTGCATATTAAAAACATTAAAAATTGAAAATTATAGGCAATTTTTTGAGAGGTCAAACGCTCTCAAAAAGTCAAAAAGGGGACAAACAAATTGGGACGGAGCAAGTATCTTTTACTCCCTCCGTACATTTTTAAGTGTCCTGTTTCGTAACTCTAACTTATTAAAGAGATATTATCATTACACATTTTACATTAACTTTTGTCTCCACTTTCCCTATTTACCTTCTATAGAGACATCATCAAGTTTTGTTATACTCCCTCCGTCCCAAATTCTGTCATTTTTCGATATTTGTGTCAGTTTTCAATCGCTTATACTCCCTCTGTCCCAATTTATTTGTCCAATTGTCGAAATTCGTGTCTTTCAAAAATATACTTATATCTTACATTTTCTAATATTTTTTTATGATTTTGAAGATTTTGTATGATAAAACTAATTGAGACCACTACAAGAAAGTCGGGCAAAGCCAGCGGCCAAAAACATTGTGGAAGGGTCTGTAAAGCGCTGGTATAGCCTTACACGACCTATACCAACGCTTGGGCAATGCGCTGGCGTTGAGGCGCTACTATTGCTCTATGCCAGCGCTTTTTGTGGGCGCTGGTATAACTTTATTTTTACCAACGCTTTTTTTCCCAGCGGTTTTAAGCGCTGGTATAACATAATTTTTACCAACACTATATTCCCCAGCGGTTGCAAGCGCTGGTATAGACCTAAATGCATCTGCCCACCTCTACACTTTTACCAGCGCCTAAAAGCATTATTGTAGGTTCAATTTTTTATTTTTCATAAATAAAGAATTACTACTCCAATTTTCAATTACATCCTAACTATAATAAATTATAGTGGCCACTTTCCCGGCCCATCACATATCGGTTCACTAACTTTTTCCAAATAACTCAAAAGCCAAAATAATTCATTTTTCATTGGAGAAACTAATACTCCATATATAAACTATATAAAATGTCAAAAGTGGGTCCATAACATTGTCAACATTCAAAAGTAGATCAAACATGCCAAAATATTACAATCCAACTACATTACAGAAACTACATGGAATAGATAATTAATCAAAAGTCGACGATGCCATCCTTAACAAGATCTTCCCGAGAGAGCTTTCAAAATGACAAGTTGAAATCATGGTTTTTGCTAGAACGTCCTATTACCTGCAATGCAAATGATGAAGAATAAGAACCAAGTTTATCTTTTAACTCCCATGACAATTTATTCAAGTAAAAAAGTTGGATAACCACAACTAATAGAAGCTTCAAAACGGAACAAGCCAATGAACTGGACAGTTGCACTAGACACAACAATCCAGGAATGAGCTTCACAACAGGTAGCAGTTTTTGGGCTTCCTATAGCTTCACCCACATGATGCACAAAACACAATAAAAGTAGAAAACTGTAGCAGCAGCTAACTGCTGAACAGGAGCAGTGAACAGCAACAATAGCAATCAGCAACGAGATACACCACTTTGATATGAACAAATGTAACAACAGAAATGCACCACTTGATCGATTTGAACTCCATATGCAGTAAAACAATTGATTGGTAGTCAGAATCAAAACTGTAGACAGGCCATATAATCAAAACAGCAGCAGCAACAGCAAAACATCTTATACAACAAACATGGGAATAGCAGGCAGCCATATCAAGCAACTACAAACTGGACAGCAGGAGCATAACCACAAAACAATCAATAGCAACAGCAATGAAGAGCAGCAGCAACCAAAAGGGCGCCGTGTCCACGTATTGGACAAGAGGACACGGTGGGGACACGGGGACACGACGGGGACACGCCCAAATACGTATTGGACACGCTAACACCTAATTTTCAGTTTCCAACAATATGAACTCGAATCCCAATTCTTCAGATCAGTTTTTAGTCATTAGAGTTCAATTCAGCATCTACAAGGGTGATTTATGCCTCTAAACAACATTTCCAGCAATTGCAATTGTCATTTTTTGTAAAAGCTACAACTATAGACTTACAATGGCGCTATGATTTCAATTCCTATACAATGTAAGAACGTACCTCAATCAGAATATTCGATATCATGACTTGCATGCGATGATCCTTGATGTGCGTGTAGAGAAATCTGATCTAGGGAGCCATTGCAACTATTTCGAACCTAAGATATGCAATGGAAAATTTGCATAAGCATCTAAACAATACAACTATACACTATCTTAAGTGTAACAAATTACAAATTTCATTAAGTGAAACAAATGTAATAACCTGTAATCCAGCACGCTTCATCACGATATCCATTTGTTCTTTTAAAGTGCTCATTTCAGCCGCTTGAGATTGCACCTTGTCTTGTAGTTCACGTATAATTTGTTTGTCTCTCATTCTTTCTTCTTCATCAGCCACATTAAACCACGGGAAATCATTGCAAGTTAAGCGGCTACTTTTAGGAGTAGGCCCAAAACCACAACCACGAACACGACCAGACCACTCTTTTTTATTAATCGCTTGAGAATAAACGTAATTCGGGAACCAATATGTGCTACCCTTAGAATTTCCTTCCAAGCTATTTGGAAGTAATTCCTTAATTTTTGCCTAAAAAATTGATACAAGTTTAACTAGAGCACAAAAGATGAACTAAAAACTACCAAAAAAATAAAGAAGCGATAGATGAGCATAGAAAAGAAACGTCATTTAATGCTAGTCATTATAAAATTTAAACTTGAAAAACATGATAACTCATACTATATTTGCAGCTGCAATGTCATTAACAGCATTCTCGTTTTTATCTGTGAGTTGTTATATACAGCTGTGCTCGACTAGGTGCAAACCCAGAGTCTTCCTCCTGTTTTGTTACCAGGTCCATACATCAACTAATTGTGGAACTCAAAAAATATACCATATTGAAAATATGAAACAAGAAACCAACTTCAAGTACCAATTCATGAGCATGTCATGCATAAGATTTTGATCCTGTTGTATGCGGATCTTCATTCTAGTTTCTTTCTCCCTTATTCTTCAAACTAAGGGCCTTTATTTTTCACATGCACACATACAATAGAAAATAGTTATTACTTTCAAAGTTTTAATTCTCGTAAGGCCACTACCAAATATACTTTATACCTTTCTCTCATTTGAGCATCAGTAAGAAACAAGATCGGCAAAATGCTCATAATTAACTGTCGGAGGTGTTGTAGCAACAACACCTCCAAATGATACTTTCAAAGTGCATCTCCAATCTCTCTATCTTACCTTATACCTTTGCCTCGTCGAAGTATTTATTCTTTAAGGTGCATCTCCAATCTCTCAATCTTGTCCCTAACAACTTCAAAGTGTAACGCTTGATTACCTCACTTACTGGACTATTTTCGAGAATTAGAAACTTGGACTGGAGTGAAGTAACAGAAAAGCATTCTAAGACAACTTCAAAGAATGAACAAATTCAAGTATTACACCTATATGAGGACTAAGTACCCGAATGATACTCCAACAAGCTTCTTTGTAGTGTCGCGGCACTTTATGAATATCAATCAATCTTAGCCTACTATTTTGGGTATCAAGGCACTTAGAACATGATGGTTGCTTTTATCTAATTCAATGGCATACAACAACGTAAGAAACATGTGGAACAAATCATTTAGAATTACTCAATCACTTTACCATATTATTAAACTAGCTAGAATTAAATTAATCCATGTGAAAAGTACCTTGAAACAGTTCATTTGCTTGTACATCCAAGTCCTTTGCCTCTTGAGGTTGCGAAGAGCTATGTGAGTTGGAAGGCCGTGAAGTTCAAGGCAAATAGTGAGGCTGTGAAGGCAGCTCTAGGCAAATGGGTAGTCTGCAAAGATGCATGTGGCTAAGTGGGTTGTGAAGCCCCACATGATTGGGCACGATTTAGAGATCCATGTGAGAGACTAGGTTGTGAATGTTGCTCTATTTCACATGTAGGAAATAGTCTTCTCTTTGCCATGCCTATTCAAACAAACAGTAGAATAATAAACAATAATGGTCACTAATGCATAAGAGGGCATAAACAATCTTCATTTAGCAAACTCATTCTCAGCTAAAACCCAAATCACCACTACCAAGTTTTGGAGTTCTAACTGCTTGAAATGAGGTTTAGAGGTTGGAAACACCTCTAGTAGGTGCTAAATCAGCTGTGTTGTATGCTGAAAATAGTTTTTAAGAGCTGAAACTAAGTGTAAAAGTGCAGGAATTACTTGTTATGTGCTGAAAATTGATAGCATATGCTGCAAATGTGAACCCAGTTCCAGAAAGTGTGAATTTGGATGTGAAAACTGTATTTGTAGATGCAGGAATTATATGTTAGATGCTAAAAATAAGCTTTTTGATTGCTGTGAATGAGTACTAAGAGCTGAATTGCAACTGAAGCTGCCAGAACTTGTATCGGACAAGTGGGAATCAATTGCCATATTTAGTCAAGGAGAGCGTATAGAGAAAGTGGTTGCTAGAGTTCATTTTTTGGAGCATCTCTATACTAATACTCGCATGTGTGGATTATATGTTGTATGCTAGGTTCAAAAACGGCAACGAGTACCGCGACTTCACGTAGGGAGTGAGCTTGTGTTCATACCATAGATCAAACAAGCTAAAACCCAAATCACCACTACGCATTTTGAGCTGAAAAAACCAACTCAAAATAAAAACCACCATACTTTACAGTATATATTTGAAGAACAAATTATAAAAATACCTAAAGTAGTAAAAGAAAGAAACCTCCCTACCTGAGCCCCTACTTCCTGGCCTTTTGCTATACCATCATACTTTACAGTATATATTTGAAGGACCGGCTTGAAGACCTTTCGACTAATTTAGTCCTAAATTTAACGATGTCAACAAATCTTCACCAATCCCAAAGTTTAAGTTTGGAATATTTGGCTTTCGTGGGATTCAACTTTTCGACCTCTAGGACGATAAACCATATGGTAGTTATCGTATGGCCACCAAGTTCACCAAATACGAGTTTAACAAAGATTTTCTTCAAAAGAAGTCTTCGATTTGGGTTAAATCAAAACTTGATTGTAAAACTACTTTTCTTCTGTAACTGCTTTCATTTTTCTTTTTAATCAATATGCCTTTAATAAAGTGGGAAAAAAAATTCAGACATGTAGAGCCGAAATTGGTCACCTGTATATACATACACACGCTAATACAACAAATCCCTGGCTATAGAACAAAAAAATTGGTCATTTGGAACAAAGATAAAACAAGATTCGTACATGCAAAGCCGAAATCGGCCATGAAGGTTTCACAAAAAAATATCTGCGAGTCCATTCACTTCGTTTTGCATGCAATGGCCACTGTACTACGCTTAATATTGAACAGAACCACTGCTAAATCCTTACCCCAATTCTCGAAACCCTAATTTCTAAACACCCCACTGCTAAAATAGGGGTATTCGGTTCCAAGAGCGGTGGCCGAACACGGCGTGGTTTGCGATCGAGGCCGGTGGGGTGCGTGTGTCTGTGCGGGTGTGTGTATATGTGTGTGTGTGTGTGTGAGAGAGAGAGAGAGAGACAGAGAGAGATGCATGACTAACCGTTGGGAACGGACAAGGGAGGGCTTGGAGGACTGTGACTCACGGAGTGGTGGGGATGGAGGCCGTTGAGAGAGACGGAGAACGGAGCTGCAGGCAGGAGAGAGCGACAGTGAGAGAGAAGCGGATTATTTGGGGATTTCTCTTATCTTCTCTTCTCTTTAGAGCCTTTTGAGAGAGGCGCGAACGATTTTAGAGAGAGCCGCGAATGATTTTAGGGATTTCAATTATTTGGGATTTCCTTCAGCGCGCAGGCGAAAGGCTGTATTTTGGTGAATTAGGGCCAAAATAATTAAACGTCCTCGTATCGAGCAATACGAAAAAATTCCAAATTTAATAAGTCAATTATATTTTAATAGTGGTCAATCTAAACCATCAGAATTTCACGTCTTACCGATTCTTTCATTGTCACCAAAATCGAAGATCATCGGATATCGGTGACCGCCTGATCGGACAACATTTGATACATCCCAAGGCATTAAGGTATTGGATTGCAATACCCGCCCCCACCTAAGTCTTTTTTTATCGATCCGAACCGTCCATATTTTACATATCATGGAGTACATCATTTGTATCAAAAATGAAGTTAATCAAGTATCGTTACACACTTGATCGGCCATACAAACTCATTTTCTTAATGAAATTGTGTCTCGATAAAGAAGCTTTTTAAATCCAATCAAGACAATTTTTTACGAGAATGCTATAATCAACAAGAAAAACAAAAGCAACGGTCTGGATCGTCGTAATTGTGTTGCGGTCGAATGACTACCGTACGTTCAAGTATAACACAAGATTTAATTTGTTGACAATTATATTGAACTTATAGAATTTAAAGGCAATTACCAACACAATTTTTACCGTGGTCGATCTGATCCATTAGGATTTCACGTCTCACTGATTTCATCGTTGTCACAAAAAACGGAGATCATCGGATATCGACAACCTCTTGATCTGACAACATTTGATGCATCTCGAGGCATTGAAGTATTGATTGCAAGATCCGACCCGCCAAAGTCTTTATATTTCGATCTAAACCATCTATCTTTTGCATATATTTGAATTTATCATTCGTACCAAGAATTAAGTTGATCGGGTATCTTTACACATTTAATCGAACGATAACTATTGTCCAAAAAATAAATTGCGTCCCAATCAAGGAGCTTTCTAAACCCGATCAAACCAAATTTTTATGATAATGATTTAATCAATAAGCACAATGATAATCAACGGCCTCGACTATTAAAATAGTTTTGTTTTATTGAGATTTGCTAAATAATCGTATCGAATGATATTTAAAATGTATAACATGTAGTAATATTATTTTTATTTTTATTTTTATTTTTTGATCTGATGTAGTAATATTATTATATATGGTTTTGTTTGTTCATAGGGTCTATCCCAGCGCTTCTTTTAGGTTGCTGGCAAAGGGAGTGTCTATTCCAGCGCTTTTAGTAGGCGCTAGTAAATGGGGGGCCTATTCCAGCGCTTTTGCTTAGGCGCTAGCAATTGGTCGACCTGCTCCAGCGCTTTTGCTCTGGGCGCTGGGAAAGCCTCATTCTAGCAGCGGCTAGAAAAAGCGCTGGTGTAGACCTCCTATTGCAGCGCTTTTTGCAAGCGCTGGTAGAAAAAGCGCTGGCACATCCCAAATTTCTTGTATTGCAAATAAGATCCATATTGCATATTAAAAACATTACGAATTAAAAATTATAGGCAATTTTTTGAGAGGTCAAACGCTCTCAAAAAGTCAAAAAGGAGACAAACAAACCGGGACGGAGGGAGTATCTTTTACTCACTCCGTACATTTTTAAGTGTCCTGCTTCGTTACTTTAACTTATTAAAGAGACATTATCATTACACATTTCACATCAATTTTTATCTCTTCACTTTTCCTACTTACCTTCTATAAAGATATCATCATTATACTATTATTTACTAATGTTTCAAAATGGAATTCACTTTCAGGGGCAACATGGAAAATGTACCAAATTTTACCCATTAACTTTACAAAATGGACAGTTATTAAGGAATAACCCAAAATGAAATACTGAGCTCTAAAAATGGGACGAAGAGAGTAATTATAGATCTTATTTGATGGTTCTCGATTAGATCTATAATACAAAATTTTTAAAATTATGAAAATTATTATAGAACAGAACATATAAGCATTTAAAGATGACACAAGTACTGAAAAATGACAAAGAAAATAAGATTGAGGAAGTATACAAAATTTCACGTGAATCATGAGTACGGAGATTGCTTTGATTGATCATTACTCTACACTAGATGCCACTCTACACTTGATGCCAGTATTATGAATGTACCTTCACAAAAAAAAAAAAAAAAAAAAATTGAAATGTGGATTTGGTTGAATGTCTACGGCAATTCAGCTGGGCTTGATATCTTTCTACAACTTCTCCAACCGTGAATAATAAGAAAGAGAGTGTCGGTTGCCTAATTTTGGACAATTTTTCCAATTTGGTCCCTCACAGTCTTGCTCCCTCGTGGTTAGCTCGTGGGTGGTTTGGTCATTTTGCTCCTCCTGTCCTGTGTCCACCTGTCGCAATCTGAGGTAATATCCCACACTAATTTTGCTTAAGCATTCCGAATGTTGGGCTTACATGTAAGACAACCTCTTACCCTCGGATATTTCTTTTCCCTTTGTTGTAAGCTAATCTCATACTGTAGAAGAATGAAGTTATTCTTGTATTTAATTTTCATTGGTTCTGGCTGTATTTCAGCTCCATATTTCCTTCTGTACGGTTTAAAAGTGGCCATCGCCCGCATCCACCAGAGCTGGGGCTACAATTTCCTTCAGCCATCTAAAGGTCAAAGTAAAAACATCGCTCATAATAGTGTGAGAGAATATCATACCGAGGCAGTCGTTGAGGAGGTTGTCTTGAAAGCCCAAGCCGTCAAGGAGGTCCAATACCCGACCTGGTTAGTCAACACGGCCGTGTGAAGAAGAAACATGGAAAATGACAGGTCTGTGTAGATTTTTTTGATCCTCATCCGTCCGTGTAGATTAAATGGACCTAAATGATGCATGTTCAAAGATTGCTTCGTCCAGTTGCGCATAGACTAGCTTGTGGATGCCACGGCTGGCGCAAGAGAAAAGGAAAAACAATTGCGTTTGAACTTCTAATTTTAATAGAAGCAGAAATTGAAAAGTTATAGCAAGAGATTTAAATTTCTGTTTTTAGGTGGGCTTTGTCGATGGTGGTCGCTTCCAAGTGGTTTGTGCTAGTTGTATATTTGTGGAGCGACATAGGATTAGTGGGTGGATTGAAAGTGAACTGGTAAAAGAGGTGGATTAATATACAAGTGTAATTGATACTTTTGCTTCTAAAAATGTAACAAGAGTAATATTCAAGTATGGTCATGCGTTCTTATGATGTTATGTTTTTGTTAGTTTGTGATGAAATATGTTTTTGAGACTTTGTAGTTTGTGTTCTTATTACATAATGAAACATGAGTACTTTTTATAGTTTTTCCTTTCCATGTTGTGACTATTTGTTGTTATTGTTTGTTTTTTTTGGTAAACTTGTCTAGTAAGAGCATCTCCAACTTTGACTCATTTTAAGACCTAAATTTAAAATTTGGGCAAAACCTACAAAAAAACCCTCTCCAATCTTTGACCCAAACCATTTCTCATTTTAGATTTTACCCATTTTTTTCTCCAATATTCCAACGGCTCTTTTCTCTTTTCAATAGCACTTTCTAAGCCATTTTGAGAGCATGGCGTCTACGATGCCATGACTTTCCCAAGCTTGGATACTTGTAACTTTCTCTCTCTCTCTCTCTCTCTCTCTCTCTCTCTCTCTCTCTCCTTGGATATCTTAATGCTGAAGACTCAACGATCTCTCTCTATTCTCTCTAGAAGAATCCTAAAGCTGGTTGCAGAATAAGAATTGAGTCGTTGAGGAGAGATGTGTGCTCCCCTTTTGTTGGTCGAAATCGTTGGGGGAACAAAAATGGAGGGAAATAGTCTTGAAAGCATAAAAAAACAATATATTTGAGTAAGAGTTCATTTTGCCATTGGAGTGAGTCTGACCAAAAATAGATTTTTACCCAAATTTTGGATTAAGGCTGGAGGGCCTCATTTTTAGAATTGGCTGAGGGCCTCGAAAACCTTGGGACCAGGCTTGATTGAGACATGTGTGTCGCCAATGGGCCACGAGCATAATTCGAGCTGAATTTGAGACGGCAGAATGCAAATCATATTATATGTCATTCGAATATAAAATTCACTGCATAACTTTCCTTCTTTTGTTGTCTCTGTTATTTGTTCCTGGTAGATGAGCTTGATCCTCAAGTAAAGGGGAAGTTGATTATTCCAGCCAATACAGATTTATACTTTTCACTTGTAGGTTGTAGCACTTCACCATGACCCTGAAATATAATATGGTGGGGACAAGATGTTCACCTCTTCAAGCGAGAGAGATTCGCAGATGGGGTGGCTAAAGCAACAAATAACGCTATTACAGGATTTATTCCATTTGGTTTTTGTCCTCCAATTTGTGTGGGCTTGCACTTTGTAGCCAACCAACGAGGCCAAAATAAAACTCTCAATGATTTTGCAACATTTCAATTTCACTTCATCCCAAATTATGTCCACTCTCCTTTGTCAAATTCTCACACTTCGCCCACATAAATGAGATTCCGATCATATTCGAAAGTTCTAAACCATAATTAGCATTCCAATCGTATTCAACAAGTTGTAATTTTGAATTGTAACATTTTCAACATCACAGTTGTTGGTTATGTGGCCGTCCAATGTTTCACAAACCTTTAAGGTTGCCAGAGTGGTGATTTGAAAACCAGACAGTAGAAATATAAAGTGCATTAATCCTCACAAATATTAGGAATTAAGTCATGTCTAAGGAGGTTAAGCTCCTCCCCAAATCCTCCATCCGTACTTCACCAACCTCTGCCACTCTTTCTTGGGCCAATAACAGCAAGATTTGAACTGATCTTCTTCTCGTAAGTTACACGCTCATAAAATATGTGCAAAAAGTCAGCTTGACCGGTCCTTGATAGCAAAAATATTTTAAAATTAATTATCTATGTTTATGACAATAGTGACAGCTTGTTTTATAAAGAAAAGTACAATTTGTTGTTTTGTTCATTTTAGCACCCATGTTCTTGGATGCAGTATCTACGAGTAGGGGTGCCAATGTGTGGTTTTGGTCAATTTGGGTGCGTTGTCTACTTGTTGGGTCACCATTTTTTCTTGATCTGGTTGGGTCACCAATTTACAATCCGTTTAATTAGATAATTAATTACTACGTACTACTCATAGCCAACCCGACCTACTTATAAAGAGTAAAACGCAACTAGTCATTAACCCAATTATTTACCATCCATGTTTACGATTATATATCCTGTATATGTTCATACATGAGGAAAAAAAAAAAGTCGTTGCAAGTGGCACTAATAATTTATTGTGGTGTTAGTAATTTTAGTATTGGCATTGAAAAATGTTTGGGTGCCATTAGCATTTTTTATAGTGACAATAGTAATTTTTGTTGGCATTAGTTAATTTTGGAGTGACATTATTAAATTTTTTTTTTTTGGGTGATGTTAGTAATTTGTGGCATACGGATAACCAATTGGGTAATATAAGTTGACTCATTTAACCCATCCACTTATTTCAACCATTAGGATGAGTCATATTGGGTTAGTACCATGATGAAATTAAACATATCAAATATTGGGTTAGGACCCATTATGACTTTATCTCATTAGTGGTTTGGGTAAATATTAGCATCCTCCGTATAAGTGAACGGTTTTGCGACTTCGAAATGGTTCAGATGGCAAAACTCAGGACCTAGCTATGACAATGTTGGACTAGGAAGATTAAATAAGGGGGTGGTTCCCCTTTTGTTGTTGTGTTTTTGTTTTTTTGTTTTTGGGGCTAAGAAAAAGATTTTATTAATATTTGGAGAAGAAAACAAAGATTAAAAGGATTTCAGGCACATCAGCAAAATGCCATCCGAGAACCAAAGTCAAAAGAAGATAAGAAGCCAACCGCACCAAAAAACCAACCGCCAAAAACCAAACTAAAACGTACGCCAAAGAACAAGAAAACGATCAGAGGAAAGCAAAGCAAAAGCCGACAATCCTCGAAGTTAAAATTCCGAGGAAAGAGAATCTACCCTTCCTCGAACTCACTTGTTGTTGCTGTTGTTTTTCTCCTCCCTTTTGGAGTAATTTTTTTTTGAAACGATGTATTATTGAATGTGTCAAACCATAATTCTAACATGCCTTTGTATAAGCTACAATGTTCTTGGTCACTAAGAAATTTAAACCAAAGAGGAAACATGCATTATAAAGAAATCAACCCTAATAGGAAACATGAATAATGGACCCTACAAAACATAGTAACATAATATTTCTCAATATTATGTTAACAGTTCTTATTCACTGTATTTGGGATATATCCTATTGTTAAGGTCTCTACGCGTGTGCATACGTCTTGACTGACAATATTCCCGAATGAATTTTGTTTTAGCTAACTGAGCTTGAATATCACGTCTAGATTTAGGTGGTATTAAACATTATTATCTGTTAAATTCCCTAGCTAATGAAATATTCTCCATGTAATTAATTCTCTGGTGGTTGAGTGAAATTTCTGATAATGTTTAAACAGAAACTCCCAGAGCGTCAATAATTCTATATGGTGACCTTGCTGCTCCCCGCTAGAGGTAAAATATACTCTTCCAAAACTTCAACTTATCCTAGACTAGAGAATGTGGCAGTTTTATTATATTATTTGCGAGGAATCATGCATGCATGCTTTTAGACATCAAACATGAATTCTCAAGTATTATTTGCCCAGTAGGTGTCGAATACATTCAAGCACAAGTTAGCAGGAGTGATACCAACTGTCTAACTAACTGGAATATCTAAAGCTAATTTTCCAATCTTGATCGAGGTCTTTAATTTCTTCTAGAAATGACTTCAAGCACATCCAAATTTTGGAGGGTTGTTTGAGTTAGCTAGTTGGGTGAACTTTTTGTTTTTTTTTAATTCAAGATGCCTGACTAGCTTATGTACACCTCGATAAATTTCTGGGGACTAATTCCACTATCCACAAGTGGAGCTAGTTAAAATCATGGTAGAAATCAGACCTTAATTGGTCCAAGGAAGTTAATAACACCTGAAATGTTTCGAACTTCAAACTTTCGAGGTAGCGGGCAAGGTGACTCTGCTTTCCACCTTTGGCTGCGTAGTGTATCGGCACCTACGTTACAATTTTTGGTCGTTCGATACCGTTACACTCCGTTATACTGGTGCTTTTAAAAATCCACACCGGTATTGGCCGAGTCTGATCAGTATCGCTTTAAAATAGATTTTCTAGTGGTCACTGTTTCATCCCATCATATCGCCTCGCACATGATGGAGGTATTTTGGCACCTAGTTTCTCTCTAGCTCCTATTCATGACAAAACGTTCCAACTATAGCCATGTATACAAATGTCTATATATACGTTCAACTTGAGCTAGTAAGTAACCAAGTTGGCGAGAGGTTCAAATTAGATCAGGAAAAATAAGGGTGTGTTTGGCTGTGGAGGGTTGGAACCATGATTATAATCTCCCTTTCAATTGGTGTCTGCATCTTTCTACTAGCAGCTCTTATAGGGTTCTTGCACAAAGTATGGTGGACGCCAATTAGAATTCAAAACATCATGAGGTCGCAGGGAATCAAAGGCCCTGCTTACAGATTTCTGCATGGAAATACAAAGGAGATCATCCAGATGAGAGAAGAATCCATCAGCAATGCAATGGACATCTCATCTCATGAAGTTTTCCCAAGAATTATGCCTCATATTCATGCTTGGAAGAAGCTCTATGGTATCAAAATCTTTGTTTTACCTTCCATATACGCGCCATTGATGTTTTGTAATTCAAGGTTTCTAGGTTAGCTTACGCGTATTTTTCTTAGTCATATCCTCTATTGTGTTGTATTTGTAGTCACACGACAAGGTTTGAATCTTCCCACACATAAATTTTGAGGTATGTTCGTGTGACCGCCAATGCATTTGGAGATAAAGAAATTTCTTGCCGCAAATAAGTTAAACTTTGACGCATCTAATAATGAATACAAAACATAAAAAGTGAGAAACAAAAGGAAGGAACGAATAAAGGGAATAACATTTAGAGACTGCTTGTCAATAATCCAGGGACTAAGGCCTTCTTCGGCTAAATAAGCTAACGTGACTTATTTTTTTTGTTTTTATTTAAAAAAATTCGCTTTTGTTAGTTTTGCATTAAATTTTTATGGATTATTGATTCGTTTTGACGAGATGAATTGAAAAAGTACAAAACTATGATCGAAAATTATAATTTTTTGAATAAAGACAAAAACAAGCCAATAAATCTCTCTGTTTGGCTTATTTTCGTCTTTGTTCAAAAAATGAGTTTTACTCAAAATATTTTACTTTTCCTATTCCTCTTTTCAAGACGAATCAATAATCTACAAAACTTTGATACAAAACTAAAAAATAAGAATTTTTTTTGAATAAAGACAAAAAAAAGAAGCCCATCTGGCTTATTTAGCCGAAGGTGGCCTGATTAAGCTTTTTATTTTCTTCTGTTAATCAACCTGATGGAACAGGGAAAAATTATCTAATTTGGCATGGTTCTCAAGCCCAATTGGTTGTCACTGAACCTGAGTTGATTAAAGAGATATTGAACAATAAAGATGGAACATATCTCAAAGGAAAGCCCGATGTCATCACAAAAAAGTTAATAGGAGACGGGATCTTTATAACAAGTGGAGAAAAATGGTCGAAGCTACGCAAAATAGCCAATCACGCTTTCTACGCTGAGAGCTTGAAGGTAAACACTTTCTCTATTTCTTCAGTACTGTCTCAAACCAAATTGGAAGATTTTACAAAAGTTTCAAAGAAGGCCTTGTGTATATATGCAGGGCATGATTCCAGCAATGATAACAAGTGTGGAAACGATGCTAGAAAGATGGGAGCAAAATAAAGCAAAGGAGATCGAAGTATATAAAGAGTTTCGGCTCTTGACAGCAGAAGTTATTTCTCGAACAGCTTTTGGGAGTAGTTACTTGGAAGGCGAGAACATCTTCGACATGTTGACGAAATTGGGAATGATCTCAGCAAGGAATGTTTTTCGGATTCGCTTACCTGCCATGGAGTATGTTCCCCTCGGTCTCACTCTCTCTCTCCTCCATATTCTGAGAAGAAAAATTGAAAAGATTTTGAAACAAGCCGAGTTATAGGAAGCTATTGACAAACTCGTCCATATATGTTAATTTATTGACTTTTGTTTGTAGGAAGTTTTTTAAATTGCGCGATGATATTGAGTCTGATAAAATAGAGCAAGCAATTCGAGAATCTATTACAGGGATGATCGACAAACGGGCCGAGAAAATGATGAGAGGAGAAGAAAACAACTACGGTAGTGATTTTCTCGGATTCCTTATAAAGGCTAATCATGATCCTGGTGAGAAGAATAGAATTTCAATAGATGATATGGTAGATGAGTGTAAGACATTCTATCTTGCTGGACAAGAAACAACAAATGGGTTATTAGCTTGGAGTATTTTTCTTCTAGCGATCCACACAAATTGGCAAGAGAAGGCCAGAAAGGAGGTGATTCAACTGTTTGGCCACGAGAACCCAAATCCAGAGGGCATTGCAAGATTAAAGACCGTAAGCATATACTCTCCTATCATCCTCTTTCTATTTTGATATCTAATGTTGTTTGGGCATCTGGATGGGCTTACAAACCTCAATTAGCTTCTAGGGATCAATCTCACCATCTAGGAATGGGCGACCTATTTAAAGTCGGACTAAAATTCCGTATGAACTGACCCATAAGTTTTTATTTTTTATTTGAAACAACAAGAATAATATTTTAATCTTTGAGCGTTATGTTTACAAAGACTAAAGGGTTAAATATATTGGTGTCATACCCTTTCCTTAATTAATTAAAGTTTTGATGGGTAGAGATAAGAACATAAGAAACAATAAACGGATAAAATGCATAAAAACACAAGAATGGACTTGGTTGCCTCTGGGCTCGGTCTACATCCATGTATTCGCATCGATGAGCAGAAGTATATATACATTATATACCCAGATCGAAAGTCTACGGGTGTGATCCTGGGTATATAAAGAAATAGGTAAGCTACTTCTAAGACCTTGGGTTTAAGCATTTTGGGTCACGTGGTGTGACTTGTTGATAAAAATCAAAACAGCACTAGGCCAGTAGTTTGCTTGGGGCGTTATAAAATATTAGAATAAGGGTGAAGAATCTAATGAGCTACCGATGTCCTGTAACTCTCAAGATACTCTTGGACCGTACCCTATGATTGCATTCTCACTAAGGCTCAGTTTGGATGGCGGGAATCTTGAGGAAGAATGACAATGTGATACCATACCATACTTCTATGATTCCGAGGTTTGGATGAAACAAGAATATGAATGTGATGTCACACTTTCACGATTTCCATGTTTGGAAAAGGCAGGAATAGAATTGTGATTTCTGATGACACATCCGATCAAGATTCACATTATCAGATTGAGTGGGAATCTGATCCCTCCCTTACCCAATGAAAATCTTAGATTCCAGGCTCAATCAATAAAAAGAAAAAAGAAAAAAATTGAGTTTGATAAATTTTCAAAAAAATTGATTCTTGCATTGTATTACTGAATTAATCCAAACATTGGAATGAAATTACTTCAAATATTGTATTCTTAGGAATTTCAGTCCTAATAATCATTTTTTTATTCCCACTCAATGAAATTCCTAAAATTTGATTCCTAGTAATCACATTCGTATTTCTATTGAAGATTCCGGTCATTCAAATTAAACCTAGAAGTAATCCAAAATCCTAAATAAGCCAATATACTGAACAACGCTAAAGAACGACGCTTAATTAATTTGGTCGAAATAGACTTAAATCTGAATAGCTCAAACCATTGGATCGAGAGATTCGAGACACGTGGGGTGCCCATTGGCTATGGATGTAATTTGGGTCGATTTTAAACGCCATAAATCTTTTTTTTTTTTATCGGTAAAAGTAACATTTTATTAGGAATAGAGGAAATGATTCCAACCAAAAGTAAAAAATATAGCTTCATAGACAAAGCTCAATACAACATCTAAAGGCCTAAAGTGCACTGATAAAATTAACAAATATAGCATAAACGACCACTTAAGGCCTAAAAAGCACAAATCTAACAATAAATCTCAGCCCAAAGAAAACCTAACTCTAAGAGTAACGTCTTGCCTACCTCGATCAGACAGATCAACCTCCACCACAAAACTCCGGCCTCCAAGCCACCACTGGCCACCCCTTCATAGAAAGCATCCCTGAACCCAAGCACACCAAAATTGCCAATTTTATTTCGCATGAATATTAAATTTAGTACATATATAACATTTCTCTTGTTTTTTTTTTGTAGATGAGCATGATCCTAAATGAAACTCTAAGGCTGTATTCACCGGGGATCAATTTGGTGAGAAGAGTTGAAAGGGAAGTCAGATTGGGAAAATTGATCATTCCAGCTAATACAGAATTCTATCTTCCACTTCTAGCACTCCACCATGACCCTGAGATATGGGGACAAGAGGTTCACCTCTTTAAGCCAGAGAGATTTGCAGAAGGAGTGGCTAATGCAACTAGTAACAACATTACAGGATTTATTCCGTTCGGTTTCGGTCCTCGAACGTGTGTGGGCTCAAACTTTGCAGTCAACGAAGTCAAGATAGCACTTTCGATGATTCTACAGCGCTACAAATTCACTTTGTCTCCAAATTATGTTCACGATCCGATTCAGATTATCATAATTTGCCCCCAAAAGGGAGTTCAAATCGTGCTGAGTAAGTTGTAATTTTGAGTTGTGGCATTTCTGTTTCGTGTTGATGATTGTTGGAATAAGCCATGGGCAAGGATGTTGTTTTATTTTTTCTCTTTCCATATGATTGTGTTGAGTAAGACTGTAAGTTGTAAGCTCAAAGTGCACATGTGTTAATGTGCTTCTATTATGTGATTCAGTGGTGACTCAGGAGTTCGGGCCCATGGGGTCATTTATATGCATTAATTACTTGTGCCAATTATAAATTAGGAAAAAAAAAATAATAGTATTGACAATTAAAAATTTAGTTCCAAAAAAATTCACATTAAAGCTTGACAAGTGTTGCGACTAATACCTAAAAGATATTGAAGGCATATACTAATAACCTTTCTTTTCCGCTCTTGACAAAAAAAAAAAAATAGTACACGAGCTTCTACAATTGCATTCGACACGGTTTCATATTTTGGATTCGTTGCATTATAATCTTGTTGATAACATCAAATACTTCATTTTCAATATATGCGACCAAGTGATCATTAAACCTTTGGTCTCGCATTCATTACACAACCTATTTTTTACATATTTCATTGCTGAAAGTAATGCCAACTTCACACCCGATTCTAAGGAGGTTAAGCTCCTCCCCAAATCCTCCATCCGTACTTCACCGACCTCCGCCACTCTTTCTCGGGCCAATAATAGCAATTTAAACTGATCTTGTTCTCGTAAGTTACACACTAATAAAACTTGTGCAAAAATTCAGCTTGATCGGTCATTGATAGAAAAAATGTTTTAAAATTAATTATATATGTTTATGATAATAGTAACCGCTTGTTTTATAAAGAAAAGTACAATTTGTTGTTTTGTTCATTTTAGCACCCATGTTCTTGGATGCAGTATCTACGACTACGTGTAGGGGTGCCAATGCGTGGTTTTGGTCAATTTGGGTGCGTCGTATACTTGTTGGGTCATCATTTTTTTTTTTGGATCCGGTTGGGTCACCAATTTACAACCTGTTTAATTAGATAATTAATTACTACGTACTACTCATATCCAACCCGACCCACTTATAAAGAGTAAAACGCAACCACTCATTAACCCAATTATTTACCATCCATGGTTACGATTATATATCCGGTATATGTTCATACATGAGGACAAAGAAAAAAAAGAAGTCGTGCATGTGGCACTAATAATTTATGGGAGAATTTTTCATAAGTCCACTATAGCACTTTCTAAACCCACCTAGTCCACTTCTAAGTTTCATAACCTACTAAGTCCACTAATAATTTTACTGACAAAAATACCCCACTTAAGAAACAAGGGCCTTGTTTGGCTAACATGAAAATATATTTTTTATTCATTTTTTTTCGTTTTTGTTGCAATCAAGTCGCCACCACCACTGCCACCGCGGCCGCCACTGCTGCCACCACCATCGCCGCTGCCATCACGCCACATATAACGTTATATGTATAACAAAAAAACGTATTTCTTCATTTTTCTCTATTTTTTTATTGAATCCGCTACACTTAACATTTAACGTTATATATGTGACAAATTTCTCTTTTTGTTTTTTTCTATTTTTTTTGTATTGATTTTTTAACGTTATATGAGTGATAAAAATTTCCTAACATACAACATTATATATGTGGCAAAAATTTTCTAACATGCAATATTTCTTTTTGATTTTTCTTGTTTTTAGTCTTTAACGTTATATGCCGGTCCATATAAAACATATAACATTATATGTGAGTTTTTGAATATCTAAATATCGCAAAAAAAGAAAAAAACATATAACATTATATTTGAGCTTCTGCAACTCTGAATCTCACAAAAAAATAGAACATAACATATAACATTATATGTGAGCTTCTTTAGTTCTACATCTCACAAAAAAAAAACATAATATATAACATTAAATCTGAGCTCCTGTAGCTCTAAGTCTCATAAAACATGACATATAAAATTATATGTTCTCAAAACAATATTATATATCTTGAAAAATAACATTATATGTTCACATATCATGCCACAATTATCTTTATTTTCAGTCGCGTCTTGAATCCCAAGTTGAATGTTGATGAGGTTACAGAGGGTCGAGCTTTATTTTTTCATCGTTTCTTCATCAAAACTTTCATCGAATCCTTCAAAATTTGTGATTTTCTGCCTCCGAATAGCATTCTGATAACCTCTATATCTGCATATATACATATTCAAAACAATATTAATATATCTCAAAAACGAGATATAATATTATATGTCTAACCCGAGAAAAAACACGTATTACACATGACAAAAGTTCACATATAACGTTATATGCTCCGTTGTCCATCACTTATTGAATTGGTCAGCGCAGCGGCCTCTTCAACTTACTTCTGATAATATATAGATATATCAATATGTGCTTTTGAGAGGCCGCTGCGCAGATCTATTGAATAAGAAAACATATAACGTTATTATTTCCTCTTTTTTTTTGAGTTTTACAGGACAAAATCTAATATACAACGTTATATGTTCTCTATGCAAATTGAAATATTTTTTTTTTATGTCAATACAAGCTCATATATATATATATATATATATATATATATATATATACACACACATATGGTCACAAATATTCTCATATAATCATATATGGATATATCCATATGTGTTTTTAAGAGGCCGCTGTGCAGAGCAATTCAATAAGAGAATATATAACATTATTAGTTTCTTTGTTTTGGAGTTTTACAGGACAAAATTAGGTACTAAGGACAAATTGTCACATATAACGTATATGTCTTAGTAAAGAAGATCATCTATAACCAAACCACATCGCTATCGAGCTTCAAATCACATATTTTCACGTATATCTCTCTAACTAAGAATGTTTTAAAAAAATAAAATTAAATAACAACAAAAACACACAAAAACATATTTTTTTTGTGACACGAAAAATACACATATAACCTTATATATTTTAACAAAAACACAACTTGGTTCAACCTTATGTCTAGCCCTAGAAAAAACACACATATAACCTTATATATTTATTCAAAAAACTCTAAATATATTAGAAGCAAGTCGGAGAGACCGCTGCGCGAACCAAATTAATAAGTGATCGATGAAAAGCACAAATATAACCTTATATATTTATTCCAAAAACTTCAGATCTCTAACCCTAGGAATAACAAACATATAACCTTGTGTATTTATTTAAAAACACGGGCCTTAACATGTTTTATGCCAACACAATCACATATAATATTATACGCATATATCCACAGGAAGGAAAAAAACAAATACTTATAATAGTAGACATATGGACGTCGTCGCTTGCTCCGCCACACTCTTCGACGGAGGACTCGAGCACATGACCTATGGATGCACCAAGCTCTCTTCATGAACTCACATATTGCCACCTGTACAAGTACCATGCATACTTTGCCGACTCATCTACTATCTTTTTCCCAATAAATTACTAAATCCAAAATTAACGGATGTTACAGGAACAGCTAGCGGTAGGCGCCGGTCCTGACCTCGTCGATGACGGTGGGCTCCAGATCCACGAAGACGGTGTGAGGCACGTGCTTCCCGGCGTCGGTCTTGCTGAAGAAGGTGTTGAACACGCCGCCGTTGCCGCCGCCCACCGTCTTCTGGCTCAGCATTTGCCCATCAGGCTGCGAAAAAACAACCAAAAACAAAAAAAACACAAATCGGTTAAATCGAAACATAATGTCGTCGAAGACAACGGAAAGTTCAACGGAGTTGAGTTTTTTTTACCTGAATGCCGTGTTCGAGGCAGTAGTGCTCCTAGCAGGCGTTTCCAACCTGGATCCCGACCTGTCCGATGTGGATCGAAATGTACTCTCTCATTTTCGCTGGACGGTATTGCCGACGGGGGAGAGAGAGGCTCCACTCCAGATTTGTATTTGGTCTAGGGTTTCGCTCTGTAAAACAGTTTATATAAGTTTACAGTTTATATAAGAGGGCATATTAGTCTTGGTTTAATTTCTTTTTTAAAACAGTGGACTAAAGACCTTACCAAACCTAATTAGTGGACTAGAGGGGTTATGAACTTTAGAAGTGGACTAGAGGGGTTACAAATATGCTATAATGGACCCTGGACTAATTTTTTAATAATTTATTGTGCTGTTAGTAATTTTGGTATTGGCGTTGAAAAATGTTTGGGTGCCATTAGCAATTTTTATAGGGCAATAGTAATTTTTGTTGGCATTAGTTAATTTTGGAGCGACATTATTAATTTTTTTTTGGGTGATGTTAGTAATTTGTGGCATACGAATAACCAATTGGGTAATATTGGTTGACTCATTTAACCCATCCACTTATTTCAACCATTAAAGATGAGTCATATTGGTTTAGTACCTTGATGAAAACATAGTACAGTATCAAATATTGGGTTAGGACCCATTATGACCTTATCTCATTAGTGGTTTGGGTAAAATATTACCATCCTCCGCATAAGTGTACGGTTTTGTGACTTCAAAATGGTTCAGATGGCAAAACTGAGGACCTAGCTATGACAATGTTGGGACTATGAAGATTAAATAAGGGGGTGGTTCCCCTTTTGTTGTTGTTTTTTTTTTTTTTTTTTTGGGCTAAGCAAAAAGATTTTATTAGTCTTTGGAGAAGAAAACAAAGATTAAAAGGATCTCAGGCACACCGGCAAAATGGCACCCGAGAACCAAAGCCAAAAGAAGGCAAGATACCAACCGTACCAAAAAACCTGAAACCTACAAGGGTACAACCAAGAAGCCCCTAAAGTCAATTGGGTAAAGTGCTTATATAGGGATTGAAAACCTTAATCACGAAAAGGCCCTTGGACTTCACGAAATATAAATGAACCATTCAATTTTGAATCATTTCGCATTTTAACCCCAAACTTCTTTAAACTCTTCTTTTTATCTAAAGTCTCGGACAACGGGCTCGAGCAACCTATAAGCATAAAAACACATAATAACAACCAGTTAACAAAAATAAATGACTAATAAATGTAGATTGGAGGGCCAAAATATGTATATTTTGGCACTTATCAACAGCCAAGAAATCAAACAAAAACCAAACTAAAACGTACGCCAAAGAACAAGAAAACTATCAGAGGAAAACAAAGCAAAAGCCGACAATCCTCGAAGTTAAAATTCCAAGGAAAGAGAATCTACCCTTCCTCGAAATCACTTGTTGTTGCTGTTGTTTTTCTCCTCCCTTTGTGGATTATTTCTCTCATTCATGGAGATCGATTTCGCACCCGTATGGAATAATGTCCCTTGATCAGGAACTTAGTAGATTTCATTTTGTGCTTGTTCTTATTGGAGTATTTGGGATATCCTATTGGTAAGGTCTCTACTGCGTATGGATATGTCTTGACTGACAATATTCCCGAATTTTGTTTTACTAACTGAGCTTGATTTAGGTGGTATTAAACATTACTATCTGTTTAATTCCCTAATGAAATATTCTCCATGTAGTAATTAATTCTCTGGTTGAGTGAAATTTCTGATGTTTCAACAGAAACTCCCAGAGCCGAGGGTGTCCTCGTTCCAATTAACAAGCACAAACAAATTTTGGAGGGTTGGTTGAGTTAGCTAGTCGGGTGAACTTTTTTTTTTTTGCAATTCAAGATGCTTGGATTAGCTTACGCACACCTTGACAAATTTCTGAAAACTATTCCACCGCCGACAAATGGAGCCCAGTTAAAATCGTAGTTGAAATCAAATCTTGATTGATCCACAGAGGTTGATAATACCTGAGATGTGTGAAACTTCAAACTTTGGACGTAGCGTGCAAGGTGACTCTGCTTTCCACCATATGGCTCAACCACTGTCTTTGAGCCGGACAGAAAAGGTTCTAGATTTATCTTTAAATTTTGGGTTAATTCCAAATTACCCCCTAAGCTATCATTCATTTCACATTGCACCCTTCATCTAAAAATCCTACACCTTGCCCCCTTAATCTATCATTTAGTATCACTGAGCCGCTTATGCCACTCTTCCGCCAAGTTTGAGCGCCCATATAACATGCACATGTGAGTAACTTATGGCCAAAAAATCTCTCTTTTTAATTAGATATTGCCATATATCAATCTATAGGGCTTATTCTTAATATATCTATAAGTTTTCATTTATTACTTTTTATAAGTACATCTTCTAAATCAAGGAACATACTTCTCTCCAACATCTACTCGCTCTAAGGGGCCATTACAACACCAATTTTTATAATCTGAACATTTCTAAAATTTTTAAATACTAGTCAGTAAAAAAAATATTACCATAAGAATAGAGAAGATTAGGATTAATAAATGGTTTAGATATTAAAACTACCCTAAGCGATGTTTGCCACAAATATTAAAATTACCCTACGGAACCCATTAAAGTTAGAACATGCATTCTCTCAGTTTTCCAAACATCGCTTAGGTATGTGATCTCAATGCTTGATATGTTAGCAGATATGCACAAATAACAAGCCCTAATTTCTTGCTCCAATCCATGGCATGTGAATAAACCATAAAACCCAGGTACATACCTGTGAGAGATGAAGATCCCATCATCTTGAGGGCCGATCAAGAGCCGTATCCACTGGAAAACGTTTTGCCCCTTTTTGAGAAGAGAGAGAGAGACTACCCCCTTACCCAGGCTCACTAGAATATGTTTTTAGTGGGCCAAAACACATATATATGGGATGAGGGCAGGATACTCCTCTTGTGCCTAATAAAATGGCCCAGCCCATTATGGGTCCAAATTAATCATATAGCACCAAGCTCACACTTAACAAAATACATACTAATAAAATTGGTGCATCAAAATGACCCATTACAAAATGGTGATCACTAACCAAATGGGTCTAAACAAATACTCCGATAAATTTGATAGTCGAACTAATCCGGAACCTTTTAACACAAATGAAATATGCTAGTCCACAAAACTGGAATAAATTTAACATGATAATCTTTGCAACGGCCGCCATTAATTTTACTGGTGGCATGGTTTTTATGAAGTGATATTATAAAATTTCCCCAAGGAACCCATTAAAGTATATATGTAATTCATCTTTCAATTGTAAGTACACGTGTGTATTATATAGATGCGTGCATGTTTTTTTATTAGTGGATAACGTCAGAAAAATGAAGTCCGCACCGGTATCGGCCGATTCTCACTAGTATTGCTTTAAAATATAATTTTTTGCCCACTGCACGGCTGCGACTGCTATGTGGTCGCTACGGCTGCTTCAGCTGTGCTGTCACTGTTACATCTCATCCTTATCGCCTCGCACATGATGGAGGTATTTTGACACCTAGTTTCTCTCTAGCTGCCATTCATCACAAACGTTCCAACTATGGCTATGAATACAAATGTGTCTATATATAAGTTCCACTTGAGCCAATAACCTACTTGGTTGAAGGTTCAAATTAAATAATTCAGGAAAGATAAGGGTGTGTTTGGCTATGGAGGGTCAGGGAGACATGATTATAATCTCCCTTTTAACTGGTGTCTGCATCTTTCTACTAGTAGCTCTTATAGGGTTCTTGCACAAAGTATGGTGGATGCCAATTCGAATTCAAAACATCAAGAGATCATAGGGAATCAAAGGCCCTGCTTACAGATTCCTGAAAGGAAATACAAAGGAGATCATCTAGATGAGAGAAGAATCCATCAGCAATGCAATGGACTTCTCATCGCATGAAGTTTTCCCAAGAATTATGCCTCATATTCATGCTTGGAAGAAGCTCTATGGTTTCAAAATCTTTGTTTTAATTACCTTCCATATAGGCATCATCGAAGTTTTGTAATTAAAGATTTCTAGGCCAGCTTATGCGTATTTTTCTTTGTCATGTCCTCTATTGCACTGTATTTGTAGTCACATGACAAGGTTTGAATCTCCCAATACATAAATTTTGAGGTATGTTCGTGTGACCACCAATGCATTTGGAGATAAAAGAAATTTCTTGCCGCAAATAAGTTAAACTTTGACGCATCTAATGATGAATACAAAACATAAAAAGTGAGCACCAAATGGAAGGAACGAATAAAGGGAATAACATTTAGAGGCTGCTTGTCAATAATCCAGAGACTAAGGCCTCCTTCGGCTAAATAAGCCAAGGTGACTTTTTTTTTTTTTTTGTCTTTATCCAAAAAAATCGCTTTTGTTAGTTTTGCGTTAAATTTTTATGAATTATTGATTCGTCTCGACGAGATGAATCGAAAAAGTAAAAAACTATGATAGAAAATTATAATTTTTTGAATAAAGATAAAAATAAGCCAATAAATCTCTCTTTTTGGCTTATTTTCATCTTTATTCAAAAATATATGAGTTTTAGTCAAAATATTTTATTTTTCCTATTACTCTCGTCAAGACGAATCAATAACCCACAAAAGTTTGACACAAAACTAAAAAATACGAATTTTTTTGAATAAAGACAAAAAAAAAAAGAGGCCACATGGCTTATTTAGCCGAAGGTGGCCTAATTAAGCTTTTTATTTTCTTCTGTTAATCAACCCGATGGAACAGGGAAAAATTATCTAATTTGGCATGGTCCTCATGCCCAATTAGTTGTCACTAAACCTGAGTTGATTAAAGAGATACTGAATAATAAAGATGGAACATATCTCAAAGGAAAGCTCGATCTCATCACAAAAAAGTTAACAAGGAGACGGGATCTTTATAACAGATGGAGAAAAATGGTCGAAGCTACGCAAAATAGCCAACCATGCTTTCTACGCAGAGAGCTTGAAGGTAAACACTTTCTCTATTTCTTCAGCCTTAAACCAAATTGGAAGATTTTACAAAAGTTTCAAAGAAGGCCTTGTATATATATGCAGGGCATGATTCTAGCAATGATAGCGAGTGTGGAAACAATGCTAGAAAGATGGGAGCAAAATAAAGCAAAGGAAGAAGATGATGATGAGATAATCTTGATTGTAAATGGAAAGAAATACAATGTGAGGGTGGAAGAGGAGGCCACCTTTAGAACAGTAAGCTCAAAAAGCCAATTTTCAAATTATGAAGCCGAGGAAGAAGATGATGAGGTGGATAATTCAGAAGATGACAGGGACGCCAGCAGTAAAAAGGAAGAAAATTTAGTGGATGACATGGAAAAGCAAAGGAATAAGCATTCGGATGACATGGAAAAGAACAAGGTAGAGGAAGCTAAAAAAGTTGAGAAGAGTAATATTAATGGTAGCCACTAATCTGGGTTGGAGAAAGAACCATTTCATAAGAAACCTCCTTTTCAAGACAAAACAGCTGTGATTATGTCTCTCGGGAATCCTAATACTGGTGAGAGAAGTAATGAGGAGAGCTCTGATTCAGTTCATGGATTGGATTCCATTGTACCGGATTCTCAAAGCCCATTGATTGAAGAGTGCTTTGAAACTGTCAATAACAGCAGCCAAGTCCAAAATACAAAAGCCCAAGAAGGTGAAGAGCAGGAGTCAGTGAATGAAGTGGCTAACAATCCAGAGGTGTGCGAATCCAATATTATTTTAAGGGCTTCTTAGGTGCAGGGCATTAACCTTCACGTAGATTTAAATCCAAGTGTCGTTAGAAGAAGCATTAGAAGCCAACAGTTGGAAGCATTGTTGAGCTCAGAAGGGGATGATATTGACGGATATATTATTGCTTCTCAGGAGCAGGAACAGAATGCAATCGACAAGGAGCTTCAGAACACTATCGTAGCAGGTAACAATCTTGGCATTAAATTTGGAAATGCAGGTGTACTTAGAATGAAAAAGATGATAGAAAATGAAGCTAAAGCACTGAAAGCATCATTGGAGAATAATACCTTTGCCCCTCTAATGAGGGACCAATAATTCTTCAGCAGTTTTGGAGAAGACAGAGGCCTAAATGAAGATCAATCCCTGGAATTTTTGGGGTTTAGGTAGTTTTCTTAAAAATAGGGTTGTTTCCAAGCTTATTAGAGATTGATGTTTTATTACTGCAAGATACTAAAATTGAGAGGTTTGAAATGTCTACTGTTCAAAGATTATGGGGATCCTCTGAAGTTGAATAAGCTGAATCTGGGGCAGTTGGTCTTTCTAGGGGAATTTTTCCAGAAAATTTCAAACCTAGAGAAGTCACTATTCATAGACATTTGTTTTGGTGGCTGGTGTTTTGTTTGGCCTAAATTTTGTCATTGTAAACGTGTATGCTCCTAATGAAATGGCAAGCAGTCAATAATTGTGGAATGTATGGCAAGCAGTCAAGAATTGCAGTCAATTTGTATAAGGGCCAATTTTTTCTACCTTTTTAAAGGTGTATAAGGATGTGAGATAGATTGTAATTCTTCCTCTTTTCAACTCCTAAGTCTTTGGAGGGCTAAGAGGATGATTGAGAGCTGAAATCTCTGGTCAAGAAGTCATGATGCTGATCTATTTAAATTTCCAATACTCCTTCAAGCTTTGGAGGACCAAGAGTTTAAGATCAGGTTGGGCCTTCTCTGATTTGAATGCTGAAATTTGCTGGAGATCGTTTGCGCTTCTCTGATTTGAATGCTGAAACTTGCTGGAGATCGTTAATTTGGGCTGTGGAGATTTTTTGATCTAATGGGATTGCTAATGCGGTTATGGTACACATGGAGGTGTGGAATTTTTGCTGCTCTACTGAGTTTAACAGTTTTTCAACTCCGATGATTTGGAAGGTTTAGAGTTCTATCTATAAGTGGCTAACCCTATTTTTTTTTATCAAACCCTCCCGATACCTACAACACAAGAATAAAAGCATAAAACTCCAAGTAATAATATAAATGAGACTTAACAAAGATAATTTAGGAGGCGCTAATGTGAACATTTACGCGCCTATCACACTCCCGAACTTACACTTTGCTAGTCCCGAGCAAAGAAATCAAATGGAGTAATAGAAATTCTAACTACGCCACTTTCGTAGGATTCACGATTACACTTAGCACGTGCAACAAGCCTTTTAAACCCCTAGGCGATCCCCAGAGGACGAGTGGAGTCTCGTGAGGGTTTACAGCAATGAATACCCACAAACATTGTAAATACTTTTCACATGAACCCCAAAAATCTGTAAGATAGCTCAATTGTATTTCAAGCAAAGAATATGAAGCCAGCACAAAGAGATAATGAGCATAAGCAGTTCTAGATACTATCGAGTCATAAAAATGAGTCATAGCACCTAAACTTAGCGTGTGTGAACAAGGGCTTTGGTCACAAGTGAAAAATAACTAAAAATTCTCTCCGAACCGAGTTTCGACTTCAAATCTCACTGTGTCATGCACTCAACAAATGAAATCACTCGAAACAAGGTGCATATTACTCTCAATCTTAATATGTGCGGGCAGACGTTATGTAAATGAAAGCAAGATACTTCCGCATAAAATGACACGAAAAGAACGCTTATATAGTGGACACACAATCTCATGAACAGCATGTCAAATATTGGAAACTCTCTCTATCCACCAATTCACAACCCATTGCCCCTAGGATCAAATAGGACTTCAATTCCGGTTATAACATCAGGTTAGGGAAAATATTTCAAGGCTAGGGTACATTCAAGTGTCTGAGAATAGGCTAATCACAACTCACATAGGGCAAATATAACGATGCGTGCCCCTTTTTTTTTCTTTTAATTTTTCCTTCTTTTCAACTCCACCACATCTCTATTTCCTACCTCTTTAATACAATCTCACATTAAGAACAAGTATTTCTCTCTTCCACAATAAATTAGTATCTTCCCTTTTTGCTTTTTTTTTTCCTCTTTTTTTTTTTTTTTCTATGGGAAAGATCACCAATCAATAAAACTCAATTCTCACTACATTTACTCTCTCTCTTCTAAAATATACCTCCACAAAATTATCTAAGCATTCTCAAGACACAATATAGATGGTGGAGCTCAACAAGAAAAAGGCTATATGCATAAGGATCAAATGGGCTCATAAGAGATAAAATGTATGAATGAAAGAAACGAACCGGCTCAAAATAGCAAAGATGGCCTATAATCCTTTCCAAGGGGCAAAACAACCATGTAATTTCCAAACCCAAGAGATAAGTAGGTAAAATTCCCAACACTCGACGATAAAAAATAATGAGATCAACAATGAATTTGCTCTTTTGTGACAATAAGATTTTATTTAACACCACTCGAAGAAAAAGTAAGGCTCTAAACTCACATTGGGCATAAGTCTCCACTAAATTAGCCATCGAGAATAATTAGTTACAACTCACAAGCAACCAAAACCCAAACAGACGTGAAGTGCAAATGTGCTAAAAATAAATGCCATGACAAATTCTTCGCGACAAGCTAGCAAAAAGAACTATAATGCCACCACAAATATAAAAAGAATGACTATCACATCTCAAACTCAATCAATTACGAGCCAATCTCAACAGCTTTCAAGTCTCATGCAAAAAGAATCCCACTATTTTTTTCCATTTAAAAAAAAAAAAAACTACCAAAGTAATTCCTCCCCCCAACTTGAATCATTCGATGCCCTCATTGAAAACAAGAACAAAAATAGGACATAAAAGAAAAAGAATGGAAAGGTATCACCTCGTAACGGAGAACTATGCAAGAAATAATATTGCGGGAAAAAAACCCCCCAACTTGAACGAAGCATCCTGCAATGTTAGTCCTCACAAAAATAAAATAAAATAAAATAAAATAAAATAAAAGTAGTTAATCCAAGGAAGAGAAGAAAAGAAACACAAAAAAAAACTATACAAAAAATTAATGACATTCACTTCCATCACGTGAAATCCAACTGTTCATCACACTACGAAAAGCAATCAAAATCAACATTTCAACCCACTTCAAGCATTCCCTTAAAAATTGTACGCGACCATGCCGCAAAACTAAATACTTAGAATATCTTAATTGCCTTAGCCGCGTTTGAAATTTAGATTCCACCAATTGCATATTCCAAACAAAATTACCTTTCAAGTTGTTGATGAGTGTTAGAAAAAATGGATGGTAAACCATATTAAAATTATCAACACCAAGAAAGTCAATTTGTTCAAACGTGATAATCTCTTGCAATGGTGGATGCTCAATAGAAATGATGACATCAATAGCTATGGCTGAGGATATTTGATCATCAAGAATAAGTGAACTTTGCACAATTATTGGCAATGACTCCTCAAGAGTCGAATCATGAAAATCCATTTCAAGTGTACGAAAATGCTCTTGAGAAGACTGTTGCACTTCAGGTAAACTAACTATTTTGTTAGTTACAAGTGACTTTGTTGTTTCATCTTCCAATACACAAGAATTATCCACTTGAAAATTTTCAACTTGATTGCAAAATAAAGAATCAGTTAATTGATCAAAATGAAGTAGCTCTATTTCCTCTTTTTCCCTCCCATCAGAATTGGTATCCTCAGAACTTTCAGTCAACTCACAAAATTGGAGCTTTTGGGTCAAGTCATCTAGGTAATCCCAAGCCTCTTCAGGGTTTTTATCTAGAAATTCATCAGTGGAACTAAAATCCACCTGATATGCCTTAAGATTTAAACTACGGCAAAAGATAACCAAAAGACTGCCAAGCTCACAATTATAACTCGACCAAGAGAATACGGAATTTTTAAATCGCTCCCAACACTGTGACAAAGACTCATCATCTTGTTGAGAGAAATGTGACAATTCTTCTAACAGCATATGAGTCTCATATGAGGGATTGAAAGTTTTGAAAAACTGTATCACAATCTCATTCCATGTCAATCTCGGACTCAAAAAATTAAACCAATCATGAGCACTATCACGTAAAGATGCTGAGAATACATATAAAAGAGTCACTTCATCGCTACCGAAAGCTTCCTCAAGGTTATGAACATGTGAAAAAGGATTTTCTGATGCTATACCATAAAATATTGGAAGTGATACTGAATAATCAAATTATTTTATATAACATCCAAACCACCTTGCAAAATTGGCCATTTTTATTTTTTTTGCTTTTCAACAATTAAAAATAAATAAAAATAAATAAAGATTTAAAAAGAAAACAAAATAAAAAATAACTACCCGAATTCTTAACACACGTTACCGTCCCCGGCAACGGCGCCAAAAATGCTTGACCGATTTCTAAACCTAAAATAATGGGTTGCCCCAAGCGTAGGGTTGAAACCGACGCAGCACAATATCCGGTAAGTCCGGAGTCGAATCCACAGAGACGGTAAAGTGTGTGCTATGGAACCTCGAGTTGTAGTATCAAAATTAGCTCTTAGGTAGCTACCCCTTGTCTTTTGGTTGATTAATTAACTAATACAAACAGATAACTTGCTCAAATAATTAAAAGAGAGGCACGGTCGTAGGGAATCCGGCGCTCGCTACCCAATCAAAATCCGCTCGCTTTTCAAGATTCTAAAAACGGTTAAATTTAGGGAGAATTGGAAACTCCGAAAGATGCGAATCCTAAGATTGCCGGTCCCGTACACAGTGGCAAACAAGTTTTGGTCCCCTGTTCCCGCTCACATGAGCTCGGCAATGTCTCGGATTCGTCTAACGGACGTAGTTTTCACCAACTAAATTATTTAATTAAATTAATGTGTGGAAATTTGCGAGACGAATTCTAATTGGATCGCGGTGCGCCTTTACCCAGCGACCAAACCTCAGAAAAACTACTCACTCATTATTAAAAATAAAAGGAATAAAACCCTAGAATTAATCATGCTTTTAAAAATTTATAAAATTGAATAAAGGGAACAAAAGATCCAAACCAAATACAAACAATAGAATAACTTTAATAAAGAACGAAAATTAAAACGAGTTACCGAAGTGCGAGTAATTGAACAAAAGCTTTAAGAACTTGAAAGGAAAAGAAAACGCTAGATAATATTGACAGCAGCAGTCGAGAACCTCGTGCTCCGTTTCGTCCGTTCTTTTTTTCCAGAAAATCTGCCGAAGTCCCTTTTATAAAGTGCTGTAGCCGACAGTCATCATGCCCTATTTTTCTCCCTTTTAATTTCCAGCCACAATTGCCTTTTTTCCGTGGCCCACCATTTGCCATCAACTAATAAACATTGGGCCCAGTGAACGGAATTGCAACCCGTGGACTATTGTGAACTCTTGACTCCATACAACCTTCCAATGGTCCGCTTCAAACACCATAATATTCTTAACTTTGTGCTTTTTTTTTTTTATTTTATCAAACCCTCCCGATACCTACAACACAAGAATAAAAGCATAAAACTCCAAGTAATAATATAAATGAGACTTAACAAAGATAATTTAGGAGGCACTAATGTGAACATTTACGCGCCTATCAGCTGTTCTTAGATTGAAGGGCTAAGAGTATTTATATCACCTTTGGTATTCTCTACTCTGACGCTAAGCTGCCAAACATTGCTGTGGGTTTTAAATAGAGGTAGCTATTTCTACTCCATCTGATGCTGATATTGTTGCTATTGTGCTGTTCTTGTGCTGAAGATCCCTTTTGCAGTGGAACCTGAGTTTATGGTTGGGCTGTTGAATTGGGCTGCAACTCATTCAATTTCCATTGAATGTATTTTCTTTCTTCTTCTTTCTTTTATGTAGGCCTGTACAGTACCTCTTTCTTTGTGATCCTTATTTGGTCTTTGCTCGATGCTCCCTTTGTCTCTTAATAAAAATTTTGTTGCCTATAAAATAAATAAATAAATAAAGCAAAGGAGATTGATGTATATAAAGAGTCTCAGCTCTTGACAGCAGAAGTTATTTCTGGAACAGCTTTTGGGAGTAGTTACTTGGAAGGCGAGAGCATCTTCGACATGTTGACGAAATTGGGAATGATCGCAGCCAGGAATGTTTTTAGGATTCGCTTACCTGCCATGGAGTATGTTCCCCACGCTCTCGCTCGCTCTCTCTTGATCTCCTCCATATTTTGAGAAGAAAAATTGAAAAGATTTTGAAACAAACCGACTTATGAGAAGCTATTGACAAACTCGTCTATATATGTTAATTTATTGACTTTTGTTTGCAAGAAGTTTTTCAAATTGTGCGATCATCTTGAGTCTAATAAAATAGAGCAAGCAATTCGAGAATTCATTATAGGGATGATCGACAAACGGGCCGAGAAAATGATGAGAGGAGAAGAAAACAATGGAAGTGATTTTCTCGGATTCCTTATAAAGGCTAATCATGATCCTGACGAGAAGAATAGAATTTCAATAGATGATATGGTAGATGAGTGCAAGACATTCTATCTTGTTGGACAAGAAACAACAAATGGGTTATTAGCTTGGAGCATTTTCCTTCTAGCGATACACACAGATTGGCAAGAGATCATATTAGAATAAGGGTAAAGAATCTAATGAGCTACTGATGTCATATAACTCTCTAGACACTCTTGGACCGTACCCTACGACTGCGATCATAAATCTCAAGAATGAGAATGTGATACCATACTTCTATGATTCTGACATTTGGATGAAACAAGAATATGAATGTGATGTCACACTCTCGGGATTTCTATGTTTGGGAGAGACAGGAATAGGATTGATTGCTGATGACACATCCGATCAGGATTCACATTATCAGATTGAGGGGAATCTAATCCCCCCTCACCCAATGGGAATCTTAGATTCCTGGCTCAATCAATAAAAAAAAAAGGAAAATTTGAGTTTGATAAATTTCCAAAAAAATTGATTCTTACATAATATTACTGAATTAATCCAAACGCTGGAATGAAATTACTTCAAGTATTGTATTCCTAGGAATTTCATTCTTAGTAATCATTTTCTTATTCCCACTCAATAAAATTCCTAGAAATTTGATTCCTAGTAATCACATTCCTAATTCTGTTGAAGATTCTGATCATCCAAATTGAACCTACAATTAATCCAAAACTCCTAAATAAGCCAATATACTAAACAACGCTGAAGAACGCTTAATTAATTTGGTCGAAATAGACTTAAATCTAAATAGCTCAAATCATTCCATCGAGACATGTGGGTTGCCCATTGGCTATAGATGTAATTTGGGTCGAATTTAAACGCCATAAATCTTTTTTTTTTATTGGCAAAAGTAACATTTCATTAGGGATAGAAGAAAGGATTCCAACCAAAAGTTAAAAATATCGCTTCATGGACAAAGTCCAATACAACTTCTGAAGGCTTAAATTGCACTGATAAAACAAACACAGCATAAACAACCACAAGGCCTAAAAAGCATAAATCTAACAATGAAGCACATCCCAAAGAAAACCCAAAATCTTACTCTAAGAATAACGCCCTGCCTACCCCGATCAGACTGACCAACCTCCACCACCAAACTCCGCCCTCCAAGCCACCACTGGCCACCCCTTCGGAGAAAGCTTCCCTGAACCCAAGCACACCAAAATTCCCAATTATATTTCGCATGAATATTAAATTTAGGACACAACATTTCTCTTGTTTCTTGTAGATGAGCATGATCCTAAATGAAACTCTAAGGCTATATTCACCAGCAATCAATCTGCTGAGAAGAGTTGAAAGGGAAGTTAGATTGTTAAAATTGATCATTCCAGGTAATACAAAATTCTACCTTCCGCTACTAGCACTCCACCATGACCCTGAGATATAGGGACAAGAAGTTCACCTCTTCAAACCAGAGAGATTCGCAGAAGGAGTGGCTAAAGCAACTAGTAATTAACAACATTGCAACTAGTAACAACATTGCAGGATTTATTCCATTCTGTTTCGGTCCTCGAATATGTGTGGGCTCAAACTTTGCAGTCAACGAAACCAAGATAACGCTCTTGATGATTCTACAGCGCTACAAATTCAGTTTGTCTCCAAATTATGTTCACAATCCGATTCAGATTATCATAGTTCGCCCCCAAAAGGGAGTTCAATTCGTGCTGAGTAAATTGTAATTTTGAGTTGTGGCAATTCTGTTTCGTGTTGATGATTGTTGGAACAAGCCATGGGCAAGGATGTTGTTTTATTTTTTCTCTTTCCATATGATTGTGTTGAGTAAGACTGTAAGTTATAAGCTCAAAGTGCACATGTGGTTACTGTGCTTCTATTATGTGATTCAGTGGTAACTCTAGGAGTTCGGGCGCATGGAGTCATTCGTAAGCATTATATTAATACTTGTGCCAATTATAAATCAGGAAAAAAAAATCATAGTACTGACAATTAAAATTTTAGTTCCAAAAAAAATCACATTAAAACTTGACAAGTGTTGCGACTAATACCTAAAAGATATTGAAGGCATATACTACTAATAACCTTTCTTTTCGGCTCTCGACCAAAAAAAAAAAAAATAGTACACGAGTTTCTACAATTTCATTCAACGCGGTTTTATATTTTGGATTTGTTGCATTGTAATCTTGTTGATAACATCAAATACTTCATTTTCAATATATGTGACCAAGCGATCATTAAACTTTTGGTCTCGCATTCATTACACAACCTATTTTTCACATATTTCATTGCCGAAAGCAATGCCAACTTCACACCCGATTCTAATGGGTCGCCATTTGTTTTTAATCAAGAGTAAATCCATTCCAGTAATTGTCCCGGATAGTTGCTAGACTTGTCTCATGAATGTGTGTCCAACGAACATATCTTCACATACATCCCTGCATTGTGGAAAAATATTGGGTTGTCTAGAACAGTTACCGGAGAGGACCCTGTCCTTGCATTGTGAAAAAATATTGGACTGTTCGGAATAGTTACCAGAGAGGATCCTGTCCCTTCTTATGGGGAATGCCCCTTTGCTCCTGTAATCGGTTGCTTCATTGAGATTAACTTGAGTTACCAAAAAAAAATACATACAAGTACAAGTTAGTAACAACAACTCAATATCCAATTTTAGTGGATGATGTAAACAGAAAAACTTCTTTACGGAGCAATCTATAAACTTTGTTTACGACGCTTAATTGTGCGCGTCGAAAAGTGTTTTGGACGGTTCAAATTTTAAAAACTATTCACGCAAATAGTTTTTTTAAAATCTGGACCATTGATTGCCGAAACGGACGGCTGAGATCGCTTAGCTTCGCAAAGAGCCGCTTTGCAGCGGCTCCGTAAATAAATTTCTCTTTATCGATTTTGAGGGGTTATATCTATGAAAATGATTATAAGGAGGGAGGGTGGGTTGTTTGATTTAGGGTCACTTTGGCTTAAAATTAGGTAAGCGTCTTTAAGCTTGTCTAATTTTAGTTTTTTTTTTTTTTTTTTTTAAGATACACGTTTATATTTTGAATTAATTATTTATATTGACAAGCTGAATTTTAAAAGTAAAACATAATAACTTTAAAAGTATCCACTTCACACCTCTTCTTGTTCTCCACACTCTTTGTTTGAAGGTATTGTCAACGGAACATACTCCGACGGCATCATCTAGTAGTTTAGAAACAAAGGAAATAAATAATTAGTCGATGAGTGCATAAACTGACTCGAACACCCGGTAAATACAAAAAAAAAAGAAGAAAAGTTTTTTTTACAGATGTATGCATTTCAAAAAGGCCTCCAAAAGAATTCAATAAGCACCACATAGTTAGCAAAACAGATACAAAGCCTGTATATAGGACTCCAATATACAGTATGGGTTGATTAATTTTTATATGGCAACTTTAATTAAGATTAATTGTTTTCATGCCACATTGTCAGCCCCAAAATAAAACTGAATACTGAAAAGCAGAGAAATTCTATGCAACTTAGCTACAAAGAAGACCCAAATGGAGACAAATAAGGCCCAGATGATCCGATTTGAAAAATTAGTACTCCCTCATTCTCTTATTTAGAGTCCAATATTCTATTTTGAGTTGTCCCTTAATAAGTGTCTATTTTGTAAAGTTAGTGGACAAAAGTTGGTGTGTTGTTTATTTTGTCCCTAAAGTAGATTCCATTTTGAAAATGTAGTGAGTAAAAGTATAATGATGATGGGTAAGTAAGGAAAGTGAAGGAAAAAGTTGATGTGAAAGGTATAATGATGATGTCTTTTTAATAAGTTTGAGTTACGAAGCAAGACATTTAAAAAGGGGACGAAGAGAGTAATAAGACTATCCAAGAATTTTCACCATTTTTTGTTTAAGAAGAATCGTCTTGCTTCTCTTATTCCAATTAGCAAACTTTAAAAGAAAAACTGACTGTACGTTAGTTAATCGGTTTTGGAGGCCTGGACATATCATTTACTTAATCTATTTTGGAACCCTAATTTTTTTCAAAAACTCTCCAAAAAAAAAAAAAAATAAATAAATAAATATATATATATATATATATATATATATATATATATATAGAGAGAGAGAGAGAGAGAGAGAGAGAGAGAGAGAGCTTGGTGGTGGTGGTCGTGAAAACCCGAGATTTTGAATTAATCTGGTCCTTTCCTTGCCGGTGGTGGTGGTTGCCAGAGGTGGATAGGGAGGGTCCCGTGGTGGTCAGAGGTGGGATGGGTTGGCCGTGGTGCCCCCTCCTCCTCCTCCTCTTCTCTCCTCTCCTCTTCTTCCTCTCTTGTTCTATTGGTGGATTGATTCGGGGAATTGGGGGGAGCGCGCATTTTATGATTTTGGATTTTTTTTTTTTCTAATTTAAGGAGGACCTCCCAAAACGACATCGTTTTGGGAGGTAGTGGAAACATGTAGTGTACGTAGCATTTTTGTTTTTTATATCCAAGTCTTGGAGAGTTAAAAAGAGAAATAACAGTGGACTCTGAGAGAGAGAGAGAGAGAGAGGGGGGGGGGGGGGGGGGGAGAATGAATTTGATCGAAAAATGGTTTTTTCTGCTACACGAGGAGGCGAGAAGCTTGATTGATTTCGATTGATTGAGAAGGGGGGTGGTTGGGGGGGATGAATTTGATCGAAAATGGTTTTGTCTGCTACAGTAGGAGGAGGCGAGAAGCTTGATTTTCAGCTACAGTAATTCACTCTTGTGAAGGGACTGGGATTATTAATTCCAATCCATATTAAACCCATTTTAATTCATCTAAATCCATGTAAATATGGGTTGATAGGAGTTCAATTCATATCAACCTAATATGAACAGATTGAATTGTGTTATAAATGGACGGATTAAAAATTATGAGTTAAATTGTCACCCCTAATTTTTATATATTAAGAAACCAGACCTTGATTGGTCCAAAGAGGTTGATAAAACTACGTTTCGAACTTCAAACTTTGGATGTAGCGTGCAAGGTGACCCTGCTTTTAACCATATGGCTCCACCACTTTGAGCCGGACAGAAAAGGTTCTAGATTTATCTTTAAATTTTGGGTTAATTCCAAATTACCCGCTAAGCTATCATTCTTTTCACATTGCAACCTTCTCTAAAAATCCTACACCTTGCACCCTTAATCTATCATAGTATCACTTAGCCGCTTGTGCCACTCTTCCGCCAAGTTTGAGCGCCATATAACATGCACATGTGAGTAACTTATGGCCAAAAAATCTCTCTTTTTAATTAGATATTTCTGTGTGTCAATCTATAGGGCTAATTCCTAATATATTTGTAAGTTTGAATTTATTACCTTTTATAAGTACATCCTTTAAATCAAGGAACATACTTTTGTCCGACATTTATTCGCTCTATGCGACCATTGCAACACTATTTTTTATGATCCTAACATTTCTAAATTTTTTAAATATTAGTCAGTAAAAAAATTACTATAAAGATAAAATAGATTAAGATTATCGCGTGAATGTTGGACTTGTCTTATTTGGTATTTGAGCTTAACGAATAGTTTTATGCGGTTATATTATAAAATTTCCCCAAGGAAACCATTAAAATACACATGTTTCATCTTTCAATTGTACGTACAAGTGTATATTAAATCTATTTATATAGATGCATGCATGTTTTTATTAGTGGATAACGTCAGAAAAATGAAGTCCGCAAGTTTGTGCAAATGATTTGCTACTAGATTAAAAAAAAAAATGGAACATGAAAGATAAAGCTAGAAAAGAGAGAGACGTGTGACTTAATACTACTGCGTAGCATATCAGCAGCTACGTAGCTGTTTTGGGTCATTTTTGATACCGCTATACTCCGTTATATTTAGTGCTTTTAAAAATTCACACCGCTATTGGTCGGGTCTCATCAGTATCGCTTTAAAATAGATTTTCTGCCTATGTTTCATCTCATCCTTATCGCCTCGCATAGGGCCGGCCCAAGGGTTTTGAGTGCCACATGCCAAATTAAAAAAAGTGTGCTCCTAATACATAACAATTTTTACATCAACGATCAAAATACGAGAAAGCCAAACCAATATAAAATTTCTACTAATTATTACATACGAACACAAAATACAAAGTCTTCAAGATCTCGCACAAATGATTTGGATTGTTTAATTTGTTCAAAATATTTTTTGAAGGGTTTTTAGGAAAAATCATTTTAGCTGGATATCAGTAATTACTAACAAATACGAAAAAAAAAATTGAATAGAAAAAATAATAAGTCAGTCCTAACTTTTTAATCAAAACCTACCAAACCAACCATAGTTTACTATGTTTTCCTTTTTTGCTTTTACCACAGTAGTAATAGCTGTGCAAGTGTTTTCCAAGGCAACCAAAGGGAAAAGCTCAGCTGTCACCTATTGATTGGTGGGGCGGAAAAGAGGGTTTTCCACATGTGAGCCGGACATAATTTATTCACCTGGAAAAAACGTGTTAGAGCTTTGGTTTTCTTTTTTTCAAAATGGACCAATTAGTTTCTGATTTATAAAAATGCTACCGAGTTTTTGGGTCATTTGAGTTTTTGGGTCTTTATTTGCATGTTGGATAGGCTTTTTTTTTTTTTTTTGGTATTGAGCAAAAAAGAGTCCTAGTCAAACCCAAATACTAAAAAAATTGGAGTGCCCCCAAAATTGAACATTTTTAGGGTGCCCAAGACCCAGGCCTGGCCTCTTGAGCCTTGGGGTTGGATCGGCCCTGACCTTGCACATGATGGAGGTATTTTGGCGCCTAGTTTCTTTCTAGCTGATCCCATTCATCACAAACGTTCCAACTATAGCTATGTATACAAATGTACGTCTATATATAAGTTCCACTTGAGCTAGTAAGTAACCAAGTTGGCTAGAGGTTCAAATTAAGTCAGGAAAAATTAAGGGTGTGTTTAGCTGTGGAGGCTTGGAGAGCCATGATTTTAATCTCCCTTTCAACTGGTGTATGCATCTTTCTACTAGTAGCTCTTATAGGGTTCTTGCACAAAGTATGGTGGACGCCAATTAGAATTCAAAACATCATGAGGTCGCAGGGAATCAAAGGCCCTGCTTACAGATTCCTGCATGGGAATACAAAGGAGATCATCCAGATGAGAGAAGAATCCATCAGCAATGCAATGGACTTCTCATCTCATGATGTTTTCCCAAGAATTATGCCTCATATTCACGCTTGGAAGAAGCTCTATGGTATTTATTTCTTTGTTTTACCTTCCATATAGGCATCATTGATTATTTATAATTCAGGGTTTCTAGGGTAGCTTATGCGTATCTTCGTCATGTCCTCTGTTGCGCTGTATTATTATTATTTTTTTGATCGGTAAAAAGATAGATTTCATTACCTCAAAACACAAAGTACAGAGTCAATAAAAAATTGGGAACACCGGCCTGACCATCCAAGACTCTCATCTCCTAAGGTCACACGACAAGGTTTGAATCTCTCCAAACACCCAAATTTTGAGGTATGATCGTTTGATCGCCAGTGCGTTTGGACAAGGAATGAGATGTTTGGAGATAAAGAATCTCTTGCCGCAAATTATGAGTTAAACTTTGCCGAATTTAACAATGAATACAAAGCATGAAAAGTGAACACCAAATGAAAGGAACTGACAGAATAACATTTACAGACTGCTTGTCAACAATCCAGAGACTAAGTTAAGCTTTTTCTTTAATTTCTTTTGTTAATCAACCTAATGGAACAGGGAAAAATTATCTAATTTGGCATGGTCCTCAAGCCCAATTGGTTGTCACTGAGCCTGAGTTGATTAAAGAGATACTGAACAATAAAGATGGAAAATATCTCAAAGGAAAGCTCGATGTCATCTCAAAAAAGTTAATAGGAGACGGGATCATCTTAACAGAAGGAGAAAAATGGTTGAAGCTACGCAAAATAGCCAACCATGCTTTCTACGCAGAGAGCTTGAAGGTAAACACTTTCTCTATTTTTTCGGTACTGCCTCAAACCAAATTGGAAGATTTTACAAATATGGGCACCGGCCATATAGAATAAGTGAGCATAATAATTATTAATACCTCCGTTACATTTTTTATTAAATTGCTTTTGCAACTTAGGCTCCATTTGTTTGACCGTAAAATACTTTTCGATAAAATATTTTATCCATTTTCTGGCATTTGGATTGCCTAAATCTCAGGTAAATTATTTTTCCCCGTAAAATGTTTTTGGGCTATGGGGGGAAATGACTTACGGTGGATTTCCCCGCAAGTCATGTTACGTTATTCACTGCTAATACTCTCACGGCCCAATTGAGTTCCTTCCCACACATACATCTATTTGCTCTCTCTCTCTCTCTCTCTCTCTCACACACACACACACACAAACATAGTTGTTAATACCAATTTTTTTGACCACATCAATGCAAAAAAGTTCACACAAATCCCTTCTACGTACAACTTTTTGTTTCTTTAAAAGAATTGTTAAAAGGATATTATTGACTCAACTGGGTATCACGTCCAAACTTGAAACAAATAGCAGAATTGAGGCAGGAATTGATGAAATCTGAAATGTTTTGTCAATTGATCAGAGAGAGAGAGAGAGAGAGAGAGAGGGTTTTGCACCTTATTTTTGTTGTATTTATGGGAAGGTTAACTTGTTTGATATTGAACACTGGTGAAATGTTTTGCTGCCAAGAATTTCTTTCAATTACCAACCAAACACCGAAAAATAGAAATGAAAAATTTCTTTTTCACTGATATCATTTTACGTTTAAAACTTTTTACAGCGAGAAATATTTTACTTCGAAACAAACAGAGCCTTAATCAATCATAATTTTGAACTACTTTACATAATGGTGCAAAACTTCAAATTAAATAAGGCCTTGTGTATATGTAGGGAATGATTCCAGCAATGATTGTAAGTGTAGAAACAATGCTAGAAAGATGGAGGCAGAATGAAGAAAATGAGATTGACGTATATAAAGAGTCTAGACTCTTGGCATCAGAAGTTATTTCTCGAACAGCTTTTGGAAGCAGTTACTTGAAAGGCAAGAACATCTTTGATATGTTGACGAAATTGGGAATGATTGCAGCAAGGAATGATTTTAGGATTCGCTTTCCTGGCATGGAGTATGTTCCCCTTGCTCTCTTTCCATATTCTGACAAGAAAGTTTGAAATGATATATATTTTGAAACAAATTGACTTAGAAGCTATTGCCAAACTCATCTACATATTTATGTTCATTTATCAACTTTTGTTTGCAGGAAGTTTTTCAAGCTGCACGATGATCTTGAGTCTGATAAAATAGAACAAGCAATTCGAGAATCCATTATAGGGATGATCGACAAACGGGCTGAGAAAATGCGGAGAGGAGAAGAAAACAACTACGGTAGTGATTTTCTTGGATCCCTTATAAAGGCTAATCATGATCCTGATGAGAAGAATAGAATTTCAATAGATGATATGGTAGATGAGTGTAAGACATTCTACCTTGCTGGGCAAGAAACAACAAATGGGGTATTAGCTTGGAGCATTTTTCTTCTAGCAATCCACAAAGATTGGCAAGAGAAGGCCAGAAAGGAGGTGATTGAACTATTTGGCCACGAGAACCCAAATCCAGAGGGCATTGCTAGATTAAAGACCGTAAGCATCATTTAACTCTCCTTTCCTCTTTCTATTTTGATATCTAAGGGTGTCTGGGCATCAGAAGTTTATATAAGAAACCATGTAAGCTACCACTAGTACTTTGGGATTAAACTTTTTGGACCATATGGTGTGACTTGTGAATAAAAATTAAAGTACTGAGCCGGTAGTCTACTTACGGCGTTACAGAACATTAGCATAAGGGTAAAGAATCTAATGAGCTACCGATGTTCTATAACTCTCAAGATACTCTTGGACCGTACCCTATAACTGTTGATCGTAATTGTCATTAGAAATATGATTTTGATATTCGCGCTCTACTTTTTTCTGATGGCACTCCACTAACTTCACGTTAAAAGTGGAGCGTCATCAGTACAAAGTGGAGCTCGAAAATTAGTTTCTTATTAAAAAAAACCAACAATCCTAAATAAGCGAATATACAAAAACAACGCTAAAGAACGCTTAACTAATTTGGTCGAACTAGACTTACAATCTAAATAGCTCAAACCGTCCGATCAAGACACGTGGGTAGACCATTGGCTATTGATGAAATTTGGGTAGAATTTGAAACGTCATAAAGCCAATTTTATTTCGAATATTAAATTTAGGACGTAACATTTCTCTTTTTCCTCATTTTTGTTTCTTAATAGATGACCATGATCCTAAATGAAACTCTAAGGCTGTATTCACCGGTGATCAATTTGCTGAGAAGAGTTGAAAGGGAAGTCAAATTGGGAAAATTGATTATTCCAGCCAATACAGAATTCTACCTTCCACTTTTGGCACTCCACCATGACCCTGAGATATGGGGACAAGATGTTCACATCTTCAAGCCTGAGAGATTCGCAGAAGGAGTGGCTAAAGCAACTAGTAACAATATTACAGGATTTATTCCATTCGGTTTCGGTCCTCGAATGTGTGTGGGCTTAAACTTTGCAGTCAATGAGGCTAAGATAGCGCTTTCAATGATTCTACAACGGTATCAGTTCACTTTGTCTCCCAATTATGTTCATGATCCAATTCAGATTCTGATAGTTCGCCCACAAAAGGGAGTTCAAATTGTGTTGAGTAAGTTGTAATTTTGAGTTGTGGCAAATCTGTTTCGTGTTGATGATTGTTGGAACAAGCCATGGGCAAGGATGTTGTTTTATATTTTCTCTTTCCACATGATTGTGTTGAGTAAGACTATAAGTTGTAAGCTCCAAATGCACATGTGGTTAATGTGCTACTTGTGCTTCTATTATGTGATTCAGTCACAACTCCAGGAGTTCGGGCGTATGGGGTCATCCATAAGCATTAATAATTGTACCAATTATAAATCAGGGAAAAACAATCACAGTATTGACAATTAAAATTTTAGTTCCAAAAAAATTCACATTTAAAGTTTGACAAGTGTTGCGACCAATACCTAAAATATATCGTAACGCATATACTAATAACCCTTTTTTTCAGCTCTTGACAAAAAAAAAAAAAAAAAATTTACTACACAAGCTTCTACAATTGCATTCGATGCAATTTTTTTATATTTTGGAATCCTTGCATTATCATCTTGTTGATAGCATCAAATACTTCATTTTCAATAGACGTGACCAAGCAACCACTCAACCTTTGGTCTCACATTCATTACACAAGTTATTTTTCACATATTTCATTACGGAAAGCAATGCCAACTTCACACCCAATTTAGTAGACTAAACGAACTCCTTCTTTCTCTAAGATTTTGAATCGACTGCCCTTCTTCTAGGGTTTGCTTGGGGGGGGTTGGGGTTTGTGTGGGGGCGCGCCGCATCTCTCCTTCCCCCGGGTGCCTTGCTCCCTTCTCATTCCTTTCTTTTTCCCCTTTCCTTGCTCTATTTCACTGCTGCTCCAGTTTCGATTCATCTCCTTGATAAGCACCCGACAATGCAATTAAGGGTGCGCTAGGTCCTTAGTTTAGTTTAATTTTGTAGTTAAATTAGTCGTTTTTATTTGATATTGCACGTAAGGTATGATTTTTGCGTTTTCAGAAAAATCGTATGAATAAGGCATGTTTTGACGTCATGGATGACATGAGTGCGTCCAAGTACCCAAGGAACCAATGAAGGCCCTGTCGGCCCCTGAAAATCTGTCTAAGTATGGAAAAATCACTTTTCAAAAAAGTATCGATTTTCAAGATAAAAAATGGCAGTAATTGATTCTTGAATTTTTTTAAGAGCAACTTTGTTCACTATGAATCTGAGCTGTTTATGTGCACTTTAAGGGTGTTTTTTTTGGACTTAGCATTTCTCTTGTCGAAAACAAACACACCTGCTACACACCGTACTGGACCTTCGACCAAGCAATCTACAAAGTAGAATTGGAGCCAACCCTCCCCAGTTCTCAAAATATCTGGCATATTTTAGTAGTATATGATTGTCAAGGGCTGAGGTTCCAACCTAATTGGAATGTCAGTTTTTTCTCGTTGCGCTGCCATTTTTGAATCCTTTTAATAAGCCAAGTGGTTTATTTTTTTATAATTATTCAATTTTTTTAAATTTGTTAGTTTTTTTGTCAATTTTTTGAGATTATTGCTTCGACATGATGAGAGGAATCTAAAAAGTAATTAAAAAATTATGATCGAAATCCAATTTTTTTGAATAAAAACGAAAAAATTGGCTTTTTTTTTTCTTTTTAAAAAAAAAATTAGCTTTCAATCGTAATTTTTTACTTTTGAGATTCCTCCTGTGATGACGAAGCAAAAAATTAACAAAAACCTAACTAATATGAAAAAAAATAAGCCACTTAGCTTATTAAGCTGAACAACCTAGAAGCCTATATAAACACCACTTTGATGTTCACCAGAAGATTATGATTACTTGGAAGAGAGAAGAAAGAGAGCCCAGACTAAACGGCTATTCACTTATTTGCCAGTTTTCATTACAAATTAATTATGGTATCTCCAGTGGTATATAATAAATATGACATACTTTAAATTTCTTTTGAAGCTAATTCAGTTTGCTTCGGGTTTTTTTTTTTTAAGCTAATCGTTGGATGCGGTGGCATTTCTTATACTGAGAAATGCCAAATCTTGATGGAGGCATATTTGGCACCTAGTTTCTCTCTCCCATTCATCACAAACGTTCCCACTGTGGCTATATATATATATAGGGGCCGGTTCTCCACTCACACTACATTTGCCACAACATTTGACACAAGTTTTGTGTGGGATTTTCAAACAAATGATTGGAGCCATTCAATTGAATTAAAACATGTTTTTAAGAGCTTCCGTAAGAAATCAACTCATTCTGAAAAAGGTAAGGGTTTGATCGATTCATTTAGTTGATTTCTGTCAAATTTGACACGATAAAATTGAATGAGCCGATCAAACCCTTACTTGATAACCGAATGAATTTATTTAGTATGGGACTCCTTTAAAACATGTTTTAAACAAATTGAACGACTCGAATTATTTGCGTGAGGCTTCGATTATATATGTATCACTTGAACTGTAACCTAGTTGGTAGATCTTACTTATATATTGTAGATATTGCTTTTTATATTCTAACCTATATATATATGTAGTAGACATTACTTATATATTGTATTTGTATATGCATAATATATATGTTTTGTTTGTATATAAATAATACATGTTTATTTATAAACATATAGTATGATTGTATATATGATTCAAGAAGAATAAATGGAGGATTATACGTTAGTGTTTGAATTTTGATTTCGTAAGAAACACATATAACGGATAATTTTTAATCTATTGATTGTATGATTTATTTTGAGAGACAATTTGTCAATATATGCATATACGCATGGAATTATGTATCACTTGAGCTTGTAAACTAGTTGATAGGAAGTTTATAGTTAGGAAAATAAGGTTGTGTTCAGCTGTGCAGGGCAGGGGAGCCATGATTATAACCTTCCTTTCAACTGATCTCTACATCTTTCTACTAGTAGCTCTTATAAGGTTATTGCACAAGGTATGGCGGTCCCCAATTTGAATTCAACACATCATGGCATTTTAGGGAGTCAAAGGCCCTGCTTACAGATTCCTCCATGGGAATACAAAGTAGATCATCCACATGAGAGAAGAATCTATCAGCAATGCAATGGACTTCTCATCTCATGATGTTTTCCAAAGAATTATGCCTCATATTCATGCTTGGAAGCATTTACATGGTATCATATTCTTTTGTTTTACCATTCATATAGGCTTCAGTGACTTTTTGTTATATCTTACGATGTCCGAGTCAGCTCACACGTATGTTTCTCCAAATATTCAGGTCCTTCTCTATTGCCATGTATTGGCATGGTAGTCACATAAGCTTTGAATCTACACATGAATTTTGAGATATGATTGTGTGACCGCCAATGCATTTAGACAAAGAATGAAATGTTAGGAGATAAAGAACGACTTGATGAGAACTGTGAAATATTTAATAATGACTACAAACCATGAAAATTGAGCACCAAATGGAAAAAGGACGGGAGTAAAATTTAGAGAAGGCTTGTCAATTACCCGGATAACTAAGTTAAGTTTTTAATATTTTCTTTTGTAAATCAACCTATTGGAACAGGGAAAAATTATCTAATTTGGCATGGACCTCAAGCCCAAAAGGTTGTCACTAAACCTGAGTTGATTAAGGAGATAATAAACAATAGAGATGGAACATATATCCAAGGAAAGGTCGATGTGTTCTCAAAGAAGCTACTAGGAGATGGGATCGTACTATCAGAAGGAAAAAATTGGTCGAAGCTACGCAAAATAGCCAACCATGCTTTCTATGTAGAGAGCATGAAGGTAAACACTTTCTAATTTTTTTAGCGTTGCCTCGATTGTATTTTCTGAGCTACTAGTACATGATGGTACAAAAGTTTCAAAGAAGACCTTGTGTTTACGTAGGGGATGATTCCAGCAATGATAGTGAGTGTAGAAACAATGCTAGAAAGATGGAGGCAAATGAAGAAAAAGAGATTGATGTATATAAAGAGTTTAGGCTCTTGAAAGCAGAAGTTATTTCTCGAATAGCTTTTGGGAGTAGTTACTTGGAAGGTGAGAGCATCTCTGACATGTTGACAAAATCGGGAATGATTGCAGCAAGGAACAGTTTTAGGATTCACTTCCCTGGCATTGAGTAGGCTCCCCTCGCTCTTTCCATATTGTGAGAAGAAAATTTGGAAAGATTTTGAAACAAACTGACTTAGAACTAATTAATTGCCAAACTTGAGTATATATGTCATTATACCGACTTTTGTTTGCAGGAAGTTTTTGAAATCCCGCGATGATCTTGAGTCTGATAAAATAGAAAGAGCAATTGGAGAACCCATTATAGGGATGATTGACAAACGAGAAGGAAAAATGATGAGAGGAGAAGAAATCAACCACGGTAGTGATTTTCTTAGATCCATTATAAAGGCTAATCATAATCCTGATGAGAAGAATAGAATTTCAAATTGATGATATGGTAGATGAGTGCAAGAACTTCTACCTTGCTGGACAAGAAACAACAAATAGGGTATTAGCTTGGAGCATTTTCTTTCTAGCAATCCGCACAGATTGGAGAGGGCAAGAAAGGAGGTGATTGAACTATTTGGCCAAGAGACCCCAAATCCAGAGGGTATTGCAAGATTAAGGACTGTAAGCCTCACTTAACCTCTCCTATGATCGTCTTTCTATGTTGAATCTTTGATATGTAAGGGTGTTCGGCCATCCGGATGAGCTTACAAACAATTATTTTCGAAGGACCAACCCAGAGTACTAAGGGGTGGTCCATTTAAAGCCGGACTAAAACTCCGTATCAACTGACCTGATAAATTTTTTTCTTTTTTTGAAACAGCAAGAAGAATATTTTATGTTGGGTAGAAATAAGAACATAAGAAACACTAAAGGGATAAAATGCATAAAAACACAAGGATGGACTGGGTTGCCTCTGGGTCTGCATCCATATGCATGCGCAGCGATCTGCAGAAGAATATCAGTATAAGGGTAAAGAATTTAGTGATCTACCAATGTTCTGTAACTGTCAAGAGACACTTGGACCTTACACTACGACTGCTGATTGTAATCACATTAGAACTTTAAAGATCCTAACTAAGCCAATATACAGAACAACGCAAAAGAATGCTCAATCTGGCCGAAACGCACTTTCAATCTAAATAGCTCAAACCATTCAATTGAAACTGGCTATAGATGTAAGTCGGGTAGAATTTGAAATACCAAAAAGCCAATTTTATGTCACGCGAATATTAAATTTAGAACATAACGTTTCTCTTTTTCCTCATTTTTATTTGTTTCTTATAGATGAGCATGATCCTAAATGAAACTCTAAAGCTGTATGTACCATTTGCACATTTGATGAGAAGAGTTGAAAGGGAAGTCAGATTGGTAGAATTGATTATTCCCGCCAATACAAAATTTTACCATCCACTTCTAGCACTCCACCATGACCCTGAGATATGGGGACAAGATGTTCACCTCTTCAAGCCAGAGAGATTCGCAGATGGAGAGGCTAAAGCAACTAATAACAACATTATAGGATTTATTTCATTCAATTTCGGTCCTCGAATGTGTGTAAGGTTAAAACTTTGCAGCCAACGAAACCAAGATTGCACTCTCCATGATTCTACAAAGCTATAAGTTCACTTTGTCTCCAAATTATGTTCACAATCCAATCCAGATTAATATAGATCGCCCACAAAAGGGTGTTCAAATTGAATTGAGTAATTTGTAATTTTGAATCGTGGCGCGCATTTCTGTTTCGTGTTGATGATTGCTGGAACAAGCCATTGATGCCTTTCGGGCAACGATGTCGTTTTATTTTTTTCTCTACCCATATGATTGTGTTGAGTAGAACTGTAAGTTGTAAGCTCCAAGTGCACATGTGGTTAATGTGGTACTTGTGCTATGTTCTACTTTCTATTATGTTATTGCTACTGCTATTTAGGTAATTTCTGGGGAATGCCCTTTTGCTCCTGTAATCAGTTAATTTATTGAAACTTTAATTACCAAAAATAAACACATACAAGTACAAGTTAGTAACAGCAACTCGATCTCCAATTTTAGTGGAATATGTAAATCAATTTTATTGATTTTGAGGGGTTAAATGTATGAAAATGACTATGAGAAATGCTATAGGTCGGCGGGCTTCTATTCACACTAAATCACTGCTTGGTTGGATGCTCGTGATGGGTTTCATGTTTTGAAACAATAATATGATCAAAGAGCCCAGTTGAATCATATCTTGCCACCTATGAGCAGAAATAGAACAGTACGTGATACAAATTTGGTGACATATAATAACAGCTCTGGAAAAGTATTCCACTCACGTATTGCTCGTATATGCATAGCTTATAAGCGCGTTGAAGCAAAAAAACCCCCAACTTAGGATTGAATTCTCCTGAACCTTTGGATCTTTAACATCACCTGGCACCCAGCATACAGCATCATCATGATTTATCATCAGACAAAGTACGGACACAAGTGTATTGCTAAGAATTGGAAGGGGAGGAAAAAAAAAAAGAAAAAAAGAATGCATATTCGTTGAGACATTTAAGCAAACACCCTGTGTGATTGGAAGTTTCCATTTGTATTACTAACACCTGCTGCTAATAGATTTTCTGTTAACAAAATAAACCAAAAGCTACCAACATTGTTTCTTTGTTTTTCTTCGAATTCGCATTGTATGCGTCTTAGATGGAATACATGCATCTTCGTTGAGACATTTTTCTTTCTCCTTTTCATTTTATTGAGAGAGAAACTGTTTGCACCGTTTTTGACACCCACTTCTGGACAAGTGTTGGAGGGCTGTTTAACTGGGCCAAAGAATAGAGATGAGATAAGTTGAAATTATCAAGCCAAGACAATATTGATTGGGCTTGATCAATTTTTACCTTATTTAGCCTCGGGCTTAGTTTTTCTGGGCCTATATACAAGAAAGAATAAAGAGGCCCGTAGCCCATAGAGGTTGATTTTGTCTCTGGAAGCATTTTTATGGGTAAAGTATGTAAAAGGCCATTTAATTTATTTAAATGGTCCATTACCCGTAGATCCCATGAAAAGTGGAAGGTGGGTAAGTGCTTATTATCTTGCAAAGAGCCATTTGACCCACGAAAAAAGGAGGTGGAGGAAGCCCATGATCAAAAATAAACACATGGGCAATATATGCAACTTCTGGCCACTACCCATAACCCCATGATCCCATGAATTGGAAGTTACAAATGACACATGGCGTCACGACGAGAGGCCAACAAATCCTCTTGTATGCAAAACTGTGGATGCTCTGCGCCTATAAATACAAGAACTCAAAAAAAAAAAAAGGGTTCTCACACCAACCAAAGCCCATCGCTTAAAAACACTTTCCTAATTTCAGTAAAGTAAATTATTGAGTACCTTGTACTCAAACCCATTCGAACTCACTTCTTCAAGTAGTTTGAATTTTACTTTTCTTGTACCCAACTTTATTATTCCGACATAATAAAGTTCGTTTTTACTTTTACGTTGCTCTCTTTCCTATACACAGTTTGGAAATAGCTAAGTCCACGCTCGTTGTGGCAAAACCACGAACCATTACTACAATCTAGCCCTTAGGTTTGCAACACTTTTGCCGTACAGTTACGAAGTCAGAAAATGGACGACCAGTTCTTACGTTAGACGTGACGAGTTTTGGCAAACCCGCACTCAATCCTTGAACCATTTCGCAACCAAACAGAAACACAGAGAAATTCAACGAGGGGCAAAATAGGAGTAACCAAATAAGTCATAAAAACATTCTGTATAAAAGTTGTAGTACAATATGTGTAAACAATTCCATTCTCTTTTTATAGACTAACCTACAAAATCTGTAACGAGGCGGTCATTGGTAAACCTTCTGGTGGGAATGTGATTCGGAACCAGTCATTTTATTTGACTCGTCGAGCCAGAATACTTCCAAAATTTATAGTATTGATTCGAGAATAGTAGCTAACATGAGCAAAACAAACAATACTGTTCTGAAGAAAAAACATGTTTCATTCATGTATCTACCAATATCCAATAAATCTGAATTTTCTCAAATCTCAGCAACTCAATGAGCTGAGCAATATGGCGGTTTGGATCGAATCAATAGGCCGGCGAGGGCCTAGAAATAGTCCTTACAGGAGCCTGCAAACCCCGTAAATTCTTTCGGGCTTAACCTTTAAAGCTGATCAGGTGGACAACGTGCTTGGAGTTATGATGTTGGGCCAAACCATTTCTAAAGCCTAAAATGAGCGTTAATGACTCAAAAAAATCATGACCACACTATGATCTATGCACGATTTATGTGCACAATTGTTGTACATGTAGATTTACTGTTACACTTTTTGGATCATGTGATGTGACTTGTGGATACAAATCAAAATACTGGGCAGTAGTCTTGCTAGGGGCGTTATAGAATATTAGTATACAGGTAAAGAATCTAATGAGTTATCGATATTCTGTAACTCTCTCAAGACACTCTTGGACTGTAAACTAGGACTGCCAATCTCTAATCTCATTAGAGATAATCCAAGAATCCTAAATAAGCCAATATACAGAACAACGCTAAAAAACGCTTAATTTGGTCGAAATAGACTTACAATCTAAATAGCTCAAACCATTAAATTGAGACACGTGGGTCGCCATCGGCCATAGATGTAATTTGGTAGAATTTGAAATGCCATAAAGCCAATTTTTCTTTATCGGCAAAAGTAACATTTTATCAGGGATAGAGGAAGAGATTCCAACCAAAAGTTGAAAAATACTGCCTAATGGACAAAATCTCAATATAACACCTAATGGTCCAAAGTGCCCAGATAAACCAAATGCAGCTCAAACAACCAAAAGACTTAAAAAGCCCAAAGAAAACCCAAAACATAGTCCTAAGAATAACCTGTTGGGAAAAATTTCGGCAGTAACACAAAATTCCAGAGAACAATTTCATTCATAATGTAATAATTACAAATACATAACGGATTACAAAATGTAAATAGGAGAATACGAGATACAAACAGAAATCTTTGGATCGAAACCGAGTTCTGTGTGATACCACAGTCTCCTTAAGAAAGATTCGCCGCCTGCCGTCGGTGTTGTAGGTTCTTGTTCGGCGTCTTCCTCCCAGGGTTGGCTCGGCTAAAACCGCAAACCGTCGGAACACCGCCGTCGACCGCCTTGGCGAACTAATTACCGCCTGTCTCACTCTCTCTCAAAGAACGAATATCAGAGCTTGTAAGGATTGCTATGTTTGCTTGTGCTTTCTCCAAAACGTGAGCCTCCTTTATATAGAGTGGAGGAGGAAGGAAGGAGTAATGCTGCCACAATTGCTGACATGAATTCAGCCATTGAATTCAGCCATTTGAATGAGGGAGGTTACAATAGTAATGCACCGTCATGAGGAGGGTTACGGGAGTTACATATTTCCACAATCAATACGTCTATTGATTGTGGGGCGTCCAGCTCAACGAACCCGGGACCGGTTGTCTCGAGAGACCCTCCAAAATCCCGGTTTCATTCACCCGAAATTCCGTAAATATTCACTAGCAATCAATTTGCTAAGAAGAGTTAAAAGGGAAGTCAGATTGGAAAAATTGATCATTCTAGCTTATACAGAATTCTACCTTCCACTTCTGGCACTCCACCATGACCCTGAGATATGGGGACAAGATGTTCACCTATTCAAGCCAGAGAGATTCGCAGAAGGAGTGGCTAAAGCTACTAGTAACAACATTACAGGATTTATTCCATTCGGTTTCAGCCCTCAAATGTGTGTGGGCTTAAATTTTGTAGTCAACGAGGCCAAGATATAGCGCTCTCGATGATTCTACAGCGCTACCAATTCACTTTGTCTCCAATTTATGTTCACGATCCGATTCAGATTCTTGTAGTTCACCCACGAAAGAGAGTTCAAATCGTGCTGACTAAGTTGTAATTTTGAGTTGTGGAATTTTTGTTTGGTTTTGATGATTGTTGGAACAACAAGCCATTGATGCCTTTTGGGCGAGGCTGTCGTTTTATTTTTTCTCTTCCCATATGATTGTTCGTGTTGATTGGTTAAACCCATACTAGCTTGATTTCTCAATGTTTGTACCCTTAATTGGTTAAGTCCACTTTGACCCCCTATATTTTGAGCCATGTGCGGATACCTCCCTCATAGTTTAAAAGTTGGCACAACAATGCACGCACCCAGACGACCGCTATGAGCACGGATAAAATGAAAAAAATCTACTAAGCTGATAACAGTAGTCACTTGTCTGGAAAGATTGAAACGAAAAGCCAACAAAGGAGTCTTGAGCAGTTGTGCAAATACAAATTTTTGCACAAAAAAGGGTGCCATACTCGAATGCAAAGTGTTACCAAAAAGGTATCCAAACTCAAACTCAAATACAAATTGTTCCAAGAAATCATCCCACAGCAAAAACATACCATCCATGGTATATACAACTTGTTCTCTACCTCATGTCTAGATCCATGACCAATAACATCCAAATTTTCATAATCCAAAAGAGATCATATTTAATATATGTCTTCATTTGGGGGGGGCACAGTTCGTTAATTACCGATCTGAACCATTCATCTTGTAGGGCCCGTAGAAAAATATTCTCATTCAAAAAATTAGCTTCACTAGACATCGATAGGTGTTCAAAATTTAAATTTTGGTTTATAAAACGGATGGTTATGGACAGTTTAACTTGACAGGATCAGACAGTCCATTTTATAAACTAAAATTCAACTTTTGATTGATCTATCGATATTTAATCAAGCTAATTTTTTGCGTAAATAAACTACACTATGGGCCCTACAAGATGAACGGTTTGGATTATTACAATAAGTGCATGGTTGTGTCCATAATGGGCGGTGGTGGAAAACCCACCATTTTTCCACCGCTAGTGGAAAAAATTTAACCTCAATCCAAAAAGGTTAGAACCTAGAAGTATCTTTCAGCTACTAATGTAAACGATTCAAACAACTCAGTAGAAAAGAAATTAAAATCTTTATTCTTTGATACCAATTTATATTAAATTTCCATAGAATTTCCTGTACATCAACAATTTTGCCAATAACCAAGGAAAAAAGCATATACACATGGTCACATTGAAGCTCATGATAAGCACTCAATAGATGGTTTGATTACCTAATTTAACAGAACCTTAAAAATTTCAAAGGTGAAAGCTTCTGCCGAAAGATCAACCGCTCTCCCTTTTCCGAGAGTGTAATTACCAAGCTCAATCATACCAGCTAATACAAAAAACGAAAACAAATAGGTGATCGGACGAACAAAGAACGAAAACATTTAATTAGCAAAAAATGCAAAATATCAACCATTTCATAATTTCATAACTCATTTTGTACATGCCTTAATCATACAAAACATTTCAAAATAAAACATACCCGAGATTTTTTGAAATCAGCTTTGTTGAAATGCTCACAGATCAGTCAGTCCCCCAGCTTCTTTTGTAGGGCTGAAAAAAACTGAGGTGCTCGCGATCAACTTGTGGCTCAACTTGTTAAGGCTTGGTTTGACTTGTTTAGTACTCGAGCCGAATTCGAGTTTTAGGCCCATTTACTAAACGAGCTCGGCTCGACACTCATCTACTGACATTTGCAACAGAAACTCTATCTTTATCAAGAAAGCTCGTATGAGGATGGATACTAGTTCTCTATTTAAAGTGATAGTACTCTACCACCACTTGGTCGTTCTAGTGTTTTGCTAGTTAGTTGTAAATAAAATTTTGCCATTGTAGCTACTCCCTTTTTTACTTGTTCAGTTTCGAAATTTCAATTTGTTAAGATGATATTATCATTACACTTTCCATTTCAATTTTTACCTTAATTTTTCAAAAGTATTTCTTTACTCAGTATATTTTCAAAAGGACAAATTGATAATTGTACAAAATTTTACCCATTAACTTTTTAAATGGGGTCGTGGATGTGTCGACATATCGAAGTTCTAGTATGATTCTTTCGTTTTTCCGTCTTCTCCCTCTCTCCTCTCTTTTTTTTGAACCCATTCCCTCTGTCTATTGTTTTTCTTCTCTCCCGGCACCTTTCCCTTGTACCTCCTTTCTTGGCTGTGGCCTCTCTTTCCTTTCGATCTCCAGTCGGTCTTCTCCTGGGTGTCCAATTTAGACCTAACGGCAAGGTGGATCGAGTGGTTTGGGCGGCTTTGGTCGGTGTTCTCCCGCCATGCATGGTTTCTGTTGGGTGTTGCGGTCTCCTCGCCTAATGTCATGGGTACGTTAAGCTTCCGCGACAGCTTGGTACATGGTGTGCACCGGGTGTCCCTCCGTCGGGGTTTCCAGTGGCGGTTTGGTGGTTGTCGGAGGCGGCTATTCAGTGGTGGCGGTGGCCTTGCTGTCTATTCAGTTGGGCGCGGTGGTGGCTGTGAATGAAGACTCTCAATAGATTAGGATTATGTTTTGGATTTTCCTGGACCAGGCTAAATTTATTTTTTGTGCTTAATTGTATAATTTGAGCATTTTAGGCCTACAGGTGTTTGGCATCTTTTATTGAAATCATCTTTCCCTTTTTCCTATTAATAAAAATGTTATTTTGCCGATAAAAAAACTTTTTAAGACGTTCATACATTATGGGACATTCCAAAATAGAAAATTAGACTCTTATTTGGTGACGAAGGGGTATAATTTTCTCTTAAAGAACAACTGTTGTTGGTTACTACATTTTCAACTTTTTTTTTCTGCCAGCTCAACAAAAACGTCTAACTGTATGAGTTATTTATAAAATGTCCGATTTGGTTCCAAAAAAATGCACAAAATCAGACTTCGCTGTTTGCATGTAATTACATGCAAGTGTACAAGCGTAAGAAAAGATGGTGGTGGAACCTTCAGGGAGGAGGAAGAACACGGTGTAATTACAAGCGTACAAGCGTAAGTAAAGCATAATTTTGTGGTGTAATTTACAAGCAACCTTCAGGGAGGAGGAAGAACACGGTGTCGGTGTAATTACAAGCGTACAAGCGCAAGTAAAGCATGGTGTAATTTACAAGCAACCTTCAGGGAGGAGGAAGAACACGGTGTAATTACTAGCGTACAAGCGCAAGTAAAGCATGATGTAATTTACAAGCAACCTTCAAGGAGGAGGAAGAACACGGTGTAATTACAAGCGAACAAGCATAAGTAAAGTATGGTGCAATTTTGCAGTGTAATTTACAAGCAACCTTCAGGGAGAGGAAGAACACAGTGTAATTACAAGCATACAAGTGCGCGTAAGTAAAGCGTGGTGTAATTTACAAGCAATCATGCTATAGACACGTCGCTCGGCCACTCCCAGACACTCCTCCCTCACAAGCAGTGGATGTCATAGATGTGTGGAGCCCACTTGGGCCCCCAAAACACCTCCGCCACTTCAAGAACTTTACAAATATTATATATGATATAATTAACTAGTATTTTCAGTAAGCTTCTTATAAGAGCGCTCTTACCGTATTACGGTGAGCGTCCCATTTTCTTCTATTTTCCGATCAAATTTTGATGATCCGAGCCGCTCAATATGTTCAAAACGTGATTTTAAGGATATCAATGATAAATCAACAAAAAAAAAAGACCGGAAAAGGCTTAATTGGAGCAGTTTTTATTTGAACCGTTCGATAAAATACAAACAAAAACTGCTCGGATCAAGCCCTTTCCTGTAATTTTTTTTTTTGGCTGATTTTTCGCGGGTACCCTTAAAATCACGTTCTGAACACATTGAGCGAGTCGAATCATCGCAAATTGATCGGAAAAGGGGCGTCCATACCGTAATACGGTAAGGACACCCTTATAAGAAGATTTGTATTTATGTATTTATATAATTAGTATACAAATGTCTTCTGAAAGTCCAAAATAGTTTTGATTTGATTTAGTCAAAAATTAAAATTATTCTACATTGTGATGTGAAATTTTTTCATAAACAAAAATAATCACACATGAGCGTAGCAATTTTCGACTAAAAAACAAAACAAAGTCATAAATGCAACATACTCGATATGTTTTTTTAAAATTCTGGCTCTGCGACTGCCACTAGTGTCTGGGAAGTCGCCAGGAGGCGTGTTCCCAATATTTCGCAATTTACAACTGTACAACCAAATTGATCGGTTGCGTGTCTACTTGTAATTCCAAGTCTACAAGCGTCACGAAAGAGATGGTTCGTTAAGAAAAAGATTTACTACTGTACTACTTGTCATCCCCGCCAAACGGATGCGGTTTCTTTTCTTTTATAGTTGCACGTATGCCTCTATATTATCATCATATATACATATAAAAATGCTACGGTGTTCACCCGTCCTTTGGGGATACCGTAATTTTTGGAGTAACTGACCATTAAAAGCATAACCAAGATCAGTGATGTGTATAACCAAAACCTTACAAAGGCATAACCCTCAAAATTCCCAAAAATTCTAGGGATTTTGGGGGTTATGCCTTTGTAAGGCCTTTGTTACATATCATTGGTTTTTGTTATGCTTGTAATGGTCAGTTATACCCAAAATTACGGTGTCTCCAAAATGACCCGGACACCATAGTATCATTCATGTTCATATATTAGGTTCAAGCTACAATTAGTGCAATGAAGCGAAACATTTCACCGCAGAAAGTATACGTGAGCAAAAAAATTCATCAAACCGCGAATTTAGTCCAAACCAAAAGATTATATTCGATTTTTTAGTAGTATGGTTTTGTCATGGTTTAAAAAAATTAGAAACAGTATTATATGGTTTGGTTTGTGGATTCACATTAACGGTTATGGTTTCAAACTGATCTGAACTGCATAATATATATATATATATATATATATATATATATATATTTCTTAGGACGTGCTAGTGGTGTTCCGGTTTCTTAAAAAGGAACTTTTTAGAAAAGGAAGGTAATTTCAAACCCAAAAATCATGTGTTTACGCAAATAATTTTCCTACCAATATGGATCTTATTTGATAGATTTCATTAAGATCTTTTATACGGTGCAAAAAAAATCAAAAAATTATTTTTCATTTTCATTATATTTAAGTTTGAAAATTGAAGAAAAAGAACTTTTTAAAAAAGAAGGGTTAGTGGAACACCCCCTCAGAACTACCTTTTTGTTGCGTCATTCTAATTCAATAGTTTTAGCAATTATCTTTGACCTTTATTTGGTTAAACTATTTTAACATGTTTAGTACTAGTTGATATTCTTACTTGATTCATTTTAGTGACTTACCAGTATTTGATTTTCTTAGTTTAAGATTTGAGGCAATTGTTGGTATTCTACTTTTAATTATTTGGTTAATGTTAGTTTGCTTTGGTAATTTGAATGGAATTGGTTTTAATATAAGTTTTCTTTTAATTTGTCTTCGTAATTTTAAGTACAATTATTTTCTTGAAGATGATAGCTTAGTTCAAAGCAAACCGTGATTTAAAATCGAAACCAAACCTTATTTTAATGGTTTGGATTGTTTTGGTTCTATGCCTTTTGTGGATTGGTTTGGTTCTCCAAATCAGTTTTGTTGAAATGTTCAAAGATTAGTTAGTCCCCTAGCTTCTTTGATAGAGCTGAAAAAAACCGAGGTACTCGCGATCAGCTTGTGGCTCAACTCGTTAAGGTTTGGCTTGACTTGTTTAGTAATCAAGCCGAAGTTGAGTTTTAGGCGCATTTACTAAATGAGCTCAGCTCGACACTCATCTACTGACATTTGCAACAGAAACTCTATCTTTATCAAGTAAGCTCGTCTGACGATGGATACAAGTTCTCTATTTAAAGTGATAGTTCTACCACCACTTGGTCGTTCTAGTGTTTTGCTACAGTTAGTTGTAAATAAAAATTTGGTATTGTAGCTACGCCCTTTTTCACTTGTTCAGCTTCAAAATTTTAATTTGTTAAGATGATATTATCATTACACCTTTCACATCAGTTTTTACTTCAATTTTTCAAAATTATTTCTTTACTCAGTATATTTTCAAAAGGACAACATGATAATTGTACAAAGTTTTACCCATTAACTTTTTTAATGGGGTCGCGGACGTGTCAACATATCGGCGTTCTAGTATGATTCTTTCGTTTTTCCATCTTCTCCCTCTCCTCTCTTTTTTTCGAACCCCATTCCCTCTGTCTGTTGTTTTTCTTCTCTCCCAGCTCCTTTTCTTTGCACCTCCTTTTTCTCGGCTGTGACTTCTCTTTCCTTTCGATCTCCAATCGGTCTTCTCCTAGGTGTCCGATTTTGGCCTAATGGCTAGGTGGATCGGGTGGTTTCGGCGGCTTTGGTCGGCATTCTCCCGCCATGGTTTCTGTTGGGTGTCACGGTCCTCACCTAACGTCATGGGTACGTTGAGCTTCCACGATAGCTTGGTACATGGTGTGCACTGGGTGTCCCTCCGTCGGGGTTTCCAGTGGCAGTTTGCTGGTTGTTGGAGGTGGCTATTCGGTGGTGGGGGTAGCCTTGCTATCTATTCGGGTGGGCGCGGTGGCGGCTGTGAATGAAGACTCTCAATAGATTAGGGTTATGTTTTGGATTTTCCTAGACCAGGCCTAGCCCACTTTTGTGGCCTGGATTTCTTTTTTGTGCTTAATTGTATAATTTGAAAATTTTAGGCCCACAGGTGTTTGGCATCTTTGATTGAAATCATCTTCCCCTTTTTCCTATTAATAAAAATGTTATTTTGCCAATAAAAAAACTTTTTAAGACGTTCATACATTATGGGACATTCCAAAATAGAAAATTAGACTTTTATTTGGCGACGGACGAGTATAATTTTCTCTTAAAGAACAACTGTTGCTGGTTACTACATTTTCAACTTTTTTTTTCTGCCAGCTCAAAACAAAACGTCCACTAACTGTATGAGTTATTTCTAAAATGTCCGATTCGAAAAAAAATACACAAATCAGACTTGGCTGTTTGAATGTGATTACATGCAAGTGTACAAGCGTAAGAAAAGATGGTGGTGGAACCTTCAGGGAGGAGGAAGAACACGGTGTAATTACAAGCGTACAAGCGTAATTAAAGCATGGTGTAATTTTGTGGTGTAATTTACAAGCAACCTTCAGGGAGGAGGAAGAACATGGTGCAATTATAAGCATACAGGCGCAAGTAAAGCATGGTGTAATTTACAAGCAACCTTCGGGGAGGAGGAGAGGCCGGCTATTTGCAGCCACCTATTTTCTCCCATAACCCACTATATTTCGGTAAGTGGTTGTTTAAAATCATAAATAACATTTCGGTAAACAGCTGTTGAAAATAAGATTATATTTCGGTAACTACATGTCGAAAATATATTCAATTTTCGGTAGACAACTGCCAAACATGCATTTTCGGTAAATAGTTGTTGAAAAAAATATCATATTTCGGTAATTGGATGCTGAAAATGTATCTCAATTTCGGTAATTAACTGTCGAGTCTAATTGAAAATTTTTAACGGGCTGTGGGAAAAAATACGTGGCTGCGAATAGCCGCGCCCGGAGGAGGAAGAGCACAGTGTAATTACAAGCGTACAGGCCCAAGTAAAGCAATAAAGCATGGTGTAATTTACAAGCAACCTTCAAGGAGGAGGAAGAACACAGTGTAATTACAAGTGTAAGTAAAGCATGGTGTAATTTTGTGGTGTAATTTTAAGCAACCTTCAGGGAAGAGGAAGAACACGGTGTAATTACAAACGTACAAGCGCGTGTAAGTAAAGCGTGGTGTAATTTCGTGGTGTAATTTACAAGCAATCATGCTATAGACACGCCGCTCGATCACTCCCCCAACAATCCTCCCTCACAAGTAGTGGATGCCGCAGATGTGTGGAGCCCGCTTGGGCCCCTACACATCTCCGCCACTTCTATAGTTTTACTAATATTATATATGACAGAACTATTATTTGCAGTAAGCTTCTTATAAAGGCGCTCTTACCGTATTACGGTAAGGGCATCTCCTTTTCTCCCCTTTTTTTTAACCAAATTTCGATGATTCGAGCCGCTCAATGTGTTTAGAACGTGATTTTAAAGGTACCCTCAATAAATCAGCAAAAAAAAAGACTAGAAAATGCTTGATTTGAGCAGTTTCTATTTGAACTGTTCGATAAAATACAGATAAAAACTGCTTGGATCTAAGGGTCATCATTTAGCCCAAAAGCCCGCAACCCGCCCAAAGCCCACCCGGCCCCGCCAGGCTTTTACCTAGCCCGAGCCAGTAAAACGGGCGGGCTAGCCCGGCCCGTAGTTTGTAATGGGCGGGTTCGGGCTTATGAATTTTTACTCTGCCCGCCCGTAGGCCCGGCCCGTGACCTTGCCCGTGGTACCCGCCCAAAAGCCCGCCAATGGGCCCTCCTATTAGCCTAAAATCCCACAAAATCCTTTCTTTTTTCTCTTGATTTAGTTTTGCCCAAAGAAATTTAAATCCGCCTGTTGGCCCGCCGGCAGGCCAATTGAGCTAGCCCATGGGCCGGGGTTGGCCTTCAATTTGTGGTAAGTAGCTCGGCCTGCCAAAAAGAAAAAGCCCGGTCGGCCCGGCCCTTGGGTGGGCTTGGGCAGCGACTTGGCGGGCTGGACCGGCCCGGCTCGATGATGACCCTTATGTGGATCAAGCCCTTTCTTGTCTTGTCTTTTTTTTTTTTTTTGCTGATTTCTTACGGATACCCTTAAAATCACGTTTTAAACACATTGAACGGCTCGAATAATTGCAAATTGGTCAATAAAGGAGCGTCATTACCGTAATACGGTAAGAGCGCCCTTATAAGAAAATTTGTATATACGTATTTGTATAATTAGTATACAAATGTCTTCTGAAAGTCCAAAATAGTTTTGATTTGATTTAGTAAAAAATTAAAACTATTCTACATTGTGATGTGAAATTTTTTTATAAACAAAAATAATCACACATCAACGTAGCAATTTTCGACTAAAAAACAAAACGATGTCATATATGCAACATACTCGATATATTTTTTAAAATTCTGGCTCCGCTGCTAGTGTCTAGAAAGTCAGCGAGAGGCGTGTAGAAGTCAGCGAGAGGCGTGTTCCCAATATTTCGCAATTTACAACTGTACAACCAAATTGATCGTTTGCCTACTTGAAATTCCAAGTCTACAAGCGTCACGAAAGAGATGGTTCGTTAAGAAAAAGATTTACTACTGTACTACTTGTCATCCCCGCCAATCGGATGCGGTTTCTTTTCTTTTATATATAGTTTGCACATATGCCTCTCTATTATCATCATATACATATGTTCCAAGGAAAATGCTATGGTGTCCATCCGTCATTTGGAGACCCCGTAATTTTTGACATAACTGACCATTATAAGCATAACCAATATCAGTGATTTGTATAATCAAAACCTTACAAAGGCATATTTTGAAGATTTTGGGGTTATGCCTTTGTAAGGCCTTGGTTATACATATCACTGGTTTTTGTTATGCTTGTAATGGTCGGTTATATCAAAAATTACGGTATCCCAAAAATGACCGGGAACACCATAGTATCATCCTCATGTTCATATATTAGGTTCAAGCTACAATTAGTGTGTAACAAAGCGTAACATTTCACCGCAGAAAGTATAGGTGAGCAAAAAAATTCATCAAACCGCGAATCTAGTCCAAACCGAAAGATTATATTCGATTTTTTAGTAGTATGGTTTGGTCATGGTTTAAAAAAATTAGAAACAGTATTATAAGGTTTGGTTTGTAGATTCACATTAACGGTTATGGTTTCAAATCGATCTAAACCGTATGATACATATACATATATCTTAGGACGTGTTGTTGAACTGCCTTTTTGCTGCCTCATTCTAATTCAATAGTTTTAGCAATTATCTTTGACATTTATTTGGTTAAACTATTTTAACATGTTTAGTACTAGTTGATATTCTTAGTTGATTTCTTTTAGTGACTTACCGGTATTTGATTTTCTTAGTTTAAGACTTGAGACAATTGTTGGTATTCTACTTTTAATTAGTTGGTTAATGTTAGTTTGTTTTGGTAATTTAAATGGAATTGGTTTTAATATAAGTTTTCTTTTAATTTATTTTCGTAATTTTAAGTACTTCAATTATTTTTTTGAAGATGATAGCTTAGTTTAAAGCAAACAGTGATTTAAAACCGAAATCGAACTGTATTTTAATGGTTTGGATTGGTTTGGTTCTATGTTTTTTGTGGATTGGTTTGGTTCTCCAAATTCATAATCCGCAGGTATTGATTGTCTTCTTTATTTACTATAAAATCAAACCAATCCGAACCATACTCACCCATAATAAAAAGACGTAACGGTAACACCTATAAATATGCATACCGTATGCACCCCTAGCAATATAAAGGCATGACATTCACAAAAACAAACAGTAACATTACACCTAAAGTGACGGAACATAGGCATGGCATTAATTGTCCAAAAATAGCAAATTTGTTCAAAGGATTTGCTGCTTTCCAGGAGTGACAAAGAACGCTGTATTTTTTTTTTATTTTATAGGCAGCAAAATTTTATTAAAACTCGACAAAAGTTGCTGTTACAAGATCCAAAAAAAAAAAAAAATGGCTTGTCTGCATTCTTGTTTTGGACTGCAGAGGTGCGGTCTAAGTGATAGCAATCATCGGATGATATTTTTAATAGTCCAGATTTGTTTCCATATTCTTTCCGGTAAGAATATACTTTTATCGGTAAAAATTCCAGCAAATTTGAACCATTAATTATCAAGGTGAACGGTTCAGATTGAACTACACATACTTCTCTGCAGTCAACTGCCGAGAAGCCAAATTCTCAAAAAAAAAAAAAAGAGAATGGAACAAGACAAATAAAAAAGAAAGAGACGCTTTTGTTTTCCTTCGGGTTATTACTTACCCAAAAAACAAAAAGAAAAGACCCAAAAAACAAAAAGGAGACGTGTCACGTGTGAGTGCACGAGTGTGCATGGACCGCATGGTTGGTTCAAACCCTTTTTTCTAACAAGAATAAATTTTATATATCGCCAGTGTAAAACCTCACTTTTTCACCACCGCCTATTATAGGCCCACCGCCTATTTATTGTTGTGATCTAAACCGTTCAAATGTTAGGACCCGCAATATAGTATTGCCATGCAAAAAAACAGCTTGATCGGAAATCGATAGATATATCAAAATTTGAATTTTGGTTTATAAATGAACGATCTGATTTCTGTCAATAATAATAAATACAAACTATCCATTTTACAAAGCAAAATTCAATTTTTGGATACTCCCATTGATGTCCAATCAATTTTATTTTTTGCATGAATACACTACTATGTGGGGTCTACAAAAAAATAGTTCTGATTACAATAAACACACTGTAGAACCGAAAAAAATAATGATAGAAAAGTGGAATTTTTCACCGCCCGCATAAAGAATCTAATCTCTTTTTCTGAAAGGTTGGATCTCTCTCTGTGAGGAGGGGGAGGGAAGCCTATATAAACACCACTTCGACGTTCACCAAAAGATTATAACTTTGAAGAGAAGAAAACAAAGAGAGCCCGGCCAGAGTAATAATCGGCAATCTCAGTTTTCATTACAAATTAATTAAGTCAACTCCAGTGGTCATATATATATGTATATATATATATATGACATACTCTAAAATTTCTTTAATTTGAAGCTAATTCAGTTTGCTTCAGGTTATTAATTATCATTTTTGAAGCTAATCGTTGGATTCGGTGACACACTGACATTAGTCTTGTACCGAGAAATGTCAAAATTTGATGGAGCCATATCTGGCACCTAGTTTCGCTCTCCCATTCAACACAAACTATACATATACATATATATATATAGTATATCGTATTTGCATATACATTTACTTGTATATCTATCTAACCTTGTAATAAAAGAACATTGAAAGGGTTTGGCCATTTTTGTCCAATTTTTCCAATTAAGTTCCTGGATTGGAGGAACTCTAGGCTATCTGCTGGGGGTATTTTCGTAAAACCATGGTTTTGAATGCTGTCATTATCTGAGCCGTAGGATTCCCACTGTGTTCTGGATATGTATATATATATATGACATACTCTAAAATTTCTTTAATTTGAAGCTAATTCAGTTTGCTTCAGGTTATTAATTATCATTTTTGAAGCTAATCGTTGGATTCGGTGACACACTGACATTAGTCTTGTACCGAGAAATGTCAAAATTTGATGGAGCCATATCTGGCACCTAGTTTCGCTCTCCCATTCAACACAAACTATACATATACATATATATATATATAGTATATCGTATTTGCATATTCATTTACTTGTATATCTATCTAACCTTGTAATAAAAGAACATTGAAAGGGTTTGGCCATTTTTGTCCAATTTTTCCAATTAAGTTCCTGGATTGGAGGAACTCTAGGCTATCTGCTGGGGGTATTTTCGTAAAACCATGGTTTTGAATGCTGTCATTATCTGAGCCGTAGGATTCCCACTGTGTTCTGGATGGATGCCACGTCTTTGGCTCTGCTGGGTTCCCTCCAGAGGGAAGGTTTGGGAAAAGAAAAAGCAAGCGCTCTGTGTGTGTCCCCTTTGTGCTGACAAATGAAGTAAAGAAACTAAAAAAGAAAAGTCAAGTGGGTTTTGGTTAATCTGAAAAACGAAAAAGGCAAAGGGGTTTTGGTTCAGCTCTGGAAAACAGAAAACGTAGTAATTGTGCGCTGTGTTCTGGATGGATGCCACGTCTTCGGCTCTGCCCTTTGTAAACTGGAAACGATTTGGGATTTGCCCTCTGTCTTCCTCTATCCTGCTTCAAATTCCGCTGGTGTTGTTCACGATCATGATGTGGTTATGACTTATGAGAGCTTCGGATAATCGGATTTGGGTGCGTGAAAAATTCCCCGTTTGTGCTTTGTCTTCGGTACCATCGATTTGCCTTAGCGATCTGTTTTAACCACCACTTGCCGTGCTCCACCACCTCCTCTAAGTCACCTCCTCAGCCCACCTTCCTCTCCCCACACCACCGAAATCGACCACCCGTCACCTCCTCCTCTTGGTCCACCACCATCTCCTCCGTCCTTCGGCTCCCAACCGAACTGCCGCCACCCTTTCGGCCACCACCCCACCTGACGCCACCACTACAGCACCCACCTCGAAACCCCACCACCGCAACTTCCTCACTCCATCAGCGTTTTTTTTTTTTTTAAAAAAAAGGCCGCGTACAGGGGCCCCGCCGGACGCCTCCTCAAGATTTCAGAACCACCACAGCGATCTACGAACACCGTGTAACACTTACCCGAGCTTAGAATCACATTTGAGGTAGTTTTCCGGAAACCCAAAACCTTAATCTCCATTTTAATGGAAATAGGACCAAAACTTAATTTTTGATGTAGATGGTGACCTGAATTTAATTTATTAACTAATGTTTAGTCCTATTTTCATTAACTTTTAGTCCTATTTGTATTGAAAAGTTTTTGGCAAGCCCTGCATTAAATTCGATGGTTTAATTATTGCATAGATGAGAAGTTATGGTAGATTGTGGTATTGAAATTCATGTGTAGGTGAAGAATTGTGCAATTAATAAATTTATCGGAATAATCGTAGTTTATGTAGTAATTATTTAATTATTAAATACATAAGGATTTGGATTCAATGTAAATGAAGAGATATTTTGTTTTAACAAACAAAAATGGTTACTACTTATAAGCTAATCTCGAAATATATTATTGGTCATATTAATCTCATATCACCTCATTATAAAGATCTAATTAAACATTTATTGTATTTTGTTTTTAAAAAAAATAAATTTAAGTAAATACTAAATTTAGTAATATGCACTTGAATAAAAATTAGTTTGTAAAATCTATGAATAATAATATGGTAGTTAAAGATAATATTTCAAATAGAAAAATAGTGGAAATGTTTTATAAATTCTAAATGTGAGAAATAAACTTAATTTTTAAGTGTAGTAATTAATTGTTTGACTGAATATTTATTTTGTGATAATAAAGAAGTAGAATAAATGATTTCGAGAATATTATATAAGTTGATATTATCAGTTTGGTAAAAGAAAAAGGAAAAACATTATCTTTTAAGATAATGATTTTATTCAAACCGCCGTGTACTTATTTTGACTTATTCATCAATTAATATTTAATAAATTAGAATATTGTTATGTCAGATATTGTATTTGTGAGTTTTGTATGCTATTAATTGTTACATGAATTATTGTAATTTGAGTTGCTACGTGAACGTAGAAATTGGACAATTGGTACCTTGGGGGTATTCGTGGCCGAATTGAAACAGAATAGTCGTTAATAAGGCAATTGTTAGAAAAGTGATCAGTGATTGGAGATTGTGCGCTTTATGCGATATTTTGGGAGAAATGTGCTGTATGTGCGTCCCCGTGAGTTGATGTGAGTTCTCGAGGAGTGTTGTTGTATGTGCACCCTCATGCGCTGTATATGCGTCCCGAGGAGTGTTGCTATATGTGCATATTCATGCGTTGTATGTGCATCCGAAGGAATTGTGCTGTATGTGTAATATCCTAAGGGGGGAGAATGAGTTGATACAAGAGATGGTACATGAGAATGAGTTGATACAAGAGATGCTGATGAGATGTAAAGAGATGATATCAGATATGAGATTGGGCTTCTGGTTATGACAATCATGATTAATTTTGGTGGGACCTTTACCTCTTGCCATGGTAATAAGTGAGTCCGCTAGATAAATAACTTAGATGCACTCACTTGGGACCCGTTGCAGGACGATAAGAGGGAATTTAATCATGGGACGGTCATGATTGGAAATTATTGGGAGGAAAAGATTCCCGATGGAGGAGAATCGTAGAAACTGTTAAATACAAGATAAATTCATAAAATGCTACATGTGAGTGCGTGTTGAGATTGTTGTATAACTTTGTGTTATTTCATTGAAATTGCAAATTGTGGTATTGGGTTTTAGGATTTCTGCCTAGTGAATTATCACTCAGGATACGTTCGTATCCTAGCCAATCGTTTGCTTCGGCAATCAATTGGCTAGAGCGTGCTAGATTCAACATTGAAACAGTTGATACAGGTGGGACCCTTGGAACGGTGGCTGGGCCAACGTTGCTTGGAATCTGTGTCAAAACTAGAGTCGCTTTGGAGTTTTTTTTTTATAAATAAAATTGTACGTAGATTTTTGTATTATTGTGAGATTGGAATTTTAGTATAAGGACAAATAGGAGCGCAGAAGTTTGTAAATTCAGCGTATTTTAAGGATAATGCGCCCGAAATTCCTTGAAAAATCGGAGCATTATAGGATGGTATAGCAAATCTTTTGCGGTAAGTGATTTGCAATATTGTCTGCTTAGTACGCAGATATTTTGATCAGCACAAGTAGCTGCTTGCCTTGGCTTGTATTTAGTACCTCTTAATCTATATATAAAGCACTTTCAGACTATTTATGGCTGCAAATTCTCCTTTTTGACAGATTCTACGAGCACGAAATTTTTGTGTTTGCACGACGGCAAACACCTAGTAAATAGTAATACATGCGTAGTTATAAATATATACTTGTATAAATGTGTAAACAATTACAGAATCAATAGTATAATTTAGTGTTTGAAGGTTAGTACTCATACTACAAATTTCTAGAGAGAAAAGATGAATTTGAAGATTGGATTAAATTAGTTTGGTGTTTGCTAGTTTAATTTACTAGAGCATGCACCTAAAATATGTTAGAGGTAATAAATTTAGTGTTTGTTTGTTACCTCTGTAGAGATGCTCTAGACCTTGTTCATTTTGGTATTTTGGATTTTAAATTTTCTCTCTGCGCACGGTTTTCAATAAATTTTCTCTCAATTATTATTCTTATTTCTCTCTCTATTTCTCTCCACTCAAAATCCAAATAAGGAGGTGTTCTGCTGTGCAGGGCAGGGGAGCCATGATTATAACCTTCCTTTCAACTGCTCTCTGCATCTTCCTACTAGTAGCTCTTATAATGTTATTGCACAAGTTATGGTGGACCCCAATTCGAATTCAACATATCATGGCGTCGCAGGGAGTCAAAGGCCCTGCTTACAGATTCATCCATGGGAATACAAAGGAGATCATCCAGATGAGAGAAGAATCCATCAACAATGCAATGGACTTCTCATCTCATGATGTTTTCCAAAGAATTATGCCTCATATTCATGCTTGGAAGCATTTATATGGTATCAAATTCTTTTGTTTTACCTTTCATATAGGCGTCAATGATTTTTTTGTATAACTTACAGTGTCCAAGCCAACTCACACGTATATTTCTCCAAATATTCAAGTCCTTCTCTGTTGTGATGTATTGGTAATCACGCAAACTTTGAATCTACACACGAATTTTGAGATATGATTGTGTGACTGCCAATGCATTTCGATAAAGAATGAAATGTTCGGAGATAAAGACCATCTTCCTGCGAACTATGACATATTTATCAATGACTGCAAACCATGAAAATTGAACCCCAAATGGAATAAAGGACGGGAGTAACATTAAGAGAAGGCTTGTCAATAACTCGGATAACTAAGTTAAGCTTTTCAAATCAACCTATTGGAACAGGGAAAAATTATCTAATTTGGAATGGACCTGAAGCCCAATTGGTCATCACTGAACCTGAGTTGATTAAAGAGATATTGAACAATAGAGACGGAACATATATCAAAGGAAAGGTCGATGTGTTCTCAAAGAAGTTACTAGGAGATGGGATCGTACTATCAGAAGGAAAAAGATGGTCGAAGCTACGCAAAATAGCCAACCATGCTTTCTATGCAGAGAGCTTGAAAGTAAACACTTTCTATTTTTTTAGTGTTGCCTCAATTGTATTTTTCGAGATACTAGTACATGATGGTACAAAAGTTTTAAAGAAGACCTTGTGTTTATGTAGGAGATGATTCCAGCAATGATAGCGAGTGTGGAAACAATGCTAGAAAGATGGAGGCAACATGAAGAAAATGAGATTGACGTATACAAAGAGTTTAGGCTTTTGACGGCAGAAGTTATTTCTCGTACAGCTTTTGGAAGTAGTTACTTAGAAGGCGAGAACATCTTTGACATGTTGATGGAATTGGGAATGATTGCAGCAAGGAACAGTTTTAGGATTCGCCTAACTGGCATTGAGTAGGCTCCCCTCACTCCCTCCATATTCTGAGAAGAAAATTTGATTAGATTTTTAAACAAACTGACTTAGGAGCTATTGGCAAACTTGTGTATATATGTCAATTCATCAACATTTGTTTGCAGGAAGTTTTTCAAATCGCGTGATGATGTTGAGTCTGATAAAATAGAACAAAAAATACGAGAAGCCATTATAGGGATGATTGACAAACGGGAAGAGAAAATGCTAAGAGGAGAAGAAAACAACTACGGTAGTGATTTTCTTGGATCCCTTATAAAGGCTAATCATGATCCTGATGAGAAGAAGAGAATTTCAATTGATGATATGGTAGATGAGTGCAAGAACTTCTACCTTGCTAGACAAGAAACAACAAATGGAGTATTAGCTTGGAGCATTTTCCTTCTAGCAATCCACACAGATTGGCAAGAGAGGGCAAGAAAGGAGGTGATTGAACTGTTTGGCCAAGAGACCCCAAATTATGAGGGTATTGCAAAATTAAAGACTGTAAGCCTCACTTAACTCTCCTATCACCGTCTTTCTATGTTGAATCTTTGATATGTTAAGGTGTTTGGCCATTCGGATGAGCTTACAAACAATTAATTTTGAAGGACCAACCCCTAATACTGAGGGGTGGTCCATTTAAAGCCGGACTAAAACTCCGTATCAACTGACCTGATAAGATTTTTTTTTGAAACAAGAGGAATATTTTATGTAGGGTAGAAATAAGAACATAAGAAACACTAAAGGGATAAAATGCATAAAAACACAAGAATGGACTTGGCTGCCTCTAGGTCTACATCCATGCATGCGCAGCGATCAGCAGAAGAATATCAATATAAGGGTAAAGAATTTATTGATCTGCCAATGTTCTGTAACTCTCAAGAGACTCTTGGACCTTACCCTACGACTGCTGATCATAATTCTCATTAGAAATCCAAAGATCCTAAGTAAGCTATTATACAGAACAACACAAAAGAATGCTCAATCTGGTCAAAATACACTTACAATCTAAATAGCTCAAACCATTCGATTGAAACACGTGGGTCACCAATTGGCCATAGTCGTAAGTCGGGTAGAATTTGAATTTTAAAAGGGAGAGAGAGACATTCAGTACCCTTAAATTACGCAAAAGCATTTTCTCGTTGACTATGACAAATAATGAATTGGTTTTGAATATATTGTATATTATGTATTGCCTTCACTGACTTATATACAAAAGAATACACCAAGATCTCCTTCAATCAAGGAAATCACAATCAAATCTCCTAATCCTAGAATACAGTCAAAGTTACAATCAAATCTCCTAATTATAGGATACAATCAAGGAGAGATATGGAAGATTGATAGAGATATATATGATTCTTATCACTCCCCCTCAAGTTGGAGCATGAATATCCATAATGCCCAACTTGGAGACTAAGTGATGCAACTGCTTTGCACCAAGTGCTTTGGTGAAAATATCCGTGGGCTGCTGAGCTGTGGGAATGTGCATCGTCCGAATAATCCCAGCTTGGAGCTTTTCACGAACTAGATGACAATCTATTTCGATGTGCTTAGTTCGCTCGTGGAACACTGGATTTGTGGCTATGTGAAGTGCGGCCTTGTTGTCACAAAAAAGAGTTGTAGGCTGGGGGTGACAAATTCGAAGGTCTTCCAACAAATATCTTAGCCACATTATCTCACAACACGTAGCAGCCATAGACCTGTACTCTGCTTCTGCCGATGACCGTGAGACGGTGGTTTGCTTCTTGGACTTCCACGAAACTAGGGAATCCCCAAGGAGTATGCAATACCCCGTCATAGACTTACGCGTTTCATTGCAGCTGGCCCAATCTGAGTCACAAAAAGCCTTGAGTTGGACTGAACTTGTTGACGATAAAAATATTCCTTGACCGACAGATTGTTTCAAGTATCGTAGGATCCGGTGGGCTGCCTCAAGATGTGGCCTTCTGGGTTTGTCCATAAATTGGCTTAAAGTGTGCACAGCATACATGATGTCAGGTCGAGTAACGGTTAAATAAATTAACCGCCCGATCAATCGACGATAGGAACAAGGATCTTCTAAAATGACTCCATCAGCTGAAGTAAGCTTCAGATTTTGCTCCATAGGAAATGTTGCTGGCCTTGTTCCCATAAATCCTGTATCCTTAAGAATATCAAGAGTATATTTTCTTTGCGATAAAAATATACCTTTCTTTGATCGAGCAACCTCTATTCCCAAAAAATATTTGAGATTCCCAAGATCCTTGAGTTTGAATTGAGTCTGAAGGAAGGTCTTCAAACTGTTGATAGACTGCAAGTCATTGCCAGCAAGAATAACGTCATCCACATAAACCAAGACTGCTGTGAATAAGGCACCATTGGAGCGGGTGAATAAAGAGTAATCAGCTTTGGATTGAGTGTAACCAGCAGCAAGGAGAGCATCTGAAAATTTGAGGAACCATTGGCGTGATGCTTGTTTCAGTCCGTAAAGGGATTTGTTGAGCTTACACACCTTTGTCTCCCCCTTTCGTCCAAAACCTTGTGGGAGAGCCATGTAAACATCTTCGTCAAGATCACCATGCAAAAAAGCATTGTTGACATCGAGTTGATGTAAGTACCAACCATGAATGGCTGCTAGAGCAAGTAACACTCTAACAGTAACCAATTTTGCCACTGGTGCAAAAGTTTCCTTGAAATAGTAGAGCCCATCTCGTTCTCTACCCATCCCAATCATCGTCCTCGAGCGTTGGTCCTGAATGACACAAGAATTAGAGGAAAAAATCAGCAAACAATTGGATTCCTTGGAAAGTTTGCTAATGGAAATAAGGTTGAATTGGAAAGATGGCACGCATAACACATTTGTGAGAGTCAACATGGGTGAAATGACCACAGATCCAACATGTGTTACTGGAGTGGTAATCCCATTAGGAAGTCGTACAGTGCTATTTCCAAGTGATTGAATGGAAGTAAGAAGAGAAGATGACTTAACCATATGATCTGTTGCACCACTATCCAAAATCCATGAAGTGGAATCAATAATGGATGAAAGGCAAAGGGAATTACCTGAGAGATTTGAAATAGAAACATTGCTACCTGCTTGGTTAGCAACATATGGAGACTTAGGAATGAGAGCTAAAATTTGACGGCACTGCTCTTGAGTGAATGGGAAGGAGTTTGTTCCGGAATGTTGCTTTTCAATGGCCGAGTGGACTGCTTGGTTAGCAGTAGCACTAGAGGTAGCTTTGTAGAGGCGATGCCCAGGTGGATATCCATGAAGAGCATAACATTTGTCCATTGTGTGACCAACCCAATTACAATGCTCGCATGTCGGTCGATCACGTGTTCCTCCTTTCTTCTTGTCAGTGTTCTTGAAATTCCTTTGACCATTAGTGTTGCTCTTGGATGCAAGGGCAGCAACTTCAGGGACATGGATTGTAGAAACAATGTCCCTTTGTCGTTCCTCTTGTACAAGCAATGAGAAAACTTTATTGATGGTGGGGAGTGGCTCCATTAACAAGATCTGCCCTCGAACCATGAAATAGGACTCATGGAGTCCCATAAGAAATTTCATGGTCCTTTGACGTCGTTGGTATTCAAGTACCTCCGTCATGGCTCCACAAGAACATGAGGGTGTAGGAGAAAGTGCATTAAGTTCGTCCCACATACCCTTCAACTTTGTGAAGTATGTGCCGACTGACATCGTGTCCTGTGTGAGATCATGAATCTCACGCTCAATTTGAAAAAGATGAGGCGCATTAGTCTGGGAAAATCGTTCCTTAAGGTCCTTCCACATTGCTTGGGCTGATTCGGAGTAAATGACGCTCGCAGCTAGATCCTTAGAGAGGCTGTTGAATAGCCAAGAAGTAACCATGTTATTACAACGAATCCACTGGTTGAAAAGTGAATCTGTCTTGGCTGGTTTGAGAATGGATCCATCGATGAGACCCACCTTATTTTTGGCACTTAATGCCATGACTATAGCACGACTCCATGTGGTATAGTTGTCGCCTGTCAGTGGTTGGGATACCAACATCACCCCAGGTTGATCAGAAGGATGGAGATACAAAGGATGAGAAGGGCTCTCATACTCTTTGGGAACCGGAGGACGGGAGCCGGTGACTAGAGTTGTATCTCCCATCTTAATGCTATAGGAATGAAAGAAAGCTATCAGAATGGACAGCTTTTGATTTTAGCGGAAAATGGTCTGCAGGAGCGTTATTGCTCTGATACCATGACAAATAATGAATTGGTTTTGAATATATTGTATATTATGTATTGCCTTCACTGACTTATATACAAAAGAATACACCAAGATCTCCTTCAATCAAGGAAATCACAATCAAATCTCCTAATCCTAGAATACAGTCAAAGTTACAATCAAATCTCCTAATTATAGGATACAATCAAGGAGAGATATGGAAGATTGATAGAGATATATATGATTCTTATCAGACTAAGCAAAGAATGACCTAAAATACTCAAAACTCATGCTTGCAAGAAGCTTTTCATTGGAAGGGATGCATTAGACTTGATTCTGTTGTTGCGGACCCGTTATTATCAAATGTAATTTTCTTACTAATACATTACTGATTCCGTTTAGCATGGAATAGAATTTACTGGATTCACTTTTGTTGAGTGATTACGCTTCCTATGTCACATTTATTAATATCTATAGTATTTGATGATTTGCACCACTAGCCTCAACTAGCTAGTACTTGCTGCAATTAGTACTGGCTGCAATTAGTTGGCTTGAAAGAAATTTGTTTCTTCACAAGATCATAGCCTATCAAGAAATTCTCCTGAGACAAATTCCCAAAGACAGCCACGTCATCAGTAGGGGCCATCGCCAAGCACAACAGCTTCCCAACCTGGAAAAACGTAATCAGTGCAGGCAATTCCACTTCTGCCCCTTTGAATTTGAATGTCAGTGAAGGGTAATGATCAATATTATCATCTCTGTAACATAGCTTGAAAACCCCACCTGGGTCCTTCATTGGTTTCCCTTTGATCACTTTGCCTAATTGGGATTCCAAATTCGCAAAAATCCCTCTCGGCAAAAATGTCAAAACCGTCCCTGAATCGATGATGATATTACCCTCACCACCGAGGGAACCGGATCCTGTGTCCGGGGGCATTTTTGTCTCGTAACCGAACCTCTTGTTTCCCACAATTATGCTCTCTAGCGTGAGATAGTAATAGTTGAATTTCCCCTTGAACACAAACGGAGTCGAGACCACGCCCGGCCCGGAAACCACCGCCTTGTCTCCGAAGCTGATTTTACTCGTGAATTTATCATCCACATTCGCAACCAAACAATAGGAAAATTTGCCACCGATGGAGTCACCCAACTGCCTCACGAGCGAGAGGGAACCACCACCGAGGCCAATTACTCCGGTGGTGGCCGCGTTATAGGTGCCCCCATTATTGTGACCGCACCCGAAAACTATTTTCCCGACAGAAACGGGCCTACCCGAACTCGACCCGAAAGTGAACGTATCCGTAGCTACATCTCCAATAGTGTACGATTTGTCCGCATACCCATATCTGTACTCGCAAATTCTAGCGGTACCTTTTTTACCTGCCCCCTTACAAGTAGAATTACGTAGCGCTTTGCAAGGCTGAGATCCGCATGGCAACTCTTTATAGGTCCAAGATTTCTTGGGGTCGAAAATGGTGGAATTTTGCTTGAAACACTTGACGCAAGGCCGGCACTGCGTCCACGAGAGGTCGCCACCGGTATCGGCCAATAAGGTCGTTTTTAGAGGCGGGGTTCCGATGGATAGTTTCATCAGATACTCCCCGCCAGAGGGAAAGAGAGGGGATTGTATGTCGGAGTTCGGGGTGTACCGAGAGGGTTCATTGAAGCGAGCAACACGGGAGAACGAGCGTCGAATGGCGTTGGCGAGGCGGTCCGATTTGCTGATCGAAGGGTCGTAGAAGGGAGACTGGGGGGAGTCGCGGTGGATGAGGTCGACAGTGAAACCACCGGCTTCGATTTTTGTTGGAGTGATTAGAAGTAGAAGATGAACGAAGGAGAAGGCTAATAAAGGATGCATGGCTCAGTTTTAGAGTCTCAACAGGTCCAGAATGGAACTATATAAAGAGGGTGGAGGGACAAAGCGGACAAAGGATGTTGCCGAGCGACATTCTTGCAAAGCGGTGCAGACTGACCGATCTAGCTGTTTATCTCGAATGATTCGGATTGAATCTGAGCTTATATAAACCTAAATCATCCATTACTCAGTTAAGATTCGAGCCATCGATTATCGAGATGAGCAGTCAAATCGACCGCTCTGCACTGACTTTGTAAGAATTACTTGGCAGCATCCCATCCCGAGAGCCCGGATGAGAAATCAAGGAGAATTTGGAAGGAAAGGCCAAGTTATTATTCATTGCGCATGCACAAATTAACGTTGATTATGTTATTTTGGTCAACAGTGGCAACCAAGTTCTTGGTCGCCTAGTTGGTCATAGTCAACTGCAACATACTCCCTCAGTCCTCGTTCTTTTGTCCATCGTCCTATTTCAACTGAATAAAAAATTAATTATAATTTTTAATTGGTAATACTATTTATATATAATATGGATCTTGTTTATTAGATCTCAATAAGCTCTTTTAGATGACATTTTCAAAATCACCTAAAAAATTATAAATTGCAAGATATAATCAATTGAAAAGTGACACGGACTCTTAAAAATGACTAACGAACGGAGACAAAGGGAGTAATGCCTCAAAAGTCAAAACTATTCGATATACGTAGATCTCGTAATTTCATGGAGATTCATGTTCATTGAATTAAAGATATTTGTGTTCGGATTTGTACATACAAATCTGTGGTCAGACTTCCCTTTGTACTGTGTGATATATAGGTGCATGCGATCACATTGATTAAGGTAAAGGACCACAAGTATTAATGGAAATTTTCCAAAAAGAAGTATGGGTCAAATATGTGAATTTGAGTGCATTAATTTATTTAGTTTCTAGATTAAGGTGATTCGAGTGCTGGTTAAGGTATTTCATGTCTGATTGAGTGAATCGTGTAAATGCATAGAATTGATTGTTGGAACATTTTGATATCGAGAAAACTTTTTTTCCTTTCTTCATAATGATCTTCTCTTTGTTTGACCATGACAAAACTTACACTACCTATTAAATCATTTTCTGTTACAAAATTTAACAAGAGACTTATTTCTTGTAATTATTAGGATAGCTACGAATATTACTTCTAACGAATCTGTTAGATGTCAAAATCTGGATGGTTGATCCGAGCACTTCGATGAGACTCTGACCAAGTCCGAATGAAATATCTGACCTTGAGAGTCTTGGGGAAGGATTCCCTGCAAAACAAATCCAAGGACCGGTGGTGTTTCTAGTCGTGGACCCTCTGACGATCAAGTTAGTCGGAGGATGACAGATAGAAAGTATCTACTTTCTAATTGTAAATGTGAACGATTTATATAGGCTTTGCGGCTGCACCAGTAGTGGGATAGCGGACGGCATTGGTGGGTGTCATGCGTGTGTCATGGGAGAGTCAAATATATAAGCAACTCTCTCTCTCTCTCTCTCTCTCTCTCTCTCTCTCTAAATTGCCACCTCATCTAATTTATGATTATTGTTGGTGAGTTGTTTATTTTTTGGGCAAAATGGGTCTTTTAAAGTTTAAAAAACGTGATAAAAAAATGGAAAATTTTCAAAATGACACCTGAACTTTGCACCAAATGTCACAAAGACACCTGAACTTAAGTTTATTTCAATTAAACACCTATACTAACAAAATCCCCAAATTTAGACACCTGAACTTAAGTTTATTTCAATTAAATACTAGTACTAACAAAATCTCCAAATTTAGACCCCCGCCGTTATACTTCGTCCCAAAAATTGCTGACATGGCATCTCCAACCCGTTTAAGTTGCCTCGTTGCACATGTTTCTAACAAGAGACGATGCACCCAAGCGAAACCCATAGGCAGACTTCAGGTGTAGGGTTGAAGTGAGGGAGATAATGGAACAATAGACAGACTTCTGGAGAGAGAAATGGAGGAAAATCAATTTGGTTAAGGTCATTTTTCCGCCAAACCATGCATTTTTGCCCAAACCAAGTTCTTCTTTCTGCTCAGCATACTTCTAATGATGGGTTTTGCTTTGGTGCATCTTGGAAATATGTGCAATGGAGCAACTTAAACGGGTTGGAGATGTCATATCAGCAATTTTTGGGACAAGGTATAACGGCGGGGGGTCTAAATTTTGAGATTTTGTTAATACAGGTGTTTAATTGAAATAAACTTAAGTTCAGGTGTATAAATTTGGGAATTTTGTTAGTACAGGTGTTTAATTGAAATAAACTTAAATTCAGGTATCTCTATGACATTTAGTACAAAGTTCAGGTGCCATTTTGAAATTTTTTCTAAAAAAGTTAAAATTTCAACTTGCCGCATGGGTCACCAAAGTACATGCTTCTATTTGAGTATAAAATTTTGTTTTTTCCCTTGAAGTTGAAGATGTTCTTAGTCTCTCTCTAAGTTATTATTATAAAGGAGAGCCGTTCGGGTTGAAAATGTCTAAGCATATGTAAACGAGAGCAACATCTATAACTGTTAGATTACCTCCTTTAAATTTTTAGTCATCAAATCATTTCTTTTTCAAATTTTTTTCAAAAGATACAGAGAGTATCTTTCTAATAAATACATCTCTTTATCGGGTGGCGTTAATGCCACGAGACTTTTTTTTAATGCCACGAAAATTCAACTGTAATCACCTTTGTACCCTTGAAAGGGAGCGTGCCAAGAAAACCTCACTCGTCTCTCTCTCTCTCTCTCTCTTACCATAATGCGTCAACCACTTCTCTCAACAAATTAAGAGGCAAAAATCAACCCACTTGCTCCCTCCCTTCACCCACTTGTCTCTCTCTCTCTCTCTCTCTCTCTCTCTCTCTGCCACAAACCCAGGGAACACAGAGTTTTCAAGTTGACGGTGGGAAGAAATGTGATTTCCGGCATACTCTTAAAATTTTTGCAATTAACCTACTTATTGTTACTACATCGTCCCGGAAATAACCTACAGAAAAGAAATTTCCTCTAATCCAAATTGAAACACAGAAGCGATCGATAGTACTTGATACCCAAATTAGCGGCACACAGCTGTGGTCACTGCTAAATTTAGTTGTACGAAGAGGTTGGGTCCAACTCTAGTAATGGTCGCAAAATGCATATATGCAATTTCAAATCCATCACCTCCCGGTGGTTTTTTTCCGAAACTAGAAGAGAAGATCTGAATGAGGGGGTGAAAAGATGAGAAGAGGAAACAGAAAGAGTAGTAGATCTCTCTCTCTAGAGAGAAAGGTGTTCAGGCCGAGTGCAACTTTGTCACAGTTTATGACTTGTCGTGGCTTTAAGAAATTGCCTCGTGGCATTAACGCCACCCCTCGTTATCTTCATTTAATAGGCAATGTCCATCTATGTAAATGTTGCCTGGTATGATGAAATAAAAATATCTATATAATATGACAAAGTGGTTTTTGAATCCCTAGATTTCCTCCTATATTTTGGACCCTTGGATTGGTACACATTTTTCCGACGGCTGAGATTACAGTGTAGAAAACCAAGGGATAAATTTGGAAAAAAAAATTTATACGAAAAGGCTACAATTTCGGCTGAGATTGGTTGCCTGTGATTTTGGGAATTAATGTTATCACATTTACCAAATAATTGGAATGATATATAGATTGTGTGTATTTGGAATGGCATATTTGGAAAGTATACCAGAAATCACAGGAAGATTGAATGGTAGATATATTTAGAAATCAATCCCATCAGCTTGCCTAAAATTAGGGTGGTTTTTAAATGTTTTTTTTAATCAGTAAAAAGATCAAATGTTTGTTTATTATTAGATTTTATTCTTCATACTATCTTATACCTTCTATAATACTGTACCTTCTCAGCCGAAAATTTGGAATCTTTGCTACTTCAAAGTTTTCAATTTTGATTATACCTTCTATTTAGAAGACCCACGTTTTTTACGGTTTGTTTGTCACAAGCATACATTTTCCACGAACGACCATTATTGATAGTGAGGTAAGTTTGATTTCTTGAACGTTGCAATGGATTCAAACATCGAAGGATTTTTTTCATTTCTCATGCAAATTCGATTTTTTTTCTTGAACAATTTTTACTCATATTGGATTTCTTTTGCCGAAAATTGGGAGATTCTTAAACAATTTTTTTCAGTTCTCTTGCAACTTCAATTTTTTTATCGAACGATTTTTACTCATATTGGGTTTCTTTTGCCGAAAATTGGAAGAAAAAATGTGAGTGTGAGAGATTAGTTTTTTTTTTTTTTTCTTACAACATTGGGTTTTTTTTTCTCACACCCGTGCCTAATTCTCTCTCTCTCTGGATGGTTCCCTTTGATTTTGGAAATTAATGTTCCCACATTTACCAAATTGATTGTAATGATTGATTTACGAGAATAAATTTGGTAATGATTTCCGAAATTATTGAATTTTTGGTAATGATTGGATGGACATTATTCAGTTATGGACTACAAAGACTTGACTATAATAAAAAAAAAGCCGTTGATTACAATCGAAATGAAATTGCTGTTGATTACAATCGAAGCCAGGATTACAATTCAAAAGTATTATCAAATCTTGATTATTCAATTATGTCAATCATCGACCCTAATTTCCGAAATTGCCGTTGATTGGGTCGATGCTATAATGGAAATACAAATTGTGTAAGGAAAATTTCTCTCTCTCTCTCTCTCTCTCTCTCTCTCTCTCTCTCTCTCTCTCTCCCCCTACACGTTTCTCTTTCCAGTTCTCTTTACTCAATTCCCACTCTCCTCCCCCATCCTCCCTCTCTCAACCTTAGTTACAATACAACCATACCACTGAAAATCACCGAACTATGCTTCCAAGACTACACGAATTGAGGTGAGTGCATTACTTACACGAATTGAGGTGAGTGCATTACTTTATAATATAGATGTTTTGTATCAGGAAAATGGAGTGCAGATACTCAAAGAGTATCTTTCTCAATTTTATGGACACGCATATGTGTTTATTATTCCTGCTTCACAACCTATGTACCTTGAACATTGTGCCTCTGTGGCAACCTTCGTATTAAAAGTTGATTGGTCAGAAGAATGTTTGCACATTTCCAAAGGTACTAATAAGTTGTCCTTCTCCTTCCATTGTTATACCTAGATTATAGATAAACTGGTTTATAAATTGTGATCAATCTTATAATTCTCAATATTCTTTATGCAAGAATGTCGAGGACTGGCAAAGAACCAATGAGATCATCGTGAAAACATCGTTGTTAAAGCATTGTATTTTTAACTTTATTGGATTTTTAGTACGCGTGTTGCGTGATTTATGAATTTCCAACAAATATTACCTGTGCTTTGCTTATTTTACTTTATATAAATTTACTTTGCTTCTGTCCATTTTGTATGGAACAATACTTTAAGTTGTGCAGATTGAGTAAAAAATATTGAAACATAATTTTAATCATTAACTTTCTTCTTACTTTTTGGGTATACTCTGTTAATTGGACATTGGTCTCTAGATTTTCTAAAACTTTAGATGTAAACCAATGGTTTCTTATTCCATGAATGATGATTTCTACTTTCTTTTTTTTGAAACTTTAATTTAGAGTTGTCGATTTTGTTGGTGTTTCATCTCCAAAACAAAGGTTTCCTACTCTGTTAAGTTAGTTTTCATCAATTAACAATTGAGATTTGCTGATTATTATTTCCTGTCTTATTATTGAGCTTAAATACTGAAGAATATGCTAGGGTCATTATTTTTCGTAGAGTTGAAATTGTGGACTGAGGTTGAGATATTGCATATGTGAGCACGTAATGATTTGCATTTGCTAATTGCTCAAGCCGTTCAATATGATTTACAGTTGGGTTTTGCCAGTTAAGAATTGTAGTTTGTATTGTGGTCGAACTGGCTGTAAATTTAAATGGCTGGCAATAAGTTCCTTCGGGTATGGGCGCTAACAACTATTAGTTTAGTAGTTTATTTATGTGCTGATTCAAGTTAAGTGGTGGATATGCTTGAGCTATTGTTTTTTGTGTAGTTAGAATTTTGTGAAAGGGGCCTTAGCCTTCAAAATTTGATATGAATTGAATACCAATTTCGAACAGTGTCTCCAGGCATGGGCATTCGCTAGTATATATATACATACACACACACATACATACATACATAAATGTATATCTATAGGAGTGTGTGGTGTAGAGAAATAAAGTTTTCCAAACACACACACACACCTCACGCCTCCCTCTCTCTCTCCATTAGCTTTCTTCTCTCTCTCACCCCCTCACTCAAAAATTTCACTCCAAATTTAAAACCCACCAAGATCTTTCACCAAATCACCATCCTCACGGGCTCTCGACCTTGGGTTTTATCGGAGCAAGCTCGGAGAGGAGTATTCTCGGAGGATTTTCGAATTTTAAAAGCTAGGGCTCAATCAATCTCGTTGGATTTCGTTCTCCGAGTTGAGGTAGGGAATTATTACTCTCTCTACATGTTTATGAGTGATTTTGTACCTTGTTCGTAACGTTCGGGTATAGATACAACCAAAATGGTTGTATGGATACAACTAGCTTATTAGAATTTCAGCCGCTCCCGCATTGATACAACAAAAACCGTTGTATGGATACCAGTCTCTTACGAGACAATTTTGCCTTTGTTTATCCCGCTTCGATTGTTTTGATTCATAATCACTTCTAACACTCTCCAATCACATTCTAATCATCTCTAAACATGATTGCTTGCATTTCAAGGATTTGTTGTTTTTCCCCACTCTTTTGGCTCTCATTATAACAAAGAAAAGTGATAAACTAAGTGAATATGATACTCGTTTCTTTGTTTAAGCATTCGGATTGTTATGTGAGCATTATGGCATGTTTTATGAATGATATGGACTTGACATGAATTATGCTTTAAGATATTGAGGCCGATAGAGTATGAATCATGATTTGGAACGATAGAAGGATACGAAGAAAGCCACGGATTCACTATAAGGTGTGATGCCGGATTGGAAACGGGATGCATGGGGTCCCAAATGCCCGGAAGTGCACTAGAAAGCCACGAATCCATTTCAAAGTGTGATGCCGGAATGAATACGGATGCACGGGATCCTTAATGCCCGGGAATGAAATTGAAAATACTTGACATAATGGAAACAGAGAACTTTAGGGATTATTAAGTGACGTGAATATGAACGGTGCTAGTTATCAAGTCATATCCTTTGGCTCTCATTCATGTGAGAAACTTTCTAGTTGTCAATGCTCATCTCGGTGCATTATCTATCTCATATGCATATAGTTTGAGCAAAGATTTCTCTACTGGATTAGTGTAGCTCAACCTATTAATATTTTCAGATACCTCTCTGGGACATTGATATGAAGTGTTCGTTGTGCTTTTGGCCATACTTTTGAAAGCTAATACTGAGGAAATACCATGACATCTTTTGTAAAATTCTTTTGAAGATGTAATCGTAATTTCAACTATATTCTTTAACTTATGAACATGTAATCTCTAAATTTACTCTCTTTGGATTATTGTTTAAGAATTTGGGGTCAGAGTGCTGTTATTGTTAACTTTTGAATGTAATCGTACTCTTGGTGGATTATGAGAAACATTTTAGGGGTATTATAATGTATTATCGCGATGGACCTTTATTGGAAATGTTATTATTATTATGTTGAAAATTCAGGGCATGACAGTCAGAATCTGTTAGAACTGGACTTGATCCCTAGCGCTAGGGTTGTGAAGCCCAGCGCGGGACTTGCAACGAGGTCCTTTCCAACGCTTAAGAGAGGAACTTTTGCACTGCAGAGAAACTTCAACGCTTGGGTCGGAAACCCTAGCACTGTGGTTGGTCCAGTCTGCAAGCCAAACTTTGTGGGGCTATCCCGGACACTACTGAACTCTGTTTTGCGCAGGGTCTGAAGCGTTGGAAAGCTTGTGAAGTCTATTTTCTAACCAATTGGTTTGGATCAAAAATATTTTGTACATGAAAAGATATGACGATTATACCTTCAATGAGTCAGAAAATGAATCATTTCAGTAAAATTCTTGCATCTCTTTCATTTCAAATCGAATATATATATATATATATATATATATAGGAATTTTGAAAGTAATAAATGATGGTTGCATCAAAGAGCATTGATCAATGCCTTGATCATTTCCCTTTTTGAAAAAAAAAATTCAACTCAAAAAATACTCATTACCACTACTTCCAATCATTACTCTTCACTCATTACTCTTATCTCCAATCATTATTCTTATTTTTCTCTCTATCTCTCTCCGGTCTTCGGGTTGGTGTTGTGCAGTGAGGTGCACAGTACCGTGTTGCGCACTTCAGAGCCGTCGGATCGTGTATTCGACGGCTCATATCTCATCTCGGCAATCAACAATCGAGGGTCGTTCATTGCCGAGATGAGATCCAAGTTGTCGGATGCACAATCCGACGGCTTAGATGTGCGTAGCACGGCGCTGCGCACACCATCCCTCAATTGATCTCTCTCCACTTATTACCCCTACTTCCAATTAGGGCTGTCCAAGAAAAATCGAGAACCTTGAAACAAGTTTGGACCGAAACCGATCCGTGCAATTTTGGATTTTTTCCGTGGATTAATGGTTCGGACACGGATTCATAATTTAAAAGGCCGTGAGATACGGATTAGGATTGAATTTTCATTTCAAAACTGTGGATTAACCGAACCGAACCACGAGATATTTAAAAAAAATTAAAAACTATACATGTGTATCTGTAATATTTATAAATAATTTTAACTTTACTAATTGTAATGAATTTTTTTAACAATTTTACATTAATGTGACGATATACAAAACTTAATGGATAATAAGTGTAATGTTATGGAATGTCACAATTAATAAGTGTTTGCACTTCGCATTTTTAATTGGCAGTAACATCATGTAATTTTTATGGAAAGATATTCGTGGATAAAATCGGGACAGAACCGTGACTCACAGTTCGGATTGGATCCGAACCATGACTTTTGGATTATGATTTGGTTGCCATTTCTAAAAACCGTGAGATACACATTAGGATTGGATTCAAAGGAATTCGATCCAATCCGAACCGTGGACAGCCCTACTTCCAATCATTACTCTTATTTTTTTTCACTCATAACCCCAAAAAAATTCTCAAAAACTCATCTAAACACAACCCAAGTCTATTGGAATGTGATTTGGCTTATTTCATCATTGGACCGTTGAAGGGGGTACGAAGAGTCCTAAATTGGTGTAAACACTCGTCAAGACAAATCGAAAAAAGTAAAAAATTATGACTTTTACCTAAATATTTTGATAAACAACCACTTTTAAGCAAAAAGAAAGCCAACTTTTTTGACCTTATTTGTTTTGGCTAAAAAGTAGTTATTTTCCAAAATATTTGAGTAAAAGTAAATTTTTTTTACTTTTTCAATTCGTCTTAACCCCACAAAAGTTTGAAGCAAAACTAACAAACGCCAAAAAAAATTGAATAAAGGCAAAAAATATTTTTAAAAAGTGCTTAGAGCATCCACAGTGGAATAATCAAAAGTTGCTACATTATCTTTTGGTTATCCATTTAAGAGGCTGCTAAAATTTGTAATATAGATGCCCACAATGACACAATTAAAATTAAATAATCAATGCCCTGTTTGGATCAAGTTTTGAAAAAAAAAATTCCAACTCAAAAAACACTCATTACCTCTACTTCCAATCATTAATCTTATTACTCTTTCCACTCATTATCTCTATTTTCAATAATCATTCTCATTTCTCTCTCTACTCATTACCCATATCTAAGTATGACCCTAATTTCTCTTTCCACTAATTATCCCAAAAATCAAACCCAAATTTTTTTAAAAACTCATCTAGACACAACACAAAACTTGCCACATCAATTTTTCAACCTATAAAAATCTAAAAATTGACACCATATGAAATAGTTTTTAAAATAGTTTTTAAACTAATAAAAACAGTTTATTAGAAATAGAAAATAATTTTTTGAAAACTTTTATTTAAAAAAACACTTTTCGAAAAAAAATTTAAAATAACAAGTTTTGAAAAAAAACAAAAACTTTTTAAAATATGAGAGGGAGAGAGAAGATTTTTGTGTAATGATGGCAGAGCCAGTCCTAACTTTTCGAGGGCTTAAAGCAAAAATAAAAAATAAGACTTCTTTGTTGGACTATAATAAGGGATAATAAAAGTAGAAGGCATCCTTACCATTCAAAATTTTTTTACTGCATTACTTGATGCTCTTAGGGGCTGTTCTGGTCTCTCTTCCTTTTAAAAAAGTTCTTTTTTTCAAATTTCAAGTTAAAAAATCATGTATTTACGTAAATAATTTTTCTACCAATATAAATCTTGTTTGATAGATATTTTTTAAACGATGCAAAAAAAATGAAAAAATATTTTTTTATTTTTATTATATTTAAATTTAAAAATACATTCGTTTGAAGAAAAAAAAACTTTTTGATAAAGCGGAACACCTAGCGGACAGGGGGTCTCAATACTTGTGTGTTTTTTTTTTTAAAAAGTATTCTTTAAATAAAATATTTCGGGCAAAGATGAGATGACGTATTATCAAGTTTGTATGGACACGTATGCGTGCTCGTGTCCCCTTCAGTTTGGTTCTTTGTTTAATTATGAAAGGATAATGTTACTCACACAACGATTCAAACACAACAACTTACACAATCTCTTACATACATGTGGGGCCCACTCATAGTAGTGTATGTGAAGCCCACATGCATGTAAAAGATTGTGTAAGTTGTGTTTGAATTGTTGTCTGAATATCATTTTTGATTATGAAAACCGACACTCCACATCCACCAGGTGTAATCACAGCCCCGCCGCGGGGGACAGGGCGGGTTCACTTTGGCCCGTACGGATAAATTGAGCTCTTTAATAATAATTTAAAAAAAAAGCTTGAATAGGCTTGTAAAAAATATTACAATTTGATATGTGTATGTATTTGATCCAATTTTTTATTTTTTTTACAAATCCAGAATCGAAATAAGAAAATGAAAAATTGAATCGAACATTCACACATACCAAATTGAGCTGATTGATTTTTTTATGAGCCAACTTGGTTTTTTTTTCCTTCAAAAATTATTGAACGGCTTGTATTTAGATGCGGTTCCACTTTTTATAAAATTAAGTTTTTGAAAAAGAAGGTAAATTTTAAAGTCAAAAATTAAGTATTTACGTAAATAATTTTCCTACAAAAATAAATCTTGTTTGATAGATCTCATTGAGATCTTTTAAACAGTACAAAAAAAAATCATAAAATTATTTTTTATTTTTATTATATTTGAGTTTGAAATTTGGAAAAAAGAAACTTTTTAAAAAATAAGGGAAAGGGAAACACCCCTAATTCCTCGGAGTGGGCCCGGCGGTACGGCTGGTCGTGTGGGTGTCGGTTTCCGTAGGTTTCTCGGATAGTAATGGACACTCCAGCACAAAACATCACTCCTCGATGCCCCCTTTTTCGATCTCCAAAATTGCCTCAGCGGGCCGCTTTTCTCGTATTCCAAACAGAGCATTGTTGGAGTAATTGGTTGAAGAATTTGCATTTCAGACTTGCCCGCGAGCGTTTGCATTTCCCCTCTCAAATCCGATGTGGTAATTAATTATCTCTGAGTTGCGGAATTCCTTTTACGCGTTCCTTCAGTTTTGGGTTTTGTTATTTTCGGCTCTTTTTAGTCCTTCAGATCAGATAGTAATTTTCTGTTCTCGGCTCTCTTGCTTTTCGTATCTTCTTCTTTTGTTGGTTTCTGTTTTGCTGCCTTTCTGAGATGCAGTTTTGTAGATAACACTTCCAGCCCCTTTGTATGGAGGGGTTTCAAACTTTCATTAGACAAGAAAGGAAAGGGTTATGATTTCTTGTGAAATCTCTCATTTGGATTGAGCATTTCGGTAACAATGGAGAGAAAAGTACAAAAAAACATACTTTGATTGGCCCATCCCTTTTCTCACCCAAACTCGCAAAAAATGTTGAGATTTGGTGAGAAAGGGTTCCCCTTTTCAAAAATATTCCTGAAAACATAAAAATTCCAATTGGTTTATATTCAGTAATGAGCATAAATAGTTTTCGAGAATCACGAAGACATTTTTATTTTCCAAACCACAAGGGTTTGTTTGGTAGTCCAAAAGTGACTTAGAGTTTGTTCTCTCTTAGGTCTCTGAGTTCAAAACTTCATAGGCGTCAGTTTGCCCCGGTTTCAAATTTGCCCCCACCCCCGGCTTTAAATAGGTACTTGCCAATGCCAGTGGACGGTGGGGTTGGTGTTTTAGGCATTAACAGGACGCTGAGATGGGTCTTTTTAGGAACTAGTCCTAGATCATGTATGCATGCTTGGACACTAATAAAGCATATAGATGTATGACGTTGTCCAAAGAATAGGTTGTTTCCAAAAACTTCAGTCGTAAGTAGTTTCCAAAATCTGTTAGCCAAATAGTTTAATGTTTCGTTTTAGAATACAGTAGATATCAAAACAGATAATCCTTCATTTCCCTAAAATTCAAAATGCTTTCCAGAAGCAGCTCGCTAACATTCAAAACGGATTTGAAAGCTGCACCATCATATTTAAATGCAATTTTGTCGCAGGACGGTCGGGTCAGTGTCCAGCGGTTAAGAAATCAGTTATCTTGAATTTATCTGACTAAGTTGTACGTGTTATTTGGTATGCTCTTTACATGTAAGTAAAGGTGCATTTGTATTTCTGGATAATCTTTACTAAATGAACCGACAAGGTTAATTTAGAAGTTTAAAGTCTACTAGAGCAAAAAATTGATGGAATTATTGACATTGATGGAAATGTAATCGCAGTTGAGTAATGTATGCGGACTTGCTTCACTTCCTCTGCCTCACTTTTCAATTTTCTAGCTTCTTTAAGCTTTTCCTACTTCGATTCTCGGTTTGCTCCATACCTTCTACCTAGAAAGTTGAAACCCCTCTCGGGTACGAATTCAAGTTTGTCATTTGTCACATTGTACAAGCTACTGATGGGATATGATGCCACTAGCAGTGCAACAAAAACAGTGGAACCTCACATGTAATCTGATGTATCCAGATTTCTACGTCCTGTGTGGCTCTACATCGTACGAGGTTACTCTCTATTAACTTTGTTTCATAAAGTATTAGTTGGTCTGGAAAGTGAGAAAGTGCCAAAGTGGGATTCGAAAATATTTTTAGGTCTGTGCTGGAGTACTCTTGCCGTTCTTGGAATTCACAACACTTATTGGGTTTTTCTTCTCTCTCTGAAGTTTTGGTCCAGAAAGTGCAATCAGTCTATTATAGTACCCCTCAAGCTTCCTAATTCCTCTGCGTCTGATAGAATCTCAGCCTATGAAGCATCGACACCTCTAGAGGTCGACGTGTTGCAGTGTCGGACACGGCGGGGACACGTATGGGACATGCCACGTGGCGTGGCCCATAATTTAATTTAAATTTTTTAGAAGGACATGGGGGGATACGGCTAGGGACACGAGGGGACACGGCTAGGGACATGAGGGGACACAGCGGGGGTCAAAGTGTAATTTTTGTAAAAAAAATTGGGGGTTAAACTGTAAATTTTTAAAATTTTGGTGGTCAAATTGTAATTTTTTAAAAAATTCAGAGGTCAAACTATAATTTTTAATTGGGTTGTATTGAACTTATGGATGTCTTATTTTGTTTGAATGGTATTAGAACTATGGACTTTTTGTTTTGTCCACATTTTGCCATTGAAACTTGGGAAAAAAATTGAAAAACAAATATAATAAATAAATATACACGTAGCATGTCCCCCGCCGTGTCCATGTCCCCATTTTTTTAGAATTCCCTTATCCCTGTGTCCGTGTCCTGTCCATGTCCTATCCGTGTCCGTGCATCATAAACCTCAGCACATACGAGTAATATGACCAAATGGTGCCATGACAGAATTGTAACACAGTGGCTTCTTAATTTGTCATCTGACATTCAGAAACACAGTAAGTTGGGTATACAAATGAGCTGGTGGTGCTCCAATTACCTTTGGAAGTATTGAAATTTTCATTGTTCAAGATTCTGGAGTAAGTAGAGTATGCGATTTTGATATTTCACCATGGACCATCGCTTCGAGATGTAAATTTTCAGTGTTACTTTGTGATTATTTTGTTTTTATAATTATGCAAGAAATGACTTGGGACTTGGGAGATATAGTGGTCGTGTGATGGTCAACATATTGCTGCAATGAATTTGAGTTTCTATTACAGTTAATGAGTTAATTATAAATGAAAATCTTGCCCCATAGTTATGAATCTTCAGTTTTCAGCCAAGGTCATTTTGCTCTTCTTGGAGCTTTACATTCTCTGCATCATAAATCTTGACATTAGTATTGATCACCCAAGTAATTCCAGTCTGTTGAATTACTTGTAATAACCAAAATTGTTGGTTCCTTTCTGCTATCTGCAGTTTAAAACTTGTCAAGCGAGTTTACTGAACATTATAATTTAGCATGAACATGGAAAGGCTAACTGCAATTTATTATTGAATTTCAGAACAAGCTATACTACCGAGTTCAGTATCCTGGTGTTTCTGTACGAATTTCTTGACAAACTGGCCACCGTGAAGCTGCTTTCGAAAGGGGGTTATTTTGGTTCCTGTCTTTTGATGGCTCCTGGTTCTGGATAAGTGTATGGCAACACTTTTGGTCTCCTATTTCCCTCTGCATGTTGAGACGCGGAGGAGTTTAGTGAATAGCATTTTGCTGTGTTTTCCATAGGAGATTAAACATGAGTTGCATGAGAAAGGACGACTCTTCCCCCGGAAGTAAAATGAAGTGGCAAGAAAACCAAAAAAACAAAAGTCATCACATTAAGGACGCCATGCCAGGGAGTGAGCTCTGGACTGATGGACTACTTTGTGCTTTTGAATATATTGTCCATGAGAAATCATTAAGGTCGAAATCTCATTCCAAGATCCATTCTACAAACAAAACAGATAGTGAGAACATACAGAAGCAGGTGCCTATTCATGAATTGACCCAGGCTTCTTCTCCAATAGAAAACAGAAGGAAATTAACGGAATCCACATCTCTTATGGAGTTGGGGGATCATTGCAGTACCACTTTGGATGATGACTTAGAAAGTCGGACCTCAGAATTAGGCCTACTGCATAGCGTTAAAACACATGCGGCAGGAACTCATTGGGTTCCAATTGGGTGGACTAGGATTTCTGAACTAGTTCAAACGGTGCAAGTTGATGCTGGGTGGGTCTCACATCAGTTTGATATCATGGATGATGAAGATGACTTAACTGTTGCAGATTTAGCAGCTCCTTACTGGGAAAGGCCAGGTGGGCCTAGATGGTGGTGCCATGTGGCTGCAGGTCACCCGGTTGTTGATGCATGGCTCAGAAATGCTCAGTGGTTGCATCCTGCCGTTAGTATTGCTCTGAGAGATGAAAGTCGGCTGATTAGTGATCGGATGAAACATCTCTTGTACGAGGTAATTACTTGCTTAGTTACATATCATGTGAACTTGCTAGATTGTTGAGTTTTTTTTCTTTTTCGCGTTAGTGGCTGTTATTCGAGATGATGTGATGAATGAGTATTTTAGGAGCTGTGTGGCTGCCAGTATTGACCAGATACATATGACCAGGCATGTTGTGTAAGTGCCTTGTGCATGCAGCAAGAGCGGAGCAATGACCTTCATTTGAGGGGAGTCAAACTAAGGAAACCAAAAATTATCAACAAAGATGCATCAATCATCGTATATTCTTCGCTTGCAACATTGTATGTAATAGGTTTTTTGTTTTATGTAAGAACCCATGACTTCTGTTTGGCTGTTTTAAGAAATAAATTGGAGGTAATATCAATAAAATTACTTTGATTGTGGATCGAACTACATAGTTATCTTAACTAAATTATTCTTTTTGATAAAAAATTGACTTGATTTTCTATGGTTTCTTGAATTTGGTACTGAATCAATGATGGTAATTGACCTTCGTATTGCATTACATTATTGTTGGATTAAGGAGCTCAAACATTGAAAAATATATTGATTATTTATTAATTTTTTGAATATGTACTTAAAAGTCAAAAGGACTATGGAAAAATAGGAGATTTCTATTCCCATTTATGTGGAAGGCTATTGATAGAGCTTGCCCCTAATTAGTTACTAATCACCTTTAAATAAATATGAGCATGGGCGGGCTCTTCACCCATTGCCTATTCGTTATGAGTTTGACATGTTGATATGGTATTAGAGCTTGGCTTGCAAAGGCAAGACTCTCTCGGTTGAATGTTCTGTTTGTGGGTATTAGGTATGAGAAGAGTATCCGAGGTGGACCTTCGAGAATATGGCGGTCGCTACAATGACTCGAGACCATCGAAGGTGGAGTAGGGGAGTGGTCTTAACCAGAGAGTAAATTCTTGCTCAATGGGCCTTTAGTAGGGGTATTGAAGGCTTGTCTTTTCTAAGTGTCAACTCTCTCTTATATATAAGCCTTGGAGAGGAGAGAACCAGCTGTTGGTCTCCTCCCCATTGGTGGGCAGAGTGGAGGTTGACATGCTTTCCTCTTTTAGTCCCAAGTCAGGCTTTGGAGTTTGTATCCATGGAACCAACCGAGGCTATTTGGGTGATACATGGAGACCTGTACCATCTGTCCAAGTCAAGCAGTACGTATGATACGAGCTTCGAGGTGCTAGGAAGTAGGTATGATACTTCTTTCGAGGTGTTAGACGTCGGTCAACGCCGCCCCCCCCCCCCCCCCCCCCCCCGGACTGGTCAAGTTAGAGCTCGCCAAAGGCTAGCTTGTCCTCCTTGACAAACGCCTTGCTCTAGCCTCCAAACAACAATCCTATTTAGGTCCCGAGCAGGGTACCTAGGCCCTACTCCCGGCCTAGGATGGCGTGTGGAGTCGCCATTAAGTATTTGTGAAGGGCTCATGGGGCCTTGAGAGTGTTAATCAAATGGTGAAGTGCCTGGAGATGACCTCGCTCCTCCGTGGGTAGAGAGTTACCGAAGGAGGCGTTGCTCCCCCAGAGGTAGAGTTTGTGGAGGAACCTTTGCTTCGGTAGAGGCAAGGTCTGTGGAGGAAGCCTTATTTCGGCGAAGGTAAGGTTCATGGAAGCCTTGTTTCGATGGAGTCAAAGTACATGGAGGAAGCCGTACTCCGCCGGAGGTGACCTTCATGGAGGAGGCTTCACTTCGGCGGAGGCAAGGTTCATGTAGGAAGCTTTGCTCCGCCGGAGGTGAAGTTAATGGAGAAGCCTCGCTCCTTCGGGAGTTGGTCGCCCGGATGGGCTCTTGTAGACGACACATCCGGATATGGGGTATACCGGATACCCACACCGTTATTTGTGCCTTAGGTGCAGATTGTTTAGTGGTGATTCCTTTGTTATGGATCTATTTTTCTTGTTCTCTCCACGTGCAAGTTAGGGGTCGCATGTATGAAGGAGGTTAGAGCTTGTCCTACATTGGTTAATTATCACATTAAAAATTAGTATATGGGCCTGGCTTCTACACTCATTACCAATTGATTTCCGGTTGGGTGTTTTAACAGTAATAAATGTTTTTTTTTTCTTCTAGCTAAATAAGCTTTTTTCCTTCAAATATCATGAAAGTTAGATTATCCAAGTTTTTAAATTGATAAGGGTGTCAGACACATTTCATATCGTTAGTCCAAGGTTGATTGTCTGACATGGGTATTTGCATATATTTGGAAGTGCCCGTGTAACATAGGTGGTTTCCTTCTAAATATCATTGGATTATGAGCAACAGATGAAAAGGATAATGTTGTCAGCTCATTGGAGTTTTGTAGTTGTGGGAGTTGATTATCTTTTGTGTCTTACAAAGGTCCCAGTTAGGGTTGCTGGAGGGCTGTTGTTTGAACTCTTGGGCCAGTCAGCTGGTGATCCATTTGTCGATGAAGATGACATCCCCATCGTGCTTCGTTCGTGGCAAGCGCAAAACTTCCTAATAACTGCATTACACGTCAAAGGTCCTGCGTCAAGCTTAAATGTGCTGGGCATCACAGAAGTCCAGGTCCGTTCTGCTGTAAAGAATCTTCAGTCAAGCTTAAATGTGTTGGGTATCAAATTTTGGGTTGATAATTAAATCATTGTTTTTGTTTCAGGAACAACTGTTCGCGGGTGGTAGCAACTCACCAACAACAGTGCACGAAGTCATTGCACATCTAGCCACCCGCCTTGCTCGATGGGATGACAGGTAACAGAATTGTTTACAACTGAGTTGGCAAGGCCTTTTTTCCTACCAAAAAATGGTGACGAGTGTAGCTGAAATGAGAATGTTGAGGAGGATGTGTGGAAAGACTTTGCAAGATAGAATCAGAAACGAAAACCTTCTTGAGATGGGAGGGGTAGTACACATAGAAGATAAGATGCGAGAGAGGAGATTAGGGTGGTGTGGACATGTCAATCGTAGATCTGTAGTTGCCGTAGTTAGGAGGAGTGATATGGGTAGGGTGGAGGGTAGCATTATGGGAAGAGGTGGTTTGAAATTGACTTTACAGGTGGTAGTTCAAAAGGATCTTGGTTTGTTGGATATCACGGAACAATATGCCCTACACAAAGCTCAATGGAAGGGACTGCTTCATTTAGCCGGTCCCAATTGATTGGGACTTAGTTCTCGATTTGGTTTAGCTCACCGAAAGTGATGAATATGGATACAAATTTTTTTTTTTTTTGGGAGAAGCATAATTTAGTACCCTGCGACATTCAATAATCTTCTAGGCTTGAGAAAGTGAAAAATCAGTACGTGTAAATATCATAGGAACTACCTTCTTTTCACTCTAACAAGGTGCACATGGATTTGGAGTATCTGTATTGCCGATTCAGATGATTTGTTCTGAAGTTTGAACTATAGGAATGACAAGGTTTTCTTGTTTATTTTATGTATGTATCCATCAGTTTCTACTTTCTAGACTCAATGTCCACATATGTTTCTATGTGGATGCTGTAGTAAAAGGCGAGTAACAAATGCCTTTCAAGATTTAGTGGTTCTGTGCTTGCTAAATACTAACTAGTTAAGAAAGCAATTTGAATTCACTAAGGCTGTGTCTCGATCTCCTATGATGAAATCTAACGGACTTGTTCCTATGGAGATTCCCCCTTGGTCTAACTCCACGATGATGATTCCAGTTTTGAGTGATATCTTCGGCAGGATCATGTGCAGAAGTGCAGCTACAATATACTTAGAGTGGCCTTCTGCCTAGGCATCGAAGAATCATTTCGTTTTTGTTAAGGCAATGTCATTGCTGTCCAGTGTTCTAAAAGAAGGATTTAATCGCCGATTAATAGCCGATTAATCGAAAATTTGGCCTAACCGATTAGATTAATGCCTAGTCGGTTGAATTAGTAGGTCAAGAGGTTAATCGGAGTTAGTCGGCAATTAACCAGCGATTAGTCGGTCGGCGTCTAGTGGCGATTAGTCGATTAATCGGTTGATGGGCGATTAGTCGGCTATTCGGCGATTAACAGGGGTAAAATCTATAATTTTAAAAATCAAGGGGTGTAACTGTTATATACTCAAACCAGTTTTAAGGGCTTCGAATCACAGTTTTTAGGATTTGTTCAACACCCAATCATCGATTGATCGATCTTGGAGTCACTTGTCATATCTCTGTGAAACCCTAAAACACGAGATCTCCGAGCCGCCTATTGCCTCTCTCTCTCTCTCAAATTCGAGATCTCCTCTCATTCCACGTCTCCACCGACCTTGAACATTAGTTTTTTTTTTTTTTAAAAGCCCATACCCATATTGACACGTTAGTGATTCTGGAAACAAAGTGTAGTAATATTTTTTATTAAATCTTAACCCGAAGTGTAGTATTGTTTGGTGTATATAAATAAAGTTATTATAATTGGTAAGTGACTAATAAATGAACGGCCCATACCTAGTACCAGCTAGTGCTATAATCATGTTAACAGTTTTCTGTAAAAGAGAGATTTCTATGTCATATTTGAAAAACAATTGATGTTGATGGATTGATAGATGAATGTTCAATTTTTTATAAGAGTTATTATTGGGGAGTATTTATTTATATATAAATAAATAAAAGCCCGACTAATTGCTACAAGCCGATTAATCGGCGATTAATAGGTCTCGAAGCTCGAAGGTGGTCGACCGAGCGACGAACGCCGAGCGACTTTTAAAACATTGTTGCTGTCCCTGTTGTCGTGAATCAAAGATTCCTAGTTTGTATACGGTATCAGTTAGCATAGCAAGGACAAGATATGTCCTATATTTGGGTTGGGAAAAAAAATATTTTGTACTGTACTAAACTGATGTAAGAAAGTGCTGGGGAGTTCAAAATTGTCTTCATCCCCCGAAGTTTGTAGGTTTAGGGTTATAAAAGGTAAAGAAAGCTCATGTGAATCATATATTGGACTAAGTCAAAATGGATTCTGTTAAATCATCATACTCAAAACCAATTGACAGTGGGTGAAGAGGCCGCTTAGGCTCATATACTAGTTTTGGAGGTTATAATTAACTCATGTGGAAAAAACTCCCCCGCATGTGCGACCCTTCACCCGAATGTCAAGAGCAAACAACGAAACAAAGTACAATTAAGGCACAAACAATGGGGCAATCAATAGGGAGAGTCTTGTCCAAAATCCTCGGAAAATCGAGCTATGATACCATGTTAAAGCGTCATACTCAAAATCAATTGGCAATTAGTGGAGAGGCCGCCGAGGCTCATATACTAGTTTTGAAGGTTATAATTAACCAATGTGGGATAAGCTCTAACAGATCCAGTTTTGGAAGTGGCATCAAGAAAGATTGTTGGAATTTCGAAAAGGATGTAGTTGTAAATTTTGGTGTAAACTAGTTGAGCTTTTACCAGTTCACAGTTTAATCTATTAGGTTACAGAGCAGAAGTCACGAAAAGGATCACGAGGATTGAGGCTTGACACGGAAGAAGTTTTGGGCTAAACTAGGGCTTACGATATGGTTTGGGCAGTGGGAAATATAGTTTGGTTCTTTTTGTGGTTTGGGTTGCGAAGATAAAGAAGCGGGAACAGTGAAAGAATGAAAAGAGGAAAAGAAAAAGGAAGAAATGTATCAGAATTATGTTCTCACATATTGTCTACAATCTTCTACGTCACTGGATTAGGCTTGAGCATTAACCTAAAAGTCTTTGAACTCAAGCCTATTGACATGTAATTGTATGCACATGTAGGCCGCTTGACTTCTCTTACTACTACTAGGATCAGCCTTAGAATTCTACAATTTTGGTACATATAACTGCTGTATTCTAGACCTAACAAAGACCCAATTGGCTATTTGACCCACAGTGACTCGTGGTCTGGCAGTGCTGTCCGTTTTCATCAAAATTAACATTTAGTGACCATAAGTAGAGCAAAGGATGCATCTTCTATTCATGGAAGAGTTGGATCCGTATTGTATTCATCTGTCTCTTAGTGACCACATCAAAATCTCTATTAGGATTCAATAAATCTCAGGACACATACATTTTTACACATATCTTGCACATACATTTTTATGGGGTTCGGGTCCCACCAATATGATCCGAACCGCTCATTATTTTTAAAATAATGTTTTGAGAGTTTCTGTAAAATATCAACTCGATAGGATATCGGTAAGGGCTTTTTTCAGAAATCGCAGGGCAAATCAAACTATTTCGCCTTGCGATTTCTGAAAAAGCCCTTACCGATATCCTATTGAGTTGATTTTTTACAAAAACTCTCAAAACATTATTTTAAAAATAATGAGCGGTTCGGATCATATTGGTGGGACCCGAGGTGGGCCCCATAAAAGTGTATGTGCAAGATATGTGTAAAAATGTATGTGCAAGTATCATGACTGATTAGGATTTCCGTTGAATCTCCATGAAGAATGATTTTTCTTTTTGAATTAACATATGTAATTTGTGTGTACCTTGGTCGCTGAGGTTGATGAATAGGATGAAACTGAACCCTATCACAAGGGAAGATTTTGTAATGATATGATTTTTTTTCTGAGATCCCATTTACTGTTTTTCTATGTTCTAAGTTCATAACATATTTTTTTGCCTCTTTTATCCAAGATTTTGTCGGAAGTCCATTTTTGGGGAAGCTGATGAAGTGGAGTTGAAGTTTATGAACAGGTAATTTAATGCACTTGCTGATGTACAGCCATCCCTTTCATCGTGAATTGATATGCCTGCTCCTGAAAGTTTAAATATAAAAGTACTAATAAATGGTACATAAGTAAAGAAACCTACTCCTGCAAGGTCCGAACCTTCTTTTTATGCTGATCTTCTTATTGGTGAATAGGAGGAACCATGAAGATTTGAATCTTTTCAGTATAATTTTGAACCAAGAAATCAGAAGGTTATCGAGACAGGTAATATTGTGTATCATGAAACTGCAAGTTTAATTTGCTGCAGAAAGCCATTAACAATGTTATTGTTAATGTTTTGGTAACTCAACCTTCGTTGAATGCTATCAAACCAGAAACATCAGGGCATAGCCACCAAGAGGCCTTTTGGCCCAACGGCATCATGGATGCACTTAGGTTTCTGGAGAACGGAGGTCAAAAGTTTGACTCCTCTTGCAAGGTGCTAATCTAACTTAATTCCAACAGTACTGACTTTCACTGACCCAAAAAAAAAAAAACACATCAGGGAACAGCCCTTACAAGTTACAAACGACATAATCCAAGACACGCCACTGGATTTACAACAAAGCTAAAGCAACAAGAAGCAAACTGAGAATGAAAATATCATAATTGAACAAGAATCTCAGCGGCCAAAACTATGCCACTCCCTTGAAAACCCACATCCAAATAACTTATGGTCATGAGATTCATCACGGGACTGGCAGACCAAGCTCTTGATGTGATAAATGATGCCACAACTAAGTAAGCTATTATTCGTTGACAATCTACCAAGGGCGCCATTTTGTTTTCCTCCATGGAATGGGAGGGGACATAGCCCTTCAAGCCTGCCAAGCTGATTTAGCAGAATATGCTCCATTCCCCTTCAAATTTCAGAATAGAGTAATGTTGGGAAGGGTTAGGGAGGAAACTAGGAGGGGTATAGCTATAATCTCCATGATTAATGTATATCTGAGCCTAGGCCACCTCAAACGTCCTTGATGGATGATGGAATCAACTGTAGCATACGAGGACCTCCCAAGATTGAACAAAATAGAATCTCCAAATCCCTTACATAAAGGACCAATGGGATGCCAATTATCTAACCACAAGAAGGTAGTATGCCAATACAAATTGTATATATGTCGTTGAACTAGGTCCCTTAGCTTGAACTTAGTTGCAGGGAGCTCCTAAAGTGGTGCCGCTCCCACCTTGGGAGCCCGCTTTTGCGCTCCCAACTAAGGAGCTTGACGGGAGCCCGCTCCCATTGAGATGGGAGCTCGCTCCTTACAAAGATGGGAGCTTTTGTATGATCTTTGTATAGGAAAACAAGGATTTATCACTTGGCTTTATTAATTGGTCTTTGATAAACTCATATATCTAGCCCAAGTCATGATATCTTGAAAAGAAATCATACTATATTGTAACACTAGCCCATTTCTTACACTTATGAAGGACTTGGCCTATATTTTTACTTCCTAAAATGACCGTACTTTTAAAGTAAATACTCTATGCTACATTAGTTTAATAATATATGTACACGCTCCCAACCTTGGGAGCTTTTGTATTCCCTCGCTCCCACGCTCCCGCCCCCGCTTCCGCTCCCGCCCCCGCTCCCGCTTCGTGCAACTAAGAGCTTGAATATCTTCCTTATGGTCAACGTTGCATTTGTAGAGATCCTTGCGTTCCACACACTTTACTCCTTGAGCATATAAGTATGTGTTTCATGGTCTACCCATCTCTGGTACCTAGTTCTGATACCATGACACGTTCTTGGGTAGAACTCAACACCAAAGCTATTGAAGTGAGGGTGCACTCACCCTTGTATGATTCGTATTACTTTGGTATCCAGGCGATGTGGAACTTCACTTCACATGAACTGATTTGACCCAAAGAATGTCTGTTTTTTGCTAATTGCACATTTTTTCTACTCGCTAAAGTTTTATTCCAAGGGCTTTAACATTCTGAAACCCAACCCACCTTCCATTTTTAGGACACAAACAGAAGTCCAAGAAACTTTAGCACCAGAGTTCTTAAGTACAGGACCTGAACATGAAAAAGCTTTTAGCATTTCAATATCTTGTAATACTTTCTGAGACAGGATAAAGATAGAAGACCAGTAGACTTGAATGCTAAACAACAATACTTTCATCAGTTGCAGTCATTAGACAATATTTGTTACACCAAGACTGGAGTCTACGGTGTCTACCTGTTAGGAGTTCTGTATGAGTGAGTATTAGAGAGTGAGGGTAGTATTGTAGTTCATCTTTATGTAAGAATTGTCAACTATTTGTCATTTGGTTGATGATTTATGGATTTTTTTTTACATGGTACACTCAGTAAAATTCATTTTCCTGGTGTTTAGCATTTGAAGTATCGGTTTATGGTATTTTTGCTCGTTTTTCTTGTCTAACTGCACCATATTTCAATAAGGCCCACACCTCTCCTTGCTTTTAGATCCCAACTGACCTTTGTGCCTCGGTTCGCCTTTCGCCCTAAATAATTATACCCTGGTCAAACCTTACCTATGTTTGACTTTGTTTGCTAAAACCTACCTTCAATCCTTTTAAGTGGGTTGCCCAGCCGCTTTCAATCTCTGTTCACCTTCCTATAGCCCTGCTTTTGATTGCTTTCTGCCCACAATTGATCGTTCTTTCTTGTTTGTAAATGCCTTGGTGTTCATGTCTTTGGTTCTACTTCACGTGTGGTGTTTTGTGCTATGTTGTTTGTTGCTTTTTGTGCAACCATGTTGGGTTCCCATGTTTGGGTGCTCGGTTCTGTTATTGTTTATTGTTGGTGATGTGTGATACCCATATCGCACAGTGGCTGGTTGATAGTTGTTTATTCAATTGGTTGTTTTTTTTCGGTTGTTCGTTGTTGCTTTCTTGCTGGCTATTGTGGTTCTGCTTCGTGATTTGAGGTGATTTTTTTTAATCATGTTTATTGTTGGTGATGTGTGATACCCATATCACACAGTGGCTGGTTGATAGTTGTTTATTCAATTGGTTGTTTTTTCTCGGTTGTTCGTTGTTGCTTTCTTGCTGGCTATTGTGGTTCTGCTTCGTGATTTGAGGTGATTTTTTTATCATGGCATCTAGTTTTGTTTCTGTTTCTTCCTCTACTGTTGTTTCTATTGGGTTTCCTGTTCCCCTTGGTCGTTGTCTATTTCCTCTACGTTGTTGAATAACAAAAATTATGCCCCTTGGGCTATAAGGGTGAATGAGGTATCTCTAGATAAGATCCACTTTCATTCCTTGACATCCTCCAAAAGAATCAGATTCTAAATTCGCTGCGTGGACGGCTGGGGATGCTCGGGTTTGAGTTGAGTCAAAGAATTTTGATTTTTAGCAGGACCACAACCCCCTCCCTCTTATTCCGGAAGCACCAACCTTTCTCCTACCTCTTCCCCTTTCCTACTTATTAACAATGGGATCTGCACGAGGAATTGTGTATCCCAGCATTTTAGTGATCACTTCTCCCAAATTGTCATTTTCACTATGCGCTTTTCATTAGTAATATTGTTCTCATCACCCAAAGAAGCAGCAAGAGCAGCAAAAGAATTAGATTGCCTCACCACAGGAGAGTGAACAACACAAGGTAATCTTCATCAATAGAATCACTGCTACTCCTTCTCTTTAAGGTTGCAGGCGTGGTCTTTGGGCTCTTTTAATCACCAGTCATAACTTCTTCAGCAGTTTTCTCTTCATTGCCATCCCCTACCAGAACCTCAGTAGCATCCCCTGCCAGAATCTCAGAGCCTCTGACCTTTTGCAGAACCAGCTTCCACCACCCACTCGGAACCTTTTACATGTGGATCCTGAGCATTGGCCTAAGAACCGCACTGAGATGCTGCAGGCTAGGGTGAGCAAATATCCGCCGGTACCGTTCGAATCGACCAACCCAAAACAACCCGCACGTCCACGGTCGGTTTTGCTGTGTGTCACAGTTGAGACCGGGTGAGATTAACTAAAATACAAATTTCAGGCGGGTAATGGATCTGGAAACATTAAACCCGCTTTAGCTGACCCTACCAAAAATCAAACTGTCTTATCTTCCTAATATGCTCCACTATTCTGCACGCGTGGTAGCTGTCAAAAGTTAATTTCCCTGCACTCATAATAGCTGTGATGTGTTATGTCTCATTGACCCGGAGGGAAAGTATTTGTAAAGCCTGTCATGTTTATCCTTACTCAGATACTCTATCCTCCCTACAGATCTCTCTCCTCTCTAAAACGCTCCATCTCCCTTGGATCTCTCTCTCCAAGGCCCTCTTCTCTCAATCTTCCAACTCTCTGTCTCATCATCCAACCTTCTCTTTCACCTCACTCTACAACGAAATAATGAGAACAAAAGCTGCTGCTATCTCACTCTCATGATACAGATGGAAAATATGCAACACCGGTGCCATGGAGCAGTCTGCATAGGATGCCAACAACCTTATTTCTGGTTTTCTCAATTACAAAAATGGCGACCACATCGAAACCTTCCTCTCTGTCATTTATTTTAAAATTCAAAGAAAACATTTCGTACCTAATCTATTATGAATTGTAGCAATTTCAAGAAGAAAATGTGACCAACAGTCGCATTCTCTCTTTTGCCATTTTCTCTGTTTGTCTCCATGCATGGGTATTTCTCAGTCTCCATTAGTTGGACTCTCCTCTTCACCTAAATTTCAGAGAAAAAACAAAGCTGTCTTCCCTACATACCAGACTGCCAATTAAAGGGGTGGACTTAGTCGAGTTCGACCATTAATTCAGTCGGCAATGGGTGAGGAAAATCAGAACCCCGACTTCAACGGGTCAAGTGACGGATCAAGGGTAAACCCAACCTGTGCTCACACCCACTACTGCAGGCCCCATTGGTATATGACCATGGGTATTTAACTAACTTCCCTGGGTATTTTATCACCATAGAGATGCTAACACCATTATGATCAGATCAACTTAGAAAATCAGCTCCCTCCTCAACCTCAACGCGCACCCTATCCTAACTCAACCATTGCTTATTTTCTGTCAAGCTGTCAGCATACAAAGGCTTCATTCCAAAGTTCTAATGGAACATTCTGGATCTGCCATTATTGATGTTATCTATCGAATAACACCAAATAGGATTGAAGCTCGAGTTATGGTAGTCAGTGAACTTAATGGTGTGGCATCAGTTCTAGTTTCACCTTCATTCTGTGTATCTAATTCTGATCCCATGTACTTGCTTATGAAAAAGAAATCTTGGACAATGTATTGTTCTAGTAGTGATGATTTGAAATCAACATTGGCATCTAGATTTTCCAACCTTCATATCTTATTCCCAGTTAAAGATATCTAATTTTCTATGCAGCCAGTAATGGTAATTTTTGAAGTTTTGAACTATATTCTTGGTAGCACACCTATTCATCAGTTCTTCCTCTTCTTCTTGTCTAACAAAAGAAACTGTAGAAGAGAAAGAAGTTTGAATTCGATTCACCATTTGATGCAGGTCATTAGAGTGAAATGGTCACTCCATGCAAGAGAGGAGATTGTGTTTGAGCTTCTCCAACATTTGAGGGGCAGCAGGACAAAAAGTTTGCTGGAAGGAATTAGAAAGAGTTCAAGGGAAATGATTGAGGAGCAAGAAGCAGTTCGTGGTCGTTTATTTACCATTCAAGATGTCATGCAAAGCACTGTACGCGCATGGTTGCAGGTTTGTGTGAAAACATGCAATACCCAATTAATACCAACTTCACTGTGTATACTAGATTTGTTACAATTTAATTCATACACGTCCTATAGTGGTGAGAAATTAGTTTAGATTTGACAAGGATGAAAGGGTGAGATAGCAGTAGTTACCATTCAGCAAGTAACTATACAATCATGATTTGTGGAGAAAGCCTGCTAAGATAGTTTGTTGGTGGACTGAATTGTAGGAATTGTTTTCACGGTCACTCATTTGCCAGTTTCGGAAGGAAAGATTTTCTGCATTTTGTCTTAAAAATATGTGGTTACTTTGTTAACAAATTATGCTTCGGCATTTCATGGATATATCCCTCTAATGTAAGATCCAATGTATGAGGGATATAACTATTTTGATTGTACTTATGAGATGCCCCAGCTCTCTCTCTCTCTCTCTCTCTCTCTCTCTCTCTCTCTCTCTCTCTCTGTTTTCATGAAAATATCCAAAAAACTTTGAGGGGATTTTTTCAGATTTTCAAGAAAATACCAAAATTATGTTTTTTGAATTCTTTGAACCATTGCTGCTTCAAATATGGAATGATGGTTTTGTTTCTCAAAAATAGTTTGTCATCAATGCTATCCGTTATGATTATGGCATGGGAAAAGAATTCGTTAAACCACCCCTACTTTTTCCCTGTGAATTTCAGGATAGAAGCCTTCGAGTGACACATAATTTGTCCGTCTTTGGCGGATGCGGCCTCATTCTTTCAATCATCACTGGACTGTTTGGAATCAATGTTGATGGGATGCCTGGAGCTGACAACACACCATATGCATTTGGTCTTTTTTCAGCGGTCCTTTTCTCGTTGGGAATTCTGCTAATTGCAGTTGGGTTGCTCTATCTTGGGTTGAAACAGCCGGTGAGCGAAGAGCAGGTTCAAGTTAGGAAGTTGGAGCTTCAAGAGTTGGTCAAGATGTTCCAGCACGAGGCGGAAACTCATGCCCAAGTTCGTAAGAATGTTTCTAGGCATAACTTGCCACCTACTAATGCTGATAAGTTTTTGGATGATGCCGATTACTTACTCATTCACTGACATTTTTCGAATTTGAATTCCAACTCCTTGCCCTCATCGACTGGTGGAAGTTGTTTCAAGGGAATCGGTTCCCTTTCTTCCCCTCCTTTTTCCCTGTTCTTGGAAGAAGAGTGAGTTGGAGTGCTCAGGTAAGATAAAGCCCGAAGGAAAACTTTTGCAAAGAGATCGATTTGCGGAAGGAAGGAAAAGAAAGAAGCAAAAGAAGTGTAACGGCTAAATATATTATTTCTTTCCCTGTTTCTTTGCCTAGGTGGCTAGATATCTTCTTAGTTTCTCTCTCATTGTCCATTCTTCAGATGACTCTCTACAAATCCATGACCCAAACACAATCTGAAGAATTATAATATTGTTTCTTTCTCTATCTCAAGGCTATTTAAATATCTCGTTTAGCAACGGCAGTCTGCAAATGACATTCTTACCTTGAGATCGGATTGCTTTGACCCTAGTTTATTAGTAAGGCCTTTATTTTGTTTTTGAGGTGCGGGAAGTTTCAGTAAGTAGTTTCTTTTAGGAGGGGCTGATACAGTACCGTCCAGTATTGTTTCATGGACAGTTTCAATGTTTTTCTTTCATGTATCCTATCTTTTCTGTTCTTTTGGGGTGTTCTACTGTTTAACGTTTTTGGAATGTGAAAGTACTACCTGCATTTTAGAGACAGAGTGACTTCTCTCTTTGCTATTGTGCCATTGAATGTATATAAATCGTCCTCTAAGTGCAAGGCCAATTGCCAATTGTGACACTGTGTTTCATTGGGGTCCAATTATGCTTCAAGATCTTGCCAATTGTTTCACAATTCATGCCCTCATAAAAATATTCTATAATGCGCCAGAATTCAAATCCATGATTTGGAAAAGAAAGTCGCAACTTTTTATATATTTCCCAATAATGCAAATAAGACTTTTCTTCGGTTTGTGTAAAGTATACGATTTCTTATTTCCGAAGGGTAATCTTATGCCTTGGGAAGAACTTTTCCAAAAATAACTTTTGCATCTCTTGCCATGTTTTAGAAGCTGACTTGATATTGAATAACCAATGTGCAGTCTCATATTGCAAAGAATGCTAAAAAATAATAATAATAATAATAATTCTAACCGTTTCAATATCTTGGTTGGACAAGGTATAGCACAAAAGCTCTTCAAATTGTTGAATACGCAAGTATGAGTTTTCATCTGAAATACCATTAAAAAAAAGTAAAGGGAAGCATTTGTATCATCTCAGGTCTCTAGCCGATGTTCAAAGAATAATTTCTCTAATATGCCACAATTTTTTTTTTTTTTGGTTTGGGGGGGGGGGGGGGGGGGGGGGGGGGGTGGGTGTGTGTGGGGGTGGGGGGCGTTTCTGTAGAGAACAAAAAAATTAAAAAAAAAAACTCTAGTGCAAACTACTCTATTGAAGCAAGAAAACAAACTCGCAATGCTTGGTGTAAACTCAATTATTGCACCAGAAAATAAAAGTTTAAAGTTTATTTTTCTGAAAAATATTTTATATCGAAACAAACGGAGTCTCAATTATTGCACCGGACTACATCAAGCAGTTGCTAGCTTCAAATTTGTCCTGAATAAAGTTAAGGAGCCTGCACAAAGAAAACTAACACGAAACAATAAAAAAATGTTACTACAAAAAAAATACTAAACTAAAAATAAAATTTGTAAACAAGCCCCTGTTTTTAACTCCCTGGCAAGTTGGCAACGACGCCAAATTTTGGTTTGTCATTTTTGTACCAAAAAAGTTAATTTATATAACCAAGAATTAGCTAGTATTCCGAAGTACAGTGGTTAAGTCAAGGATCATTCGCAGGGGGTAAAAGCTATAAGTCGCAATACCATCAATTGATTTCTAATTTATGAAGTTTTACGCCCCCTAACTTATTACCAAATTCTTACTATCATATTTCTTAACTTTTGATTGCGCTCGCCAAGACATTGATTAATCTCAAAAAAATATATAAATACATATATACGGTTCGGATCGGATCGGTTTGGAACCGCAACCGTTAATGTAAATTCACAAACCAAACCATATAACTCGGTTATGAATTTTTTAAACCAAGACCAAACCACACTACTTGAAAACCAAACAAAATAATTTGGTTTGGATTGGTTTGGTTTGGACTAAATTCACGGTTTAACGGATTATTTGCTCACTCCTAATAGTCACACAAGCTTTGAATCTACACATAAATTTTGAGATATTATTGTGTGACTGCCAATGCATTTGAACAAAGAATGAATCGTTCGGAGATAAAGAACCTCTTGCTGCGAACTGTGACATATTCAATAATGAATGCAAACCATGAAAATTGAGCACCAATTAAATGGAATAAAGGAGGGGAGTAACATTTAGAGAAGGCTTGACAATAATCCGGATAGCTAAGTTAAGCCTTTTATATTTCTTTTGTAAATCAACCTTTTGGAGCAGGGAAAAATTATCTAATTTGGCATGGAGCTCAAGCCCGATTGGTTGTCACTGAATCTGAGTTGATTAAAGAGATACTCAACAACAAAGATGGAATATATATCAAAAGAAAGGTCAATGTGTTCTCAAAGAAGCTACTAGGAGATGGGACCGTACTATCAAAAGGAGAAAGATGGTCGAAGCTTCGCAAAATAGCCAATCATGCTTTCTATACAGAGAGCTTGAAGGTAAACACTTTCTATTTTTTTAGTGTTGCCTCAGACCAAACAATTGTAATATGGAAAAGACTACAATACACATCCCTTATTTGGGTGTGCATCATATGCACCCTCCAAAAAGTTATGAATTATAGAGAAAATGTTACGAATCGCATTGCTAAAAAGTTACGAATCATATAAAGGTTACGAGATACACCAAAATGTTATGAATCATAATAAAAATATTACAAATCGTACTACTGAAAAGTTATGAATGAACCATAAAATAGGTGCATATGATACACCCTTTTAAGGGATGTGTATTGTAGACTTTCCCGTGTAATATACCATTATATTATTCATTGAATTGCTCTTGCAACAAAATTAGTTGTATTTTTTGAGATACTTGTACATGAAGGTACAAAATTTTCAAAGAAGGCCTTGTGTATATGCAGGGCATGATTCCAGCAATGATAGCGAGTGTGGAAACAATGCTAGAAAGATGGAGGCAAAATGAAGAAAGGAGATCGACGTATATAGAGAGTGTAGGCTTTTGACAACAGAAATTATTTCTCGAATAGCTTTTGGAAGCAGTTTCTAAGTCGCTTACCTAGCATCGAGTAGGCTCCACTCACTCTCTCTCTCTCCATATTTTGAGAAGAAAATTTGAAAAGATTTTGAAACAAACCGACTTAGAAACTATTGCCAAACTTGTGTATATATGTCAACAGTCCACTTCTCGTAAGGACCAGCTTAACTTAATAAAATAAGGACCTCCCTTTCCCGATAGAATTTCGTTGATCCGAGCCACTCAATGTGTTTAGGACGTGATTTTAAGGGTACTCGTAAGAAATCAACAAAAAAAATGATCAAGAAGGGTTTCATCCGAGCAGTTTTTGTTTATTTTTTATCAAACGGTTCAAACCAAAACTGCTTAGATGACGTCTTTCCCGGTCATTTTTTTTTGCCGATTTCTCGCAGGTAACCTTAAAATCACACTCTGAACACATTGAGCTGCTCGGATTATCGAAATTCAAACAGAAAATGGGAGAAATGGGGAGGTCCATATTTTAACTAATATAAGGACCTCCTCATTTGAAAATGATTGTATATGTCAATTTAACAACATTTGTTTGCAGGAGGTTTTTCTAATCGCATGATGATCTGGAGTCTGACAAACTAGAACAAGCAATTCAAGAAGCCATTACAGGAAGATTGACAAACGGGAAGAGAAATGATGAGAGGAGAAGAAAACAATTATGGTAGCTAGTGATTTTATTGGATCCCTTATAAAGGCTAATCATGATCCTGATAAGAAGAATAGAATTTCAATTGATGATATGGTAAATGAGTGCAAGAAACTTCTACCTTGTTGGACAAGGAACAACAAATGGGGTATTAGCTTTGAGCACTTTCCTTCTAGCAACCCACACTAATTGGCAAGAGAGGGTAAGAAAGGAGGTGATTGAACTATTTGGCCAAGAGACCCCAAATCCAGAGGGTATTGCAAGATTAAGGACTGTAAGCCTCACTTAACCTCTCCTATGATCGTCTTTCTATGTTGAATCTTTGATATGTAAGGGTGTTCGGCCATCCGGATGAGCTTACAAACAATTATTTTCGAAGGACCAACCCAGAGTACTAAGGGGTGGTCCATTTAAAGCCGGACTAAAACTCCGTATCAACTGACCTGATAAATTTTTTTCTTTTTTTGAAACAGCAAGAAGAATATTTTATGTTGGGTAGAAATAAGAACATAAGAAACACTAAAGGGATAAAATGCATAAAAACACAAGGATGGACTGGGTTGCCTCTGGGTCTGCATCCATATGCATGCGCAGCGATCTGCAGAAGAATATCAGTATAAGGGTAAAGAATTTAGTGATCTACCAATGTTCTGTAACTGTCAAGAGACACTTGGACCTTACACTACGACTGCTGATTGTAATCACATTAGAACTTTAAAGATCCTAACTAAGCCAATATACAGAACAACGCAAAAGAATGCTCAATCTGGCCCGAAACGCACTTTCAATCTAAATAGCTCAAACCATTCAATTGAAACTGGCTATAGATGTAAGTCGGGTAGAATTTGAAATACCAAAAAGCCAATTTTATGTCACGCGAATATTAAATTTAGAACATAACGTTTCTCTTTTTCCTCATTTTTATTTGTTTCTTATAGATGAGCATGATCCTAAATGAAACTCTAAAGCTGTATGTACCATTTGCACATTTGATGAGAAGAGTTGAAAGGGAAGTCAGATTGGTAGAATTGATTATTCCCGCCAATACAAAATTTTACCATCCACTTCTAGCACTCCACCATGACCCTGAGATATGGGGACAAGATGTTCACCTCTTCAAGCCAGAGAGATTCGCAGATGGAGAGGCTAAAGCAACTAATAACAACATTATAGGATTTATTTCATTCAATTTCGGTCCTCGAATGTGTGTAAGGTTAAAACTTTGCAGCCAACGAAACCAAGATTGCACTCTCCATGATTCTACAAAGCTATAAGTTCACTTTGTCTCCAAATTATGTTCACAATCCAATCCAGATTAATATAGATCGCCCACAAAAGGGTGTTCAAATTGAATTGAGTAATTTGTAATTTTGAATCGTGGCGCGCATTTCTGTTTCGTGTTGATGATTGCTGGAACAAGCCATTGATGCCTTTCGGGCAACGATGTCGTTTTATTTTTTTCTCTACCCATATGATTGTGTTGAGTAGAACTGTAAGTTGTAAGCTCCAAGTGCACATGTGGTTAATGTGGTACTTGTGCTATGTTCTACTTTCTATTATGTTATTGCTACTGCTATTTAGGTAATTTCTGGGGAATGCCCTTTTGCTCCTGTAATCAGTTAATTTATTGAAACTTTAATTACCAAAAATAAACACATACAAGTACAAGTTAGTAACAGCAACTCGATCTCCAATTTTAGTGGAATATGTAAATCAATTTTATTGATTTTGAGGGGTTAAATGTATGAAAATGACTATGAGAAATGCTATAGGTCGGCGGGCTTCTATTCACACTAAATCACTGCTTGGTTGGATGCTCGTGATGGGTTTCATGTTTTGAAACAATAATATGATCAAAGAGCCCAGTTGAATCATATCTTGCCACCTATGAGCAGAAATAGAACAGTACGTGATACAAATTTGGTGACATATAATAACAGCTCTGGAAAAGTATTCCACTCACGTATTGCTCGTATATGCATAGCTTATAAGCGCGTTGAAGCAAAAAAACCCCCAACTTAGGATTGAATTCTCCTGAACCTTTGGATCTTTAACATCACCTGGCACCCAGCATACAGCATCATCATGATTTTATCATCAGACAAAGTACGGACACAAGTGTATTGCTAAGAATTGGAAGGGGAGGAAAAAAAAAAAGAAAAAAAGAATGCATATTCGTTGAGACATTTAAGCAAACACCCTGTGTGATTGGAAGTTTCCATTTGTATTACTAACACCTGCTGCTAATAGATTTTCTGTTAACAAAATAAACCAAAAGCTACCAACATTGTTTCTTTGTTTTTCTTCGAATTCGCATTGTATGCGTCTTAGATGGAATACATGCATCTTCGTTGAGACATTTTTCTTTCTCCTTTTCATTTTATTGAGAGAGAAACTGTTTGCACCGTTTTTTGACACCCACTTCTGGACAAGTGTTGGAGGGCTGTTTAACTGGGCCAAAGAATAGAGATGAGATAAGTTGAAATTATCAAGCCAAGACAATATTGATTGGGCTTGATCAATTTTTACCTTATTTAGCCTCGGGCTTAGTTTTTCTGGGCCTATATACAAGAAAGAATAAAGAGGCCCGTAGCCCATAGAGGTTGATTTTGTCTCTGGAAGCATTTTTATGGGTAAAGTATGTAAAAGGCCATTTAATTTATTTAAATGGTCCATTACCCGTAGATCCCATGAAAAGTGGAAGGTGGGTAAGTGCTTATTATCTTGCAAAGAGCCATTTGACCCACGAAAAAAGGAGGTGGAGGAAGCCCATGATCAAAAATAAACACATGGGCAATATATGCAACTTCTGGCCACTACCCATAACCCCATGATCCCATGAATTGGAAGTTACAAATGACACATGGCGTCACGACGACGAGGCCAACAAATCCTCTTGTATGCAAAACTGTGGATGCTCTGCGCCTATAAATACAAGAACTCAAAAAAAAAAAAAGGGTTCTCACACCAACCAAAGCCCATCGCTTAAAAACACTTTCCTAATTTCAGTAAAGTAAATTATTGAGTACCTTGTACTCAAACCCATTCGAACTCACTTCTTCAAGTAGTTTGAATTTTACTTTTCTTGTACCCAACTTTATTATTCCGACATAATAAAGTTCGTTTTTACTTTTACGTTGCTCTCTTTCCTATACACAGTTTGGAAATAGCTAAGTCCACGCTCGTTGTGGCAAAACCACGAACCATTACTACAATCTAGCCCTTAGGTTTGCAACACTTTTGCCGTACAGTTACGAAGTCAGAAAATGGACGACCAGTTCTTACGTTAGACGTGACGAGTTTTGGCAAACCCGCACTCAATCCTTGAACCATTTCGCAACCAAACAGAAACACAGAGAAATTCAACGAGGGGCAAAATAGGAGTAACCAAATAAGTCATAAAAACATTCTGTATAAAAGTTGTAGTACAATATGTGTAAACAATTCCATTCTCTTTTTATAGACTAACCTACAAAATCTGTAACGAGGCGGTCATTGGTAAACCTTCTGGTGGGAATGTGATTCGGAACCAGTCATTTTATTTGACTCGTCGAGCCAGAATACTTCCAAAATTTATAGTATTGATTCGAGAATAGTAGCTAACATGAGCAAAACAAACAATACTGTTCTGAAGAAAAAACATGTTTCATTCATGTATCTACCAATATCCAATAAATCTGAATTTTCTCAAATCTCAGCAACTCAATGAGCTGAGCAATATGGCGGTTTGGATCGAATCAATAGGCCGGCGAGGGCCTAGAAATAGTCCTTACAGGAGCCTGCAAACCCCGAAAATTCTTTCGGGCTTAACCTTTAAAGCTGATCAGGTGGACAACGTGCTTGGAGTTATGATGTTGGGCCAAACCATTTCTAAAGCCTAAAATGAGCGTTAATGACTCAAAAAATCATGACCACACTATGATCTATGCACGATTTATGTGCACAATTGTTGTACATGTAGATTTACTGTTACACTTTTTGGATCATGTGATGTGACTTGTGGATACAAATCAAAATACTGGGCAGTAGTCTTGCTAGGGGCGTTATAGAATATTAGTATACAGGTAAAGAATCTAATGAGTTATCGATATTCTGTAACTCTCTCAAGACACTCTTGGACTGTAAACTAGGACTGCCAATCTCTAATCTCATTAGAGATAATCCAAGAATCCTAAATAAGCCAATATACAGAACAACGCTAAAAAAACGCTTAATTTGGTCGAAATAGACTTACAATCTAAATAGCTCAAACCATTAAATTGAGACACGTGGGTCGCCATCGGCCATAGATGTAATTTGGTAGAATTTGAAATGCCATAAAGCCAATTTTTTCTTTATCGGCAAAAGTAACATTTTATCAGGGATAGAGGAAGAGATTCCAACCAAAAGTTGAAAAATACTGCCTAATGGACAAAATCTCAATATAACACCTAATGGTCCAAAGTGCCCAGATAAACCAAATGCAGCTCAAACAACCAAAAGACTTAAAAAGCCCAAAGAAAACCCAAAACATAGTCCTAAGAATAACCTGTTGGGAAAAATTTCGGCAGTAGTAACACAAAATTCCAGAGAACAATTTCATTCATAATGTAATAATTACAAATACATAACGGATTACAAAATGTAAATAGGAGAATACGAGATACAAACAGAAATCTTTGGATCGAAACCGAGTTCTGTGTGATACCACAGTCTCCTTAAGAAAGATTCGCCGCCTGCCGTCGGTGTTGTAGGTTCTTGTTCGGCGTCTTCCTCCCAGGGTTGGCTCGGCTAAAACCGCAAACCGTCGGAACACCGCCGTCGACCGCCTTGGCGAACTAATTACCGCCTGTCTCACTCTCTCTCAAAGAACGAATATCAGAGCTTGTAAGGATTGCTATGTTTGCTTGTGCTTTCTCCAAAACGTGAGCCTCCTTTATATAGAGTGGAGGAGGAAGGAAGGAGTAATGCTGCCACAATTGCTGACATGAATTCAGCCATTGAATTCAGCCATTTGAATGAGGGAGGTTACAATAGTAATGCACCGTCATGAGGAGGGTTACGGGAGTTACATATTTCCACAATCAATACGTCTATTGATTGTGGGGCGTCCAGCTCAACGAACCCGGGACCGGTTGTCTCGAGAGACCCTCCAAAATCCCGGTTTCATTCACCCGAAATTCCGTAAATATTCACTAGCAATCAATTTGCTAAGAAGAGTTAAAAGGGAAGTCAGATTGGAAAAATTGATCATTCTAGCTTATACAGAATTCTACCTTCCACTTCTGGCACTCCACCATGACCCTGAGATATGGGGACAAGATGTTCACCTATTCAAGCCAGAGAGATTCGCAGAAGGAGTGGCTAAAGCTACTAGTAACAACATTACAGGATTTATTCCATTCGGTTTCAGCCCTCAAATGTGTGTGGGCTTAAATTTTGTAGTCAACGAGGCCAAGATATAGCGCTCTCGATGATTCTACAGCGCTACCAATTCACTTTGTCTCCAATTTATGTTCACGATCCGATTCAGATTCTTGTAGTTCACCCACGAAAGAGAGTTCAAATCGTGCTGACTAAGTTGTAATTTTGAGTTGTGGAATTTTTGTTTGGTTTTGATGATTGTTGGAACAACAAGCCATTGATGCCTTTTGGGCGAGGCTGTCGTTTTATTTTTTCTCTTCCCATATGATTGTTCGTGTTGATTGGTTAAACCCATACTAGCTTGATTTCTCAATGTTTGTACCCTTAATTGGTTAAGTCCACTTTGACCCCCTATATTTTGAGCCATGTGCGGATACCTCCCTCATAGTTTAAAAGTTGGCACAACAATGCACGCACCCAGACGACCGCTATGAGCACGGATAAAATGAAAAAATCTACTAAGCTGATAACAGTAGTCACTTGTCTGGAAAGATTGAAACGAAAAGCCAACAAAGGAGTCTTGAGCAGTTGTGCAAATACAAATTTTTGCACAAAAAAGGGTGCCATACTCGAATGCAAAGTGTTACCAAAAAGGTATCCAAACTCAAACTCAAATACAAATTGTTCCAAGAAATCATCCCACAGCAAAAACATACCATCCATGGTATATACAACTTGTTCTCTACCTCATGTCTAGATCCATGACCAATAACATCCAAATTTTCATAATCCAAAAGAGATCATATTTAATATATGTCTTCATTTGGGGGGGGCACAGTTCGTTAATTACCGATCTGAACCATTCATCTTGTAGGGCCCGTAGAAAAATATTCTCATTCAAAAAATTAGCTTCACTAGACATCGATAGGTGTTCAAAATTTAAATTTTGGTTTATAAAACGGATGGTTATGGACAGTTTAACTTGACAGGATCAGACAGTCCATTTTATAAACTAAAATTCAACTTTTGATTGATCTATCGATATTTAATCAAGCTAATTTTTTGCGTAAATAAACTACACTATGGGCCCTACAAGATGAACGGTTTGGATTATTACAATAAGTGCATGGTTGTGTCCATAATGGGCGGTGGTGGAAAACCCACCATTTTTCCACCGCTAGTGGAAAAAATTTAACCTCAATCCAAAAAGGTTAGAACCTAGAAGTATCTTTCAGCTACTAATGTAAACGATTCAAACAACTCAGTAGAAAAGAAATTAAAATCTTTATTCTTTGATACCAATTTATATTAAATTTCCATAGAATTTCCTGTACATCAACAATTTTGCCAATAACCAAGGAAAAAAGCATATACACATGGTCACATTGAAGCTCATGATAAGCACTCAATAGATGGTTTGATTACCTAATTTAACAGAACCTTAAAAATTTCAAAGGTGAAAGCTTCTGCCGAAAGATCAACCGCTCTCCCTTTTCCGAGAGTGTAATTACCAAGCTCAATCATACCAGCTAATACAAAAAACGAAAACAAATAGGTGATCGGACGAACAAAGAACGAAAACATTTAATTAGCAAAAAATGCAAAATATCAACCATTTCATAATTTCATAACTCATTTTGTACATGCCTTAATCATACAAAACATTTCAAAATAAAACATACCCGAGATTTTTTGAAATCAGCTTTGTTGAAATGCTCACAGATCAGTCAGTCCCCCAGCTTCTTTTGTAGGGCTGAAAAAAACTGAGGTGCTCGCGATCAACTTGTGGCTCAACTTGTTAAGGCTTGGTTTGACTTGTTTAGTACTCGAGCCGAATTCGAGTTTTAGGCCCATTTACTAAACGAGCTCGGCTCGACACTCATCTACTGACATTTGCAACAGAAACTCTATCTTTATCAAGAAAGCTCGTATGAGGATGGATACTAGTTCTCTATTTAAAGTGATAGTACTCTACCACCACTTGGTCGTTCTAGTGTTTTGCTAGTTAGTTGTAAATAAAATTTTGCCATTGTAGCTACTCCCTTTTTTACTTGTTCAGTTTCGAAATTTCAATTTGTTAAGATGATATTATCATTACACTTTCCATTTCAATTTTTACCTTAATTTTTCAAAAGTATTTCTTTACTCAGTATATTTTCAAAAGGACAAATTGATAATTGTACAAAATTTTACCCATTAACTTTTTAAATGGGGTCGTGGATGTGTCGACATATCGAAGTTCTAGTATGATTCTTTCGTTTTTTCCGTCTTCTCCCTCTCTCCTCTCTTTTTTTTGAACCCATTCCCTCTGTCTATTGTTTTTCTTCTCTCCCGGCACCTTTCCCTTGTACCTCCTTTCTTGGCTGTGGCCTCTCTTTCCTTTCGATCTCCAGTCGGTCTTCTCCTGGGTGTCCAATTTAGACCTAACGGCAAGGTGGATCGAGTGGTTTGGGCGGCTTTGGTCGGTGTTCTCCCGCCATGCATGGTTTCTGTTGGGTGTTGCGGTCTCCTCGCCTAATGTCATGGGTACGTTAAGCTTCCGCGACAGCTTGGTACATGGTGTGCACCGGGTGTCCCTCCGTCGGGGTTTCCAGTGGCGGTTTGGTGGTTGTCGGAGGCGGCTATTCAGTGGTGGCGGTGGCCTTGCTGTCTATTCAGTTGGGCGCGGTGGTGGCTGTGAATGAAGACTCTCAATAGATTAGGATTATGTTTTGGATTTTCCTGGACCAGGCTAAATTTATTTTTTGTGCTTAATTGTATAATTTGAGCATTTTAGGCCTACAGGTGTTTGGCATCTTTTATTGAAATCATCTTTCCCTTTTTCCTATTAATAAAAATGTTATTTTGCCGATAAAAAAACTTTTTAAGACGTTCATACATTATGGGACATTCCAAAATAGAAAATTAGACTCTTATTTGGTGACGAAGGGGTATAATTTTCTCTTAAAGAACAACTGTTGTTGGTTACTACATTTTCAACTTTTTTTTTCTGCCAGCTCAACAAAAACGTCTAACTGTATGAGTTATTTATAAAATGTCCGATTTGGTTCCAAAAAAATGCACAAAATCAGACTTCGCTGTTTGCATGTAATTACATGCAAGTGTACAAGCGTAAGAAAAGATGGTGGTGGAACCTTCAGGGAGGAGGAAGAACACGGTGTAATTACAAGCGTACAAGCGTAAGTAAAGCATAATTTTGTGGTGTAATTTACAAGCAACCTTCAGGGAGGAGGAAGAACACGGTGTCGGTGTAATTACAAGCGTACAAGCGCAAGTAAAGCATGGTGTAATTTACAAGCAACCTTCAGGGAGGAGGAAGAACACGGTGTAATTACTAGCGTACAAGCGCAAGTAAAGCATGATGTAATTTACAAGCAACCTTCAAGGAGGAGGAAGAACACGGTGTAATTACAAGCGAACAAGCATAAGTAAAGTATGGTGCAATTTTGCAGTGTAATTTACAAGCAACCTTCAGGGAGAGGAAGAACACAGTGTAATTACAAGCATACAAGTGCGCGTAAGTAAAGCGTGGTGTAATTTACAAGCAATCATGCTATAGACACGTCGCTCGGCCACTCCCAGACACTCCTCCCTCACAAGCAGTGGATGTCATAGATGTGTGGAGCCCACTTGGGCCCCCAAAACACCTCCGCCACTTCAAGAACTTTACAAATATTATATATGATATAATTAACTAGTATTTTCAGTAAGCTTCTTATAAGAGCGCTCTTACCGTATTACGGTGAGCGTCCCATTTTCTTCTATTTTCCGATCAAATTTTGATGATCCGAGCCGCTCAATATGTTCAAAACGTGATTTTAAGGATATCAATGATAAATCAACAAAAAAAAAAGACCGGAAAAGGCTTAATTGGAGCAGTTTTTATTTGAACCGTTCGATAAAATACAAACAAAAACTGCTCGGATCAAGCCCTTTCCTGTAATTTTTTTTTTTGGCTGATTTTTCGCGGGTACCCTTAAAATCACGTTCTGAACACATTGAGCGAGTCGAATCATCGCAAATTGATCGGAAAAGGGGCGTCCATACCGTAATACGGTAAGGACACCCTTATAAGAAGATTTGTATTTATGTATTTATATAATTAGTATACAAATGTCTTCTGAAAGTCCAAAATAGTTTTGATTTGATTTAGTCAAAAATTAAAATTATTCTACATTGTGATGTGAAATTTTTTCATAAACAAAAATAATCACACATGAGCGTAGCAATTTTCGACTAAAAAACAAAACAAAGTCATAAATGCAACATACTCGATATGTTTTTTTAAAATTCTGGCTCTGCGACTGCCACTAGTGTCTGGGAAGTCGCCAGGAGGCGTGTTCCCAATATTTCGCAATTTACAACTGTACAACCAAATTGATCGGTTGCGTGTCTACTTGTAATTCCAAGTCTACAAGCGTCACGAAAGAGATGGTTCGTTAAGAAAAAGATTTACTACTGTACTACTTGTCATCCCCGCCAAACGGATGCGGTTTCTTTTCTTTTATAGTTGCACGTATGCCTCTATATTATCATCATATATACATATAAAAATGCTACGGTGTTCACCCGTCCTTTGGGGATACCGTAATTTTTGGAGTAACTGACCATTAAAAGCATAACCAAGATCAGTGATGTGTATAACCAAAACCTTACAAAGGCATAACCCTCAAAATTCCCAAAAATTCTAGGGATTTTGGGGGTTATGCCTTTGTAAGGCCTTTGTTACATATCATTGGTTTTTGTTATGCTTGTAATGGTCAGTTATACCCAAAATTACGGTGTCTCCAAAATGACCCGGACACCATAGTATCATTCATGTTCATATATAGGTTCAAGCTACAATTAGTGCAATGAAGCGAAACATTTCACCGCAGAAAGTATACGTGAGCAAAAAAAATTCATCAAACCGCGAATTTAGTCCAAACCAAAAGATTATATTCGATTTTTTAGTAGTATGGTTTTGTCATGGTTTAAAAAAATTAGAAACAGTATTATATGGTTTGGTTTGTGGATTCACATTAACGGTTATGGTTTCAAACTGATCTGAACTGCATAATATATATATATATATATATATATATATATATATTTCTTAGGACGTGCTAGTGGTGTTCCGGTTTCTTAAAAAGGAACTTTTTAGAAAAGGAAGGTAATTTCAAACCCAAAAATCATGTGTTTACGCAAATAATTTTCCTACCAATATGGATCTTATTTGATAGATTTCATTAAGATCTTTTATACGGTGCAAAAAAATCAAAAAATTATTTTTCATTTTCATTATATTTAAGTTTGAAAATTGAAGAAAAAGAACTTTTTAAAAAAGAAGGGTTAGTGGAACACCCCCTCAGAACTACCTTTTTGTTGCGTCATTCTAATTCAATAGTTTTAGCAATTATCTTTGACCTTTATTTGGTTAAACTATTTTAACATGTTTAGTACTAGTTGATATTCTTACTTGATTCATTTTAGTGACTTACCAGTATTTGATTTTCTTAGTTTAAGATTTGAGGCAATTGTTGGTATTCTACTTTTAATTATTTGGTTAATGTTAGTTGCTTTGGTAATTTGAATGGAATTGGTTTTAATATAAGTTTTCTTTTAATTTGTCTTCGTAATTTTAAGTACAATTATTTTCTTGAAGATGATAGCTTAGTTCAAAGCAAACCGTGATTTAAAATCGAAACCAAACCTTATTTTAATGGTTTGGATTGTTTTGGTTCTATGCCTTTTGTGGATTGGTTTGGTTCTCCAAATCAGTTTTGTTGAAATGTTCAAAGATTAGTTAGTCCCCTAGCTTCTTTGATAGAGCTGAAAAAAACCGAGGTACTCGCGATCAGCTTGTGGCTCAACTCGTTAAGGTTTGGCTTGACTTGTTTAGTAATCAAGCCGAAGTTGAGTTTTAGGCGCATTTACTAAATGAGCTCAGCTCGACACTCATCTACTGACATTTGCAACAGAAACTCTATCTTTATCAAGTAAGCTCGTCTGACGATGGATACAAGTTCTCTATTTAAAGTGATAGTTCTACCACCACTTGGTCGTTCTAGTGTTTTGCTACAGTTAGTTGTAAATAAAAATTTGGTATTGTAGCTACGCCCTTTTTCACTTGTTCAGCTTCAAAATTTTAATTTGTTAAGATGATATTATCATTACACCTTTCACATCAGTTTTTACTTCAATTTTTCAAAATTATTTCTTTACTCAGTATATTTTCAAAAGGACAACATGATAATTGTACAAAGTTTTACCCATTAACTTTTTTAATGGGGTCGCGGACGTGTCAACATATCGGCGTTCTAGTATGATTCTTTCGTTTTTCCATCTTCTCCCTCTCCTCTCTTTTTTTCGAACCCCATTCCCTCTGTCTGTTGTTTTTTCTTCTCTCCCAGCTCCTTTTCTTTGCACCTCCTTTTTCTCGGCTGTGACTTCTCTTTCCTTTCGATCTCCAATCGGTCTTCTCCTAGGTGTCCGATTTTGGCCTAATGGCTAGGTGGATCGGGTGGTTTCGGCGGCTTTGGTCGGCATTCTCCCGCCATGGTTTCTGTTGGGTGTCACGGTCCTCACCTAACGTCATGGGTACGTTGAGCTTCCACGATAGCTTGGTACATGGTGTGCACTGGGTGTCCCTCCGTCGGGGTTTCCAGTGGCAGTTTGCTGGTTGTTGGAGGTGGCTATTCGGTGGTGGGGGTAGCCTTGCTATCTATTCGGGTGGGCGCGGGTGGCGGCTGTGAATGAAGACTCTCAATAGATTAGGGTTATGTTTTGGATTTTCCTAGACCAGGCCTAGCCCACTTTTGTGGCCTGGATTTCTTTTTTGTGCTTAATTGTATAATTTGAAAATTTTAGGCCCACAGGTGTTTGGCATCTTTGATTGAAATCATCTTCCCCTTTTTCCTATTAATAAAAATGTTATTTTGCCAATAAAAAACTTTTTAAGACGTTCATACATTATGGGACATTCCAAAATAGAAAATTAGACTTTTATTTGGCGACGGACGAGTATAATTTTCTCTTAAAGAACAACTGTTGCTGGTTACTACATTTTCAACTTTTTTTTTCTGCCAGCTCAAAACAAAACGTCCACTAACTGTATGAGTTATTTCTAAAATGTCCGATTCGAAAAAAAATACACAAATCAGACTTGGCTGTTTGAATGTGATTACATGCAAGTGTACAAGCGTAAGAAAAGATGGTGGTGGAACCTTCAGGGAGGAGGAAGAACACGGTGTAATTACAAGCGTACAAGCGTAATTAAAGCATGGTGTAATTTTGTGGTGTAATTTACAAGCAACCTTCAGGGAGGAGGAAGAACATGGTGCAATTATAAGCATACAGGCGCAAGTAAAGCATGGTGTAATTTACAAGCAACCTTCGGGGAGGAGGAGAGGCCGGCTATTTGCAGCCACCTATTTTCTCCCATAACCCACTATATTTCGGTAAGTGGTTGTTTAAAATCATAAATAACATTTCGGTAAACAGCTGTTGAAAATAAGATTATATTTCGGTAACTACATGTCGAAAATATATTCAATTTTCGGTAGACAACTGCCAAACATGCATTTTCGGTAAATAGTTGTTGAAAAAAATATCATATTTCGGTAATTGGATGCTGAAAATGTATCTCAATTTCGGTAATTAACTGTCGAGTCTAATTGAAAATTTTTTAACGGGCTTGTGGGAAAAAAATACGTGGCTGCGAATAGCCGCGCCCGGAGGAGGAAGAGCACAGTGTAATTACAAGCGTACAGGCCCAAGTAAAGCAATAAAGCATGGTGTAATTTACAAGCAACCTTCAAGGAGGAGGAAGAACACAGTGTAATTACAAGTGTAAGTAAAGCATGGTGTAATTTTGTGGTGTAATTTTAAGCAACCTTCAGGGAAGAGGAAGAACACGGTGTAATTACAAACGTACAAGCGCGTGTAAGTAAAGCGTGGTGTAATTTCGTGGTGTAATTTACAAGCAATCATGCTATAGACACGCCGCTCGATCACTCCCCCAACAATCCTCCCTCACAAGTAGTGGATGCCGCAGATGTGTGGAGCCCGCTTGGGCCCCTACACATCTCCGCCACTTCTATAGTTTTACTAATATTATATATGACAGAACTATTATTTGCAGTAAGCTTCTTATAAAGGCGCTCTTACCGTATTACGGTAAGGGCATCTCCTTTTCTCCCCTTTTTTTTAACCAAATTTCGATGATTCGAGCCGCTCAATGTGTTTAGAACGTGATTTTAAAGGTACCCTCAATAAATCAGCAAAAAAAAAGACTAGAAAATGCTTGATTTGAGCAGTTTCTATTTGAACTGTTCGATAAAATACAGATAAAAACTGCTTGGATCTAAGGGTCATCATTTAGCCCAAAAGCCCGCAACCCGCCCAAAGCCCCACCCGGCCCCGCCAGGCTTTTACCTAGCCCGAGCCAGTAAAACGGGCGGGCTAGCCCGGCCCGTAGTTTGTAATGGGCGGGTTCGGGCTTATGAATTTTTACTCTGCCCGCCCGTAGGCCCGGCCCGTGACCTTGCCCGTGGTACCCGCCCAAAAGCCCGCCAATGGGCCCTCCTATTAGCCTAAAATCCCACAAAATCCTTTCTTTTTTCTCTTGATTTAGTTTTGCCCAAAGAAATTTAAATCCGCCTGTTGGCCCGCCGGCAGGCCAATTGAGCTAGCCCATGGGCCGGGGTTGGCCTTCAATTTGTGGTAAGTAGCTCGGCCTGCCAAAAAGAAAAAGCCCGGTCGGCCCGGCCCTTGGGTGGGCTTGGGCAGCGACTTGGCGGGCTGGACCGGCCCGGCTCGATGATGACCCTTATGTGGATCAAGCCCTTTCTTGTCTTGTCTTTTTTTTTTTTTTTTGCTGATTTCTTACGGATACCCTTAAAATCACGTTTTTAAACACATTGAACGGCTCGAATAATTGCAAATTGGTCAATAAAGGAGCGTCATTACCGTAATACGGTAAGAGCGCCCTTATAAGAAAATTTGTATATACGTATTTGTATAATTAGTATACAAATGTCTTCTGAAAGTCCAAAATAGTTTTGATTTGATTTAGTAAAAAATTAAAACTATTCTACATTGTGATGTGAAATTTTTTTATAAACAAAAATAATCACACATCAACGTAGCAATTTTCGACTAAAAAACAAAACGATGTCATATATGCAACATACTCGATATATTTTTTAAAATTCTGGCTCCGCTGCTAGTGTCTAGAAAGTCAGCGAGAGGCGTGTAGAAGTCAGCGAGAGGCGTGTTCCCAATATTTCGCAATTTACAACTGTACAACCAAATTGATCGTTTGCCTACTTGAAATTCCAAGTCTACAAGCGTCACGAAAGAGATGGTTCGTTAAGAAAAAGATTTACTACTGTACTACTTGTCATCCCCGCCAATCGGATGCGGTTTCTTTTCTTTTATATATAGTTTGCACATATGCCTCTCTATTATCATCATATACATATGTTCCAAGGAAAATGCTATGGTGTCCATCCGTCATTTGGAGACCCCGTAATTTTTGACATAACTGACCATTATAAGCATAACCAATATCAGTGATTTGTATAATCAAAACCTTACAAAGGCATATTTTGAAGATTTTGGGGTTATGCCTTTGTAAGGCCTTGGTTATACATATCACTGGTTTTTGTTATGCTTGTAATGGTCGGTTATATCAAAAATTACGGTATCCCAAAATGACCGGGAACACCATAGTATCATCCTCATGTTCATATATTAGGTTCAAGCTACAATTAGTGTGTAACAAAGCGTAACATTTCACCGCAGAAAGTATAGGTGAGCAAAAAATTCATCAAACCGCGAATCTAGTCCAAACCGAAAGATTATATTCGATTTTTTAGTAGTATGGTTTGGTCATGGTTTAAAAAAATTAGAAACAGTATTATAAGGTTTGGTTTGTAGATTCACATTAACGGTTATGGTTTCAAATCGATCTAAACCGTATGATACATATACATATATCTTAGGACGTGTTGTTGAACTGCCTTTTTGCTGCCTCATTCTAATTCAATAGTTTTAGCAATTATCTTTGACATTTATTTGGTTAAACTATTTTAACATGTTTAGTACTAGTTGATATTCTTAGTTGATTTCTTTTAGTGACTTACCGGTATTTGATTTTCTTAGTTTAAGACTTGAGACAATTGTTGGTATTCTACTTTTAATTAGTTGGTTAATGTTAGTTTGTTTTGGTAATTTAAATGGAATTGGTTTTAATATAAGTTTTCTTTTAATTTATTTTCGTAATTTTAAGTACTTCAATTATTTTTTTGAAGATGATAGCTTAGTTTAAAGCAAACAGTGATTTAAAACCGAAATCGAACTGTATTTTAATGGTTTGGATTGGTTTGGTTCTATGTTTTTTGTGGATTGGTTTGGTTCTCCAAATTCATAATCCGCAGGTATTGATTGTCTTCTTTATTTACTATAAAATCAAACCAATCCGAACCATACTCACCCATAATAAAAAGACGTAACGGTAACACCTATAAATATGCATACCGTATGCACCCCTAGCAATATAAAGGCATGACATTCACAAAAACAAACAGTAACATTACACCTAAAGTGACGGAACATAGGCATGGCATTAATTGTCCAAAAATAGCAAATTTGTTCAAAGGATTTGCTGCTTTCCAGGAGTGACAAAGAACGCTGTATTTTTTTTTTATTTTATAGGCAGCAAAATTTTATTAAAACTCGACAAAAGTTGCTGTTACAAGATCCAAAAAAAAAAAAAAATGGCTTGTCTGCATTCTTGTTTTGGACTGCAGAGGTGCGGTCTAAGTGATAGCAATCATCGGATGATATTTTTAATAGTCCAGATTTGTTTCCATATTCTTTCCGGTAAGAATATACTTTTATCGGTAAAAATTCCAGCAAATTTGAACCATTAATTATCAAGGTGAACGGTTCAGATTGAACTACACATACTTCTCTGCAGTCAACTGCCGAGAAGCCAAATTCTCAAAAAAAAAAAAAAGAGAATGGAACAAGACAAATAAAAAAGAAAGAGACGCTTTTGTTTTCCTTCGGTTATTACTTACCCAAAAAACAAAAAGAAAAGACCCAAAAAACAAAAAGGAGACGTGTCACGTGTGAGTGCACGAGTGTGCATGGACCGCATGGTTGGTTCAAACCCTTTTTTCTAACAAGAATAAATTTTATATATCGCCAGTGTAAAACCTCACTTTTTCACCACCGCCTATTATAGGCCCACCGCCTATTTATTGTTGTGATCTAAACCGTTCAAATGTTAGGACCCGCAATATAGTATTGCCATGCAAAAAAAACAGCTTGATCGGAAATCGATAGATATATCAAAATTTGAATTTTGGTTTATAAATGAACGATCTGATTTCTGTCAATAATAATAAATACAAACTATCCATTTTACAAAGCAAAATTCAATTTTTGGATACTCCCATTGATGTCCAATCAATTTTATTTTTTGCATGAATACACTACTATGTGGGGTCTACAAAAAAATAGTTCTGATTACAATAAACACACTGTAGAACCGAAAAAAATAATGATAGAAAAGTGGAATTTTTCACCGCCCGCATAAAGAATCTAATCTCTTTTTCTGAAAGGTTGGATCTCTCTCTGTGAGGAGGGGGAGGGAAGCCTATATAAACACCACTTCGACGTTCACCAAAAGATTATAACTTTGAAGAGAAGAAAACAAAGAGAGCCCGGCCAGAGTAATAATCGGCAATCTCAGTTTTCATTACAAATTAATTAAGTCAACTCCAGTGGTCATATATATATGTATATATATATATATGACATACTCTAAAATTTCTTTAATTTGAAGCTAATTCAGTTTGCTTCAGGTTATTAATTATCATTTTTGAAGCTAATCGTTGGATTCGGTGACACACTGACATTAGTCTTGTACCGAGAAATGTCAAAATTTGATGGAGCCATATCTGGCACCTAGTTTCGCTCTCCCATTCAACACAAACTATACATATACATATATATATATAGTATATCGTATTTGCATATACATTTACTTGTATATCTATCTAACCTTGTAATAAAAGAACATTGAAAGGGTTTGGCCATTTTTGTCCAATTTTTCCAATTAAGTTCCTGGATTGGAGGAACTCTAGGCTATCTGCTGGGGGTATTTTCGTAAAACCATGGTTTTGAATGCTGTCATTATCTGAGCCGTAGGATTCCCACTGTGTTCTGGATATGTATATATATATATGACATACTCTAAAATTTCTTTAATTTGAAGCTAATTCAGTTTGCTTCAGGTTATTAATTATCATTTTTGAAGCTAATCGTTGGATTCGGTGACACACTGACATTAGTCTTGTACCGAGAAATGTCAAAATTTGATGGAGCCATATCTGGCACCTAGTTTCGCTCTCCCATTCAACACAAACTATACATATACATATATATATATATAGTATATCGTATTTGCATATTCATTTACTTGTATATCTATCTAACCTTGTAATAAAAGAACATTGAAAGGGTTTGGCCATTTTTGTCCAATTTTTCCAATTAAGTTCCTGGATTGGAGGAACTCTAGGCTATCTGCTGGGGGTATTTTCGTAAAACCATGGTTTTGAATGCTGTCATTATCTGAGCCGTAGGATTCCCACTGTGTTCTGGATGGATGCCACGTCTTTGGCTCTGCTGGGTTCCCTCCAGAGGGAAGGTTTGGGAAAAGAAAAAGCAAGCGCTCTGTGTGTGTCCCCTTTGTGCTGACAAATGAAGTAAAGAAACTAAAAAAGAAAAGTCAAGTGGGTTTTGGTTAATCTGAAAAACGAAAAAGGCAAAGGGGTTTTGGTTCAGCTCTGGAAAACAGAAAACGTAGTAATTGTGCGCTGTGTTCTGGATGGATGCCACGTCTTCGGCTCTGCCCTTTGTAAACTGGAAACGATTTGGGATTTGCCCTCTGTCTTCCTCTATCCTGCTTCAAATTCCGCTGGTGTTGTTCACGATCATGATGTGGTTATGACTTATGAGAGCTTCGGATAATCGGATTTGGGTGCGTGAAAAATTCCCCGTTTGTGCTTTGTCTTCGGTACCATCGATTTGCCTTAGCGATCTGTTTTAACCACCACTTGCCGTGCTCCACCACCTCCTCTAAGTCACCTCCTCAGCCCACCTTCCTCTCCCCACACCACCGAAATCGACCACCCGTCACCTCCTCCTCTTGGTCCACCACCATCTCCTCCGTCCTTCGGCTCCCAACCGAACTGCCGCCACCCTTTCGGCCACCACCCCACCTGACGCCACCACTACAGCACCCACCTCGAAACCCCACCACCGCAACTTCCTCACTCCATCAGCGTTTTTTTTTTTTTTTAAAAAAAGGCCGCGTACAGGGGCCCCGCCGGACGCCTCCTCAAGATTTCAGAACCACCACAGCGATCTACGAACACCGTGTAACACTTACCCGAGCTTAGAATCACATTTGAGGTAGTTTTCCGGAAACCCAAAACCTTAATCTCCATTTTAATGGAAATAGGACCAAAACTTAATTTTTGATGTAGATGGTGACCTGAATTTAATTTATTAACTAATGTTTAGTCCTATTTTCATTAACTTTTAGTCCTATTTGTATTGAAAAGTTTTTGGCAAGCCCTGCATTAAATTCGATGGTTTAATTATTGCATAGATGAGAAGTTATGGTAGATTGTGGTATTGAAATTCATGTGTAGGTGAAGAATTGTGCAATTAATAAATTTATCGGAATAATCGTAGTTTATGTAGTAATTATTTAATTATTAAATACATAAGGATTTGGATTCAATGTAAATGAAGAGATATTTTGTTTTAACAAACAAAAATGGTTACTACTTATAAGCTAATCTCGAAATATATTATTGGTCATATTAATCTCATATCACCTCATTATAAAGATCTAATTAAACATTTATTGTATTTTGTTTTTAAAAAAAATAAATTTAAGTAAATACTAAATTTAGTAATATGCACTTGAATAAAAATTAGTTTGTAAAATCTATGAATAATAATATGGTAGTTAAAGATAATATTTCAAATAGAAAAATAGTGGAAATGTTTTATAAATTCTAAATGTGAGAAATAAACTTAATTTTTAAGTGTAGTAATTAATTGTTTGACTGAATATTTATTTTGTGATAATAAAGAAGTAGAATAAATGATTTCGAGAATATTATATAAGTTGATATTATCAGTTTGGTAAAAGAAAAAGGAAAAACATTATCTTTTAAGATAATGATTTTATTCAAACCGCCGTGTACTTATTTTGACTTATTCATCAATTAATATTTAATAAATTAGAATATTGTTATGTCAGATATTGTATTTGTGAGTTTTGTATGCTATTAATTGTTACATGAATTATTGTAATTTGAGTTGCTACGTGAACGTAGAAATTGGACAATTGGTACCTTGGGGGTATTCGTGGCCGAATTGAAACAGAATAGTCGTTAATAAGGCAATTGTTAGAAAAGTGATCAGTGATTGGAGATTGTGCGCTTTATGCGATATTTTGGGAGAAATGTGCTGTATGTGCGTCCCCGTGAGTTGATGTGAGTTCTCGAGGAGTGTTGTTGTATGTGCACCCTCATGCGCTGTATATGCGTCCCGAGGAGTGTTGCTATATGTGCATATTCATGCGTTGTATGTGCATCCGAAGGAATTGTGCTGTATGTGTAATATCCTAAGGGGGGAGAATGAGTTGATACAAGAGATGGTACATGAGAATGAGTTGATACAAGAGATGCTGATGAGATGTAAAGAGATGATATCAGATATGAGATTGGGCTTCTGGTTATGACAATCATGATTAATTTTGGTGGGACCTTTACCTCTTGCCATGGTAATAAGTGAGTCCGCTAGATAAATAACTTAGATGCACTCACTTGGGACCCGTTGCAGGACGATAAGAGGGAATTTAATCATGGGACGGTCATGATTGGAAATTATTGGGAGGAAAAGATTCCCGATGGAGGAGAATCGTAGAAACTGTTAAATACAAGATAAATTCATAAAATGCTACATGTGAGTGCGTGTTGAGATTGTTGTATAACTTTGTGTTATTTCATTGAAATTGCAAATTGTGGTATTGGGTTTTAGGATTTCTGCCTAGTGAATTATCACTCAGGATACGTTCGTATCCTAGCCAATCGTTTGCTTCGGCAATCAATTGGCTAGAGCGTGCTAGATTCAACATTGAAACAGTTGATACAGGTGGGACCCTTGGAACGGTGGCTGGGCCAACGTTGCTTGGAATCTGTGTCAAAACTAGAGTCGCTTTGGAGTTTTTTTTTTTATAAATAAAATTGTACGTAGATTTTTGTATTATTGTGAGATTGGAATTTTAGTATAAGGACAAATAGGAGCGCAGAAGTTTGTAAATTCAGCGTATTTTAAGGATAATGCGCCCGAAATTCCTTGAAAAATCGGAGCATTATAGGATGGTATAGCAAATCTTTTGCGGTAAGTGATTTGCAATATTGTCTGCTTAGTACGCAGATATTTTGATCAGCACAAGTAGCTGCTTGCCTTGGCTTGTATTTAGTACCTCTTAATCTATATATAAAGCACTTTCAGACTATTTATGGCTGCAAATTCTCCTTTTTGACAGATTCTACGAGCACGAAATTTTTGTGTTTGCACGACGGCAAACACCTAGTAAATAGTAATACATGCGTAGTTATAAATATATACTTGTATAAATGTGTAAACAATTACAGAATCAATAGTATAATTTAGTGTTTGAAGGTTAGTACTCATACTACAAATTTCTAGAGAGAAAAGATGAATTTGAAGATTGGATTAAATTAGTTTGGTGTTTGCTAGTTTAATTTACTAGAGCATGCACCTAAAATATGTTAGAGGTAATAAATTTAGTGTTTGTTTGTTACCTCTGTAGAGATGCTCTAGACCTTGTTCATTTTGGTATTTTGGATTTTAAATTTTCTCTCTGCGCACGGTTTTCAATAAATTTTCTCTCAATTATTATTCTTATTTCTCTCTCTATTTCTCTCCACTCAAAATCCAAATAAGGAGGTGTTCTGCTGTGCAGGGCAGGGGAGCCATGATTATAACCTTCCTTTCAACTGCTCTCTGCATCTTCCTACTAGTAGCTCTTATAATGTTATTGCACAAGTTATGGTGGACCCCAATTCGAATTCAACATATCATGGCGTCGCAGGGAGTCAAAGGCCCTGCTTACAGATTCATCCATGGGAATACAAAGGAGATCATCCAGATGAGAGAAGAATCCATCAACAATGCAATGGACTTCTCATCTCATGATGTTTTCCAAAGAATTATGCCTCATATTCATGCTTGGAAGCATTTATATGGTATCAAATTCTTTTGTTTTACCTTTCATATAGGCGTCAATGATTTTTTTGTATAACTTACAGTGTCCAAGCCAACTCACACGTATATTTCTCCAAATATTCAAGTCCTTCTCTGTTGTGATGTATTGGTAATCACGCAAACTTTGAATCTACACACGAATTTTGAGATATGATTGTGTGACTGCCAATGCATTTCGATAAAGAATGAAATGTTCGGAGATAAAGACCATCTTCCTGCGAACTATGACATATTTATCAATGACTGCAAACCATGAAAATTGAACCCCAAATGGAATAAAGGACGGGAGTAACATTAAGAGAAGGCTTGTCAATAACTCGGATAACTAAGTTAAGCTTTTCAAATCAACCTATTGGAACAGGGAAAAATTATCTAATTTGGAATGGACCTGAAGCCCAATTGGTCATCACTGAACCTGAGTTGATTAAAGAGATATTGAACAATAGAGACGGAACATATATCAAAGGAAAGGTCGATGTGTTCTCAAAGAAGTTACTAGGAGATGGGATCGTACTATCAGAAGGAAAAAGATGGTCGAAGCTACGCAAAATAGCCAACCATGCTTTCTATGCAGAGAGCTTGAAAGTAAACACTTTCTATTTTTTTAGTGTTGCCTCAATTGTATTTTTCGAGATACTAGTACATGATGGTACAAAAGTTTTAAAGAAGACCTTGTGTTTATGTAGGAGATGATTCCAGCAATGATAGCGAGTGTGGAAACAATGCTAGAAAGATGGAGGCAACATGAAGAAAATGAGATTGACGTATACAAAGAGTTTAGGCTTTTGACGGCAGAAGTTATTTCTCGTACAGCTTTTGGAAGTAGTTACTTAGAAGGCGAGAACATCTTTGACATGTTGATGGAATTGGGAATGATTGCAGCAAGGAACAGTTTTAGGATTCGCCTAACTGGCATTGAGTAGGCTCCCCTCACTCCCTCCATATTCTGAGAAGAAAATTTGATTAGATTTTTAAACAAACTGACTTAGGAGCTATTGGCAAACTTGTGTATATATGTCAATTCATCAACATTTGTTTGCAGGAAGTTTTTCAAATCGCGTGATGATGTTGAGTCTGATAAAATAGAACAAAAAATACGAGAAGCCATTATAGGGATGATTGACAAACGGGAAGAGAAAATGCTAAGAGGAGAAGAAAACAACTACGGTAGTGATTTTCTTGGATCCCTTATAAAGGCTAATCATGATCCTGATGAGAAGAAGAGAATTTCAATTGATGATATGGTAGATGAGTGCAAGAACTTCTACCTTGCTAGACAAGAAACAACAAATGGAGTATTAGCTTGGAGCATTTTCCTTCTAGCAATCCACACAGATTGGCAAGAGAGGGCAAGAAAGGAGGTGATTGAACTGTTTGGCCAAGAGACCCCAAATTATGAGGGTATTGCAAAATTAAAGACTGTAAGCCTCACTTAACTCTCCTATCACCGTCTTTCTATGTTGAATCTTTGATATGTTAAGGTGTTTGGCCATTCGGATGAGCTTACAAACAATTAATTTTGAAGGACCAACCCCTAATACTGAGGGGTGGTCCATTTAAAGCCGGACTAAAACTCCGTATCAACTGACCTGATAAGATTTTTTTTGAAACAAGAGGAATATTTTATGTAGGGTAGAAATAAGAACATAAGAAACACTAAAGGGATAAAATGCATAAAAACACAAGAATGGACTTGGCTGCCTCTAGGTCTACATCCATGCATGCGCAGCGATCAGCAGAAGAATATCAATATAAGGGTAAAGAATTTATTGATCTGCCAATGTTCTGTAACTCTCAAGAGACTCTTGGACCTTACCCTACGACTGCTGATCATAATTCTCATTAGAAATCCAAAGATCCTAAGTAAGCTATTATACAGAACAACACAAAAGAATGCTCAATCTGGTCAAAATACACTTACAATCTAAATAGCTCAAACCATTCGATTGAAACACGTGGGTCACCAATTGGCCATAGTCGTAAGTCGGGTAGAATTTGAATTTTAAAAGGGAGAGAGAGACATTCAGTACCCTTAAATTACGCAAAAGCATTTTCTCGTTGACTATGACAAATAATGAATTGGTTTTGAATATATTGTATATTATGTATTGCCTTCACTGACTTATATACAAAAGAATACACCAAGATCTCCTTCAATCAAGGAAATCACAATCAAATCTCCTAATCCTAGAATACAGTCAAAGTTACAATCAAATCTCCTAATTATAGGATACAATCAAGGAGAGATATGGAAGATTGATAGAGATATATATGATTCTTATCACTCCCCCTCAAGTTGGAGCATGAATATCCATAATGCCCAACTTGGAGACTAAGTGATGCAACTGCTTTGCACCAAGTGCTTTGGTGAAAATATCCGTGGGCTGCTGAGCTGTGGGAATGTGCATCGTCCGAATAATCCCAGCTTGGAGCTTTTCACGAACTAGATGACAATCTATTTCGATGTGCTTAGTTCGCTCGTGGAACACTGGATTTGTGGCTATGTGAAGTGCGGCCTTGTTGTCACAAAAAAGAGTTGTAGGCTGGGGGTGACAAATTCGAAGGTCTTCCAACAAATATCTTAGCCACATTATCTCACAACACGTAGCAGCCATAGACCTGTACTCTGCTTCTGCCGATGACCGTGAGACGGTGGTTTGCTTCTTGGACTTCCACGAAACTAGGGAATCCCCAAGGAGTATGCAATACCCCGTCATAGACTTACGCGTTTCATTGCAGCTGGCCCAATCTGAGTCACAAAAAGCCTTGAGTTGGACTGAACTTGTTGACGATAAAAATATTCCTTGACCGACAGATTGTTTCAAGTATCGTAGGATCCGGTGGGCTGCCTCAAGATGTGGCCTTCTGGGTTTGTCCATAAATTGGCTTAAAGTGTGCACAGCATACATGATGTCAGGTCGAGTAACGGTTAAATAAATTAACCGCCCGATCAATCGACGATAGGAACAAGGATCTTCTAAAATGACTCCATCAGCTGAAGTAAGCTTCAGATTTTGCTCCATAGGAAATGTTGCTGGCCTTGTTCCCATAAATCCTGTATCCTTAAGAATATCAAGAGTATATTTTCTTTGCGATAAAAATATACCTTTCTTTGATCGAGCAACCTCTATTCCCAAAAAATATTTGAGATTCCCAAGATCCTTGAGTTTGAATTGAGTCTGAAGGAAGGTCTTCAAACTGTTGATAGACTGCAAGTCATTGCCAGCAAGAATAACGTCATCCACATAAACCAAGACTGCTGTGAATAAGGCACCATTGGAGCGGGTGAATAAAGAGTAATCAGCTTTGGATTGAGTGTAACCAGCAGCAAGGAGAGCATCTGAAAATTTGAGGAACCATTGGCGTGATGCTTGTTTCAGTCCGTAAAGGGATTTGTTGAGCTTACACACCTTTGTCTCCCCCTTTCGTCCAAAACCTTGTGGGAGAGCCATGTAAACATCTTCGTCAAGATCACCATGCAAAAAAGCATTGTTGACATCGAGTTGATGTAAGTACCAACCATGAATGGCTGCTAGAGCAAGTAACACTCTAACAGTAACCAATTTTGCCACTGGTGCAAAAGTTTCCTTGAAATAGTAGAGCCCATCTCGTTCTCTACCCATCCCAATCATCGTCCTCGAGCGTTGGTCCTGAATGACACAAGAATTAGAGGAAAAAATCAGCAAACAATTGGATTCCTTGGAAAGTTTGCTAATGGAAATAAGGTTGAATTGGAAAGATGGCACGCATAACACATTTGTGAGAGTCAACATGGGTGAAATGACCACAGATCCAACATGTGTTACTGGAGTGGTAATCCCATTAGGAAGTCGTACAGTGCTATTTCCAAGTGATTGAATGGAAGTAAGAAGAGAAGATGACTTAACCATATGATCTGTTGCACCACTATCCAAAATCCATGAAGTGGAATCAATAATGGATGAAAGGCAAAGGGAATTACCTGAGAGATTTGAAATAGAAACATTGCTACCTGCTTGGTTAGCAACATATGGAGACTTAGGAATGAGAGCTAAAATTTGACGGCACTGCTCTTGAGTGAATGGGAAGGAGTTTGTTCCGGAATGTTGCTTTTCAATGGCCGAGTGGACTGCTTGGTTAGCAGTAGCACTAGAGGTAGCTTTGTAGAGGCGATGCCCAGGTGGATATCCATGAAGAGCATAACATTTGTCCATTGTGTGACCAACCCAATTACAATGCTCGCATGTCGGTCGATCACGTGTTCCTCCTTTCTTCTTGTCAGTGTTCTTGAAATTCCTTTGACCATTAGTGTTGCTCTTGGATGCAAGGGCAGCAACTTCAGGGACATGGATTGTAGAAACAATGTCCCTTTGTCGTTCCTCTTGTACAAGCAATGAGAAAACTTTATTGATGGTGGGGAGTGGCTCCATTAACAAGATCTGCCCTCGAACCATGAAATAGGACTCATGGAGTCCCATAAGAAATTTCATGGTCCTTTGACGTCGTTGGTATTCAAGTACCTCCGTCATGGCTCCACAAGAACATGAGGGTGTAGGAGAAAGTGCATTAAGTTCGTCCCACATACCCTTCAACTTTGTGAAGTATGTGCCGACTGACATCGTGTCCTGTGTGAGATCATGAATCTCACGCTCAATTTGAAAAAGATGAGGCGCATTAGTCTGGGAAAATCGTTCCTTAAGGTCCTTCCACATTGCTTGGGCTGATTCGGAGTAAATGACGCTCGCAGCTAGATCCTTAGAGAGGCTGTTGAATAGCCAAGAAGTAACCATGTTATTACAACGAATCCACTGGTTGAAAAGTGAATCTGTCTTGGCTGGTTTGAGAATGGATCCATCGATGAGACCCACCTTATTTTTGGCACTTAATGCCATGACTATAGCACGACTCCATGTGGTATAGTTGTCGCCTGTCAGTGGTTGGGATACCAACATCACCCCAGGTTGATCAGAAGGATGGAGATACAAAGGATGAGAAGGGCTCTCATACTCTTTGGGAACCGGAGGACGGGAGCCGGTGACTAGAGTTGTATCTCCCATCTTAATGCTATAGGAATGAAAGAAAGCTATCAGAATGGACAGCTTTTGATTTTAGCGGAAAATGGTCTGCAGGAGCGTTATTGCTCTGATACCATGACAAATAATGAATTGGTTTTGAATATATTGTATATTATGTATTGCCTTCACTGACTTATATACAAAAGAATACACCAAGATCTCCTTCAATCAAGGAAATCACAATCAAATCTCCTAATCCTAGAATACAGTCAAAGTTACAATCAAATCTCCTAATTATAGGATACAATCAAGGAGAGATATGGAAGATTGATAGAGATATATATGATTCTTATCAGACTAAGCAAAGAATGACCTAAAATACTCAAAACTCATGCTTGCAAGAAGCTTTTCATTGGAAGGGATGCATTAGACTTGATTCTGTTGTTGCGGACCCGTTATTATCAAATGTAATTTTCTTACTAATACATTACTGATTCCGTTTAGCATGGAATAGAATTTACTGGATTCACTTTTGTTGAGTGATTACGCTTCCTATGTCACATTTATTAATATCTATAGTATTTGATGATTTGCACCACTAGCCTCAACTAGCTAGTACTTGCTGCAATTAGTACTGGCTGCAATTAGTTGGCTTGAAAGAAATTTGTTTCTTCACAAGATCATAGCCTATCAAGAAATTCTCCTGAGACAAATTCCCAAAGACAGCCACGTCATCAGTAGGGGCCATCGCCAAGCACAACAGCTTCCCAACCTGGAAAAACGTAATCAGTGCAGGCAATTCCACTTCTGCCCCTTTGAATTTGAATGTCAGTGAAGGGTAATGATCAATATTATCATCTCTGTAACATAGCTTGAAAACCCCACCTGGGTCCTTCATTGGTTTCCCTTTGATCACTTTGCCTAATTGGGATTCCAAATTCGCAAAAATCCCTCTCGGCAAAAATGTCAAAACCGTCCCTGAATCGATGATGATATTACCCTCACCACCGAGGGAACCGGATCCTGTGTCCGGGGGCATTTTTGTCTCGTAACCGAACCTCTTGTTTCCCACAATTATGCTCTCTAGCGTGAGATAGTAATAGTTGAATTTCCCCTTGAACACAAACGGAGTCGAGACCACGCCCGGCCCGGAAACCACCGCCTTGTCTCCGAAGCTGATTTTACTCGTGAATTTATCATCCACATTCGCAACCAAACAATAGGAAAATTTGCCACCGATGGAGTCACCCAACTGCCTCACGAGCGAGAGGGAACCACCACCGAGGCCAATTACTCCGGTGGTGGCCGCGTTATAGGTGCCCCCATTATTGTGACCGCACCCGAAAACTATTTTCCCGACAGAAACGGGCCTACCCGAACTCGACCCGAAAGTGAACGTATCCGTAGCTACATCTCCAATAGTGTACGATTTGTCCGCATACCCATATCTGTACTCGCAAATTCTAGCGGTACCTTTTTTACCTGCCCCCTTACAAGTAGAATTACGTAGCGCTTTGCAAGGCTGAGATCCGCATGGCAACTCTTTATAGGTCCAAGATTTCTTGGGGTCGAAAATGGTGGAATTTTGCTTGAAACACTTGACGCAAGGCCGGCACTGCGTCCACGAGAGGTCGCCACCGGTATCGGCCAATAAGGTCGTTTTTAGAGGCGGGGTTCCGATGGATAGTTTCATCAGATACTCCCCGCCAGAGGGAAAGAGAGGGGATTGTATGTCGGAGTTCGGGGTGTACCGAGAGGGTTCATTGAAGCGAGCAACACGGGAGAACGAGCGTCGAATGGCGTTGGCGAGGCGGTCCGATTTGCTGATCGAAGGGTCGTAGAAGGGAGACTGGGGGGAGTCGCGGTGGATGAGGTCGACAGTGAAACCACCGGCTTCGATTTTTGTTGGAGTGATTAGAAGTAGAAGATGAACGAAGGAGAAGGCTAATAAAGGATGCATGGCTCAGTTTTAGAGTCTCAACAGGTCCAGAATGGAACTATATAAAGAGGGTGGAGGGACAAAGCGGACAAAGGATGTTGCCGAGCGACATTCTTGCAAAGCGGTGCAGACTGACCGATCTAGCTGTTTATCTCGAATGATTCGGATTGAATCTGAGCTTATATAAACCTAAATCATCCATTACTCAGTTAAGATTCGAGCCATCGATTATCGAGATGAGCAGTCAAATCGACCGCTCTGCACTGACTTTGTAAGAATTACTTGGCAGCATCCCATCCCGAGAGCCCGGATGAGAAATCAAGGAGAATTTGGAAGGAAAGGCCAAGTTATTATTCATTGCGCATGCACAAATTAACGTTGATTATGTTATTTTGGTCAACAGTGGCAACCAAGTTCTTGGTCGCCTAGTTGGTCATAGTCAACTGCAACATACTCCCTCAGTCCTCGTTCTTTTGTCCATCGTCCTATTTCAACTGAATAAAAAATTAATTATAATTTTTAATTGGTAATACTATTTATATATAATATGGATCTTGTTTATTAGATCTCAATAAGCTCTTTTAGATGACATTTTCAAAATCACCTAAAAAATTATAAATTGCAAGATATAATCAATTGAAAAGTGACACGGACTCTTAAAAATGACTAACGAACGGAGACAAAGGGAGTAATGCCTCAAAAGTCAAAACTATTCGATATACGTAGATCTCGTAATTTCATGGAGATTCATGTTCATTGAATTAAAGATATTTGTGTTCGGATTTGTACATACAAATCTGTGGTCAGACTTCCCTTTGTACTGTGTGATATATAGGTGCATGCGATCACATTGATTAAGGTAAAGGACCACAAGTATTAATGGAAATTTTCCAAAAAGAAGTATGGGTCAAATATGTGAATTTGAGTGCATTAATTTATTTAGTTTCTAGATTAAGGTGATTCGAGTGCTGGTTAAGGTATTTCATGTCTGATTGAGTGAATCGTGTAAATGCATAGAATTGATTGTTGGAACATTTTGATATCGAGAAAACTTTTTTTCCTTTCTTCATAATGATCTTCTCTTTGTTTGACCATGACAAAACTTACACTACCTATTAAATCATTTTCTGTTACAAAATTTAACAAGAGACTTATTTCTTGTAATTATTAGGATAGCTACGAATATTACTTCTAACGAATCTGTTAGATGTCAAAATCTGGATGGTTGATCCGAGCACTTCGATGAGACTCTGACCAAGTCCGAATGAAATATCTGACCTTGAGAGTCTTGGGGAAGGATTCCCTGCAAAACAAATCCAAGGACCGGTGGTGTTTCTAGTCGTGGACCCTCTGACGATCAAGTTAGTCGGAGGATGACAGATAGAAAGTATCTACTTTCTAATTGTAAATGTGAACGATTTATATAGGCTTTGCGGCTGCACCAGTAGTGGGATAGCGGACGGCATTGGTGGGTGTCATGCGTGTGTCATGGGAGAGTCAAATATATAAGCAACTCTCTCTCTCTCTCTCTCTCTCTCTCTCTCTCTCTAAATTGCCACCTCATCTAATTTATGATTATTGTTGGTGAGTTGTTTATTTTTTGGGCAAAATGGGTCTTTTAAAGTTTAAAAAACGTGATAAAAAAATGGAAAATTTTCAAAATGACACCTGAACTTTGCACCAAATGTCACAAAGACACCTGAACTTAAGTTTATTTCAATTAAACACCTATACTAACAAAATCCCCAAATTTAGACACCTGAACTTAAGTTTATTTCAATTAAATACTAGTACTAACAAAATCTCCAAATTTAGACCCCCGCCGTTATACTTCGTCCCAAAAATTGCTGACATGGCATCTCCAACCCGTTTAAGTTGCCTCGTTGCACATGTTTCTAACAAGAGACGATGCACCCAAGCGAAACCCATAGGCAGACTTCAGGTGTAGGGTTGAAGTGAGGGAGATAATGGAACAATAGACAGACTTCTGGAGAGAGAAATGGAGGAAAATCAATTTGGTTAAGGTCATTTTTCCGCCAAACCATGCATTTTTGCCCAAACCAAGTTCTTCTTTCTGCTCAGCATACTTCTAATGATGGGTTTTGCTTTGGTGCATCTTGGAAATATGTGCAATGGAGCAACTTAAACGGGTTGGAGATGTCATATCAGCAATTTTTGGGACAAGTATAACGGCGGGGGGTCTAAATTTTGAGATTTTGTTAATACAGGTGTTTAATTGAAATAAACTTAAGTTCAGGTGTATAAATTTGGGAATTTTGTTAGTACAGGTGTTTAATTGAAATAAACTTAAATTCAGGTATCTCTATGACATTTAGTACAAAGTTCAGGTGCCATTTTGAAATTTTTTCTAAAAAAGTTAAAATTTCAACTTGCCGCATGGGTCACCAAAGTACATGCTTCTATTTGAGTATAAAATTTTGTTTTTTCCCTTGAAGTTGAAGATGTTCTTAGTCTCTCTCTAAGTTATTATTATAAAGGAGAGCCGTTCGGGTTGAAAATGTCTAAGCATATGTAAACGAGAGCAACATCTATAACTGTTAGATTACCTCCTTTAAATTTTTAGTCATCAAATCATTTCTTTTTCAAATTTTTTTCAAAAGATACAGAGAGTATCTTTCTAATAAATACATCTCTTTATCGGGTGGCGTTAATGCCACGAGACTTTTTTTTAATGCCACGAAAATTCAACTGTAATCACCTTTGTACCCTTGAAAGGGAGCGTGCCAAGAAAACCTCACTCGTCTCTCTCTCTCTCTCTCTCTTACCATAATGCGTCAACCACTTCTCTCAACAAATTAAGAGGCAAAAATCAACCCACTTGCTCCCTCCCTTCACCCACTTGTCTCTCTCTCTCTCTCTCTCTCTCTCTCTCTCTCTCTGCCACAAACCCAGGGAACACAGAGTTTTCAAGTTGACGGTGGGAAGAAATGTGATTTCCGGCATACTCTTAAAATTTTTGCAATTAACCTACTTATTGTTACTACATCGTCCCGGAAATAACCTACAGAAAAGAAATTTCCTCTAATCCAAATTGAAACACAGAAGCGATCGATAGTACTTGATACCCAAATTAGCGGCACACAGCTGTGGTCACTGCTAAATTTAGTTGTACGAAGAGGTTGGGTCCAACTCTAGTAATGGTCGCAAAATGCATATATGCAATTTCAAATCCATCACCTCCCGGTGGTTTTTTCCGAAACTAGAAGAGAAGATCTGAATGAGGGGGTGAAAGATGAGAAGAGGAAACAGAAAGAGTAGTAGATCTCTCTCTCTAGAGAGAAAGGTGTTCAGGCCGAGTGCAACTTTGTCACAGTTTATGACTTGTCGTGGCTTTAAGAAATTGCCTCGTGGCATTAACGCCACCCCTCGTTATCTTCATTTAATAGGCAATGTCCATCTATGTAAATGTTGCCTGGTATGATGAAATAAAAAATATCTATATAATATGACAAAGTGGTTTTTGAATCCCTAGATTTCCTCCTATATTTTGGACCCTTGGATTGGTACACATTTTTCCGACGGCTGAGATTACAGTGTAGAAAACCAAGGGATAAATTTGGAAAAAAAAATTTATACGAAAAGGCTACAATTTCGGCTGAGATTGGTTGCCTGTGATTTTGGGAATTAATGTTATCACATTTACCAAATAATTGGAATGATATATAGATTGTGTGTATTTGGAATGGCATATTTGGAAAGTATACCAGAAATCACAGGAAGATTGAATGGTAGATATATTTAGAAATCAATCCCATCAGCTTGCCTAAAATTAGGGTGGTTTTTAAATGTTTTTTTTAATCAGTAAAAAGATCAAATGTTTGTTTATTATTAGATTTTATTCTTCATACTATCTTATACCTTCTATAATACTGTACCTTCTCAGCCGAAAATTTGGAATCTTTGCTACTTCAAAGTTTTCAATTTTGATTATACCTTCTATTTAGAAGACCCACGTTTTTTACGGTTTGTTTGTCACAAGCATACATTTTCCACGAACGACCATTATTGATAGTGAGGTAAGTTTGATTTCTTGAACGTTGCAATGGATTCAAACATCGAAGGATTTTTTTCATTTCTCATGCAAATTCGATTTTTTTTCTTGAACAATTTTTACTCATATTGGATTTCTTTTGCCGAAAATTGGGAGATTCTTAAACAATTTTTTTCAGTTCTCTTGCAACTTCAATTTTTTTATCGAACGATTTTTACTCATATTGGGTTTCTTTTGCCGAAAATTGGAAGAAAAAATGTGAGTGTGAGAGATTAGTTTTTTTTTTTTTTCTTACAACATTGGGTTTTTTTTTCTCACACCCGTGCCTAATTCTCTCTCTCTCTGGATGGTTCCCTTTGATTTTGGAAATTAATGTTCCCACATTTACCAAATTGATTGTAATGATTGATTTACGAGAATAAATTTGGTAATGATTTCCGAAATTATTGAATTTTTGGTAATGATTGGATGGACATTATTCAGTTATGGACTACAAAGACTTGACTATAATAAAAAAAAAGCCGTTGATTACAATCGAAATGAAATTGCTGTTGATTACAATCGAAGCCAGGATTACAATTCAAAAGTATTATCAAATCTTGATTATTCAATTATGTCAATCATCGACCCTAATTTCCGAAATTGCCGTTGATTGGGTCGATGCTATAATGGAAATACAAATTGTGTAAGGAAAATTTCTCTCTCTCTCTCTCTCTCTCTCTCTCTCTCTCTCTCTCTCTCTCTCCCCCTACACGTTTCTCTTTCCAGTTCTCTTTACTCAATTCCCACTCTCCTCCCCCATCCTCCCTCTCTCAACCTTAGTTACAATACAACCATACCACTGAAAATCACCGAACTATGCTTCCAAGACTACACGAATTGAGGTGAGTGCATTACTTACACGAATTGAGGTGAGTGCATTACTTTATAATATAGATGTTTTGTATCAGGAAAATGGAGTGCAGATACTCAAAGAGTATCTTTCTCAATTTTATGGACACGCATATGTGTTTATTATTCCTGCTTCACAACCTATGTACCTTGAACATTGTGCCTCTGTGGCAACCTTCGTATTAAAAGTTGATTGGTCAGAAGAATGTTTGCACATTTCCAAAGGTACTAATAAGTTGTCCTTCTCCTTCCATTGTTATACCTAGATTATAGATAAACTGGTTTATAAATTGTGATCAATCTTATAATTCTCAATATTCTTTATGCAAGAATGTCGAGGACTGGCAAAGAACCAATGAGATCATCGTGAAAACATCGTTGTTAAAGCATTGTATTTTTAACTTTATTGGATTTTTAGTACGCGTGTTGCGTGATTTATGAATTTCCAACAAATATTACCTGTGCTTTGCTTATTTTACTTTATATAAATTTACTTTGCTTCTGTCCATTTTGTTATGGAACAATACTTTAAGTTGTGCAGATTGAGTAAAAAATATTGAAACATAATTTTAATCATTAACTTTCTTCTTACTTTTTGGGTATACTCTGTTAATTGGACATTGGTCTCTAGATTTTCTAAAACTTTAGATGTAAACCAATGGTTTCTTATTCCATGAATGATGATTTCTACTTTCTTTTTTTTTGAAACTTTAATTTAGAGTTGTCGATTTTGTTGGTGTTTCATCTCCAAAACAAAGGTTTCCTACTCTGTTAAGTTAGTTTTCATCAATTAACAATTGAGATTTGCTGATTATTATTTCCTGTCTTATTATTGAGCTTAAATACTGAAGAATATGCTAGGGTCATTATTTTTCGTAGAGTTGAAATTGTTGGACTGAGGTTGAGATATTGCATATGTGAGCACGTAATGATTTGCATTTGCTAATTGCTCAAGCCGTTCAATATGATTTACAGTTGGGTTTTGCCAGTTAAGAATTGTAGTTTGTATTGTGGTCGAACTGGCTGTAAATTTAAATGGCTGGCAATAAGTTCCTTCGGGTATGGGCGCTAACAACTATTAGTTTAGTAGTTTATTTATGTGCTGATTCAAGTTAAGTGGTGGATATGCTTGAGCTATTGTTTTTTGTGTAGTTAGAATTTTGTGAAAGGGGCCTTAGCCTTCAAAATTTGATATGAATTGAATACCAATTTCGAACAGTGTCTCCAGGCATGGGCATTCGCTAGTATATATATACATACACACACACATACATACATACATAAATGTATATCTATAGGAGTGTGTGGTGTAGAGAAATAAAGTTTTCCAAACACACACACACACCTCACGCCTCCCTCTCTCTCTCCATTAGCTTTCTTCTCTCTCTCACCCCCTCACTCAAAAATTTCACTCCAAATTTAAAACCCACCAAGATCTTTCACCAAATCACCATCCTCACGGGCTCTCGACCTTGGGTTTTATCGGAGCAAGCTCGGAGAGGAGTATTCTCGGAGGATTTTCGAATTTTAAAAGCTAGGGCTCAATCAATCTCGTTGGATTTCGTTCTCCGAGTTGAGGTAGGGAATTATTACTCTCTCTACATGTTTATGAGTGATTTTGTACCTTGTTCGTAACGTTCGGGTATAGATACAACCAAAATGGTTGTATGGATACAACTAGCTTATTAGAATTTCAGCCGCTCCCGCATTGATACAACAAAAACCGTTGTATGGATACCAGTCTCTTACGAGACAATTTTGCCTTTGTTTATCCCGCTTCGATTGTTTTGATTCATAATCACTTCTAACACTCTCCAATCACATTCTAATCATCTCTAAACATGATTGCTTGCATTTCAAGGATTTGTTGTTTTTCCCCACTCTTTTGGCTCTCATTATAACAAAGAAAAGTGATAAACTAAGTGAATATGATACTCGTTTCTTTGTTTAAGCATTCGGATTGTTATGTGAGCATTATGGCATGTTTTATGAATGATATGGACTTGACATGAATTATGCTTTAAGATATTGAGGCCGATAGAGTATGAATCATGATTTGGAACGATAGAAGGATACGAAGAAAGCCACGGATTCACTATAAGGTGTGATGCCGGATTGGAAACGGGATGCATGGGGTCCCAAATGCCCGGAAGTGCACTAGAAAGCCACGAATCCATTTCAAAGTGTGATGCCGGAATGAATACGGATGCACGGGATCCTTAATGCCCGGGAATGAAATTGAAAATACTTGACATAATGGAAACAGAGAACTTTAGGGATTATTAAGTGACGTGAATATGAACGGTGCTAGTTATCAAGTCATATCCTTTGGCTCTCATTCATGTGAGAAACTTTCTAGTTGTCAATGCTCATCTCGGTGCATTATCTATCTCATATGCATATAGTTTGAGCAAAGATTTCTCTACTGGATTAGTGTAGCTCAACCTATTAATATTTTCAGATACCTCTCTGGGACATTGATATGAAGTGTTCGTTGTGCTTTTGGCCATACTTTTGAAAGCTAATACTGAGGAAATACCATGACATCTTTTGTAAAATTCTTTTGAAGATGTAATCGTAATTTCAACTATATTCTTTAACTTATGAACATGTAATCTCTAAATTTACTCTCTTTGGATTATTGTTTAAGAATTTGGGGTCAGAGTGCTGTTATTGTTAACTTTTGAATGTAATCGTACTCTTGGTGGATTATGAGAAACATTTTAGGGGTATTATAATGTATTATCGCGATGGACCTTTATTGGAAATGTTATTATTATTATGTTGAAAATTCAGGGCATGACAGTCAGAATCTGTTAGAACTGGACTTGATCCCTAGCGCTAGGGTTGTGAAGCCCAGCGCGGGACTTGCAACGAGGTCCTTTCCAACGCTTAAGAGAGGAACTTTTGCACTGCAGAGAAACTTCAACGCTTGGGTCGGAAACCCTAGCACTGTGGTTGGTCCAGTCTGCAAGCCAAACTTTGTGGGGCTATCCCGGACACTACTGAACTCTGTTTTGCGCAGGGTCTGAAGCGTTGGAAAGCTTGTGAAGTCTATTTTCTAACAATTGGTTTGGATCAAAAATATTTTGTACATGAAAAGATATGACGATTATACCTTCAATGAGTCAGAAAATGAATCATTTCAGTAAAATTCTTGCATCTCTTTCATTTCAAATCGAATATATATATATATATATATATATAGGAATTTTGAAAGTAATAAATGATGGTTGCATCAAAGAGCATTGATCAATGCCTTGATCATTTCCCTTTTTGAAAAAAAAAATTCAACTCAAAAAATACTCATTACCACTACTTCCAATCATTACTCTTCACTCATTACTCTTATCTCCAATCATTATTCTTATTTTTCTCTCTATCTCTCTCCGGTCTTCGGGTTGGTGTTGTGCAGTGAGGTGCACAGTACCGTGTTGCGCACTTCAGAGCCGTCGGATCGTGTATTCGACGGCTCATATCTCATCTCGGCAATCAACAATCGAGGGTCGTTCATTGCCGAGATGAGATCCAAGTTGTCGGATGCACAATCCGACGGCTTAGATGTGCGTAGCACGGCGCTGCGCACACCATCCCTCAATTGATCTCTCTCCACTTATTACCCCTACTTCCAATTAGGGCTGTCCAAGAAAAATCGAGAACCTTGAAACAAGTTTGGACCGAACCGATCCGTGCAATTTTGGATTTTTTCCGTGGATTAATGGTTCGGACACGGATTCATAATTTAAAAGGCCGTGAGATACGGATTAGGATTGAATTTTCATTTCAAAACTGTGGATTAACCGAACCGAACCACGAGATATTTAAAAAAAATTAAAAACTATACATGTGTATCTGTAATATTTATAAATAATTTTAACTTTACTAATTGTAATGAATTTTTTTAACAATTTTACATTAATGTGACGATATACAAAACTTAATGGATAATAAGTGTAATGTTATGGAATGTCACAATTAATAAGTGTTTGCACTTCGCATTTTTAATTGGCAGTAACATCATGTAATTTTTATGGAAAGATATTCGTGGATAAAATCGGGACAGAACCGTGACTCACAGTTCGGATTGGATCCGAACCATGACTTTTGGATTATGATTTGGTTGCCATTTCTAAAAACCGTGAGATACACATTAGGATTGGATTCAAAGGAATTCGATCCAATCCGAACCGTGGACAGCCCTACTTCCAATCATTACTCTTATTTTTTTTCACTCATAACCCCAAAAAAATTCTCAAAAACTCATCTAAACACAACCCAAGTCTATTGGAATGTGATTTGGCTTATTTCATCATTGGACCGTTGAAGGGGGTACGAAGAGTCCTAAATTGGTGTAAACACTCGTCAAGACAAATCGAAAAAAGTAAAAAATTATGACTTTTACCTAAATATTTTGATAAACAACCACTTTTAAGCAAAAAGAAAGCCAACTTTTTTGACCTTATTTGTTTTGGCTAAAAAGTAGTTATTTTCCAAAATATTTGAGTAAAAGTAAATTTTTTTTACTTTTTCAATTCGTCTTAACCCCACAAAAGTTTGAAGCAAAACTAACAAACGCCAAAAAAAATTGAATAAAGGCAAAAAATATTTTTAAAAAGTGCTTAGAGCATCCACAGTGGAATAATCAAAAGTTGCTACATTATCTTTTGGTTATCCATTTAAGAGGCTGCTAAAATTTGTAATATAGATGCCCACAATGACACAATTAAAATTAAATAATCAATGCCCTGTTTGGATCAAGTTTTGAAAAAAAAAAATTCCAACTCAAAAAACACTCATTACCTCTACTTCCAATCATTAATCTTATTACTCTTTCCACTCATTATCTCTATTTTCAATAATCATTCTCATTTCTCTCTCTACTCATTACCCATATCTAAGTATGACCCTAATTTCTCTTTCCACTAATTATCCCAAAAATCAAACCCAAATTTTTTTAAAAACTCATCTAGACACAACACAAAACTTGCCACATCAATTTTTCAACCTATAAAAATCTAAAAATTGACACCATATGAAATAGTTTTTAAAATAGTTTTTAAACTAATAAAAACAGTTTATTAGAAATAGAAAATAATTTTTTGAAAACTTTTATTTAAAAAAAACACTTTTCGAAAAAAAATTTAAAATAACAAGTTTTGAAAAAAAACAAAAACTTTTTAAAATATGAGAGGGAGAGAGAAGATTTTTGTGTAATGATGGCAGAGCCAGTCCTAACTTTTCGAGGGCTTAAAGCAAAAATAAAAAATAAGACTTCTTTGTTGGACTATAATAAGGGATAATAAAAGTAGAAGGCATCCTTACCATTCAAAATTTTTTTACTGCATTACTTGATGCTCTTAGGGGCTGTTCTGGTCTCTCTTCCTTTTAAAAAAGTTCTTTTTTTCAAATTTCAAGTTAAAAAAATCATGTATTTACGTAAATAATTTTTCTACCAATATAAATCTTGTTTGATAGATATTTTTTAAACGATGCAAAAAAAATGAAAAAATATTTTTTTATTTTTATTATATTTAAATTTAAAAATACATTCGTTTTGAAGAAAAAAAAACTTTTTGATAAAGCGGAACACCTAGCGGACAGGGGGTCTCAATACTTGTGTGTTTTTTTTTTTAAAAAGTATTCTTTAAATAAAATATTTCGGGCAAAGATGAGATGACGTATTATCAAGTTTGTATGGACACGTATGCGTGCTCGTGTCCCCTTCAGTTTGGTTCTTTGTTTAATTATGAAAGGATAATGTTACTCACACAACGATTCAAACACAACAACTTACACAATCTCTTACATACATGTGGGGCCCACTCATAGTAGTGTATGTGAAGCCCACATGCATGTAAAAGATTGTGTAAGTTGTGTTTGAATTGTTGTCTGAATATCATTTTTGATTATGAAAACCGACACTCCACATCCACCAGGTGTAATCACAGCCCCGCCGCGGGGGACAGGGCGGGTTCACTTTGGCCCGTACGGATAAATTGAGCTCTTTAATAATAATTTAAAAAAAAAGCTTGAATAGGCTTGTAAAAAATATTACAATTTGATATGTGTATGTATTTGATCCAATTTTTTATTTTTTTTACAAATCCAGAATCGAAATAAGAAAATGAAAAATTGAATCGAACATTCACACATACCAAATTGAGCTGATTGATTTTTTTATGAGCCAACTTGGTTTTTTTTTCTTCAAAAATTATTGAACGGCTTGTATTTAGATGCGGTTCCACTTTTATAAAATTAAGTTTTTGAAAAAGAAGGTAAATTTTAAAGTCAAAAATTAAGTATTTACGTAAATAATTTTCCTACAAAAATAAATCTTGTTTGATAGATCTCATTGAGATCTTTTAAACAGTACAAAAAAAAATCATAAAATTATTTTTTATTTTTATTATATTTGAGTTTGAAATTTGGAAAAAAGAAACTTTTTAAAAAATAAGGGAAAGGGAAACACCCCTAATTCCTCGGAGTGGGCCCGGCGGTACGGCTGGTCGTGTGGGTGGTCGGTTTCCGTAGGTTTCTCGGATAGTAATGGACACTCCAGCACAAAACATCACTCCTCGATGCCCCCTTTTTCGATCTCCAAAATTGCCTCAGGCGGGCCGCTTTTCTCGTATTCCAAACAGAGCATTGTTGGAGTAATTGGTTGAAGAATTTGCATTTCAGACTTGCCCGCGAGCGTTTGCATTTCCCCTCTCAAATCCGATGTGGTAATTAATTATCTCTGAGTTGCGGAATTCCTTTTACGCGTTCCTTCAGTTTTGGGTTTTGTTATTTTCGGCTCTTTTAGTCCTTCAGATCAGATAGTAATTTTCTGTTCTCGGCTCTCTTGCTTTTCGTATCTTCTTCTTTTGTTGGTTTCTGTTTTGCTGCCTTTCTGAGATGCAGTTTTGTAGATAACACTTCCAGCCCCTTTGTATGGAGGGGTTTCAAACTTTCATTAGACAAGAAAGGAAAGGGTTATGATTTCTTGTGAAATCTCTCATTTGGATTGAGCATTTCGGTAACAATGGAGAGAAAAGTACAAAAAAACATACTTTGATTGGCCCATCCCTTTTCTCACCCAAACTCGCAAAAAATGTTGAGATTTGGTGAGAAAGGGTTCCCCTTTTCAAAAATATTCCTGAAAACATAAAAATTCCAATTGGTTTATATTCAGTAATGAGCATAAATAGTTTTCGAGAATCACGAAGACATTTTTATTTTCCAAACCACAAGGGTTTGTTTGGTAGTCCAAAAGTGACTTAGAGTTTGTTCTCTCTTAGGTCTCTGAGTTCAAAACTTCATAGGCGTCAGTTTGCCCCGGTTTCAAATTTGCCCCCACCCCCGGCTTTAAATAGGTACTTGCCAATGCCAGTGGACGGTGGGGTTGGTGTTTTAGGCATTAACAGGACGCTGAGATGGGTCTTTTTAGGAACTAGTCCTAGATCATGTATGCATGCTTGGACACTAATAAAGCATATAGATGTATGACGTTGTCCAAAGAATAGGTTGTTTCCAAAAACTTCAGTCGTAAGTAGTTTCCAAAATCTGTTAGCCAAATAGTTTAATGTTTCGTTTTAGAATACAGTAGATATCAAAACAGATAATCCTTCATTTCCCTAAAATTCAAAATGCTTTCCAGAAGCAGCTCGCTAACATTCAAAACGGATTTGAAAGCTGCACCATCATATTTAAATGCAATTTTGTCGCAGGACGGTCGGGTCAGTGTCCAGCGGTTAAGAAATCAGTTATCTTGAATTTATCTGACTAAGTTGTACGTGTTATTTGGTATGCTCTTTACATGTAAGTAAAGGTGCATTTGTATTTCTGGATAATCTTTACTAAATGAACCGACAAGGTTAATTTAGAAGTTTAAAGTCTACTAGAGCAAAAATTGATGGAATTATTGACATTGATGGAAATGTAATCGCAGTTGAGTAATGTATGCGGACTTGCTTCACTTCCTCTGCCTCACTTTTCAATTTTCTAGCTTCTTTAAGCTTTTCCTACTTCGATTCTCGGTTTGCTCCATACCTTCTACCTAGAAAGTTGAAACCCCTCTCGGGTACGAATTCAAGTTTGTCATTTGTCACATTGTACAAGCTACTGATGGGATATGATGCCACTAGCAGTGCAACAAAAACAGTGGAACCTCACATGTAATCTGATTGTATCCAGATTTCTACGTCCTGTGTGGCTCTACATCGTACGAGGGTTACTCTCTATTAACTTTGTTTCATAAAGTATTAGTTGGTCTGGAAAGTGAGAAAGTGCCAAAGTGGGATTCGAAAATATTTTTAGGTCTGTGCTGGAGTACTCTTGCCGTTCTTGGAATTCACAACACTTATGGGTTTTTCTTCTCTCTCTGAAGTTTTGGTCCAGAAAGTGCAATCAGTCTATTATAGTACCCCTCAAGCTTCCTAATTCCTCTGCGTCTGATAGAATCTCAGCCTATGAAGCATCGACACCTCTAGAGGTCGACGTGTTGCAGAGTGTCGGACACGGCGGGGACACGTATGGGACATGCACGTGGCGTGGCCCATAATTTAATTTAAATTTTTAGAAGGACATGGGGGGATACGGCTAGGGACACGAGGGGACACGGCTAGGGACATGAGGGGACACAGCGGGGGTCAAAGTGTAATTTTTTGTAAAAAAAATTGGGGGTTAAACTGTAAATTTTTAAAATTTTGGTGGTCAAATTGTAATTTTTTAAAAAAATTCAGAGGTCAAACTATAATTTTTAATTGGGTTGTATTGAACTTATGGATGTCTTATTTTGTTTGAATGGTATTAGAACTATGGACTTTTTGTTTTGTCCACATTTTGCCATTGAAACTTGGGAAAAAATTGAAAAACAAATATAATAAATAAATATACACGTAGCATGTCCCCCGCCGTGTCCATGTCCCCATTTTTTTAGAATTCCCTTATCCCTGTGTCCGTGTCCTGTCCATGTCCTATTCCGTGTCCGTGCATCATAAACCTCAGCACATACGAGTTAATATGACCAAATGGTGCCATGACAGAATTGTAACACAGTGGCTTCTTAATTTGTCATCTGACATTCAGAAACACAGTAAGTTGGGTATACAAATGAGCTGGTGGTGGCTCCAATTACCTTGGAAGTATTGAAATTTCATTGTTCAAGATTCTGGAGTAAGTAGGAGTATGCGATTTGATATTTCACCATGGACCATCGCTTCGAGATGTAAATTTTCAGTGTTACTTTGTGATTATTTTGTTTTTATAATTATGCAAGAAATGACTTGGGACTTGGGAGATATAGTGGTCGTGTGATGGTCAACTATTGCTGCATGAATTTGAGTTTCTATTACAGTTAATGAGTTAATTATAAATGAAAATCTTGCCCCATAGTTATGAATCTTCAGTTTTCAGCCAAGGTCATTTTGCTCTTCTTGGAGCTTTACATTCTCTGCATCATAAATCTTGACATTAGTATTGATCACCCAAGTAATTCCAGTCTGTTGAATTACTTGTATAACCAAAATTTGTTGGTTCCTTTCTGCTATCCTGCAGTTTAAAACTTGTCAAGCGAGTTTACTGAACATTATAATTTAGCATGAACCATGGAAAGGCTAACTGCAATTTATTATTGAATTTCAGAACAAGCTATACTACCGAGTTCAGTATCCTGGTGTTTTCTGTACGAATTTCTTGACAAACTGGCCACCGTGAAGCTGCTTTCGAAAGGGGGTTATTTTTGGTTCCTGTCTTTTGATGGCTCCTGGTTCTGGATAAGTGTATGGCAACACTTTTGGGTCTCCTATTTCCCTCTGCATGTTGAGACGCGGAGGAGTTTAGTGAATAGCATTTTGCTGTGTTTTCCATAGGAGATTAAAACATGAGTTGCATGAGAAAGGACGACTCTTCCCCCCGGAAGTAAAATGAAGTGGCAAGAAAAACCAAAAAACAAAAGTCATCACATTAAGGACGCCATGCCAGGGAGTGAGCTCTGGACTGATGGACTACTTTGTGCTTTTGATATATTGTCCATGAGAAATCATTAAGGTCGAAATCTCATTCCAAGATCCATTCTACAAACAAAACAGATAGTGAGAACATACAGAAGCAGGTGCCTATTCATGAATTGACCCAGGCTTCTTCTCCAATAGAAAACAGAAGGAAATTAACGGAATCCACATCTCTTATGGAGTTGGGGGATCATTGCAGTACCACTTTGGATGATGACTTAGAAAGTCGGACCTCAGAATAGGCCTACTGCATAGCGTTTAAACACATGCGGCAGGAACTCATTGGGTTCCAATTGGGTGGACTAGGATTTCTGAACTAGTTCAAACGGTGCAAGTTGATGCTGGGTGGGGTCTCACATCAGTTTGATATCATGGATGATGAAGATGACTTAACTGTTTGCAGATTTAGCAGCTCCTTACTGGGAAAGGCCAGGTGGGCCTAGATGGTGGTGCCAGTGTGGCTGCAGGTCACCCGGTTGTTGATGCATGGCTCAGAAATGCTCAGTGGTTGCATCCTGCCGTTAGTATTGCTCTGAGAGATGAAGTCGGCTGATTAGTGATCGGATTGAAACATCTCTTGTACGAGGTAATTACTTGCTTAGTTACAGATCATGTGAACTTGCTAGATGTTGAGTTTTTTTCTTTCGCGTTAGTGGCTGTTATTCGAGATGATGTGATGAATGAGTATTTTAGGAGCTGTGTGGCTGCCAGTATTGACCAGATACATATGGACCAGGCATGTTGTGTAAGTGCCTTGTGCATGCAGCAAAGAGCGGAGCAATGACCTTCATTTGAGGGGAGTCAAACTAAGGGAAACCAAAAATTATCAACAAAGATATGCATCAATCATCGTATATTCTTCGCTGCAACATTGTATGTAATAGGTTTTTTGTTATTATGTAAGAACCCATGACTTCTGTTTGGCTGTTTTAAGAAATAAATTGGAGGTAATATCAATAAAATTACTTTGATTGTGGATCGAACTACATAGTTATCTTAACTAAATTATTCTTTTTGATAAAAATTGACTTGATTTTCTATGGTTTCTTGAATTTGGTACGAATCAATGATGGTAATTGACCTTCGTATTGCATTACATTATTGTTGGATTAAGGAGCTCAAACATTGAAAAATATATGATTATTTATTAATTTTTTGAATATGTACTTTAAAAGTCAAAAAGGACTATGGAAAAATAGGCGATTTCTATCCCATTTATGTGGAAGGCATTGATGATAGAGCTTGCCCCTAATTATTACTAATCACCTTTAAATAAATATGAGCATGGGCGGGCTCTTCACCCATGGCCTATTCGTTATGAGTTTGACATGTTGATATGGTATTAGAGCTTGCTTGCAAAGGCAAGACTCTCCTCGGCTTGAATGTCGGTTTGTGGGTATTAGGTATGAGAAGAGTATCCGAGGTGGACTCTCGAGAATATGGCGGTCGCTACAATGACTCGAGACCATCGAAGGTGGAGTAGGGGAGTGGTCTTAACCAGAGAGTAAATTCTTGCTCAATGGGCCTTTAGTAGGGTATTGAAGGCTTGTCTTTTCTAAGTGTCAACTCTCTCTTATATATAAGCCTTGGAGAGGAGAGAAACCAGCTGTTGGTCTCCTTCCCCATTGGTGGGCAGAGTGGAGGTGGACACCTGCTTTCCGCTCTTTAGTCCCAAGTCAGGCTTGGATTTGTATCCATTGAACCAACCGAGGCTATTTGGGTGATACATGGAGACCTGTACCATCTGTCCAAGGTCAAGCAGTACGTATGATACGAGCTTCGAGGGTGCTAGGAAGTAGGTATGATACTTCTTTCGAGGTGTTAGACGTCGGTCAACGCCGGCCCCCCACCCCCGGACTGGTCAAGTTAGAGCTCGCCAAAGGCTAGCTGTCCCTCCTTGACAAACGCCTTGCTCTAGCCTCCAAACAACAATCCTATTTAGGTCACTGAGCAGGGTACCTAGGCCCTACTCCCGGCCTAGGATGGCGTGTGGAGTCGCCATTAAGTATTTGTGAAGGGCTCATGGGGCCTTGAGAGTGTTAATCAAATGGTGAAGTGCCTGGAGATGACCTCGCTCCTCCGTGGGTAGAGAGTTACCGAAGGAGGCGTTGCTCCCCCAGAGGTAGAGTTTGTGGAGGAACCTTTGCTTCGGTAGAGGCAAGGTCTGTGGAGGAAGCCTTATTTCGGCGAAGGTAAGGTTCATGGAAGCCTTGTTTCGATGGAGTCAAAGTACATGGAGGAAGCCGTACTCCGCCGGAGGTGACCTTCATGGAGGAGGCTTCACTTCGGCGGAGGCAAGGTTCATGTAGGAAGCTTTGCTCCGCCGGAGGTGAAGTTAATGGAGAAGCCTCGCTCCTTCGGGAGTTGGTCGCCCGGATGGGCTCTTGTAGACGACACATCCGGATATGGGGTATACCGGATACCCACACCGTTATTTGTGCCTTAGGTGCAGATTGTTTAGTGGTGATTCCTTTGTTATGGATCTATTTTTCTTGTTCTCTCCACGTGCAAGTTAGGGGTCGCATGTATGAAGGAGGTTAGAGCTTGTCCTACATTGGTTAATTATCACATTAAAAATTAGTATATGGGCCTGGCTTCTACACTCATTACCAATTGATTTCCGGTTGGGTGTTTTAACAGTAATAAATGTTTTTTTTTTCTTCTAGCTAAATAAGCTTTTTTCCTTCAAATATCATGAAAGTTAGATTATCCAAGTTTTTAAATTTGATAAGGGTGTCAGACACATTTCATATCGTTAGTCCAAGGTTGATTGTCTGACATGGGTATTTGCATATATTTGGAAGTGCCCGTGTAACATAGGTGGTTTCCTTCTAAATATCATTGGATTATGAGCAACAGATGAAAAGGATAATGTTGTCAGCTCATTGGAGTTTTGTAGTTGTGGGAGTTGATTATCTTTTGTGTCTTACAAAGGTCCCAGTTAGGGTTGCTGGAGGGCTGTTGTTTGAACTCTTGGGCCAGTCAGCTGGTGATCCATTTGTCGATGAAGATGACATCCCCATCGTGCTTCGTTCGTGGCAAGCGCAAAACTTCCTAATAACTGCATTACACGTCAAAGGTCCTGCGTCAAGCTTAAATGTGCTGGGCATCACAGAAGTCCAGGTCCGTTCTGCTGTAAAGAATCTTCAGTCAAGCTTAAATGTGTTGGGTATCAAATTTTGGGTTGATAATTAAATCATTGTTTTTGTTTCAGGAACAACTGTTCGCGGGTGGTAGCAACTCACCAACAACAGTGCACGAAGTCATTGCACATCTAGCCACCGCCTTGCTCGATGGGATGACAGGTAACAGAATTGTTTACAACTGAGTTGGCAAGGCCTTTTTTCCTACCAAAAAATGGTGACGAGTGTAGCTGAAATGAGAATGTTGAGGAGGATGTGTGGAAAGACTTTGCAAGATAGAATCAGAAACGAAAACCTTCTTGAGATGGGAGGGGTAGTACACATAGAAGATAAGATGCGAGAGAGGAGATTAGGGTGGTGTGGACATGTCAATCGTAGATCTGTAGTTGCCGTAGTTAGGAGGAGTGATATGGGTAGGGTGGAGGGTAGCATTATGGGAAGAGGTGGTTTGAAATTGACTTTACAGGTGGTAGTTCAAAAGGATCTTGGTTTGTTGGATATCACGGAACAATATGCCCTACACAAAGCTCAATGGAAGGGACTGCTTCATTTAGCCGGTCCCAATTGATTGGGACTTAGTTCTCGATTTGGTTTAGCTCACCGAAAGTGATGAATATGGATACAAATTTTTTTTTTTTTTGGGAGAAGCATAATTTAGTACCCTGCGACATTCAATAATCTTCTAGGCTTGAGAAAGTGAAAAATCAGTACGTGTAAATATCATAGGAACTACCTTCTTTTCACTCTAACAAGGTGCACATGGATTTGGAGTATCTGTATTGCCGATTCAGATGATTTGTTCTGAAGTTTGAACTATAGGAATGACAAGGTTTTCTTGTTTATTTTATGTATGTATCCATCAGTTTCTACTTTCTAGACTCAATGTCCACATATGTTTCTATGTGGATGCTGTAGTAAAAGGCGAGTAACAAATGCCTTTCAAGATTTAGTGGTTCTGTGCTTGCTAAATACTAACTAGTTAAGAAAGCAATTTGAATTCACTAAGGCTGTGTCTCGATCTCCTATGATGAAATCTAACGGACTTGTTCCTATGGAGATTCCCCCTTGGTCTAACTCCACGATGATGATTCCAGTTTTGAGTGATATCTTCGGCAGGATCATGTGCAGAAGTGCAGCTACAATATACTTAGAGTGGCCTTCTGCCTAGGCATCGAAGAATCATTTCGTTTTTGTTAAGGCAATGTCATTGCTGTCCAGTGTTCTAAAAGAAGGATTTAATCGCCGATTAATAGCCGATTAATCGAAAATTTGGCCTAACCGATTAGATTAATGCCTAGTCGGTTGAATTAGTAGGTCAAGAGGTTAATCGGAGTTAGTCGGCAATTAACCAGCGATTAGTCGGTCGGCGTCTAGTGGCGATTAGTCAATTAATCGGTTGATGGGCGATTAGTCGGCTATTCGGCGATTAACAGGGGTAAAATCTATAATTTTAAAAAATCAAGGGGTGTAACTGTTATATACTCAAACCAGTTTAAGGGCTTCGAATCACAGTTTTTAGGATTTGTTCAACACCCAATCATCGATTGATCGATCTTGGAGTCACTTGTCATATCTCTGTGAAACCCTAAAACACGAGATCTCCGAGCCGCCTATTGCCTCTCTCTCTCTCTCAAATTCGAGATCTCCTCTCATTCCACGTCTCCACCGACCTTGAACATTAGTTTTTTTTTTTTTTAAAAGCCCATACCCATATTGACACGTTAGTGATTCTGGAAACAAAGTGTAGTAATATTTTTTATTAAATCTTAACCCGAAGTGTAGTATTGTTTGGTGTATATAAATAAAGTTATTATAATTGGTAAGTGACTAATAAATGAACGGCCCATACCTAGTACCAGCTAGTGCTATAATCATGTTAACAGTTTTCTGTAAAGAGAGATTTCTATGTCATATTTGAAAAACAATTGATGTTGATGGATTGATAGATGAATGTTCAATTTTTTATAAGAGTTATTATTGGGGAGTATTTATTTATATATAAATAAATAAAAGCCCGACTAATTGCTACAAGCCGATTAATCGGCGATTAATAGGTCTCGAAGCTCGAAGGTGGTCGACCGAGCGACGAACGCCGAGCGACTTTTAAAACATTGTTGCTGTCCCTGTTGTCGTGAATCAAAGATTCCTAGTTTGTATACGGTATCAGTTAGCATAGCAAGGACAAGATATGTCCTATATTTGGGTTGGGAAAAAAATATTTTGTACTGTACTAAACTGATGTAAGAAAGTGCTGGGGAGTTCAA